>OZ024810.1:9761092-10961092 GCA_964017045.1 Omphiscola glabra
GCATCAAACTAATTCAAAATAAGTGCACGTTGTGACGAGCACGTCAAGTGTTGATAGGAACATCACGTTTTCATAAACGTTGTGACGAGCACATCAAGTGTTGATAGGAACATCACGTTTTCATAAACGTTGTGACGAGCACATCAAGTGTTGATAGGAACATCACGTTTTCATAAACGTTGTGACGAGCACATCAAGTGTTGATAGGAACATCACGTTTTCATAAACGTTGTGACGAGCACATCAAGTGTTGATAGGAACATCCCGTTTTTCGCACACCGTTGTGCAGAGCACATTGAGTTCATAATATTGTATTTAAATCTACAGAAGTTATTTCATTTTTTACACACAGAATCTTGTGACCCGTGAGATGATTCAATGAAAAGTGAACGACGCTTGGATCAGTGGGGCGAGCGAAGCAGGGGAGAGAGAGAGAGAGAGAGAGTGGAGGGGGTGGGGCGGGCTCAAGTAGTTCCACGGCCTCATAGTGTACTTATTGCGCCGGAGGTCGTGAGGATAACCTATCTTTCAGATAATTAAAACACTACTATAGTGAAATTGACTTAATTTTTCTTCTTCTTCTTCTTCTTCTATATATTAAGGGCCCACGATCAATTTATTGATCATTATGGCTCCTATGAATGTAGATGGGATTTGCAATGTTTCCGTGCCTGGTGTAGATGAGGACATCTCACTGGCTACAAGAGTAACTGAGTGAGGGTATCATGCACTGGGGGCTGGAAGGCCTGAGGCAATAGACGCAAATGAGTCAAGTGTTGTCGCCTCAACTGTTCCTAATTCTTATAATACAGTATATCCTTATAATACAGTATATTCTTATACTACAGTATATTCTTATAATACAGTATGTTCTTATAATACAGTATATCCTTATAATACAGTATATTCTTATAATACACTATATAACATTTTCTCACAGTCTTATACACGCATGGAGCCTTACCGAGAAGTGTATTTAAACCATGAAGGACGGTGTATCGTGGTCAGCGATTTGATGGCGAAAACCGGAAAGGACCTGATTTTTGTTTTTCTACGGAGAACGGGTGTGTCCAATAATATGAGACTGGTTCAGAGAATAAAATCCGAGGTCACTTTTTTTATTATTAGATCCTTTTTATGAACTTCGCTTTTGTTTGTGGCTGGAAACAAAATCTTCGGACGGCTAATTGACCCACTTCCCGTCAACCCATCGAGCGGATGACAACACATTCTGTCTAAATTTTCATCCCCACTGCAAAACCCCCCCCCCCCCAAAAAAATCTGGGTTTTTCTGTGTTAAAAAAGGGGGGGGGGGTATGAAAGAAATATAATGACACAGATTTCCAGAAGAAAAAAAAATTCCCGGTAATTGCGCTAAATGAGATTCTTTTTAAAAAATCGCATATACGTTTGGTGCGTTATATTTTTCCTTTGTTTTTCTGAAATAGTGAAAAAGGGGGTGATGGTCATTACATTATTACTACAATTCAGGGCGTAAAAAAATGTTCGGTTGCTATACTTGGGGTGGGGAGTACTAAATATGTCGCACAGGAGATGGCGTCGGTGGGTCGTCCCCCCCCCCCCGGCACACATCCACACGGGCCAGACGCAGGGCTTCCCCGCTGACGGACCGTGCGGGGGCACGCCGGGAACCTCCCCCCCCCCTTCCTGACCTGGGGGACGTCCGATCGACCGAGAACGCTGCGTTTAAAGCGTTCGCATTCAACACTCCCAAGGGTCAAGGCGGGTTTGCTTCCACTCCTGAGGGAAGGGTTGCGTTACCACCCCCCACCGACCAGGGAGTCCTTCGGTCGGGACGGAAAGCTGGGACGAAACGGTTGCTTAGGAGCGGCTTTCTCACGGCCGCGTAGCTAAAATCATCGGCATGAGCTTTAACTGCCCCCCCCCCCTTTTCAAGCCTCATATCCACCAACGGCAACAAATATTCATGTTAGACATTGCTACTCCCGTTGCGTTTGGGAGTCATGAGGCAAACCACATGTGGCGCGTTCCTAGTGGAACCAGGGTGGGGAGCACAAATTGGGATTCTTATAAATTGCGTTACTTGTTTAGTCACATTTTCAGCCCCTCTCCCCCCAGTTGCTCCATATAACATTTTAGGAAGGGTTTATTATATATTTATATATAGTTTATTACCAATTGTACAGACCACATTATCCTGAAATGGTCACTGCATGCACAGTAGGCCATACGTATCTCGATTATGCCTGGAATGTGCGACAGATAACCGACGCTTTCGATTATCGGGCGTTCGGAAAAATCGCCACTCTGCTGTAATTAAGTCGAATGTTTAGTCGTCGGCACTGGATCACGTGTTCAATGACCAGCTTTTTATTTTTTTTTTTGGGGGGGGGGGGGGGGGGGTCTCTGTGGTGGGCTATTCAGAGAACGTTCAACTCAAATCATCGGGCTAGAAGAAATTCAGTACAGTTATTCTGGTCACGGATACTCCGAGATAATGAGTTCTTTGTTATAACGTCTTTTAAACTACGAGAGCTGTGCGCCCTCTCTGCACCGGCAGGCTCCCTAATACTACAGGCAAAAAAGGTCTCTTCATTGATATCAGCACTGGTTTCGGAAAGCCGGGTCAATGTATTCTCCCCGGCCTGGTTTTCTTTTTCTTCAGGATTGCGGTAGACATCTGAAAACGTATTACAGCAAGAATCGGACAATCGTTACTATATAAAAAAAAGTACATTATCGTAAATGTCATTCAATGGGAAAAACCTTCGGTGCTATGTTAAAATGGAAATTAGAATCCGACTTTTTATTGTTTCTGCTAGAATTCAATTCCAGTGACATGACATGACTTCATTTGAACTATTGGTGTCTTCATAGACGTCATAGCTCTCCTGAGTTTCGATGGAAAGCATGCCATAGCATAGATGAGAAGATAAAGAACGACAACTCTGCTTTTTAAAAAATACACAACAAAAACATAATAATAAGTTAACCTTGTTTTTTTTTTGTATGCTGTTTTTTGTTTGTTGTTGTTGTTGTTTGTTTATTTGTATCTTAATCAAGCGGTCTAGATTCAAAACCCCAACGGGGACTTATACGCGGACCGAATTTTAGCTCTGCACCTTTCCAAGGGACTAAAGGTATCAGCCGCTTTAAGCTGACACAAACCACACTAAAATATACACACATATTATGGAACATGTGAAAATAATGAACAATACGGGCAATGTGTTTGTGCTTGTCACAACATGGAGGTCGCTGTAAAGCGTTCAGGTCGGAGAAGTTTGAGTTTTTGGTAGAAATGTTGGAGTGGTGGAAATGTTGGAGTGGTAGACATGTTGGAGAGGTAGAAATGTTGGAGAGGTAGAAATGTTGGAAAGGTAGAAATGTTGGAGTTGTAGAAATACTGAAGAGGTAGAAATGTTGGAATTGTAGAAATGTTGGAGTTGTATAAATGTTGGCGTTTTTTTTTTTACATTGTTGGAGCTGTTAAAGCAGAATTTTTTTAACGTATTCAAATTATTGTTAAAATGGTAAAGCTGGTAATGTGGCAATTTTTGAAAAATATGGTAAATTGTTCACATGTTAAGATTGTTAAAAAATTAAAACTGAAAAAAAAAATGTCGGAAATGAGAGTTTAAAAAAATAGAATTTTTTGTAACCTTGATATACACACACACACAAAATGTACCTCAAAGAACGTTGTGCACAAATCTGAAAACCAATTTTAGAGACATTTTTCTAAAACAATTAACCTCATTTCATCGGGTCGGACACAATTGAAACACGCCTGTGATGACTTCATTTAGTTTTTTTTTTAAGTCCTTCATCATCGGATTCGACTATTTTTACTGCACATTTAGGCATGCGTTGTGTTCTCTTAAATCAATGTAATCGTATTCTTCATTATAAAATAGTTTTTCTTTTCCCCACATCGATTACCGCAAGTCGACTACGGCTGACCTCGTAAGTATCGGCTTGTGCTATCTCGTGGCAGTAATCCTTCACATAAACATATCCCGATGATCAACCGTAATACAAGCATCGATACTTCACCAATACCTACCCCGATACCTTCCCCCCCCCCGATATCTACCCCCACATACCTACCCTCCCGATACCTACTCCCCCCGATACCTACCCCCCCCCGATACTTACCCCCCCCCCTCCCGATACATCCACGAAATGCCCAATCTGTATTCCGATAACTGTTCCGAATAACGGATCCGATCCCTACCCCCACGATACCCTATTAACCGTTGCTTGCGTGACACGTCAACGCACGTCTTTGGTTCTATGGGACGGGCAGCGCATCGTGCAACACTTCATCAACAAGTCTAAATTGTTTCTTCACAACTTAAACGCCCTACCAGCGGTCCTCTTCCCCCCCCCCCTTTTCAAGTTGTTGGCGAGTGGCGCTTGTAAGCGTATTTCACTTGGCGTCGTATCAAAATCGTGGCTTCTGTTATTTGTTGTCTAACATTCATGGAATGAATGATGTGGTCTCACTTTGAGATACGCTGTCCTGGTGTTAGGACCAAAGTCTTTCTTCCCGTTTTTTTTATCCCCCAGTCTTGTCCCTTTTATTATTCAATTTTATTTCCTTGCATTTATCTCCCTTTAATTTTGCTGGCCCGGGATTATCTCCCATTCATTCCTCAGCCTCGCGTCATCCAAAATGTATCAGCTTTCATTCATTATTCATCCCATTCGGTTCGCTGCCATGGATCGGTGTACATTCTCTGAAAGATAAACCATCTTTGATAATGGCAGCAGGATCCTGATTCCCCAGACTCACTCAACTACCCCAAGCCCTCCAAACCCCCCCCCTCCATATGCAACCTTCCGACCACTTAACCCCATCACACTGCCCTCAGCCTCCCACAGGTTTCTTACAATTCATTCCATCCGGGATTCTTTTGAACCGTAACTTTTTTTTTTAGAAATTGGGTGGTAAAAAATGGAGACGAGTTCCTGTGTAAGAGACAGTGGGTTATATGTGCGGAGGAATTGTGAAATCTCGAAGGAGAATACATAATATGGACGGCTAATATGTTAGTTTGAGCATATGCCAATGTGAGCTGTCTAGGGGTATAATTGGACACATGTTAGTGTAGTTGGTGTATGTGTATAAATTGACACTTATGTTAGTGTGAGTGGTGTGTGGATACAAATGGACACATCTTCAAGTGTTGGTGGTGTATGGTATAAATATAAGTAAGTGGAATACTGCGTTCAGGGTTTAAGATTGAAATAGTGGAGCAAGATATCTTGATGCTTGAAATCAAAAGATGGGACGATAAAATAATGAAGTCCCGGCTAAGACTCTTTGGGAATCTTTTATTTCACAGTAATGATACATAAGCTCTTTTACTCCCTGCAAAAATCTTTTGGATAGCACAGAGATTTCGGTTTTGGACAACACAACATCCTGCAATGACGCAGCATTCATTGCCTTCCTATGTGGACGAACGCCAAAAACTTAAGTTTTGCTACTGTTTTTATTCAGTTTCTTGTTGTTTTGTCTTGTCTGCTGAAGAAGGCTCTTGGCCGAAACATTCTCCTTTTTTATCATCCTGTCTTTTCATTTCAGGGCTCAACATACTTTGCTGCATGCTATTCCCAGGTATGAATGGACACATTCAGTTTGTATGGTCTATGTGTATAAATGGACACATAGTTGAGTGTTGTATGTGTATGGGTGTAAATGGACACATATAGCCGTGTTTGCAGTGTATAAATGGAAGTCATCTTTCAGTGTTGTATGTGTATGGGTATCAATGGACTCATATTTCAGTGTTGGATGTGTATGGTTGACTTGACACTTAAAAGATCTTCACAATCAGATTTTGGCGCACTCAGCACTGGCCTACTATCAATATTTGTCACACTAGCTTAATATCAAATGTTGCTGCACGGTTTTTTTAACAAGTATTGGCCCTATGGCTTGCTATTGACTAACGGTGCATTGTGTATTACTACCAACTATTGCAGCACTAACTTACTATCAACTATTGGGGTATTGTCTTACTATCAACTATTGGGGCACTGTCTTACTATCAACTATTGGGGCACTGTCTTACTATCAACTATTGGGGCACAGTCAGTGCTGTGGTGCAATCGGATCCATGAGAACACGCTTCGTTAGTTGGCCAGTTTCCATGGTAATCGTGCTAGAAGATTTAATTAGCGATAGTTCTAGGAAAACAAGTCAATTAGAGGCAGTGTATAATTTGGTCAACCAGGGAGGTAAGAGAGAGGGGGAGGGAGAGACAGATAGATAGATAGAAGGGAAAAAAATAGAGAGAAGGAGAGAGAGAAAGAGAGAGGGAGGGTGTTTGAGAGATTGGGAGAAAGAGAGGTAGATAGTGGGAGGTAGAGAGAGGGAGCTAGAGATAGGGAGGGTGTGTGTTTTGTGTGTGTGCGAGAGAAAGAAAGCCTTCAAAACACATCTCTTTAAACTCTACTATCCTGACTTATCCCCCCCCCCACCTTGACCGATAGATGATGCTGCTGAGTGCCGTCCATGGCGTTACATGTAAATCGCTATGGAATGGTTGGCGCGAATACACATTTGTTTTGTTCCATTCAATTTATGTATGTTAATTTTTACGTTCATGATTATGTTTGTTAAATTGAATGTACAGCGCGGTGAGCTCAGTCCTAGGCTGGGGTAACACGCTATAGAAAACTACCAAATAATAATAATAATAATACTCTTTAAAAAAAAAAAAATAGAAAGAGAAGGGAGAGAAGCAATAGTTATCAGCAGGGTAATGTATTGGTTTGTGTTAATTCGTTGACCCGTATATAGTGGTCCTTGATCATTGCAAACACATCTATGCTCTATCGGCGTCCTTCAAGCAACGAAATACTACATGTGTTGTTTTCTCTAATTGACGAATGTATGAATCCAGAAGATGGAATAGTGCAAAGGCTGATGAATAGTGCAAAGGCTGATGCAGGGGCGTAGCTACGGATAGTGCCGCCCCGGGGAGAGGTCTTCTTTTTTTTCTTTTTTTTTTTGTAACCACCTTCTACGAAAAAAACGCTACAGCTGGCTGACAATGCTGCCACGCCATTTAAAGAAAAAAATATTGCCCTCCTAGGGCCGAACGCCCCCTCCTCATCCCCCCTCCTACGCGACTTGGCTTATGATTGCTAAACATGGGAATGTGTTACCTCCATAACAAAAAAAAGCTTGCCCCCTGGGTGATACCCACATTTTTGTTGACTTCAGATCCTCGGTCTTGTGCCCCACAGAGCGAGTTGCAACGTAAACTATCTCACCCGAATGAGATGCTGAGAATCACTGGCAAAGATAATCGATTCCATGTCAGTTTTCTAAATTGTATTGAGCCCCATCTTGTTTTTTCTAAACGAAGTGCCTATTGGTACCCGGGTACCGGAAGTGAGAGGTTGGGAATAAAAACGATTTAAAATATTATTGTTGGGTTTGTAAGACAAAATGAGGTATCAAATGAAAGATAATTGAATGTACTATACGTTTGTAATTTTAATTCTTTAGTTTTTTTTTAAACAAACTACCACAAATGACATCCGAATAGCTTTGAGTCTAATGGTACCCGGGTGCGAATGGCGGCGCTGCGTGTCCGGGTCCCTTTTGACTAATGCTTTTTCGGATGCCATTTGTAGTAGTTTATTTTAGTTAAAATGAAGAATTAAGTTTCCAACCGTATAGTCCATTCAATTATCTTTCATTTGATACCTCATTTTGTCTTACAAACCCAACAATAATATTTTAAATCGCTTTTTAATCCCAACCTCTTACTTCTGGTACCCGGGAAACTAATAGTCGCAGCCTTTTCCAAAACGCATCCAAAACACGGATTAACAGACGACCTCGAGACGTCACTTCCGGATGTAGGTTACAGCCCGGACCTTCTCCGTCGCTGTTATTGAAATCATAAATCACAAGGTGTTGTTGTCTTCCGTGGTCAGCCATTCAATGACACAATGATATCGACTACAGTGCCATTATTAAAAAAATGTAAGGCATTCAATTATCCAATCAGATTCTTATTACATTCCAATTATATTCCTATTACATTACAAATTTATATTTTTTTAAAAATGAGTACATTCAAAATTCAACCGGGTAAACCGGTCGCATGTTATGCTGATAATGTTTGCTGAATAAAATGGATGTTAATTTATGATTGAAAAGAAATTACAAAAACGATCCATTGATAAAGATGTATCGATTGCGTGTCACTGACTCCCACAATGTCAGCGTCTTGTCAGCGTCTTGTACAAAAGTGTGAACATGTCATCATGACCGTACGAATAGAGGGTGTCGGAGGGGCCAGTCCGCCCCGTGCGACAGTTATTTTGGGGAGGAATTGTTCGGCCCACTTAATAATCTTAACACAGATTATTTTCTATGTTTATGCTATAACACACGTTGTGGTTTTCGTTATTTAGCTGCAGAATATCAAGTGCCGCCCTAGTCGTCAAAAACTGTGGCAACGCCACTGTGCACAGTTAAATAACGCCAAGACACCTTCTAATCTCCCCCCCCCCAATCAAACCACTGTTCTCCAAACGTGTTTAACAAACAAATAGATGACAAGTAAGGAAAATTAGATGGAGAAACAATCGAAATGTATTTATGGTGTGCACAAAGACGCAAGCGGGTATTACCGCTAGCTCTCAAGTTTTCCCCGAAAGGACCAAAAAATAAAAAGGAGAAATTATTTAATTTAAGAAGCATGAGAACGTCATAATCTTTTTGTTTACAAATGTGTTTTTTGTGTTGAAGATTCAAAGATGTGTGGACCAGCTTCAATAAGATTAGTGTGTTTTTTTTCCTGTTTACTGATTTCCTAATAGGGAGTCATCGATAAATGTCGTCCTACACTGGAAAAAACGGGTGGGGGATTAGCGGGGATGTGTTATGAGATTTTTACGTAAAAAGGGGGGGGGTCCTCAAAAACAGGGCCAAAACAGCTTGACGTCATTTAATAAAAAAAAACAAAATATTAAATTAATAAGATTTTATTTTTTTTAAATGTTGAGTATGTTTAGCACCACAATAAGGATATAAAACAAAATTTGTGAAAGAATGCCTCTGCTACTTGCACTGAATTGAGAACCCCTGTACTGAGAGATGCACAAAAAAAGATATGAAACTATTGTTTGATGTAAATCATTTCCCGCTTTTTACATCCTCTTTTTTTAGGCCGAGTGGACAAACTTTGCATTGGACTTATTGAAATCTGTGCTTTGGTTAAGTAGTGAGCTGCCTCCTTTAATAGCATTTATGTCTTTATAAATGATTGTCTTGAAACTCTGACCTTATCGGGTTTTCCTTAAGCGAATCATTTTTGTTGTCGGAATTAATATAAAGGCTATTAACCTGTCGCTTGCGGATATCGCACTGTGTTCACGTTGAAAGAGTTTGCGGAATAGTGCGCACAATTGTGTCCTGAGCCTACGCTACGGACGGATCTGAAGCTCTTCTGGTTTGATGTTTCCGGTACAAATCATCATCATTGATGTTTCTCTGTAATGAATATTCTGTTGATGTTTGGTTTTTTTAAAAGCTCAAACCTTTTCTCTCATTCCAAACGAAATAATTTAAAACCTCATTCTATGCAAGCTTTGGTGTAGAGATTAAAGTGATCTTGTCCACAATCAAAATCTTTGAGCCGCTTCTTTGGTAAATCACTCACGGCCAACCGGAAGGGCGGGGGGCGTGAACGCCTAAGACCTCCCACGTGTGGGAGCTCCGCATGTGGAAGCCCCGCGTGTGGGAGCCCCGCGCGTGGCACTTATGATATAACTAAAACAGACAGGCCCTTGTATATTCATAATTTAAATTTTCCAGTCAGCTCGATGTTCGTAGGTATATGATAAACAAATGATCCGTCTGTCCTTCTCCCCCGTACCATTTCTCCAAGTACAATCACTTGAAGACCCTCATGTGAATAGTGCTTGTCTTAAGGCAAACTGCTGACTTGGGATTTATTTGAATCATTTCTGCTAGTCACGGCAATACGGCATGACGTCTTGTGGGCTTTCAAAGTCGTCAGCTGGATCTTGCTGACGGCGGGTATGCAAATGGCGTAGCTATGACTCATGCCCCCCAAGGTCTAATCCGTTCTGTCACCAAATGCAGAGAAGAAGAATTTACGTCAAGAATGACATCTGCAAAGAACATAGAATCAGCAACGAACATCACGCTGGTGTTAAAAGAACGCCGCCGTAGGCGAAGAAAGTGGAAGTTTGAATATGAATCTAGAGACGAGACACAACCGATGAGACACAACCGACGAGACACAACCAACGAGACACAACCGACGAGACACAACCAACGTTTGAAGAATCTTTCAGGGTAGAAAATGCGTTTTTTTGGTGCTTCGTAGGAAACACGTTATCATTCTTGAAGACACTTTTCCAACCCCTGCATCTGTACACGTTGTCATTATTGAAGACACTTTTCCAACCCCTGCATCTGTACACGTTGTCATTATTGAAGACACTTTTCCAACCCCTGCATCTGTACACGTTGTCATTATTGAAGACACTTTTCCAACCCCTGCATCTGTACACGTTGTCATTATTGAAGACACTTTTCCAACCCCTGCATCTGTACAAGTTGTCATTCTTGAAGACACTTTTCCAACCCCTGCATCTGTACACGTTGTCATTCTTGAAGACACTTTTCCAACCCCTGCATCTGTACACGTTGTCATTCTTGAAGACACTTTTCCAACGCCTGCATCTGTACACGTTGTCATTATTGAAGACACTTTTCCAAACACTGCACCTGTACATTGACATCTGTTTTATTTAAATATTAAGCTCAGCGGCTCTGGAATTCTGGATTATTTGAGCAAACGCGGTGTGAATAAGGGCAGAGCGTTGAGAAGTTGTGCGTGGCCGATGGCTCTGACTTACTAGAAGACCTGAAGATGTTGAGAGAAGATGTTGATTCCAAGGAGAAGTTTAAGCATCATGACAGTGTCGTAAATAGCTGGTGTCACTGCATGGCAGGTTCTTTTCCGAATCTTTGGACCGCGTACAAAATAATCTTGGCAGTGCCGGTGACGTGGAAAGGTACACATAGTCGTTGCTCCAAAGTCAAAGTAGATGCAAACTTACTTGAGGTCATCAAAGTCCCAGGTTCGCTTGAGGTCATCGACGTCTCAGGTTCGATTGAGGTCATCAACGTCACTGGTTTGCTTGAGGTCATCAGTGTCCCAGGTTCGCTTAAGGTCATCAGTGTCTCAGGTTCGCTTGAGGTCATCAACGTCTCGGGTTCTCTTGAGGTCATCAACGTCACAGGTTCGCTTGAGGTCATCAGTGTCCCAGGTTCGCTTGAGGTCATCAGTGTCTCAGGTTCGCTTGAGGTCATCAACGTCTCGGGTTCTCTTGAGGTCATCAACGTCACAGGTTCGCTTGAGGTCATCACTGTCTCAATTTCGCTTGAGGTCATCAACGTCCCAGGTTCGCTTGAGGTCATCAACGTCACAGGTTCGCTTGAGGTCATCATTGTCTCAGGTTCGCTTTAGGTCATCAGTGTCTCAGGTTCGCTTGAGGTCATCATTGTCACAGGTTCGCTTGAGGTCATCACTGTCTCAATTTCGCTTGAGGTCATCAACGTCTCAGGTTCTCTTGAGGTCATCAGTGTCCCAGGTTCGCTTGAGGTCATCATTGTCTCAGGTTCTCTTGAGGTCATCAGTGTCTCAGGTTCGCTTGAGGTCATCAACGTCTCAGGTTCTCTTGAGGTCATCAGTGTCTCAGGTTCGCTTGAGGTCATCAACGTCTCAGGTTCGCTTGAGGTCATCATTGTCACAGGTTCGCTTGAGGTCATCCCTGTCTCAATTTCGTTTGAGGTCATCAACGTCTCAGGTTCTCTTGAGGTCATCAGTGTCCCAGGTTCGCTTGAGGTCATCATTGTCTCAGGTTCTCTTGAGGTCATCAGTGTCTCAGGTTCGCTTGAGGTCATCAACGTCTCAGGTTCTCTTGAGGTCATCAGTGTCTCAGGTTCGCTTGAGGTCATCAGTGTCTCAGGTTCTCTTGAGGTCATCAGTGTCCCAGGTTCGCTTGAGGTCATCATTGTCTCAGGTTCTCTTGAGGTCATCAGTGTCTCAGGTTCTCTTGAGATCATCATTGTCTCAGATTCTCCCCCGTGTGAGGATGCCGGGGCACCTTGGGGCGATGTGGTGCACAAGTTTGGAAACCCCTGGGGTATAAGCCAAAACGACCCAAATCCTAATCCTAATCCGGGACACATATATTTAAACTGCTGACCGTGACGTCAAATGTAATTATAATTAATTCATTAATCATGTTAATTGGGGGTGGGGTGGGGGGAGGGAGGGTGCGAAAGCTTATTGATACGTACACAGAGTTTTGGGAGGTGGGGGTGGTTGCCATTCCAAATGTGTGGTCGCAACAGGGGGTGGGGCATGGAAAAGGAGGGAGGGGGGGTCAAAATTATTTTTTTCTTTGCGTACGCAATACATGGACGACAACTCACTGGATCTATACTTGCAGCTTTCACATTTCCCAATTTTGAGGAAAACATTTCTCATTTTTAATTATTATTCCTGTCTCGTAATACCCGAACCCGGACTCGGACCCACCGGGTATAGCCTCAAAAAATACCCGGACCCGACCCTACCGGGTATAGCGTCAAAATACCCGTACCCGGTACCTAGACAAAGAGATTCTAGGAGCACTTGTTCACAAAGCAATGTGATGACCTCTTACAAAATATGGTTTAACTACGTCACGGTGACATCCCATTCAAAGTAAAACTGAACTATGGGCGGTATATGTGCAGGATCAAGATAGCTTGTTTTCGTATGCATACTTAGGAGATGGCCTTTTATATCAGCCTCGCCAGTGCACATGATACACAGTTACAGTGTATGACGTTAGTGGTGGTTTGTTTTCGCGCTCAAACGTTTATATTATGGAATGCCGAAATGAGCAGTCCTTCGATCTGCGTGCACGTTGCAATAGCTCATTTTCACTGTCCATTTTTTTTTAATGTTATAGCTTCATACTGTCTAGACCAGCGGTTCTCAACCTGCGGGTCGCGACCCCTTTGGGGGTCGAATGACCCTTTCCAAGGGGTTGCCTAAGACCATCGGAAAACACATAAACTAACAGTTATGAAGTAGCAACGAAAATAATTTTGTGGTTGGGGGGGTCGCCACAGCATCAGGGACTCTATTAAAGGGTCGCGGCATTAGGAAGGTTGAGAACCACTGGTCTAGACTCAGGGAAATGAAAATTGTGTTTCTGCCATTGTAAGCTAAGGCGATTTATAACTTTCCTTTTTTCTTTTTTATTCAAAAGAGCATTGGCTTGAGTTTGTGTGTGTGTGTGTAAGTGTCGTGGGAAAAAAAAGGGGGTGGGGGATGTCGTGTATTCACGCTGGACAATGAATGGGGTCGGTTTGGGTATCTATTGCTTTGAACAGTCCTGGACATTAACAGCAGAACTCGAAAAGAAAATAAAGGCGATGGAGATGAGATGTTTCAGAAGCATTCTTGGCATCTGCTATAGAGACCACATCACCAATGAACAAGTGAAAGAAAGGATTCGTCAAGCAACTGGGCAGTACGATGACCTCCTGGTGTTGGTAAAAAAAAGCGAAAACTTGAATGTTTTGGCCACGTAACAAGGAAACAAGGGCTCGCCAAAGAAATCATGCATTGCACAACGAGAGGAGGGAGAAGAAGGGGAAGACAGAGAAAAAGATGGGAAGATAACATCAAAGAGTGGACGGGATTAAAACTAGGCGAGGCTGTACATAGTGCAGAAGACTGAGAGGAATGGAGAAGGATCTGTGGCGCCCCAACGGTCCAAGGACTAAGGGACATGATGATGATGATGATGAATAACATAATAAACAACCCTTAAAAACAAAGTTTGTTTTTTTATACATCATTTATGTACATTTTTTTTTACTTGAATCTTCTAATGACCCACCCGCTTTTACACAGTAGAGTTATTTCCCCAACTATTTCAGAAAAAAAACCAAAAAGAAAATACTACACACCAAAGCTCTTGTGATAGTTTTGTAATAATCTCACTTAGTGCAGTTATCGAGAATTTTATTTCTTGAAATCAGTGGCATCATATTTCCTTTCAGAATTCCCCCTTGAAAAACAGGAAAAAACTGATTTGAAAGAATAAGTTGTCATTGGCAAGGAGTCTATGCGCCACGTTTCAGATCGATAGCTGGGCGGGAAGTGGGTCAGTTAGTCTTCCGAAGACTTGGTCACCCAGACAGAAAGAAACACCGAAACAAAAAGCGAAGTTAATATAAAGGATTTTACGGGAGGCAAGTCACGAGACTTTTCCTCCTTGCTACGTCATTATTTTGACATCTCGGCAAAGACAGTGTGACTCTAGTCATACATCAGTGCTACGCCACGGTGGAGAAAAGACCCCCAAAAATGCGTAGCTTTCATTCGGGCAAACATTAATTGGATATACCAAACAAATCAATCGATGGTACATCAACCAGATCAACTAATGATATACCAACCATATTTTTATGTACAGCGCGGTGAGCCTAGCCCTAGGCTGGGGTACCGCGCTATATAAGACAACAAATAACAATAATATCAACTAATGATATACCAACCAAATCAATTAATAATATATCAACCAGATCTATTAATGATATATCAATTAGATCAAGTAATGATACATCAACCAGATCAACTTATGATATATCAACCTGATCAAATAACTACTGAAGCACACCGGGAAAAGAACAATAGAAAGGTGCAATTTATACATTTAAAACAATGTACATTCATAGGTTTTTTTGTATTTTTTTTCACCGAGAACGAAATGGGTTGGATTTTGGCAGTGGAGTAGCGAGAGGGGGGGGGGGGGAATCATGCCCCGGGCGCTACTCACAAAAGGGCGCCAAATGGTATATTTTACATATAATATTGTATGGTTTTCGAATAGTGTGGCGCTACAAAGGTATTGTGCCCCGGGCGTGACTTAAGCTCGCTACGCCACTGGAGTTGGGTTGCTTATGTCACTAAACTCCTTACGTATTCTTCGCAATTTTGTAATATCAGATATAAAAATTCACGTGTCAAAATTATTAGAAAAGCCAAACTTCCTTTTTGTTTCTAACCATTTTGTTCAACATTTTTTTCCTACTTTTTGTTTTTGTTGTGGTTTTGTTTACCGCAGCCGAGAATGCCTAAAAGTGAGCGAGTGTAATCATTGATTATATCTTTTAATCTCGTCGTCTGCTCTTGTCTGGCCGTCTGGTGATTAAGTGCTTTTTCAGTTACGTCGAGTGAAGTTTAATTTCCTCAAAGACAAAAATTTGTTAGCGGTGACCGGATTGTCCGTTTTGATCAGCGCGCCAGGCAGGACGTCACAACGCACAAAGCTTTCTATCGCATATTTAATATTGTGCATCAGTGTTGTTAAATCTGTTATGATTTCTATGTTTGTATGAGTATATCAAATCGTGTATCATTATATTAAACCTTATGGTAGTAATCTTTTTAAAGAATATATTTTTTTTTCGAGCCTGGGGGGCGTATAATGTATCGTGCCTCCCGGAAATTCCCCTTTCTGCTCCCGTATTCAGAATATCACCAAATCTAACCATCTCCCATAATATCGCCAAATCTACCCATCTCCAAGAATATCAACAAATCTACCCATCTCCGATAATACCACCAAATTTACCCGTCTCCCAGACTACCAAAAAGTCCATGGTGGCTCCCACATCCCCCTCCCCCCACCACCTCCCGCTAAACTCAATATCTCTGATGTCTTGACCAGAATGACTTCCAAACACAAGAGCCCCTGATAATTGGGCCAAAAATGGCTCATCTCGCGGGGAAAAAATATCAGTCTCCCTGATTTTTGTCTCGTTTTTTTTTACAAAAATATAATACCGGAAGTGACGCGACCAGGAGATGAAAAGTGAATACGGCTATTTCAAGGGGCGGTAACCAGTGTCGCTCATAAGAAAGAAAGAGGAGGGGGGGGGGGAATCATAGCTTCAATTTTCCATAGTGTTACCCCCTTGTGACCGCACGACGTGCCCTGAGGCGGGATGGGACATAGTTGTGTGTGTGTGGAAGGGAGGGGGAATATGTCGTTTTGGGGAAGGGGCGGGCACACTAGCCAGTTTCAATCACTACTCCTCGCAACGAGATTATGATTATATCACGGCAATGATTGAATGTAGTGGTCAAATATTTTATTATTTCACCTCCCCCCCCCCCGCCATTGTGTGTGCGCCCATGGCCTGTGTTCTAGGCGGTGTTCGTCGCACCCTATGACTCATTCAGTGGGGGTCGTATGGCGGGGTTTGGTGAAGGATGCCAGCCACCTCGGAGATGAGTGTTTGGGGGCGGGGATCATAAGGCAAGCCAGCCCCAAAGTTATGAGTAGCGTTACTCCGGGGTTTTGGGGGAGGAACGGTGGGGTTTAATGGATTGGGTGTTGATGAAGACTTTTAGACAATGTAGGTACCAGGGCAGCGGTTCTCAACCGTGGGCCGCGACCACTTTGGGAAAAGGGGGGGGGGGTCGAACGATCCTCACACAGGGGTCGCCTAAGACCATCGGATAGCACATATTTATGAAGTAGCAACGAAAATAATTTTATGGTTTGGGGGGGGGGGGGGTCTTCGCTGTAATAAAGTATCGCGGCATCAGGAAGGTTGAGAACCAATGATTTAGAGCAATAGTGTTTTAATATGTTAGGGATAAGGGGATACCTTTAAAGAAGTTGAAACTGAACAACGGTCGCGTCGACAAATAAGCCATCGTTAGCGTTTAGCGAACCATAATAGTCAAATAAGTTGTGTTAAAAAAAAAGAAATCTCTAAAACGAACTGTTTCGGTGCCCGAGAGAAGACTACAAAATGGTGGCGTAGTGCGGGATTCCAGATTTGAATGTACTGTTCTGCTGATAAGCGGGAGGAGAAAAAAAAAGGGGGAGGGGAGTAGAGGGGAGGGGGGGAATCGAGAAATATGTCTGTCCTTTATAAGAAAAAAAAAAATCAACAATTTATTTTAAAAAAGAACAACGTAATTTTTAAAGTGATCCCCCCCCTTTTTTTCTCCCCCCCCCCCAACCCTATAAAAATGTTAAAATCCGTGGGGTTAAAGAAGATAAGATTGAATTTTTATTTTTTTTTGGGGTGGAGGCACCATCTCTAGCAAATTTCAAATATTACGAGTACTGACATGACTTGGGGGTGTTTAGCATTTAGACGACGTTTGGGGCAGACCGGAGTAAGCTGAGATGATAGTATTACCCTTGTGGTACCGCGGACCGATGAGATTTGTGGGTGACAGGCTTGTGATGGCTGTGTGGGCGTTTCGAGTGACAAGCCTGGGGGGGGGGGGGGGGGCAGATATTTTTCTGGCACGCACAACGAAAGCCCTCAACCTGCCTGGTTGGATCAGATCATTGCCATTGTCAGCGGATATTGGTCTCGTCATTGCCGTAAGGACCGTCCCGACGTGGCAAGGACCGTCCCGTCGTGGTAAGGACCGTCCCGTCGTGGTAAGGACCGTCCCGACGTGGTAAGGACCGTCCCGTCGTGGTAAGGACCGTCCCGTCGTGGTAAGGACCGTCCCGACGTGGCAAGGACCGTCCCGTCGTGGTAAGGACCGTCCCGACGTGGCAAGGACCGTCCCGTCGTGGTAAGGACCGTCCCGTCGTGGTAAGGACCGTCCCGACGTGGTAAGGACCGTCCCGTCGTGGTAAGGACCGTCCCGTCGTGGTAAGGACCGTCCCGACGTGGCAAGGTCCGTCCCGTCGTGGTAAGGACCGTCCCGACGTGGCAAGGACAGTCCCGTCGTGGCAAGGACCGTCCCGTCGTGGCAAGGACCGTCCCGTCGTGGTAAGGACCGTCCCGACGTGGCAAGGACCGTCCCGTCGTGGCAAGGACCGTCCCGTCGTGGTAAGGACCGTCCCGTCGTGGTAAGGACCATCCCATCATCGTAAGGACCACCCCATCATGGTAAGGACCATCCTGTAATGGTTAAGGCCACCCACTGCATGGTAAGGACCATCCCGTCATGGTAAGGACCATTCCATCATGGTAAGGACCACCCATCATGGTCCAATGCCTTAACGATGGTTCCTTTCAGGGCTATGTATACATAATGGGACAGAGTATGTATGTGTATGGCAAAGCCATCTGTGTGGCGAGTATGTATGTGTAGAACGTTTTATAAAAATGTCATTGTTATATAAAGCATATAAAGTTCTTGATTACATGTCATGCATATACACATTTAATATTATATGAACTATCTAAGTTGAACCATATTTTCTCATGTTTTATATGTTGATTTCCTAAACTGTCATGGTGGGCCCCCCGACGTTTCAATGTGTCCTTGAACTGTCATGTTACCCCCCCCCCCCCCCGACGTTTCAATGTGTCCTTGAACTGTCATGATTTTGTGCCCCACCCCTAAGAAAAAATAATATTTAAAAAAAAAAAAAAAAACCACTTTAAAAAAAAAAATTCCAAAAAATTGTTCTATACCAAGTCTTTTCATTTGAAGCTCAGTCATGTCTCGTTCCACTATTTCCTTCACACAGATGGAACACAGTCCTTCATATATATATATAACCCTATCAGTGGCGTAGTTAGGGTCATGTCCCTTGGGGCGGTCCAAACTTATTGCCACCCCACCCTAAACCCCACCCCCACCCCCCGTACACTCTACTTCCTACGCAAGTGTATCTTCATCTAACTGAAAAAGAAAGAGCAAAAGAAAAAAAGAAGTGAACTGTTATGTTCATCAAGCTGAAAGTAATGGGGTTCATGAACAATATGTTGTCAACGTTCCCTCGTAACAATTGAGAATTGTCAATTTGAAAGGTTCACCACACTTTTATTTGATAAGCGCTCAACTGTACGAGAATAACCTTAACGAGGACGAGGGGGTGGGAGTTTATGGAGGGGGGGGGGCGCGCGTGTTGCGTGTGACGAGACATTCCGGATATGACGTGAGGTTTGAATGGCCCCGGGTGTAGCGATTGTCTGTGTTAAACGTACTTTGCCGCCAACATCGCGTGATGAGACACCTTACATCAAAAGGCACTGGGTTTGAGAGTATCAGTAAATGGAAACAACTACACAGGGTTTGAGAGTTTCAGTGATTGGAAACGACTACATAGGGTTTGAGAGTTTCAGTGATTGGAAACGACTACATAGGGTTTGAGAGTATCAGTGATTGGAAACGACAACACGGAGTTTGAGAGTATCAGTGATTGGAAACGACAACACGGGGTATGAGAGTATGAGTGATGGAAACGACTACATAGGGTTTGAGAGTTTCAGTGATTGGAAACGACTACATAGGGTTTGAGAGTTTCAGTGATTGGAAACGACTACACAGGGTTTGAGAGTATCAGTGATTGGAGCTGAACACGTTTGTATGACGGGGACTTCAGTTGAAGAAAACAATACATGTTTCAACCAATGTCATTCTTAATATCATTGTTTAAAAAAAAAATTCAATCAAAAAACAATCTTGACTTGTACTTGAGTCTTAAGACATAAGTGACGCAACAGTTACATGGTTAGAAGAGTTTTAACCTGAATTGCATCTCTATTGTTTGAAAAGGGTTTCCCCGGGGGGGGGGGGCTTTGACAGCTCCGGGGGGAAGGGGGTTTTTGCATATAAAAGTGCCTTCTATTTGCGGACCAATTAACCTACAAGTAATGGCTAGACATGTTAGCTAGTGGCTCATGGGATGTAACTCTGAGCTCAGCTGATTCAATGAACTTTACTGTTTGAGGTTAATGAATTCTCAGCCTTGGTGATGTTCTCTCTTTACCTGGATTGAATACATGGTACCACTTTTTCAATGATGACCACATTTTCAATAATGACCACTTATGCAATGATGACCCCTTTTTCAATAATGGCCACTTATTCAATGTGACAATTTTTCCAATAATGACCACTTTTTCAATGATAAACAATTTTTTTTTTAAAATAATGACCACTTTTTCAATAATGACCACTTTTTCAATGCTAAACACTTTTTAAAAAATGATGACCACTTTTTCACTAATGACCACTTTTTTTAAATAATGTCCACTTTTTCAATAATGTCCACTTTTTCAATAATGACCACTTTTTTTAAATAATGACCACTTTTTCAATGCTAAACCCTTTTTAAAAAATGATGACCACTTTTTCACTAATGACCACTTTTTTTTAATAATGACTAATTTTCATGGACTGACATATTGTTGGGAACCCTCGGGGGTGTATAATTGGCAACTTCTAAAACAAAACAAAAAATACTATTGACAAGTATCTTCTTGTTATAGATTTGACGTCTGCTATAACTAAAATCTACCCCGTTGCCCTGAAGACACGCCAAGGCGTACAGAGATTCACTGATCCATGCGGGTATAGCGTTAATCCACACTTATCCATACTTATCCATAACAAAGGCTAACGCGGTTAAATGTTGATTTTTAAATTACTCGAATTTTTCCCCCAGCGCCATTAACAGAGTGTTTGGGCATTTGACCTGGGGAACATCATTCATAGGATGTCTCTCTGGGAACATCAGTTGTAGGATGTCGCTCTTGGAACATCAGTTGTAGGATGTGTCTCTGGGAACATCAGTTGTAGGATGTCTCTCTGGGAACATCAGTTGTAGGATGTGTCTCTGGGAACATTAGCTGTAGGATGTCTCTCTGGGAACATCAGTTGTGGGATGTGTCTCTGGTAACACCAGTTGCAGGATGTCTCTCTGGGAACATCAGTTGTAGGATGTGTCTCTGGGAACATCAGTTGTAGGATGTGTCTCTGGGAACTTCAGTTGTAGGATGTCTCTCTGGGAACATCAATTGTAGGATGTCACTCTGGGAACATCAGCTGTAGAAAGTCTGTCTGGGAACATCATTTGTAGGATGTCTCTATGGGAACTTCAATTGTAGGATGTCTCTCTGGGAACATCATTTGTGGGATATCTTTCTGGGACTTCAGTTGTAGGACGTCTCTATGGGAACATCAATTGTAGGATGTCTCTCTGGGAACATCAGCTGTAGAAAGTCTGTCTGGGTACATCATTTGTAGGATGTCTCTATGGGAACTTCAATTGTAGGACGTCTCTCTGGGAACATAAGCTGTAGGAAGTCTCCCAGCGGCTGCCCTACAAATAAATGGCATTGATATAACACACGGGCGGTCTGACCTACAGACAGGAAGTCGTTCCATGCAGCGCAGTGGCCAATGGTAGCGCTGTTAAAATTTTGTGAAGGGTCGCCCCCCAGACATTTTTGTAGCAAATGGCCGAATAAAATGGACTCTTCATCTTCAGTACGGCTTTTCATTGTGGAGGGGGATTACATAGTTAATATAAATTATAGCTGTAATCGGATCATATGAATGAGCTAATTCGAAAAATTTCAATAACAATATTGATAACCCAAATGTAACTGAGACAAGGGCTGTTTAACACTTTTGTCATGTTCACGTGTTAAACACTTCTGCCATGTACACGCGCCAACACTTCAGCCATGTACACATGTAAATAAAAGTTGTCTCTTTAAAAACAAACAAAAAAACAGACAAGCAAAGACAAACTAACCAAACACTTTCCATTTCTATTCCACACTTTGCTGGAATAATTTTCATTGGTCGTCGGTTCCATTGCATTGATTTAATTCTGTGATCTCAGGTAATGGATTACTTTTGTGTGATGTCGCTAATCCCCTAAATCCACAAAAAAAAAACCGGCAGAGGATTAAAGCTGACGGTTGGTCTTCTGTCCAGTGATTGTTGGTCTTTAGTCCAGTGATTGTTGGTCTTCAGTCCAGTGATTGTTGGTCTTCAGTCCAGTGATTGTTGGTCTTCAGTACAGTGATTGTTGGTCTTCAGTACAGTGATTGTTGGCCTTCAGCCTAGTGATTATTGGTCTGCAGTCCAGTTATTGTTCATATATTTCATCTGAAACTCATAAATGTGCCCCATGGCATTTGAATTAAGTCATAAAAATATATTGTGTTATCGCGTCAACAACATATTACAGTCCTCTGAGGGAGTGATGGTCAACTTACGGCCCGCGGGCCAAATGCGGCCAGCTGAAACTTTTCATCGGGCCTTAAAGACCTTCCGTTAAATAGATAAATTAAATGTTTCTCGTAAAATGAACTAATTGGGATGGATTACCTTTACGAGCTAATTATTATTATTATTATTTATTTCATTGCCTATTTCGGGAACCCATCTTAAATTATTTACATTAAAGAACATCCTCTATTTTCCGAAAAAATTGGTCGCCCAACCAAGTACAGTGATTTTATAAGCGTTGGCATACAACTGCTAAAACATAGAACAAAAGTTGTGTGGTTTTTTCAGACTTTCTTTCACTTCTAGAACTCGATATCCATAAAATTATCCTACGACCCATTCGAAGCATTAATACACAAAATTAAAAATCAAATTTCATGCGGCCTTTGTACAAAAATGATGCCCCCCCCCACCCGATGTAACGGATATTACGATTTTGCGTACTTACATTTACATATAACGTTACTTAATTACACAATGTTCTGGTGAATACAACTCGGTGTCAAATGGTGTTTTAGGTGATTCTTGAACATTTATTTTATTTTATTTTTAAATTTAAATTAAAATTTAAAAAAACGACGCCAAACTTCATGTGTCCTACGGATATCAAATATTGCTGTCTAGAAGATCAATAGATCGCGAATCGCTGGTTCAAAAAAAGTTGTTGTTTTTTTCCCCCTCGTGCAATTATAATTGTGCTGACTCCAATATGACCAGGAGTTAAACGCTAACAGGCCAAGCCATCGGCCAATAGACCAGGGAGAAAATATCTACCGGCGGTAAACGTCCCTCGGTTTTGGAGATATCATAGAATGTGATTTGGATGGTGGATCGCACTGACAGTGGTTCCACTAACCTAGTGGAGTTTAATGTTGGTAATTTGTTCTCCACTGCCCTTAAACGGGTTAATTTATTTTTTTAAAATTTAACTTCAACTGCTAACTACGTCCTATTTTACTATATGCGCACATTAAATTGTTTTCTACTTTACTAAACTATTATTCCAGTAATGTTAAATCTATAATAATAATTCCCGACTGGATCTTATCCTGCCCCCCCCCCCCACTCTCATTGCGCACCGTGATGCGCTCCCTATCGCTGCTTCCCCCGACGTGCTCTTGATCCAGTACGCACCAAACGCAAACAAAAGAACACATACGTAATCGACACAACTAAGCGTTGGCGGAGACATGGAGCGCCATATGGAATTACTTTTAAAGATCATGCGCCTCTTCCCTTCTGTTAAAGATCATGCGCTCTTCCCTTCTGTTAAAGATCATGCGCCTATTCCCTTCCTTTGAAGATCATGCGCCTCTTCCCTTCTGTTAAAGATCATGCGCCTCTTCCCTTCTGTTAAAGATCATGCGCCTCTTCCCTTCTGTTAAAGATCATGCGCCTCTTCCCTTCTGTTAAAGATCATGTGCCTATTCCCTTCTGTTAAAGATCATGCGCCTCTTCCCTTCTTTTTAGACACCTTTGTAAAACATGGTTGGATGTTTCAAGTCTCGTGAGATTTAAACAGACGGTAAAATCGACCAAAATAATTTTTTTTTTGTTTTTTGTCTCGTCTCTCGAAAATGTAAAACCCGAAAACAATTTAATATTCAAGTATTTAAGGAAAAAAAAAAACAACAACAAAAAAGTAATAACCAACATCTAAAACTAAAATCATATGATAAAAAAAATACATTGAAAACTTTTACAAAATAAATTATTTTGAAGCAGTTTCCTTACGTCTAAAATATCATCGCAATAATTAATAGCTTCCCCGGGGGACTAGCTTCAAGATCATATTATCACAGTAAGATGTAGGGGATAGATTTTTGGAGCTTTTAGCTCAGCCACGGCATGAATATTTGATAGCAAGCTTTTAACATAACAGGGATTCTCACAGAATTGTCCGGATGGATTATAAACTTTGTTAGATTAAACCCGTCCAAAATAACAAGGCTTCTCACACACTGGTTCGGGTGATTATAAATTGTTAAAGTGAACCCATGCAAAATAACAAGGATTCTCACACACTCATTCGTGTGAATTATAAATTGCTTAAGTCAACCCGTCAAAAATAACAGGGATTCTCACACACTCGTTCGGGGTAGATTACTTAATCGTAACGTTAACCTGTCCAAAATAACAAGAATTTTGTTAAAAATTCTAATAGTAATGATCACAGAAGGAGACCACTGTTTCCGGTCATTTAGTTTAATTCAACGGTTCTTATTTTTGGTGGGGGTTTTTTTGTGTGGTCTATTTTTTGTGAATGTTGAGAACAACATTATTTTGCCGCTAAAAAGCAATGTTTCATATATGTTACAATTTAACTCTTTATAAACTATTCACATAATAATATAAAGTACTACAATTTTTTTAATGAAATTGTTTAAAAGAATGGGGGGGGGGGGGGTTAGCGGTTGGTATAGAGTAGAGAGTATGTGGGGTAAGAGTGAGGGAAGAGGGTGGCCAAACTGTAAATGGGAGATGGGGTGGTGGGGCTTGAGATATGTTGCGGGGGTGTTAAAGGGTGGAGTGTCACGTCAAACATAATATTGTATGTGGTGGGGGTGGAAACCGACGATGAATGGGGGGGGGGGGGCCACATCTGGTCAAACAAGATTTCCTGATGGCATCATTTTTCTTCACCGCACATCTTTTGGAAATGGATTTATATTGGATTATTAGCATCCTTTAGGTAAACAAATAGACCACCGCAGCGACCACACAAAGGCTTAGCTCTGGCAAAGTTGTATGACTAGGGGAACCTATTTTTATATCAGCCGTTGTCAGGTACTCCTCCAACCAACCGACCATTGAAACGGACATCGAAGGTGATTTTTTTGTGGGATCTTCAGTCTGAAGGCCGAAAAATGAAATTATGCTAGGAAGGCACGAGCTGTGATGGGATTTTGTATCGAACGATGGAAGGGAGGGGGGCGAGGATTTTAACGGCTGGAGAGCAGTGGTTCTCAACCTTTCTAATGCCGCGACCCTTTAATACAGCTGCTCGTGTTGTGGTGACCTTTCCTCCCCCCACCACCACAACCATACAATTTTATGCGTTGCTACATCATAATTATATGTTTTCTGATGGTCTTAGGCGACCCATGTATAAAGCTTCGTTTGACCCCCAAAGGGGAGGCGCCCCTTAGGATGAGAACCGTTGCTGTGGAGCGCGTTCAAGAAAAGGGAGAAGATAAAAGACGACAAAGTTATGGTGACAACTGAGTTTGGGGAAGGGTTCTCAACGTGTCGTGTATAAGTATCAGGTTAAAGACGAACAAATTAGATTTCAGTTTGACGGTGGTCGAAATCTGTGTCTTCTTCCCATTATATGTGTTGAAACGAAAGTGGTTGTCAACCGGGTAGTGAAACCAAAGTGGTTTTCGAGCCAGGGTGTTGAACCAAAAGTGGTTGTCAAGTCAGGGTATTGAACCAAAAGTGGTTGTCAAGCCAGGGTATTGAATCAAAAGTGGTTGTCAAGCCAGGGTATTGAACCAAGAGTGGTTGTCAAGCCAGGGTATTGAACCAAAAGTGGTTGTCAAGCCAGGGTATTGAACCAAAAGTGGTTGTCAAGCCAGGGTATTGAACCAAAAGTGGTTATCAAACCAGGGTATTGAACCAAAAGTGGTTGTCAAGCCAGGGTATTGAACCAAAAGTGGTTGTCAAGCCAGGGTATTGAATCAAAAGTGGTTGTCAAGCCAGGGTATTGAACCAAAAGTGGTTGTCAAGCCAGGGTATTGAACCAAAAGTGGTTGTCAAGCCAGGGTATTGAACCAAGAGTGGTTGTCAAGCCAGGGTATTGAACCAAAAGTGGTTGTCAAGCCAGGGTATTGAACCAAAAGTGGTTATCAAACCAGGGTGTTGAGCCCAAGGTTGTTTTAAAAGAGCGTAGAGAATAGAAACACAACAGGGCAGGATGAATGCGAAAAGAATAAAAGGAGGGGCGGTCGGTGCAGAGAATTGGTGCCATGACATCATTTCATGATTTTTGTTAAGTTTGTGTTTTGGATTCACTCCCCTTATCGTTGTAACTAGATTTAAATTTCCCTTAATATTTACGATGGCATGTCTTTGAATTACATTTTGACTGGTTGATTAAGTATAATTTTAAAACTTTATTGGTTGCCTAATTATAATATTTTAATTTGTCCGCCATATTTTTGGCACGGACGTGATTGTATCTTATTCGTTTTCCTGATATTCTTTGTGGTGGAACCTGAAATAAAGTGTGTAAAAGTGTATTGAAAAAAAAACTGTACGTTTGGTTCTCATTATTAATTTAGTTTACAAATATTTTTTATTGCTTTTCTTTCATTTTTATAGTTTCTTTCCCACGGTGTGTTGCTCCAGCCACACATTATTATTATTATGGGTAGTTTTCTATAGCGTGGTACCCCAGCCTAGGGCCGGGCTCACCACGCTGTACATACAAGGTACCCCAGCCTAGGGCCGGGCTCACCACGCTGTACATACAAGGTACCCCAGCCTAGGGCCGGGCTCACCACGCTGTACATACAAGGTACCCCAGCCTAGGGCCGGGCTCACCACGCTGTACATACAAGGTACCCCAGCCTAGGGCCGGGCTCACCACGCTGTACATACAAGGTACCCCAGCCTAGGGCCGGGCTCACCACGTTGTACATACAAGGTACCCCAGCCTAGGGCCGGGCTCACCACGTTGTACATACAAGGTACCCCAGCCTAGGGCCGGGCTCACCACGCTGTACATACAAGGTACCCCAGCCTAGGGCCGGGCTCACCACGCTGTACATTAATTTAAAAAAACAAAAACAACAAAACAAATGTGTATTCGCCCAACCATGCCATAACAATTTACATGTGAAGCCATGGACGTCACTCGGCAGCATCTTTTAACGGTCAGAGGGGGAATCAGTTAGGATAATAGAGTTTAAAGAGATATGTTTTGAATGCTGTTTTGAAGGCTGTGATGGTTGATATATTGCGGATGTGTAGTGGAAGAGAATTCCATTGTTTGAGGGCACAGTAAGAGAAAGATCGTTCACCGTATTTTTTGTGCGAGTCTTGGGGACAGAAAGAATACGATCGTCTGCGGAGGAGCGAAGCTGTCGAAGGGGTGAATAGACAGAGAGAAGTTCGGTTATATAGGAAGGGCAGGAATTCGAGAAAAAGTTGTGGCAGAGAGCAGAGAGTTTTTGTCAATCCGTGCTTGTACAGGGAGCCAATGAAGCGAATGAAGTAGTAGTGTGACGTGATCACGTTTTTTTTGCCTTTAAAACTAGCCTAGCAGCTGAGTTTTGAACTTTTTGTAGTTTTCTAAGAAGTGTTTTGGTGAACCTGACAGAAGAGACTTGCAATAATCAAGACGAGATAGAACAAGAGCATGGACTAGGGTTTTTGTTGCACTAACTGTGAGGTAGTGTTTTTTCACTTGAGGCTTTAGGGGCTAGTTTTAGGGTTTGAGTTAGGTTTATGGATACATTTAGGATTCCGGTTTCGTTTAGGGATACATTTAGGGTGCAGGCTAGGTTTAGTGACAATGAAGTGAAATATTTTGTGTGGACCGGCTAAAATGACACGAGAGAAAGGAGCGAACGCAGATCGTCGCCACTTCTTGCCGCATATGTAGACGGATACAGCAAGGTAGCTACGCTCACCGCGAAATTTATGAACCGGCGGACAATTTTACATTAAATTTTAACGTTTTATTCCTAATTTTAGCTGCGGACGTGAGTTATTTTAGTTTTACCCCTTCGGCCATCTTGGTTGCCACGACCCGGAAACACGTGAAAGTTCACGGGTCGTGGCAGCCAAGATGGCGGCCGGGTGATCCGTCATGGCTCCAGTTGTCTGCATTTACCAAAGGAGGTGTCAAAGGTGCATGCGAAAGATTAAATATGGGAAAGTAGAATGGAACGCAATTTTGGAATCAGCAAGAGATAAAGTACATAGAGGTGGGGGGCGGGATAGAGAGGTGGGGTGGATCAATAATGAAACAACTCCATGTATTTAAGGCAGAGGCGCGGCTTTAGTTATTTACACAGCTCGCGTCTGAATGGTATTATTATTTTTTAATTCTCCAAAGCCATTTATCTAAATCCGCCTTCGTTACTTTTTTTTTTTTAAAGATGGCGGCGGAGACGAGAAGAGGATCTAGGCCTCCACTGCCAGCCAGGTCTGTAAATTTAATTAAGGCCTCGATTCTGTCTAGAGTCCTATTGCTTCCACGAGAAAACCCCACCTACCCCCCCACCTCCTCCACGCCTCGCCCCACCCCACTCCTGAATCTTAGGGGTCTTATGGGCTGTTCGCAAATAAATCTAATCAGCCCCCAAACCGTATTTGATGGTCCAGCGCTGTAAACCTCGGGTCGTGATGGGAATCTCTCAAGAAATCCACAGAATAAATTTGTAATGTTGAACACAGGGCACGGTGGACCGGTCATTTGTTCAGATTTTGGAGAAAAAAAACTCTTTGAGCGGAAGTCACACTGTAGTATTTCAACGGAAGTCACGTTGTGGCTTGTAAACGTAGGTCACATAGTAGCATTTGAACGGAAGTCACAAAGTAGTATTTGAACGGAGGTCAGATAGTAGTATTTGAACGGAGGCTAGATAGTAGCATTTGAACGGAGGTCAGATAGTAGCATTTGAACGGAGGTCACATGGTAGCATTTGAACGGAGGTCACATGGTAGCATATGAACGGAGGTCACATGGTAGCATATGAACGGAGGTCACATGGTAGCATTTGAACGGAGGTCACGTGGTAGCATTTGAACGGAGTTCACATGGTAGCATTTGAACGGAGGTCACATGGTAGCATTTGAACGGAGGTCACCTGGTAGCATTTGAACGGAGGTTACCTGGTAGCATTTGAACGGAGGTCACCTGGTAGCATTTGAACGGAGGTCACGTGGTAGCATTTGAATGGAGGTCACCTGGTAGCATTTGAACGGAGGTCACATGGTAGCATTTGAACTGGTTCAATCGCCAGCTCCGTGCTTGCACAAAACTTAACCCCTATAATGTATCAATTCTAGGTTGTACTCTAGGTTGTACTCTAGGTTGTACTCTAGGATGTGCTCTCTGATGTATTCTAGGTTGAACTTAATGTTCACCGGCATGAAAGATAAAAGATTAACTCGGGTGAAATGCTTGAATTAAGGCACCCACCCCCCACCCCCAAACTCCCCATCAGAAAGAAGTTAGTAAGAATTTAATTTGAAAACAAAAAGGAAAGGTGACAACTTGGGCGCTTTCTGAAGATTTGCGCCAGTGGTAGGTTTGCCCCCCCCCCTTTTTTTTTCGTCCCCACCCCCACTTGTGCCGACTCTGAAAAGAACTCAGTCTATTCATAATCTTAAGTAATTTAGCTGCATCACTCGGTGTGTCAATGCACTTTCGTTTGAAGACAGAGCTTTAAACACATGCAAAGACATTTATTGACTTCAATCCTCAATGACCGTCTTCGCTCATTGAGTTTCTGTCCTCAATGACCTTCTGTCCCCATAGACCGTCCGTCCCCATTGACCTGGCTTTCTCTCCTTATGGACCGTATGTCCTCATTGAACTTCTGTCCCCATTGACCTTCTGTCCCCATTGAACTTCTGTCCCCATTGAACTTCTGTCCCCATTGACCTTCTGTCCCCATTGAACTTCTGTCCCCATTGACCTTCTGTCCCCATCGACCGTCTGTCCCCATTGACCGTCTGTCCCTATAGACCTTCTGTTCCCATCGACCGTCTGTCCCCATAGACCTTCTGTCCCCATTGACCGTTCCTCATTGACTGTCGCCCTTATTGACCGTATGTCCTCATTGGCGCCTGTCCACCATTGACCTTCTGTCCCCATTGACCTTCTGTCCCCATTGACCGTCCGTCCCCATTGACCTGCCCTCATTGACTGGCAGTCCTTATGGACTGTATGTCCCCATTGACCGTCTGCCCCATCGACTGTCTGAGTCTGATTTAATTCAATGCTTATTGTCATGATCTTCTGATGTGTGTTATTAGCAGGATTAGCAGACCTCTCATTTCCGGTGTCCATCCACGGCTTCAAGCGCTAAACCCGTTTGGTCCCACGCTGGCGTTGTCCTCTCCAAATTCAAGCAATGACTATCGATGTCTCGAATTTCCTGGTATCCCGATGATTACGTCATTCATACGTTACATTGCCAATTGTCGTTTTTTTTTTTTAAATGCCCCCGTTGCCATGGTGATGAACATTGACTAAACACGCATAATTGTTCGTTTGGGGTTGGGGGGGGGAGGGGGAAATAACCTTTTCGATTTTATTTTCCTCTTTTAAACGAACGAAGAATTGGGCCATAAAGTGGTCCCAGCGACTAGCATAATTGAATGTGCGCAGTGTCTGCTGCGCTCAACGTCACGTGATGCGCATGTCCAGTGTAACTCTTCAAGGAATTGAAACACGTTTCTAATTTCGATGCAGTTGTTGTTGTTGTTGTTGTTGTTTTGTTGTATATTTTTGTTCATAAAAACAAAGAACGACAAGACGAACTCGAATAAAAACATCCAGGGTTTGAGAAAAACATTATCTGTAAACTTTGACCTTTGAACTCACAATTGTAAAAAAAATAACTCAATCACTAATTTGGATTAGATCATTTTCACTTAACGATCCATCGCCCTGGACTATTTGTTTTTCTTTTTCATCCCCTTGACATCTCTCTCCAGCATGTCTCTATCTGTTAAAAGTGTGCTGAAGATTATCATAATCATATACTGTATCGTAGCTAGAGCTGGTGCCACCCTGGGCGATTCAATAGTTTTGCCTCATCCCCCCCCCCCCCCCAAACCAAAAAGAAACTCTTCTGTTGGACGAAAACGTCTCCCTTCAAAATATAAAAAAAACAAATTGGCGCCCGAGGAGAAACACGCACCCCGTCCCCCCCTTCCTTTTCTTTCGTCAGTGATCATTCTGATACATATGTGTATGTAAAAAGTAAAGAAGCTATCAATGCCTGTCGGTACACCCCGAAGCTCACCACCAGGGAGCGAGAAGAACGGTAGCCTGACATATAGTTACATATGTCTCGGTGCACAAACTCTTATGTTTATAGAAATGTTAGGTGACCAATCAGGCGACCAGTTAGGTGACCAGTCGTACCGATTTCATCAGTTTTTGGACCTTTGTCCTGATCTGTCTGGAGATAAAATCCGTACAGTTTAGGGCAGTGACTCTCAACCTTCCTAATGCCGCGACCCTTTAATACAGTTCATTATGTCGTGGCGACCCTAAACCACAAAATTATTTTCATAGCTGCTTCATAACTGTAGAGTATATGTGTTTTCCGATGGTCCTAGGCGACCCCTGGGAAAGGATCGTTCGACCCCCAAATGGGTCGCGACCCAAAGGTTGAGAACCGCTGGTTTAGGGCAAACTTTTTTTAAAAAAACAATTCTTTACTGTATAATAAGAATTAATAGCCTCACTTGATACCCAGGCCTAGGTAAATGACACAAACTCAGGCCTAGGTAAATGAAACAAACCCTGGCCTAGGTAAATGACAAAGACCCAGGCCTAGGTAAATGATACAAACCCAGGCCTAGGTAAATGACACAGACCCAGGCCTAGGTAAATGACACAAACCCAGGCCTCGGTTAATGACACAGACCCAGCCCTAGGTAAATGATACAAACCCAGACTTAGGTAAATGATACAAACCCAAACTTAGGTAAATGACACAAACCCAGGCCAGGTAAATGATACAAACCCAGGCCTAGGTAAATGATACAAACTCAATAACATCGCACTATTTTAGCATATTGTGACACCACCCCCTCCCTGTTTTCCCCCACGTCGCCACAAATTCAAGATGAATTCGTCCCCCACCCCCTTTTTTTTGGTCCCCCCAAAACTCCTTTTGAGACGCGTGAAGTCAACTTATGGATGCCTCCCCCCCCCCCCCCAGGGCCGATCCTAACAATTGCGGGGCCCTATGCGAAACGGACTGCGCGGGGCCCATTCTGGGTAGAGGATAAGGATAATAAGTGAAAATTAAGATTTTGTATTAGAAAATAAATTCGGGGCGGGCCTATGAAAGTGCGGGGCCCATTGCGGCCGCATAGGTTGCAATGGCCTAAGGCCGGCCCTGCCCCCCCCCCCCAAAGACAGATAAGACACTGATAAAATATTACTATTCCATGAGCGCTCCTTACAGCCGTCACAGACACTGAATTATTTAGGCTTAAGTTCCCGAAGATGGTATGTGGTGAATTTATGTGGCATTCGGTCTTGGCGTGTTTTTGGTCATTTCTCGGGGCAGACTTGAAATGTTGTCTACTTTGGAATGATTGCACGGGTAAATTAAGAGGTTCCGTAGAGAAGGCCAAACCACGTGGCCGTGGAGTGGCTAACTGTTTCGTGCGAGTGAACACAAGACACTTTAACACCGCGGTTCTCAACAAGTGGGTCGCGGCGCCCTTTTGGGGAAAGTGGAACAACCCTAAGACCATCGGAAAACACATATATACTCTACAGTTGTGGAGTAGCAACGAAAATAAGTTTATGGTGGGGGGGGGGGGGGGTCACCATCAATGTTTCTTCTAAGGTTTGCTGGTTCGTGTGCAAAATCATAAAGTTGTGTGCAAAGTTTTACTTTGCAGAGTGCAGCGTATCTGTTCGAATGTATTTTTTATAAAATTTGCTGCGCGGATGCTCAAAACTGCCGCGCGGCACCTGTGACGTAGCTGCGCGGCCGCGCAGCTTAAAGGGAACATTGGTCACCACAACATGAGGAACTGTATTAAAGGATTGCGGCATTCGGGTAGGTTGAGAACCACTGCTTTGACACAATAAACGTTTGTTTAATTATGCTTGGGATCCAATGAACAGGAGTCTTGAACAATTCTGATGGGGCTTACACAAATCTTTCCCTGATGCTTAACGTATTAATTAATCATTTCGAACACAGTTTCTTAGTGTGCAGCCGAATGTTGTGTTAAACTGAGGTTTAGATCCCGCTCCCACCACCCCACCATGCCCCCACACACACCCACATTTTATTTTTTTTTGGTCTTTTCTTTGAAACTCATTTTCCAGTCTCCCGGAGCTCTGGTTCAGGATTTTGAGAACTCCTGGTTTAAATCGAAAGACAAGATCCGACAGCCGGTTTCTCGGTTAATCCAGATTTATTGAAGAAAACCCTTCTCTGGATGATTACGGGTGTGACGACACGTCCATGTGGAAAAAATTGGTGGGGGGGGGGTGTTGGGGATGAGATGAAACTTAATGAGAGTTAAACTCAAGGATACAGAAGCGTGGCATAAGCTAGGCGTGGTGAACGATGCAGAATTCTACCAGAGCCGTTCTTAGAAATAGGCAAAGTAGGCGACCGTCAAGGGCCCTCACTGCCATGCCTAAAATTTGCAAGTCCATATATTTGAGAAGTGCAGATTTCCTCTAGTGGCGGAATTATCAATAGCGGTTAGTGGCTACATCCGAGCAAAAGAGGAAATACTGCCGAAGGCGGAATGGAGGTGCCGCAGTGGTGGGTCGTGTTTTCTCCTCGGCTCCAGGGGGACCTACGCTCCATGCCTAGGGTCCCCAAAGTCCTAAGAACCGCTCTGATTCTATGTATAAGTTGACAAACTGGTTTGCGGGACGGAAAGGGGGGAGGGGGCAAACGAACCTGTGTACAAAAAGACTGGAGACGGCGGAATACTTTTCTAGAACAGTAGTTCTCAACCTTCCTAATGCCGCGACCCCTTTAATACAGTTCCTCATATCGTGGCGACCCCCAACCACAAAATTATTTTCGTTGCTACTTCATAAATGTAGAATATAAGTGTTTTCCGATGGTCTTAGGCGACCCCTGTGTAAGGGGGGTTCGCCCCACAAAGGGATCGTGACCCACAGGTTGAGAACCGCTGTTAGAAGAAGACAGCTGTTCATAGTTATAATCAAAAAATATTGTTTTCCTTTTGAAATAAGGACCTTCGTTCTCTGGTTTGAGAAATGCTACAGAGATAAATGTTAGCACTCGGCCAAGTCTCAAAGGGGATTTTAATTTTCAAGATTAGTGCTGGTGGACACTCGATTTACTATGTATAATGGAAAGAAGAAAAATATATGCCCCGAAATGTAGAAATTGAGGAATAACTTCCGTTTAAACCAGTGGTTCTCAACCTTCTTAATGCCGCGACCCTTGCTTACAGTTCCTTATATTGTGCCGACCCCCAATCAGAAAATTATATTCGATTCTAATTCATAACTTTAAGGTATATGTATTTTCCGATGGTCTTAGGCGACCCCTGAGAAAGGGTTGTTTGACCTCCAAAGGGGTCGCGACCCACAGGTTGAGAACCGCTGGTTTAAACAGATTGAGATTGAGAATAAATAATTTTTCGCTTTTCTAGTTTATAATTGTTGCACAATAGTAATTTGTTAATGTTATTTAACAAACTTTTTAACAAATTTAAAAAAAATTATTTTATAGATTATAATTTTCCATAAAATTTAGCATAACTAATTCTTAGGATGAATCCAATCCATCAGTCTAACTTGAAGTAGAAACACAATTGTTCACATCAGTCACAAACAAATATCGAACGCCATTTTAGTCGCTTCATTCGTCCCTCCCCCCCCCCCTTTTAGATTCCCGCATTATAAAACACCCATGCATCAAGCCCCACACGACAGGGGGTGGGGCGGTGTGGGGGTGGGTGGTTCACCGCCAGATCAACCAGGCAGATGACTTGACCATCGAATTCCTCGGGTGAATTTTCCCCGCAAAGGGGCTTAATCAAAGCCCGGCGACGGAAGTGGATCTAATATTGACGTCATATCATGCCACAAAATCCCGTCCCGACTTTTTAGATTCTGACGTATCATCAGACCTCCGGATCAGTTATTTCAGCCCAGCCCGGAATGTGCAATTCTTGGAGCTTGGAAAGACGGACGACGTAACGAACAACATCAGACCTGTTTACCCTCAAACTCTTAAAATCATACAATATCATCGAAAAATCGTTCAATAAATTATCTGAATAGTACAAATATAAACATTCAGTGTATATAATTTATATAGTTTATGCGCCTGAAAAATCGTACATTGTACGCCAAAAATCGTAAGAGTAAACAGGTCTGCGACATTATCCTTTTAGACATCAAGACTGATTTAACTACAAAATTAGTTTAGAAAAAGATAGTTCACTATCGTAGCAGGCACGTTCATGGAGAATTTTTAACGCGTACGCGTAACAGATCTAGCGGCACAATTGTCAGTCGATTGCGGCACATCTGAAGTCCCTCGGGACCCCGCGGGCTCTGGTTGCAGAAACCGGAGGAGAATTAAGATTGAACTAATTTAAAATTCACAATCCATTTTTCTTAGAAAACACGATACATCTCCTAGCATTACTCGTTGCTATGGTTACCAATTAACTACGCGCTAAGGGACATTTAAAGGCGTTGGGACAGCGAAGGTGAAAACACTGAAATGGGTATTTTAAAAAAAAATAACTACGTGCGTGACACGGGAAACTCCTTGAAGCGGGAAATTTCAGAAAAGTTTTCGGGATTTTTTTTCCCTCCTCTTCTTATAATGCAACGAATTTCCACTAAAGAGCAATTACATTTTAAAAAAAAAAAGATGTACGCTTATGTTTACAATCAAATGTCAATCGTGCGTCATTTGCAGCAATTGAGTGTGTACACCCATTGTGTACAGCCATTATGTACGGCCATTGTGTACGGCCATTGTGTACAGTCATTGTGTACAACCATTGTGTTCAACCTTTGTGTACAGTCATTGTGTTCAATCTTTGTGTACAGCCATTGTGTACAGCCATTGTGTGCAGCCATTGTGTGCAGCCGTTGTGTACAGCCATTGTGTGGTGCTATTGTCTACATCCATTATGTTCAGCCTTTGCGTACAGCCATTGTGTACAGCCATTGTGTACAGCCATTGTGTACACAATCATACAGTATTACTCAGCCCTTCCCGTCTTGTGGTGGATGAGCGTTTTCCAATAAACTTGGCCAAAGTAGACATTTCCTGGTAAATATCGCGTGTTGCAAAAAAGTATTGCTGGACACAAGTATTGCTGGACACAAGTATTGCTGGACACAAGTATTGTTGGACACATGTATTGCTGGACACAAGTATTGTTGGACACAGGTATTGCTGGACACAAGTATTGCTGGACACAGGTATTGCTGGACACAAGTATTGCTGGACACAAGTATTGCTGGACACAAGTATTGTTGGACACAGGTGTTGGACACAGGTGTTGTTGGATACAGGTATTGCTGGACACAAGTATTATTGGACACAGGTGTTGTTGGACACAGGTGTTGTTGGACACAAGTGTTGTTGGACACAGGTATTGCTGGACAGAAGTGATGCTGGACACAAGTATTGCTGGACACAAGTATTGCTGAACACACGTATTGCTGGACAGAAGTGTTGTTGGACACAAGTATTGCTAACATAAAGTATTGCTGGACACAAGTTGTGCCTCTGAAGGGGTAATGTCGGTTTTGAGGTTGAGCACGTAGAAAGAGGCTAATGGGAAGCAGGAAGAGGAATGTCACAACACGATCTTGGACAGAGATTTTAAGACCCGATCTCAGGGATAGAGATGTTATGACACGATCTCAGGGATAGAGATGCTAAGACACGGTCTCAGGGATAGAGATGTTAAGACACGATCTCAGTGATAGAGATGTTAAGACACGGTCTCAGTGATAGAGATGCTAAGACACGGTCTCAGTTATATAGATGTTAAGACGCGATCTCAGGGATAGAGATGTTAAGACATGGTCTCAGGGATAGAGATGTTAAGACACGACCCAGGGATAGTGATGTTAAGACGCGATCTCAGGGATAGAGATGTTAAGACACGATTTCGCGGATAGAGATGTTATGAGACGATTCCAGGGATATAGATGTTAAGACAAGATTTCGGGGATAGAGATGTTTAGACAAGATTTCAGGGATAGAGATGTTAAGACAAGATTTCAGGGATATATATGTTACGGCACGATTTTAAGTGACCCTCCAAGATTTCTATTGAAGTATATGTTCTATATTAAGAGCGAAATGTCCATTCCGATTATCAGCGTATCTCGTTACATATGTTTAAAAGACATACATCATTGTTTGTGACCTTGTTTTACTTCATAACAATATCAGTTGATACCATCTGACATGTCTATAGTTCGTACCATCTGACATGTCTATAGTTCGTACCCTCTGGCATGTCAATAGTTCGTACTATCTGGCATGTCTATAGTTCGTACCATCTGGCATGTCAATAGTTTGTACCATCTGGCATGTCTATAGTTCATATCATCTGACATGTCTATAGTTCGTACCATCTGGATTATCTATAGTTCGTACCATCTGGCATATCTATAGTTCATATCATCTGACATGTCTATAGTTCGTACCATCTGGCATATCTGTAGTTCGTACCATCTGACATGTCTATATTTCGAACCATCTGGTACGTCTATAGTTCGTACCATCTGCCATGTCTATAGTTTGTACCATCTGGTATATCTACAGTTCGTACCATCTGGCATGTCAATATGAATGGCCAGAATTTTAAAAAAATATTGCCTCAGCCATATTAATTTTTTTTAATATTTTTTTTTCTTTTCTAATAGAGAATAGCTGCTAAATGGCGATTTACTTTTGTTAATTTTGGTGACGCCTCTGCCTTGTTTGAAATTCTCCTGGTGAGGAACTCACCTCTGTAAGTTTAATGCCGAACGGCGTGATGCCATTAAAAAACGCATCGCGTTGACACAAAAGTTCCCTAAATAAGACTTACCACCATCCACGACTGAAAGACGTCACGCTGCAGCCCCTCGTGTTTCCTCTGGGTCAATAGAGTATCCAGCCAATGACGTTACATATGCTGGATAACAACAGATTTCATGTCATTCAAACCGTACACGTGAATGAGGAAAGCGCCCATGTGGATAAGCTGAATGCCCCGCGCTTCCAACCAAGGACAGGCGTGATCTCAGACTTCAAGGGAGAGAGAGAGGAGAGAGGAGACAAGTTTTAAAAGTGACAAGCGCGAGTCAGAAACTTTAAACTTCAACCCCCACCCCACCCTCTTCCCCCCTAACCCTCCACCCCCACCCTCTCTCCAACCACCTCACTTCCGGCACCGCAGGTTCCAGCATCCCTCGGCGCTTGTTCGGCTGTCAGGGTCCCTGTTCTCGGAGTCGACTGGTGAGATCCAAGAATATTGATCAATGCCTACCTCAGCGGTTAGATCAGTAGTAGTTCCGGTAATCAAAGGGCAGTAATTAGTTTAATAATCGTCGCTCTTACTTGCTGTAGGTCCACGTGTAATTACCATTAGATCCTTGCCGGCTTTAGGGCGTAGGTAGGCGTCAGAGGCGGCTGCCTAGGCTGGGGGGTTTCAAAGGGCGGCTAATTCAAGAATGTTACCAAATAAATTCGTTTTCAAAGAGTAATTTTTTTAAACGTTCATTTTGACGCTGTCCTCACACCCCCCCCCCCCGGGCGTCACACACAAACACACACACATACGCACACTCTTATTTTCATTAACTCTCCCCAAAGCATTTTGCAAGTGCTGAGAGAAGCTTTTCGAAGCTAAACTCAAATACATATATAGATAGATATAGATATACATATAGATATAGATAAAGATATAGATATATAGATGATATAGATATAGATAGATGATGTAGAAAGATAAAGATATTGACAGAGATAGATATAGATATATATATAGATATAGATATATATATATATAGATATATAGATATTCGTTTTACTGTCGCTCAAGGTCGTTTGGTTGGTTTAGCTACAAGGTGCCTATCCAAAGAAAAAAAGCGATTGCTGAAAACTTGGATATAACATAAATAGATCAGGATCTCGCTTGCGCACAACAAGAAAATCTTTTTGTGTTTTTTAAAGTTATTGAACTACACTGTTAATTAATCGATACATTTGAAAACCTTAATAAATGTGCCATTACATGAGTTTATGTCTGGGTAGCTTACTTATTTTTAATGACTCAAGGAAAACCTGTCACACTTTTAATCACATGTTAAAATATAAAAACTCCAAAGGGGTCGTCCATTAATTATGTCAACAAAACAGGTTGGGGGGGGGGGGTCACAATTGTTGACAAGGGGGAAAGGGGGTAAATTAGTTAACGTCAACAATCATGTTTTCGCTATTAAAATTTTAATCTTAAAAATTGACTCGTTATTAAATTATGTTAACAAATTTATCAGTATAAATAGTTATATATTTTTTAGGCTTTTAACAATATAAGATTTATTTAATGTGCGTGTGTCTGTTTGTGCACTGCTGATGACTGGTCAGAATGTTAGCACACTTTGTTAATGCAAGAGAAGTCATAGGTTGGCCTCTCTTCGCCTGTTGATTCTGTTTGTCGTAAATGACTAGCGCGGTATGTTGCAGGTATGGAACAAGGACAAGATTCAAGTGGCATGTGCAGTTAAGATAAATGTTATTGATAGAGTAGGAATACATTGTTTTGAGAATTAGAGGAAAGTATTTCGATTTCGGGCCGAAAGTTGCCATTTGACCCTTTTTCGGTGTAGTTTCGGTTTCGGCCAAAATTTAAAAGTTAAACTTTCGGTTTAATTTCAGTCGAAAGTGATTTAGGCTTTCGTCCGTCTACTAGAAGTAAGACTGTCACTCTTTCATTTTTATCGTTGGGCAATGCGATATTCATAAATGCTCGACGTCTTGCCAGCAGCGTATGATGTATGACTAATCCTCTGCGAACACTGCTCAGAGTTCCATGATAACCTATTTGTCCAATATTTCCAATAACAAAATCATAATTAGGCTAAGGCAAGGGTAAATATTATTTTTCTTAATATAAGGGAATGATAACATTTCCAAAAAAATTTTAAATTATTATTATTATCTTATTTATTTATTTTTTTGAATAAAAGTTAGGGAACCCTTTGCTTATTCAATTTATTCAATTATTGACATTCATCTAATTACCGTGCTCATAATCGTTGTCACTAACAGCGAAATAAATTTTAAAAAATATTACATCAAATGTGTCACGTGATGTGGATGCAAATGTGAAAGATTGTGAATCATGAAACCTTGTTTATAATTTTAAAAAATAGAATTATTTATTTCAGATGATATAATTAGGCAATGATGATGTAGACTTCAATTTTAATCATAAGCCAACTCACGCGTGTGCGTATGTATCACTGTTTCTTATTTATAATAATGTAGTAAGCCTACTGTTGTTTTTGTTGTTGTTTTTGTTGTTGGCATCCGTCCGTCACATAGTGACGATGGTATGGAATTCGCAGAACGAATCCACAAGGCCTGGGATAATTCTTCTAGGATTATAAGCTGGTTCCCAACAGCAAATCGCCTATCTCCACGCCACTGGATTGATTGATTGGAGTACTTATATAGCGCTCATTCCATGCTATGATAGCATGCTCACAGCGCTCCGATGTTCGATGTTCGAGAGGCATCACTGCTGCCAGTTAGGCGCATGTGAACTCCATCTCCCCATCTCCGGGTTTGAATTCAGAGTTGCCTTCTCTTAGATGAGTTGCCGTCCAAGGTTAACAAGTCCCATCCACCCGGGAACATCATGTGTGGATGATACAGCTTGGCACCAGTGGCGTCGCAGGAGTTGTCGGAATGTATAATCTGTATAACTACTGTATAATCATATTAAATGTAGCTCAACATTCGCTCACCTTTGGCTTAATCTAGAACAAATCTAAAATTGACCGACAAATTGCTAATTGCGGATAAGCGAAAATGCTGACTAATAAGAACGTGTGTTTGGACGAAAATGTTCGGTTTGCCGGAACAAAGGGTTCCTTCGGGGCTTACTTCTGGACGTTCTAGTGGCCGTACCAAAAAGAAGAAAAAATACATGGGGTAATTATAAAGTAACAGCAAAGGGCACCGAAATGTCTATTTCGCACGAATAGTGCTCCCTCACAGTCAAAATATTAACTTAAAATATTACTTTAAAATCGTATCCGGAAAATTGATCGACGGAAATTTGATCGAACGGAAATTTGGTCGAATCTTTTTTTTTAGTTTATACGTTAAAATTGTGCGCCAAATTTCTTTTTCAACTCATTATTTGTTTTACTATATAGTATAGTGCGTTCAAAAAGAAATTTGACGAAAATTTTAATGTCTGAACGTACAATTATACATTATTCTTATATGGTAGTTTATTAAAACTTGATATTACCGGTAATTAATATTAAGCATCCATTAAGGCAAGCTCACAATATGTGCAAAAGTCAACTTCAATAATATTAATGTAGATCAGAAATTGGTCTCTTGGCTTCTTCTTTTTTTTTTTTAAAATCCTTTCTACTAACTTCGCTTTGGTGTCTTTAGGGCAAAAAAAACTTCGAACGGCTACTTGACCCGCTTCCCGTCAACCCATCGAGGTGAAACTTGGCACATAGACTCGTAGCAGATGAAAACACGTTCTTTCAAATTGTCAGCCCCCCCCCCCCAACTCCAACCCTCCAAAATCAGTTTTTTAATGGGAAGATGCAGGAAATACGATGACACTGATTTCAAAAAATAAAATTATGGATACTTGGGCTAAATGGGATTCTTTTTTTTTTTTTTAACCAAATATTGCAAAACGTAAAATTTTCTTTTGTTTTTTCTGAAATAGTTGGTGAAATAAATCTCCGGTTTAAAAGCAGGCGAGTCATTAGAATAGGTACTCCAACTCAAATTTTCAAATACATCTGACATAGACAAAGAGCATATCATTGGAAAGAGCTGGCTTTAAGCTTTCCAATGACACCAAGATATTCTTTCTATCACTTATAGGAGAGAAGTTATGAATTTTTTAGTGATTTATTTTTCCCCACTATTCGGCTTTGTGTTTAATTTTTAAAGCCGTGATCGCATTATTACTTTTTTGTACTATTTTTCTTGTATCTTTTTTGCTATTAAAGTTAGAGCTATCAAATTTGGAGGAGACATTTACAATACAATGTTTAACAAAATAAAACACATGAATTATGAATTAAGTTGTTATATTTTTATTAAATATGACTTTATGAGCATATGGCGTGAATAACGACAATTGGCGGAAAATTTAATTTTTCAAAAAGTGACATAATTACTAAACTAATATAGCTACTGCTATAAAAATTTCAATACAAACAGATAATGTCTATCTAAAAGTAAGGCACATTTAAAATAAATGAAATACAGATCAGAAAAATTTATGCAATTTTAGAAAAAATATTTCATGAAAAGCAACCACGGCCGAGACTTTTTTTACATTAAAATACATCACTTTTAAACTAATAAAGCTACTGCTATAAAATTTTCAATACAAACAGATAATGTCTATCTAAAAGTAAGGCACATTTAAAATAAATGAAATACAGATCAGAAAAATTTATGCAATTTTAGAAAAAATATTTCATGAAAAGCAACCACGGCCGAAACTTTTTCACATTTAAATACTTAACTTTTAAACTAATAAAGCTACTGCAAACAAATTTTCAGTAATAATAGTTTGTGAAATAAATCTCCGGTTTAAAAGCAGGCGAGTCATTAGAATTAGAATATCACTATTAAAAAAAAATTAAAAATGAATGTAATAGATGTATAAGAAGGACGTTGATTATGAGGATTGTTTAATTAATTGTGAAATTCCAAATTTTCATTGATGTACGAAGAAAGTAAAAATAGGTTTATTGGTTGGATCAACTTGGCACCTTGAATCAGCATTCTCTGCCGTGGGATTGGAACAGTTTGGCACCTTGAGTCGCCATTCTCTACCATGTGGATTGGATCAGTTTGGCACCTTGAGTCGGCATTGTCTACCATGGGATTGGATCAGTTTGGCACCTTGAATCATCATTCTCTGCCATGGGATTGGATCAGTTTGGCACATTGAATCAGCATTCTCTACCATGGGATAGGATTAGCTTGGCACATTGAATCAGCATTCTCTGCCGTGGGATTGGATCAGTTTGGCACCTTGAGTCGCCATTCTCTACCATGTGGATTGGATCAGTTTGGCACATTGAATCAGCATTCTCTACCATGGGATAGGATTAGCTTGGCACATTGAATCAGCATTCTCTACCCTGGGATTGGATACGCTTGACACATTGAATCAGCATTCTCTACCATGGGATTGGATCAGTTTGGCACATTGAATCAGCATTCTCTACCATGTGGATTGGATCAGTTTGGCACCTTGAGTCGGCTATCTCTACCATGGGATTGGATACGCTTGACACATTGAATCAGCATTCTCTACCATGGGATTGGATCAGTTTGGCACATTGAATCAGCATTCTCTACCATGGGATTGGATACGCTTGACACATTGAATCAGCATTCTCTACCATGGGATTGGATACGCTTGACACATTGAATCAGCATTCTCTACCATGGGATTGGATACGCTTGACACATTGAATCAGCATTCTCTACCATGGGATTGGATCAGTTTGGCACATTGAATCAGCATTCTCTGCCATGGGATTGGATCAGTTTGGCACATTGAATCAGCATTCTCTACCATGGGATAGGATTAGCTTGGCACATTGAATCAGCATTCTCTACCCTGGGATTGGATACGCTTGACACATTGAATCAGCATTCTCTACCATGGGATTGGATCAGTTTGGCACATTGAATCAGCATTCTCTGCCATGGGATTGGATCAGTTTGGCACCTTGAGTCGGCATTGTCTGCCGTGGGATTGGATCAGTTTGGCACCTTGAATCATCATTCTCTGCCATGGGATTGGATCAGTTTGGCACATTGAATCAGCATTCTCTACCATGGGATAGGATTAGCTTGGCACATTGAATCAGCATTCTCTACCCTGGGATTGGATACGCTTGACACATTGAATCAGCATTCTCTGCCATGGGATTGGATCAGTTTGGCACATTGAATCAGCATTCTCTACCATGTGGATTGGATCAGTTTGGCACCTTGAGTCGGCATTCTCTACCATGGGATTGGATACGCTTGACACATTGAATCAGCATTCTCTACCATGGGATTGGATACGCTTGACACAGTGAATCAGCATTCTCTACCATGGGATTGGATACGCTTGACACATTGAATCAGCATTCTCTACCATGGGATTGGATCAGTTTGGCACATTGAATCAGCATTCTCTACCATGGGATTGGATACGCTTGACACATTGAATCAGCATTCTCTACCATGGGATTGGATACGCTTGACACATTGAATCAGCATTCTCTACCATGGGATTGGATACGCTTGACACATTGAATCAGCATTCTCTACCATGGGATTGGATCAGTTTGGCACATTGAATCAGCATTCTCTACCATGGGATAGGATTAGCTTGGCACATTGAATCAGCATTCTCTACCATGGGATTGGATACGCTTGACACATTGAATCAGCATTCTCTACCATGGGATTGGATCAGTTTGGCACATTGAATCAGCATTCTCTACCATGTGGATTGGATCAGTTTGGCACCTTGAGTCGGCATTCTCTACCATGGGATTGGATACGCTTGACACATTGAATCAGCATTCTCTACCATGGGATTGGATACGCTTGACACATTGAATCAGCATTCTCTACCATGGGATTGGATCAGTTTGGCACATTGAATCAGCATTCTCTACCATGTGGATTGGATCAGTTTGGCACCTTGAGTCGGCATTCTCTACCATGGGATTGGATACGCTTGACACATTGAATCAGCATTCTCTACCATGGGATTGGATCAGTTTGGCACATTGAATCAGCATTCTCTACCATGGGATTGGATACGCTTGACACATTGAATCAGCATTCTCTACCATGGGATTGGATACGCTTGACACATTGAATCAGCATTCTCTACCATGGGATTGGATACGCTTGACACATTGAATCAGCATTCTCTACCATGGGATTGGATCAGTTTGGCACATTGAATCAGCATTCTCTACCATGGGATTGGATACGCTTGACACATTGAATCAGCATTCTCTACCATGGGATTGGATACGCTTGACACATTGAATCAGCATTCTCTACCATGGGATAGGATTAGCTTGGCACATTGAATCAGCATTCTCTACCATGGGATTGGATACGCTTGACACATTGAATCAGCATTCTCTACCATGGGATTGGATCAGTTTGGCACATTGAATCAGCATTCTCTACCATGTGGATTGGATCAGTTTGGCACCTTGAGTCGGCATTCTCTACCATGGGATTGGATACGCTTGACACATTGAATCAGCATTCTCTACCATGGGATTGGATACGCTTGACACATTGAATCAGCATTCTCTACCATGGGATTGGATCAGTTTGGCACATTGAATCAGCATTCTCTACCATGTGGATTGGATCAGTTTGGCACCTTGAGTCGGCATTCTCTACCATGGGATTGGATACGCTTGACACATTGAATCAGCATTCTCTACCATGGGATTGGATACGCTTGACACATTGAATCAGCATTCTCTACCATGGGATAGGATTAGCTTGGCACATTGAATCAGCATTCTCTACCATGGGATTGGATACGCTTGACACATTGAATCAGCATTCTCTACCATGGGATTGGATCAGTTTGGCACATTGAACCAGCATTCTCTACCATGTGGATTGGATCAGTTTGGCACCTTGAGTCGGCATTCTCTACCATGGGATTGGATACGCTTGACACATTGAATCAGCATTCTCTACCATGGGATTGGATACGCTTGACACATTGAATCAGCATTCTCTACCATGGGATTGGATCAGTTTGGCACCTTGAGTCGGCATTCTCTACCATGGGATTGGATACGCTTGACACATTGAATCAGCATTCTCTACCATGGGATTGGATACGCTTGACACATTGAATCAGCATTCTCTACCATGGGATTGGATACGCTTGACACATTGAATCAGCATTCTCTACCATGGGATTGGATCAGTTTGGCACATTGAATCAGCATTCTCTACCATGGGATTGGATACGCTTGACACATTGAATCAGCATTATCTACCATGGGATTGGATACGCTTGACACATTGAATCAGCATTCTCTACCATGGGATAGGATTAGCTTGGCACATTGAATCAGCATTCTCTACCATGTGGATTGGATCAGTTTGGCACCTTGAGTCGGCATTCTCTGCCGTGGGATTAGATCAGCTTGGCACATTGAATCAGCATTCTCTACCATGGGATTGGATACGCTTGACACATTGAATCAGCATTCTCTGCCGTGGGGTTGGATCAGCATGGCACATTGAATTATACCATGGGATTGGATCAGTTTGGCACATTGAATCAGCATTCTCTACCATGGGATTGGATCAGTTTGGCACCTTGAGTCGGCATTCTCTGCCGTGGGATTGGATCAGCTTGGCACATTGAATCAGCATTCTCTACCATGGGATTGGATACGCTTGACACATTGAATCAGCATTCTCTGCCGTGGGATTGGATCAGCTTGGCACATTGAATTATACCATGGGATTGGATCAGTTTGGCACCTTGAGTCGGCATTCTCTGCCGTGGGATTGGATCAGCTTGGCACATTGAATCAGCATTCTCTACCATGGGATTGGATACGCTTGACACATTGAATCAGCATTCTCTGCCGTGGGATTGGATCAGCTTGGCACATTGAATTATACCATGGGATTGGATCAGTTTGGCACATTGAATCAGCATTCTCTACCATGGGATTGGATCAGTTTGGCACATTGAATCAGCATTCTCTACCATGGGATTGGATCAGTTTGGCACATTGAATCAGCATTCTCTACCATGGGATTGGATCAGTTTGGCACATTGAATCAGCATTCTCTACCATGGGATTGGATCCGCTTGGCACATTGAATCAGCATCCTCTACCATGGGATTGGATCAGTTTGGCACCTTGAATCAGCATTCTCTACCATGGGATTGGATCAGCTTGGCTCTGGGACTCGGCTCCCTGTACAATGCTGTTCGTCAGGTCCAAGATACGGATCCCGGATTGCGGATGTGAATGTGGAGGAAGAGATGGCGACGCGACACGGCCACAAGTTCAAGAACTGAACCAACATTTTATCGTGCGGCTTGTTAACAAACGTGTTTATCTCATTTCTCATCAAATTATTTTTTTTAAATATAACTGTGCAGTCAATGACTTCAGTGAGTTTATTTAGTGGTAGTATTTCATGATTTATTTATAGCGTCGTGAATTTAACTTTTTCATCGGTCACTGCAGTGTTTCTTTTAATGTTTTTTTGGTGGGTACTGTGTGTGTGGGGGGGGGGGTAGATAGACGAAGAGGGACGGATGTCAATAATAACAAATACATCTAATTTACTTTTTAATGACGTGATGTTTTTCTATGTTTAAAGTATTTTAAGCAAAACACTGTTTTTTGGGGTTTTTTTGAGAATTGTTGAGATACTTCCACTTTGGATTAGGCTTTTTCTCTTCCGATTTTACTTTATTGATCGCCAATGTCTTCTCTCATGAACCCATAATGATAGGGAATAAAGTTTTCCTTTTCGTGCTCGTGAGCGGATATTAGGGCTTTGGCGTAATAACCGTAATGCTTGGACGGAGCGCAGCGAGCAGAGAAGCATTTCAGGCATGTTGATGTGGGGCAAACACATGTGGGGGTGGGGGGTGGAGGCGGTGGGTGTGTGAAGGCGGTTTTGATGTGTGGGTGGCATTGAATATTCATTGTAAAATAATTGTCCTCCATCACAACGTGTGTATTTGACATTCAATCTTGATTGTAAAATAATTGTCCTCCATCACAACGTGTGTATTTGACATTCAATCTTAAATGTAAAATAATTGTCCTCCATCACAACTTGTGTATTTGGCATTCAATCTTGATTGCAAAATAATTGTCCTCCATCACAACGTGTGTATTTGGCATTCAATCTTGATTGTAAAATAATTGTCCTCCATCACACGTGTGTATCTGACATTCAATCTTGATTGTAAAATAATTGTCCTCCATCACAACGTGTGTATTTGACATTCAATCTTGATTGTAAAATAATTGTCCTCCATCACAATGTGTGTATTTGGCATTCAATCTTGATTGTAAAATAATTGTCCTCCATCACAACGTGTGTATTTGACATTCAATCTTAATTGTAAAATAATTGTCCTCCATCACACGTGTGTATTTGACATTCAATCTTGATTGTAAAATAATTGTCCTCCATCACAACTTGTGTATTTGGCATTCAATCTTGATTGCAAATTAATTGTCCTCCATCACAACGTGTGTATTTGGCATTCAATCTTGATTGTAAAATAATTGTCCTCTATCACACGTGTGTATTTGACATTCAATCTTGATTGTAAAATAATTGTCCTCCATCACAACGTGTGTATTTGACATTCAATCTTGATTGTAAAATAATTGTCCTCCATCACAATGTGTGTATTTGGCATTCAATCTTGATTGTAAAATAATTGTCCTCCATCACAACGTGTGTATTTGACATTCAATCTTAATTGTAAAATAATTGTCCTCCATCACAACGTGTGTATTTTTGTCAAAACAATTTTTTTTTAAAAAATATTATTTCTTAAATTATTTATTTTTCTGTTCGTGGGGTGCTCAGCGCCCAAAGCACCCTACCCGGAGAGACGATACTGATGCATTAAAAAAAAAAAAAAAAAAAAAAAAAAAAAAAAAAAAAAAAAAAAAAAAAAAAAAAAAAAAAGAGCTGAAGAGAGAGAAAAGAAAATTCAATCCATTTCAATTGAGGATAATACCAGGGGATTTAATGAGATTTGGCGTGATTGGCGTGCTCATTCAATCTTTTTTTTTTTTTTTTTTTTTAAACCGCACAGGAATAACAGCGTCCGTTCACGAATTCTATTTCCTTGAAAAGCATTGAAGAGAAAGCAAAGGCTAGATATACAGATGCAATCATTCAGAGCTTTCAAAGTATTAGCCTAGTATATCATCATTGGCGGATTGGGGGGGGGGGGGGTCATATTGTTCAAATATAGGTCAATATTATTTGTAACTTTAACCTATTTATTAGGGGGTAGTCCTTTTAAAAAGGACATCCACTGAGACCGGGAAGGGTGGGGTGTTTAAAGGTGGACCTGGACCGGGTGGGGGTGGAAAGGATCTTGTGGGCATCCGCAAGCAAAACTTTTTTTGTTAAGTGGTCCATTAGGCCCACTGCAGTATGTTCTTTGGGGGTGACCTATTTGGGAAGTTTCGCAAAATGAAAATACAATCCTAAACCACTAAGAGTTTAGTAGTTGAAACTTCCCAAGGGATATCGCTCTACATCCTTTCCCCCTCCATTTTATCAACAACTGTAGACAATGCAAGTTTTTTCTCTGGTTGGCTCGAATCGAATGACTTATGTTAAAGGCCCATCAATAAATTACGTAGACACCAACATCGTCCATCCTTTTGCCCTTTCCCCCACCCCTTTTTTATGTGTCCGTACAATAAGCTCACAGCCCCCCCCGTCCCACCCCCAACTAAAAATTGGCCCGCCCCGGTGGGTAGGGCGCCAACCCTAAGTACGCATCAGCTCTGAGATAATATGGGAAATCAGACCTGTTTACTCTTACAATTTTGGCGTACAGTGTACGATTTTGAGGTGTATACATTTATATATTCTGTATGTTTATTTTGTACTATTAAGATAATGTATTGAACGATTTTTGTGATGACATTGCACGAGTTTAAGAGTTTGACGGTAAACAGGTCTGGGAAATGTATATTACTTTTTAAAAAAGGGGGGAGGGCTTTGGGAGGGTGTAGTGTTAAGACTTGATTTTTTTTTTTTTTTTTTTTTAAGTTAACCACCGTTACAGTGGCGTAGCGAGCTTAACTCGCGCCCGGGGCACAATACCTATTTAGCGCCCCCCCCATACCTTTTTAGCGCCCCCCCTTTATTCGAAAACCATACAATATATAGTAAAATATACCATTTGGCGCCCCTTTGTGAGTAGCGCCCGGGGCATGATGCCCCCCTTGCTCCCCCTTCACTACGCCACTGCACCTTTAAATTGTTGTTGTTTTTTTCCTATTTCACAATACAAATCTATTTCATTTATTACACGTTTTATCTTACAATGGTGAATCTGAACGCCTAAAATGGCAGGGAAATTTACATTGATTCTTCTTGAGCAGCAGAATGGAGACTTCCTTTTTTTTTTTTGTCTTCACACTTTTTAAAGGCTTTTTATTTAAGGTACCATTTTTGGGTAAAATAAAAGTATGAGAAGAACTGCCGTAAACGCTATGAAATTGTCTGTCGTGGATCCAGGTCCAGCGCCCCCCCCCCCCCCCAAAATCCCCACACCCACACTAATTATTATTATTTATTTTTTTTTGCCTGTGCAACTTTTGGTTCATCCCAACGAAATAACATGATGAACACACACAAAAAAATTCAAGCTTGAACACAGTTGTTTTCGAATCTAAGCAGAGCAGGGACAGTTGCGCTATCCATTCATCCCTTGCGGGGGGGGGGGGGGGTGTTGTGCTACACGAGGGCTTTTTGCAGCCCGAGACAGAATGAGGCTAACGGATATCCTGGTTGGTACTTTGGTCAGAGATCTCCCCCCCCCCCCCCCCCCCGAATCCGGCCACTGAGTTATCTGTGGGCGGCCTCCCTGGGTGGGGGGCGGAGCGGGGTGGCTTTGACTAATGACCACGAAATAGAAATCAACACCGCTTAGCCTGAATTAAGTTCTAAGCGCCACGACTTGTGGGTTCATATCATAAAGTGGCGCCGCGGAAGTTTTTTGACGACCCCGGCGGAGGACTTTGAGTTTTATAAGATTGACAGTGTCGGACCAATGAACTGGTGTAGAAGGATTTGGGGGGGGGGTTGTTATGATCTTAAGGAACCCAAATTATTTCACTAAATCTTTTCACACAGGAAAGAAAAAAGGGGGGGGGGGTGAGGAGGCAGTCCAAACCACGCTGCAATTTTTTTCTTTATAATTGGTGACGGGATTTTCGTGGTTTTTTTTCCTGGAAGGTGAGCGGCAAAAGCTTGGTCCGTCCGGTAGGGGCGGGGGGGGGGGGGGTGGCACCCACCCTCTGTACGCCTCTGGCTTCGCACACATGTTATATTTATTAGTTGAGGAATGCTCTGGGTTAGCTTTTAGTACACAGCTTATTATAAAGTTTGTTTTTTTAAATTTATTTTTAAATCTATCAAAATTATGTCCACTCTCACGTTATCAAGTGTTTGAATATGTATTTAAATTTGTATCTGGAAACAAAATATGGAAATATTTATTGTTTCCCATTTCGTTTTTTATTTATTTATTTTTTTTTATTTTTTTTTTCCTTCAATGTTTTTTCCAATTTTCACCTTCATTAATTTCATAAATTTGATACATTCGAAAATATTTTTTTCCCACAAAAAGTTTTTATATGCCCTTTTACGTATAGATATTTCCATAAAGCGCTATAGAATACCCCAATAGCATCAATCTAATCCGCCAATGACAGCTACAACATAATTAAACATTAAAAAAAAATAAAACACGAATCTTGCTCAACTCCCATGAATTGCCCCTGAAGTTAAATGGATATTATTTCTGCAATCGGTATTGATCGCCTCCCCTTGTTCGGTCTGGGTTTTGGGCTGCCATTTGTCCACGACTGAGTTCGCCCCGTCGTTTCCTGTGGAGAGGCTCGTGGCTCCTCACAAAAAAAATGGCTTCTGTGTTGAGATTCGTGGGGTCAGGATTAAAAGAATTTGGGGGGGGGGGGGGCATTTTAAGGGTGTCCTTCGATGGCCTCTTTGCGCGTTGGTCTCTTCCGTTTGTTTGTTTGCTTGTTAGTCGATACCATGACGTCATGGCTCGGGCTTGTTTTATAAGACATACTTTTACACAAGGAGACAGAAAGTCTCTCTCCCTCGCTTTCTCTCTCTCTCCCTCGCTTTCTCTCTCTCTCGCCTTCTTTCTCTCTCTCTCTCTTTCTCTCGCTTTCTCTCTCTCTCTCGTTTTCTCTCTCTCTCGTTTTCTTTCTCTCTCTCGTTTTCTCTCTCTCATTAACTTTGACTGTCTCTTCCTTTTTCATCTTTTCCTGTCCCAAAACTTATTGACAGCAGTTCGCTGTGCTTCACCATTGATTTAAATCACATGTCTCTCTCCCAACAAGAATTTTTTTTTTTTAAAAAACGGTTCATTGATCGAAAAAACACACAAACCTAAGCTTTTCACGACAAATACAATGTTATTATAAAATCAATATTAAAAAAACAACTCAACTTTTTAACGTATAGGAAAGGAACAAAGCTTACCGGGGGGGGGGGGGGTGAAGGGGGGTTGCAAATGAAAGACCACGTGATCCATCCTACAAGACAAGTGAGTAAGTTACCCCCCCCCACCCCCACCAAAAAAAAAATTGATTCGTCTTAAACATTTCCAATTACAGATTTATGATACAGTTCATCTTTTTTTTTGTTTTAACGGCTAAAATTTCAGTTGTAAATTCTTGTCTCTGCTAGTGAGTAAAAATAAAAAAATAAAAATTTAAAACACGATTGTATTCGGTTATTTGCTTGTCTGAATGTTGTGGTCAAAACAATTTTTCGACCACTTCAGATTCTACCGAAACGATCGTCTTCAATTTGAGGAGAGTATTAATAAGAAAAGTTATAGCACTGTGTGGTCTATAATATGCATTACGGTGTGCAGCTCGGGGTAAACGAACCTTCAGTCGGGGCCTGGTAGCCTTCTTCAGTCGGGGCCTGGTAGCTTTCAGTCGGGGCCGGGTGACCTTCAGTCGGCACGGGTAGCCTTCAATCGGAGCCGGGTGACCTTCAGTCGGGACCGGGTAGCCTTCAGTCGGGGCCGGGTTGCCTTTAGTCGGGGCCGGGTGACCTTCAGTCGGGAGCGGGTAGCCTTCAGTCGGAGCCGGGTGACCTTCAGTCGGGACCGGGTAGCCTTCAGTCGGGCCTGGGTAGCCTTTAATCGGGGCCAGGTAGCCTTCAGTCGTGGGTCGGTTAGCCTTCAGTCGGGGCCGGGTAGCCTTCAGTCGCTCAAATTTCACAAACACGACATGACGTAACCGGTCTGCTACCTCGGTTCGTGCACAACGAATCGTGACACAGGTCGACTTCACTCTAATCTTTTTTTTTTAAATTGATATATGATATTTTTTAAAGATGATAACAATAATCTAATACTGCACCAGGAGCTTGCAATCTAACAAACTGAACACATGGGGACCCCCCCTCCAGTGGATGGGACCCCCTTAAACCTTGGATATCAACTCATCCAAGAGAATGAGAAAGGCAGACCCTGAAATCAAACCACGGAGATGGAGTCTCGTACGGGCGTTTTAAAAAATTCCGACAACTCCTTTGAAAATAGAACGCACGCAGACACACACACACATACACACTGCTGGTGATTTACTGTATCCCGGTCTATTTCCGGTCGTCTTGACTGAGTCTTTCCCCCTTGGTTCCAACAGGCAAGGACGAAGAGAAGAATCGAGCAACTGTCCCTCACGAGGCTACTATTTGCTCAAGTCGAAAATTGCTTGGTCACCTTTCAATTTTAAATTGGATGTGGGTGTGGTGGAGGTGGTGTCCCATTAAAATATTGCTTCCATTTCATGGTCTAGGAAAAGTTCAGTCGAAATTCGGACAAAAATAGCTAATCACTGAACGACAGACCGCCCCCCCCACCCCACCCCCCACTTTTGTGCGCCACCAGTGGCGTAGCGAGGGGGGGCAAGGGGCATCATGCCCCGGGCGCTACTCACAAAGGGGCGCCAAATGGTATATTTTACATATAATATTGTATGGTTTTCGAATGGGGGGGGGGGCGCTAAAAAGGTATTGTGCCCCGGGCGCGAGTTAAGCTCGCTACGCCACTGTGCGCCTCTTACGGTTCCCAGTGTTAATAATTTCTTAGATCAGCGGTTCTCAACCTGTGGGTCACGACCCTTTCACTGGGGTCGCCTAAGGCCATCTGAAAACACATATAGTCCACATTTATAAAGAATCAACGGAAATAATTTTGTTGTTGGGGGGTCACCAAAACATGAGGAAATGTATTAATGGGTCGTGGCATTAGAAAGGTTGAGAACCACTGGCTTAGATCATCTATCAATGCCTTGCTTAATATTGCATATTCTCCATCTACGCTTTTATTCTTTAGGGTTTTAATTTCAATCATATCTGACAGAAACGTTGTCAAAACGAAACATAAATAAGAATAATTGAATTATTTTGTTGGCCCTTTTTAAAAAAAAGTCGATTTTGATAATACCTCGGAACTCGATATAATTATTTAACTATTTATTTTAACATTTATTTTACGTGATCTAGCATCAGATTATTTTTAATTCGGTAATGATTCACCCGCTTTTATTAAACCTTCTAAATCTATGACGTCTTCAGTGTTTGTCTCGTATTCCAAGGGAAATAATTACATTTATTGTATAATGAATAAATATTATGTTGATATCCCTTATAACACGTGTTCTAAACAATTTTCGATGACAAACCAACAACCAGAAGTCATATTTTATCAATAACAAATATTTATTCATTTGTTAAATTCAGCGCCTACGTATTTGACAGTTGATATGAAATTTGTTTATTGATTTATTGTTGCTTTTAAAATAATTTTTTGGCCCCAATTAAAAAAAAAAAAAAGGAAAAATTCCCAATCAATATTATTGTAACAAATAAATTAAGTTAACATAGGAAAATAACTTTTTTTTTAAAAATCATTTTTCATTGGTTGAATATTCAGGTCAAGTATAAATAAAACCCCTGTTACATATGAAAAAAAAACAACATAAAATGTATTTAAAAAGAAAAGCAATATTTCAAATTGTAAAGACATAAATGGAAAAAAAAATTGTAGAAAAAAAAATAAAAAAATATTAGTTTAAAAAAAAAATAATAACACTGGAAAAATGTGGAAGAACATTTTTTTTTTGTTAAAACAAGTTTCATTGATTCTAATAAAATAAACCTGCAAAACCAATTTTATGACAACCAGTTGGTTAATGAACAATGACTTGTAAATATATAGAAAATCAAAGTAAACCCTGTGAGCGATAAAACGAAACCAACGAAACCACATCACTCTTACAAAATAAAATGTTATAAATTAAAACATCTAGTGCTGGTACGGAACCAGAAAAAAACGCATGGATGGAAACATTATAATTTATTAGATTTATCATGGCAATCATGTTTTTTACCCACGAACAGTTAGCTCCACAAAGTAAACAGATTAAAAACAAAATAATTTAATCAAATGACATTAAACCTTCTAGTGTGACCAGCAGCCATATTTGTTTTAGGGAATTAATAACAAGATATTTGCCGTAAGAATGGCGTTGACAAGCAAGAAGGTCTAAGTCAAAATAACAGTCAATATTCTATCAATAATCTCGCAACTCTAAAAAAAATTTATGCAAACATTAATTTATTCTAGGGATCTACATTTTTGCTTTTGTAATTTGGTAGGTATAAAGATTTTGGTCCCATATATGAACCTTTAAAACAAATTGGGTGTGAACAGTTGCAGCAGTTTAAAAATATTTTTGGTCCTAGGAAACAAGGCTAGTTTCAACATCAGTTTTAAAAAAATGTCGGCAAATAACATATTACTGCTATGGTCCTGCTGTATGCACACTCTTTCATCTTACAACGCACCTTAAACTTAACATAGCCAAACAGCATTGAAGAGTTTCAAATCATCTGCTGTTTGGGGAACAGCATCCAAGTAGTATATTATTATTTAAATGGACTACGATGAGTCACTTCCTTGTTTTGTCACGTGATACGCACCAGCCATTGGTAGGCTTTCTGCTACACATAACAACACATATCAAAAGATAACAGCTGATCAGCCATTGCCATTATCATTAATTTTAAAGCAAAATGTTTGTCTTCATCAGCGCTTCCCCAGTGTTAATTAAAAATTTTACTTTTCAAAATATTCTTGAGTACACGCGTTTCTCTAAATGACATTCATTAAATGTGACAATAATTATAATTCAGTTATGATTAAAGGAAGAAAGTTGTTTGAAGAAAAATTTGTGAGCGACTAGTGTGTTGCAGACAGCCTACCGGAAGTCATACTCGTACTTACGCTTATCACGTGACAAAACAATCGACTCATCGTAGTCCATTAAGGTTTAAAATATTAATTTGCCCCTTGCAAATTTGTTTTTGCATTAATTTTATTTTTGCATATCAGTGCTAACCAACTAAACGTTGGCTAAAGGCCACATTTTTATATCACTAGACACAATGCACATGGAAAGTGGCTTATCTTGTGCAACAATGAGCTTTTGTCTTGTTGATGCCCTTGATTACAGAAAGTCACTAAAATATTTCAATAAATTATTAGGACAAACATTACATGATAACCCTTCTAACAAACATATTACATTAAAGTTAATAGAATAATTGATACCAAAAATCTTTCATTTATTAAATTTTACACAGTTAAAATTTTAGGTTTTTCAAAAATACAGAATCAACCAACGAGTTAAGATAAGATTCCTTTATGCGATATAACAAAAGGAATTTTGGTTTTATTGCAACGTATAGATTCATTTTTGGAATATAATATGGGTTTGCTTGTTTTCAAATTGAAACCATTAACAGCTGAAGGTTGGCTTTATCCACTTACAGACATTTGTGTCAAATAATCTCAGCATTGATCAATGATTTTAGAACAAACTATCATCATTGGTCAGACGGTCCATGTATCCCAAACATGATTATATAAATAAGTGGTTCTCAACCTTCCTAACGCCGCGACCCCTTAAAACAATCGCAAAATTAATTTCGTTGCTACTTCATAGCTGTAGAGTACATGTGTTTTCCGATGGTCTTAGGCGACCCCTGTGAAAGGGTTGTTCGACCCCCAAAGGGGCGCGACCCACAGGTTGAGAATCGCTGATATAAATATCTGTATTCAACAATATAGAAATAAATTTAGTTTGAGATCACATTGAGATGGCTGGGTATAATATGGCTGTGAGTTATGGCTGGGCATGTCATGGCTATTACATAAGGAATAGTACATTAGGAAATGGTGTCAGCGAGCCGTAGAGATTCGCACCTAGCTTTTTATGCCCTCCCCAAAGCATCCCTCCCCAACTAAGCCTGTGTATTAGGCAGCAAAAGGCGGCACACTGGAGATCTCATTCTGCCAGGACACCCCCTGACAGCACCCACTCAATCGGGTACCAAGGGAGGCCATCCCAGCGTAAGGACATCCGGTGACTCTCCTTTCACAGAGTCAGCAGTAGTTTCAAGAGTCTGGCTGGTATATTTACATCCTAAAATCTTTCCCCTCTCATCCCGGGTAAGCGTCAGGCGCCCTCTAATAGGGATTTCAACAGTGGGTTTAGAACTCGCAACTAATTCACGATTTATCTACATCTGACTAACCTTGGCGTTCACCTTATATTGCTACCACTTGTTTACTATTGGCCACACCCCCTTTTTTTTAAATTGGCTACCACCTGATGACTATATTATAGCTATCACCTTCTTTATTTTTGACCATATTTATTATTGGCTACCACCTGTTTACTGCTGGCCACCAGCTGTTAACCTTTGGCTACCACATGTTGATTATAGTCTACCACCTGGCCAAGATTGGTTTAGAATTCTTCCCTCTGCCCAAATGGATTAGAATCTGTTTTCTTGTCCTCTGACTGACTGCTTGACTTGGCTCGTCTTGTTCTTGTCGCCGACAATGTGCTGCAGGCTGCCTGAATTTCTATAAACTTCTCCTGCGCATTCTCCTTCTCTGTGGGATCCTTGAAGCGGTCCGGGTGGTTGTCACGCGACAGACTGCGGCAACGCTTGTTTATTTCCTCTTGAGATGCCTTACTGTCGAGGTCAAGGATCTGGAAAAGTGACACAAATATTTCTGGTTATGGTAACACAAACCGTCCCACAACAGCAGACAAAATTACATAAGAACATTGAAAAATGTAAATTAATTTTCTCAGGACAGGCTAAAGTGGTAAGTGGTTTTATTTATTTTTGGAAGCATTGTAATGGGTTCAGTACAGAGTCGAAAAATTGGGCGGGCAACGTGGGCAGCCACCCCTGGTAAAAAGGGGTGCCAAAACAACAATAGAGACACAATTTCCAGGGGTGCGTCAAGATTAACAGGTCACCCAGGGCGCTTAGTTTCGGCTTTGGTTCAGTAGGCAGGCCCAATGATTCAGAAATTCTAATTGTTAAGTGCACGCCAGGAACCATGAAATCCAGGGTTTGAAAACAGAGATATCAACCAAATACATGTGAACAGGGAAGAGGGAACAAACAAGATGTGGGGGGGGGGGGTGTTTGCATGATACACAGATGCTACATTGCATTAGTCTGTAATTAAATCCAGAGGTCCAAGGGAATATTTCTGTCTGAACAGGTAAACACTTCGCATACTCAATCAGACAACAATTATTCACAGGGACTAATCCGCAACAAATCCCTAATGGGTGTCCCAGCTGATGTCGCCCTTAACGTGATGTGTCGTTCATCTTTGTCGGATTGCTTACCCTAACAAACAAAACAACAAAAAGAACACCCACTGGTTTGGAAAAAAAAATGGGATGGGGGGGGGGGGGGGGGGGATCGGGACACCTATTCAACGTTGGGATTTTGACCCATCAATTACATCAGTGGTTCCCAGAATTTTCAGCTGGAACACATTTTCTGAATAGTTCAATTAAGGGGGTCAACTACCTTTTCATTTTTCTAAATTATTGACATATTAACATATATTATTTATACATTTCCTTTTGATTTCTTTGTCATCACCAAATCCATGAACACCCCCCCCTCCCACCCCCCAAACTCACCTTTTTCATATCTATCACTGTTTTTTTTTATCGTAACATACTTTATAACACTTTCTCACTTTTATCTCTAGAGGAAACACGGGTTTATGTGATAGAATTGAACATTTAAGGTCTTCAAATTTTATTTTATTTTTACTTGCTCCAATGTGCGCATAATAAAATTCACTCTTTCAAAATTTGACATGATAACAGATTGATTTGTTGCGCGCCAGACCATTCCCCTATGACTGATCTAAATTTTCAACTCACCCTGTAGGCATGGCCTTCTCCGGACAGATCAAATAGTTGTTTTGCATCATTGAACATCCGAGTCCACCCAGCGTGGCGGTAAATGCGGTACATCTGGTACAGTGAGTCTTTGGTGCGTATCCAGGCGTCAGACTTGAAGAAGTTGGACACCGCCACGCGCAGCGGTATCTTCTCCCCACCATCAATGCTGACATTGGCGTTGAAATACAAACCAAAGCAGAGGATTAAGAGCCAAACACCCGACACCAGGCAGTACATTGAGAAATTAACACAGTGGTGCTTCTTGGCACAGGGCCTCTTGACCGATTCTGGTTCCAGCTGGCGCCATCTGAATCCTCGAAACCATATGCTGAGTCCGGCGAGAACCGGCGCCATTGAAACCCTTCCATCCTCAGAAAACACACTGAAGAATAGAAACAGGCAGCCGTAGAAAGGTTGTCTGATGGAGCACTGGAGCTCACCAATGTTGGCAACAATATATGTACCTGTAGAAATAGGAGGTGACAATATATGTACCTGTAGAAATAGGAGGTGACAATATATGTACCTGTAGAAATAGGAGGTGACAATATATGTACCTGTAGAAATAGGAGGTGACAATATATGTACCTGTAGAAATAGGAGGTGACAATATATGTACCTGTAGTAGTAGGAGGTGACAATATATGTACCTGTAGTAATAGGAGGTGACAATATATGTACCTGTAGAAATAGGAGGTGACAATATATACACATGTAGATTTAGGAGGCAAATAACAATATATACACATGTAGATTTAGGAGGCAGATAACAATATATACACATTTAGATTTACGAGGCAGATAACAATATATACACATGTAGAATTAGGAGGCAAATTACAATATATACACATGTAGAACGAGAATTTCCCAGATGCTTTGAAACGCACAACACCAGTTGTAGTACCACTTTTGTTATGGTCCCAAACATTTGGTCGTATCTACAAGTTTTGCTGTATGTAGTAATTAAAACATATGCTTACTTAAAAGAGGCCCATGCTTGACAACAGACGTAATTTAAATAACCTCATCTTATTATTTTCATCATACCCAGAATTGATCCAATAACATATAACAGCTTCCCACTCCAAAGACACAGTTTGTAGTATACAGGACTGGACGTCATTTCTTCTGGTGGATATTCAGGAACAATGAAACACAGCGCAGCTGCACACACGTAGCCCATGACTATGATTCCAGCAAAACGGAACAAGCTGCATGATGGGGTAAGGTTGAGAGCTATCCTGAAAAAAAAAAAACTTTTTAAATTTGAGCATGCCTTAGTACAGCGTTTTATCCAAATGCCGGCTCACTACCGAGTACCAGACAAGCAAAGCAATATTACTGGCTGCTTGTTAAAGAAAGTGAATATTTTGCTGTCTCATTGTTGACAGCTAATTATTCCAGACAATAACACCTGATATTTAACAAGCTTCCGCTTTATTTATTTATTTATTTTTTTTACACTTTTGTCAAAGTAAATTCTTTTTTTTTTCTTTCTTCTTTTTAAAAAAAATTTAAATGTATACAAATTTTATGGACATCCAGATCTGTTTTATATTACCTATAGGTCAGAATATGCATTAAAAATGTTTAGTGGGTCACAAAGAAGAAGTATAAAAGGAAACCGGGCTATGGGCATAAACTTTTGAGAAGCACTGCTCCAGTAAATAAGTAAAACTTGTGGACAATTTATGACAATTGAAAAATTATAGATTTGAAGAAGTAAAGCTTCACTGTGTGGATAATATAAATTTTGTTTAGCTATAAAAATAAAATGTGTGAAATATGTTTAAATTTTTTTTAAATATTTGAAAACCTGAAGTGAAAACATTAGTAAGAGAAATGATATTTAATTGTGTAGTGCACTAAATTATGAAATTGATGAAAACTGATATTCAAATGTGTACCTATTTGATATTTAAATGTTTACTAAATGTCTACCTCATCAAATGTTTTTTCTGATATGCTGGATCACCAGTCGACCATTTGACGTAATGAGGTATGCGCCATAAGTCTCTCAGCCAACCGACTCCAAACCCACCACCCAGTGTGGCGAACCAGACAAAGGCTTGGTCACATCGACCCAAGTAAACATGGTGGAGTCCCAGCCAGCCAAAGAAAAGCCACAATACATATGTGACTGTTAGACTAGCCATTGCATGGATTGCTGGACCACATCACAGTCCAATCTAGAGAAAAAAACAAATTTTCAAAAAACCAAATCATAATGTATAGTAATTGGAGGTTTATTTATTTTATATACTCTTGCACAAGTTTACAATTGTTGGTGACAAGTAAATTGGAAATACATAATTCTATCTTTCAACTTAGTCTTCTAACCCAAGTAAATTGATTGGTGCCATTGGCCACATCGAGCTCAACTATAAATATAATTGGAATAACTGAATAACTAATTTACTCTTATAAATAATGTTAATTCAATATTATATTTTTAAAAAGACATCCTGACACCCTATTCAATCAAAATAAATACAATTAAAAAATAACAATAAACATAAACAGGATCAGGATAGTGGATAGGCAAGTTTTGAAGTAGGTCTACAACAACTACACTGACCAAAGTAGTGAGCTGTCTACTCTAATTCCAATTCAAAGTCAAAGTCCTACTACCTCTACTAGAACTAGTCTTTACTAAAAATTAGTCTAAGTAATAACTAAACTTAAACATCTACTTCGTTCAGTCAGTTTAAAACATTTCTAAAACATTAAAATATACTACACACTAACAATAATACTGAGTGAGAGAGTAAGTGAATAAAGTAAACTAAGTCTAAGTAAGATAACTTTATAAATTCTATCATTATTTATTATTAGTCTAAAAAAACTTTAATTAGATGACTAAGAGGATATCAAATTAAAGGCCGGCACTATATAGACCGCAGCGGTGTACCTAGCTAAATCATTGGCTGTGGCCTGCGTACCTGCGGCGATTTAAGCAGCAAATCCGTGGTCTTGGCGAGTCTTTAACTTTTTGGCCTAACCGTTACTTGTAGATTTAATGTTATTCTGTTCTTTAAACTGAAAACTATTTATTTAAAAACCATTTAGTACCTTGGGAGGAAGATATTGAGTAAGTTCCATATTTTTGTGGAAAAGTACTTGTAAAGAGCAAAGCATTTCTTAGTATTTATGGAAAGGAGGGGGCTCAGGGGGTTAAACAATGATGTACTTTTAAAGTTAACCACTTTATCCCCCCCCCCCCCCCCCCCCACTGAAATACAAATATATTTATTAATTATTGTAAATTTTATCCTATGATTGTGAATCTTAAGGCTTAAAAAGGGTAGCTAATTTGAAATTAATTTTTCCCCCCACTAGTTTGTTTTTGTTTTTTCGGGGGGGGGGGGGGGGAAATTCATTATAATTATAAAATTGTATGTGATCCCTCAGTGCGTGGGGTAAAACCGAATGGGAAGCCAGTGTATCTATTTTATTTACTCCAATATATAATTACGCCACAAATACGTTACAGGCAGTGAATCACGTACATTGATCTTGAAGTTAAAGTTGTCCAAGGCTAACCATTATCATTTTGATATCAAGCGATTGTCTACACAAAACAACAGTATGATGATAAATATGAAACACTGCAGTGATTTTTTAAAGTCTTTGAACAATAATTAAAATTCATTGATTTCACAGATTTTTAGGTTAAAAATGGTTTTATTAGATGTATTAGAGCAGCTGTTCTCAACCTGTGGGTCACGACCACTTTGGGGGTCCAATGACCCTTTCACAGGGGTCGCCTAAGACCATCGGAAAAACATATACACTACAGTTATGAAGTAGCAACGTAAATAATTTTGTTGCTGAAGTCGCCACAATATGAGGAACTGTCGCTGCATTATGAAAGTTGAGTACCACTGTATTAGAGTGTCAGAAAGTCAGGATAATTATTAAATTTACGTTCTTTCTGCCAAACCCCCCCTTCCCCAACTGCTATACGCAGCATTATGCAAAATATCCAAAATCAACAGTCTCCTCCTCCCCTCCTAGTGCGTAATTAATATATTGATGGACCTATGTATCATACTGATTTGAGAAATTTAAATGTATCTACTCTGTGCTCTTTATAATAGTTCTATTCCCTGGCATTACACATTAGTAAAAAAATACTGGCATACATCAGCAACCCCCCTCCCGCAGTGGGTGGGTGGGTGGGGGGGTATGCAAAAGGTAAGTTTGTTGTGCGGATGTCCTTTGTGGACAACCCCTATCCAGAGCCGTTATTTGTGTAGGCCCTCTTTTTGGTTTTGTGCCCATGTTGAGCCCTTGCCCATACACGTCCCTATTTCCCGGCACAGATAAATTTCTTAACAAAAACAACAAATAAAAAATATTTGAAATAGCGCAAATCCTGTCCCACGCTCACTGTGTAATGGTTTCTGTGAGACAATGTTGTGTTTTACCCTGAGAATAGCACATGCCGCGCCATTTTGAAAACAAATTTTGTTTAAATTTTGCCAATCATAGTGAAAGCAAGATGGTTGAAATGACGACCATGCACATTAATATTCATATGATATACTGGTATTTTCTTTGGGGGTTGGTTCATACGGTAATAGATTTGTAAAAATCTGTAGTCTATATCATGGCAGCGTTTATATTTTACATGTAAAAGTAAAATGTAAATATTCAACTACATGTGGAGTGTTGATATACAATAAAATATTGCTTAGTATTCATAATGGTTCTGTCCTGTGTTTATTATACATGTTTTTGCTACATACACTATACATGCGCTTTCAGCTTGTTTTCTAAATTCTTATTACCGATATTTTCAACTTGTTGAAGTTTAAACTTAAACACTTAATAATCAGAATATAACATATATTTAAAATGTTTAACTTGCTACAAAATATTTTTTAAAATGCTCATGAAACTACTCTTGCAAATGAACATAATAGTTGAAAACTAAAATATATTTTAAATTAAAATGGAAAAAAATATATAAAAAAACGCGATCCCCTTCTGGGAATTAATTACAAAATATAACATCGCCTAGCGTCTACTCTACAACAAGACCACACAAGATCTTATCTAAAAGGCATATCTTAAAACCAGGCCAATGGTACATTTTTGCTGCGGTGTACGCATGTCTAGGTCAATGGTAGCGCTAAGTACACGGCCGCGGTGCACAGAAACACTTCGCAAATTAAATACTAATAAATAGCATTATAATAATATGTTTTACTAACCAACGCCATCATGCCATATGCCAATGTTAGTGTTAATAGTATTAATACTATGAATTGATTATAGGCTATTGTCATTGTAGAAATTCGATTGAAATTACTATAAATTAAGCTGATTTTTAGGCCAGGTTATCAAAGTAAAAAACTACAACTGATTTGACGTATTAAAACTTGCAATTTGAACTGGCATCGCCATGAATCACTCATAACTGCCGTCACATGCAGTGAATGCAAATAATCATCACTGGGCTGAGCGAGTGACACAGGTCACAGCAGATACCACAGCACATTGCCACAGCAGAGTCACGATGACGAGCTGTGTGAAGTGTGTGGTGATGGAGAAGTAGCCGTCGAAATCCGTCGTATATATTTTTACAAAAAATGCTTTATGGTGACACAGTGACATCATAATATCTAGATTATTTAGTTTCGCTTGCATAATCCGGATAGGAACGTAAATAATATTCAATAAACATTACATTATCAGTACGTCTTAAACTTATATCGCCATTTGTAAATTTTTCTCAGCTCCCTTGATCATTGTTGAATTAACTTTGGGTTGCTACATGAAACACACTAAGTCCACAGTGAATACACATCAAAGAAATGTTTCGATTTTTAAATTAGAAAGATACACGTTTTTTTTTCTTCTCATTTCTCAAGTATGAGGTACGCCACCATTATTTGTAAAAAAAAAAAAAAAAAGCTTGCTCGTGGTATGCCGCCTACTTTTCTTGGTTCCAATGTTTGTTATTTCTAAACTCGATTCCAGTAAGTTGAGCAGGGCTAATTTAAACATACCTAATAATATAGTTTTTTTAAAATAAAATTTATTATATTTTCACTCTTTATAATATATGATTTCTTTCATTTCAATTATTATGAACGTAGATATGACATGAACCATTCCATTTGCTATATTCTCTCTCAAAATAAATAGTTTATTTTTCTTTTTTTTTTTTTTTTTTGCTACGTTGTCGCAGCCCGTCTTTTCAAGTTTCAGTTTCCTTTAGCAGGAATTGTTAGAATTAGAAGTAAACGTGTATGCACTGATGAATAGGAAAGACCGTTGGTAGTGTAGTTCAGTTGTACACATAAATATGATGTGGCGTGGGGGTGCTTCACAGTGGTAAATTTTAAATTGTTCACTAAGTTATTGTACAGGTAACATGTTTCACAGTACAATCATAAAAATGTCGTTAGATATCGGTATTATACTGGGGCCTAAATGGTGTCATAATAATGAATATGTCCCCTCCTTTTTTCATTTATTGTTATCACAAGTAGGGAAAAGAGGTGTGGGATGGGGGGCGAATGAGGACCTTGTCCCGGTCAACAACATCAGGTGGCACTAAAAGCGTCTATTTAGATGGGACATGGATAGTGAATGAAACGTTAAGATCCCATTATACTTCAAAATGACAACACAAGGGTCCACGAAATCGTCTTTTAACTGGCCATGTTAGTCATCCATTAGATAGGGGCCATTATAAAAATTATTCAGATTAAAAAAACAAAGTTAATTTTTTTTTAATTTATCCCGTTAAAAAATGGCTTTTATAAGAAAAACACACTGAAGATCTTCTTAAATCTATTAAAAACTTTATAGATATTTCAAATATATCTTTAAATCTGACTACATAACATTTTAGGAGAATCATAGAAATTAAAAGGGACATTTTTTTTAAAAAACCTATTAAAAAATTTGAATAAGGTTGAAACTTCAACACAAAAAAACTTTTAAAAGAAATTTCCATCAATACCGAGGAAATTCCAAGAAAGGCAGACTATAGAAATATATAAAACTACTCTTAAATTTACATAATTTTAGTTCCCATTAACATTTTCATAATCTTTGTATCTAAGTGAAACAGTACAGAACTTGCTGGAAAAGTCCAATTAAAAATGTGTTAATTTTTTTTTAAAACCTTCAAATAATTTGTATTTTTTTTTAAATGCCTCTTGTATGTAATCATTATTTCAAGACTATAACAGCTAAAAAGAAGTGCCGCAACTCTAGACGTTTTACATTGAACTTAAAATAAGCGCCCCTGTTGGGACCCGTTCTATAAGGTGACGTGTTAGTGTTGATGACACTAAGGTAGGACTCTTAAATAATTCATTAGAAAAATAATTAGGTTTGGCCGTTTCTAACGGTCACACTATTTATACCGCGTCATTACTGATGCCGGTAAAAAAAAAATCTGGACAAAAACACATTGTATGCGGTGTTTAAGAAGCTTATAAGAAATGCACAACGTGTAAATAAATTCAACTTAAAAAAGGTAAATCTACTATTTGATTAAAAATGGTTAATTGTTCCGTACGTAACAGATAATGCCATTGAGACATTGCTACACCCATTCAGTGACGTAGTTTTACTAAATGACTATTTGGGGATAAATTCCTACACACAGCCAGAGGCGTAACTGGGTTTTTGGCGCCCTTGGCTAATTTATTTTTTAAATAATAAAAATTTAAAAATTAGAGATTTAGCGGCGCCCTTTTGAACTGGCGCAGGCCGGCGCCCTTGGCAACTGCCCCAATGCCAAGCCGTTTCTACGCCTCTGCACACATTTACTATATAAATTTGACGGTTTAAAAAAAAAAACGCACCGAAAACCTTCCGTTTAATAGATGTTTGCATGCGCAACATTCTGAATAAAAGCTTATGGAAATGCGTACAAAAACAAAAAAAAATAATTTTAAAATAACAACTTGAACGTCCCTCGAAGTTATTCGAAAGCAATATTTTTTACCCTCTACATTTTACGATTGTTTAAATTATTATCATTATTATTATTGGTGGTTTCATATAGTGCGGTACCCCAGCCTAGGGCTGGGCTCACCACGCTGTACATACAACTTAACATACATAATTATGAACTTTAAAATTAGCATACATTAATTAAATGAAGCAAAACTAATGTATATTCACAGCTTTTTGGGTTAAAGGGATTTTGATCAAACTTTCTAGGACCATGCGCACAGGTCAGGAGGTCAAGAGGTATGACGATGTCAAACTTGGACGTGCCCATTGTTTGGTTTTCAATTTTGTTTCAAAGTAGGATCAGAGCGATGTGAGCGTGCTAAAATAGTATGGACACAAGCGCTATAAGGAATTCTTTCATCATCAATATAAATTAACAAACATAGATACACAAATGGTCACATGATCTTTATATGGTCGATATAGTGTCTTAAAGTTAAATGTCTTAATAAAATGTGTAACCTTTAAACAAAAAAAAGAAAGGAAGGACATTTCATAAGAATTAGGGCCTATTGAAGGAAATTCATAAGAATTAGGGCCTATTGAAGGAAATTCACAAGAATTAGGGCCTATTGAAGGGAATTCATAAGAATTGGGGCCTATTGAAGGGAATTCATAAGAAATAGGAATTTTCTCAATTTAATATGACTAGTAGAGTTTAACTTAGAGCATTTTAATTGCGGCTATTAGCAAAACCTTTTCAACTAAACACAATGGTGATTGTCATTTGTATTTTGCAACCATATGCCTCCTTGATTTCGCACAGACAATTGATAATTTAATACAACACTATTGAACAACTCCAAACTCACTGTTATTTTGTGAGGCAGTGGAGGCTACATCAAAACAAAAACAATAGCAGCAACAACCTACGCACACTATGGCATTGATAACATTACACTAGACTCAAACCGGGTTGAACGTCCAATGACCGGTACTGAGGCCTGACGGTGGGATTTCACGGTAGTGACTAGCAGCTCTCGGACCCCCTGACCTTCTGGTACACGTTAATGTTTTTCTCAATATTTTTTTTAAAGTCAAGTCTTTAGCTTTATTAACAGAAAATATGGGGCTCATATTAAATTTGTGACATAGGCTATATACAAGCACATACATACAGCCACACAAAAAAAAGGATAGCCTACATATTATACAGACACACACATGATAATATAACATACATGGCCTACATTTACAGACATACACATATAATATGATTATATAACATACATAGGCCTACACATAAATACATATAAAGATTCAAAGAGGATGATAATTAATTTTGTATTAGAAAAATAATAGCGTGACGTCATTCTGTTTTTATCAGTGCCATTTAAACAATTTTAAAAAAAAACAAGACCAAGCCAAAACACGCCCACTTTCATTGAGAGTCGTGTTACACCAGTGGCTCTCAACCTGGGGTTCGCGGCACCTTTGGGGGTCGAACAATCCTCACACAGGGGCCGCCTTTGACCATCGGAAAACACATCTTTTTGAAGCAGCAGCGCAAATAATTTTATGTTTGGGGGGGGGGGGGTACCACAACATGAGGAACAGTATTAAAGGGTCGCGGCATTAGGGGAGGTTGAGAACCACTGCGTTACACAATCATTAGAAGTCCTCACTTCATTCCGTAGCGAAATAATTAAACACATTTCAAAAGAAACACACACAAGAAAAACGATAATCGCTTTCTACATTTCCCCCAATCATGGGGTCCTGTAGGATTAACTAGATGGCTTACCCCCCAGGCGGTGGACAAATATGAACTATCCAAACACTAATTAACAAGCACGTGCTCCGCACTGGAGAATGTCTATTTCTGGTCGGTGTAAGTGTACACGTCAGCCCCTCGCTGTGGGCCTCGTGTAATAGACTGTACCACTTTTTCTCGTGGTGCTTACTTTCCCGCCTCCTCTCAGTCGCTCGTCGTCTGATTATTGCCCCGACGGACAAGGGCGATCCCACAACAGAACTAACTAGCATGGTTACCGAAGAGCGGAGTGGTGTATGTGTGGGGGGGGGGGGGGTTTGACATCGATACCAATAGATAAGTTACACCTGCCATCGAAATGTCGTCAAGGGGAGAGGGTGGGAGGGAGTTCACACGTGTCACAAAAAGACACAAATGCAAGCAACAAACTCGCGATATCTTTCTTTCTGCATCATGCCATCTATGAGGAAATGCTTTATTCCGAATATGATTGGAACAGTGGCGAACCTAGTAAATGGAAAAAGTGGGGGGGGGGGGGCGCGAAGGTCAGGTCATCTGATGGCTAACTAAAGCCTGCAAGAACTGGATTTTATTTTGTTCTTTCCAAAAGTAGATGACTGACGTTTAGACTAAGATCCGACAGTCTCTTGGTCTATTCAGGCGCGCGCCGTCTGGGAGTTACGAGTAAAGGCGCGCTTTATTCTTCCTACTGTATTCAGTGTGCACGGTTCTTGATGCATACAGTGTACCATAGATGGCGTTGCCAGGAATAAGAATACTGGAAGCGTCTCCACTCGAGAAACCAGAGTTGTTGTTTAGTTTACACTGAATAGAAAGACGATCACTTGTCATCATGGATTTCTCGCAATGCTCGAAATGATGTATTCGGAAACAACGATGTAATATAGAAACGTAAACAGTGGCGTAGGAATGGGGAGTTTCGGAGGGGGCAGTCCACCCCGGGTGGCATTTTTTCCCTTTATGTTGAGGGGCTTTATTTTCGACCAGATGCAGTGGTTGTTTTTTTTTTTCATGGAAAGGGGTGACAAAAAAGCTTGGCAAACGCCCCCCCCCACCCCCAGGCGGTACCAAACCTATATAGCTACGCCACTGAACGTAATGTTTCAAAATAATGGATATACATAGTTGGATTTGGAGTCTTATCTGGGGGTAAAAACCCAATTCGGGCCTAAAAAATGACGGTCGATAAAAGAAAGCTTACTAGATCAGCTTGCTTTGGAATTAAGGATTGTAGAGATCACACCTTCTATTCAGGCACAGTATCTCTCCTGTATCCCACCTTCTTTTCAGGCACAGTATCTCTCCTGTATCACACTTTCTATTCAGGCACAGTATCCCTTCTGTGACCCACTCCTCTTCTACTGAACCCACCTCTACTATCATCCCACACTTCATCTACCGACCACATCACAATCTCTACCGACCATACAGACCCAACACAATCTCTACCGACCACACAGATCCACCACACATTACCATCTCTACCGACCACACAGACCCACCACACATTACAATCTCTGCCGACCACACAGACCCACAACACATCACAATCTCTACCGACCACACAGACCCACCATACATCACAATCTCTACCGACCACACAGACCCACCAAACATTACAATCTCTACCGACCACACAGACCCACCACACATTACAATCTCTACCGACCACACAGATCAAAACCACACCTGATGCTCGACACCTGGCCAAAGGCTCGTGGATGTAATAACTTTTTTTTATTAATATTAGTTGTTATCGACCTGGCTCACTATTGTTGGCCTCTGATGGACCCAATACCAGATTACGCCCCTATTCAGGGCCGAATTTACATATTTCTTACGCCTTATGTCAAAGCACATCATTCCCCCCCCCCCCCCCACCCCAGGATTTACATCGATTCTTATATAATAACATTACAGAACTGTAATGTAATTATTTTCATTCTGTGTCAAAATTACATTACACGACATTACATGACATTACACGACATTACACAACATGACATGACATTACACGACATGACATGACATTACACGACATGACACGACACGACATGACATTACGCGATGCTGCATAAACAAGCCACAATGTGTGTATGTTTCATAATTAAAAAAACATCAGCCCACCCCCCACCCCAAATTATTATTTGGCAAAGCCCCATGTCATTATTTTCTGCTTACGCCTTTCAGGTTAACGCCCCTGGTAAAGTAAACAGCATATAAAAGTTGACAACGCAAATTAAGGATCAGTTTACTGAATGTATATGGATGTAAATTTAAATAGTTTAAAATAATTCTGAGAAAATATGTAAGCAGGGGGCCTACTTGGTTATTTCTACTGTATATACGACCCCCTCCCCCCTCCTTTTTCTTTGACTGCCGCGACCTATAGGCAATTGCCAAGGTTGGCCTCATTGGAAATCCGGCCCTGCCCCAGTTGCACCTGATGTCTGCCTACCTGACTACGCCTCTGATGAACCTGATTTCCCCCTACCTGACGATACCTCTAAGGGACCTGATGTCACCCTACCAGAGTACGCCTCTGATGGACCTGATGTCACCCTGCCAGAGTACGCCTCTGATATGGAAGGGATGTACCCCTACCAGAGCGCGCCTCTGATGGACCTAAAGTCACCCTAAAAGAGCACGCCTCTGATGGAGCCACCCTAAAAGAGCACGCCTCTGTTGGACATGACATGTCACTACTGCCTTTAAACTAAGACCTGTGTAAGGCGGAATTGTGGGAAAATGTCTACTTGTGAGTCGCAACCAGGAAACACATATTACAGATGCCTGAAAATTTTCCAACAAGGAAACAAAATAAAACAAAAAAACTTTTGCCATTTCCGTCGATAAAAGCTTACACTGTAAGTTACAGAAGTCATTTATTCAAAAGTCCATCTTCTCTTATGTCCAACATTCAACAAACACTACCAAGATTTTCCCTCCCGCGGAATGTTGCCGTGTGTAGATCTTATCATGGACATCGCATCGCGTGTTGGAAATCCGCGACCTTATTCTTACATTAGGGAAAACAAACTACACTCGGTGAATTTAAACTAGCCAGACATAAGCTTGCACATTTTCATTAGTTAAACGAATAGGAATGTATTAAATACATAGTAAATATGTACGTAATAAAAGCTTTAGTGCTCAAATGGTCAATGTGGGGACCCGATGGTTTAAACATCATACAACCCAACAGTCCGAGGATCTGAGGGGGGGGGGGGGGGGGGGCCGATACACGATAACGGGTAGCTCTGGGAAATGTTGGCTGGCGAAAATTCAGTTATGAATAAATTTGAATTTATCAAACCGAAACGATGATGAGAAATGTATTTACCTTACAGATTGTATATAATATAGTTTCAAGTGACATCTTGCTGGTATCTAAGAGCGAAGTAAGAATTTATTTTAAGTGGCTTACCTAAAGTCTTTGGGATGTATGTGTGTGTGTGTGGGGGGGGGGGTGGAGGGGTAAGGGAAGATGTCTCAATGATGGCTACTTGCAAACGACCTAAAAAAAAATATGTGAGCATTGTATATTTGTAGTCATTGTATTACAAAGTAGGCTTACAGACGGAGTGTGTTCTAATAGAAAAAATTGATAATGAAACACCCACCTCCAACTCGACGACTCGCTGGCTGTTTAAACTTTTATGACACTAGCCTGGTAGCGAGAAATCGAGCCCCGGTTTATCTGAACAGTTTGAGAATCCTCGTTGGAGTAAATAATAGTTTCAGAGCCGAAGGTAAAATAAAACCACACTAAGTCACTTGCTGGCAGCAGCTGTTTAGATATGACGCCACGCTGGCAGACGGACAGGGATGTCAAAACGGTGATCACGACACCTTTGAACGATTCTCAAATCTTTACTGTCATGCTTTCAACAAAGCTTTTATCGATAGACTCAAATATGATCTAATTAGAAATATCACCATTTTACTTTGAACCTCTTCCCCTGCAGTTATAAAATAGTTATATATTTCACTTTGTTATATAATTAGTTATAAACTTTGTTATATAATCTTCACTTTGTTATATCATTTGTTATAAACTTTGTGTTTATAATCATCGTTTTGAAAACATCTAAAAATGATTTTCAACGCTCTTCCATCTTGTATTCTGTGAATACTTGGTTAAAAAATAACCGGAAATGACTATAGCATTGCTGCGCAGCAGGTTTCTTCGTGGATCTCCCGGGAGTTAGACTGTGGTGATTCGCCAGATATGGGACTCGACTGCAACACCCATTAAAAAGCTGGTCCCCAAATGTTATCAGAGTTTAACTTAATGTTTATTAGTAGTAGAGAAAGAATTTAAGCTTCATGACGCCACGCATTTTGTAACCTACTACTACTACTACTACTACTAATAGTCGGCAGGCAGTTGGTCTGTTTTGTACCGGTAAATTGAAAACTGAACAGTGAAGCCTGCCCGTCCTGTGCAATATAACTCACCACGGATCATGCTACGACGACCTCATTTAACATTCAGTACACTAGATGCCGTACTTATATATCGAACGTTTCTTTGTTAGGATTACATTTTCTGATCAAATTACAGCGCCATCTGGTGCTGTTCGCCACTGTAACTGCAATAAAGAACAAATACAGAACTAATGTTCTCGTGATATCGTGTTGTTATTGTATCCATTTCCTGGGATAGGTCTATATGTTAAAAATAATAAAACAAATAACGCACTCTCTCTCTCACTTCCTCACCCAACACTGTTTTCGGCAAAGAGACATGGTCGAAATTCCCGGTAGCAGACATGGGTTTAGTGGAAGACCATAGTATTAAAAGATTTTTTGCCGTGCTGTAAGTAAACAATTCGCATCGCTGGGTCCATTTAAAACCAGTGGTTCCTCCACGCACACCACTGGGTCCAGCCACATCTTAGAGCTACTTTGAACCACTTCTTAGAGCTACTTTGAACAACATCTTAGAGCTACTTTGAACCACTTCTTAGAGCTACTTTGAACAACATCTTAGAGCTACTTTGAACCACATCTTAGAGCTATCTTGAACCACGATGTATATTATGAGAACCCCTGGTTTACTATATAGATCGTGTATATAAATGAAATCTGATTTTACAGTACGGATGTTGTCATAGAAGCAGCAGACATCGAAATAGTGCTAGATAATGACAATATCTTAATAACAATATATTTTGAGAGTCACTGAAATTCACCCACTGACGAAAGGTGGAAGGTACCAAACATCAATATTAAATGAGAATCACTGGTTTACTCTCCATATATTTGAGAACCACTTGTATACTCTATAGATCTCCGAGAACCACTCGTTTACACAAGAGATCAAATCTGGACCCCTCTGTTGTCGTAGAATCAGCAGACGACGAGATAATGATAGAGCAAATGTGTAGCGTCATGATCTGCTTTTCCCACCTAGTAGATCCACTCATTTGTTCACCTTTGACGACACGTGTTCTCACTTGCACACGTGTACTTCATGTATAATGTTGGGGGAATGCTCATTATCATGGGGACACGTGGGAGGGATTGCAGTAAAGTACATTTACCGTTACTTGGTTTTTAAACTATTTCAAGTTGGAATACAGCGTAGACATTTTTATCTCTTTTAAGATAAGATTCTTTTGTTGATCCAAATATACATGGCAATGTTGGTGTAGTTTTAAAATCCTTTATATTAGCGTAGCTTTTGTTCGTGTGTCTTTCTTTCTTTCTGCCTAGGTGTGTGGCAAAATCTTCGGACGGCTAATTGACCCACTTCCCGTCAGCCAATCGAGCTGAAACTTGGCCCATAGCCTCGTTGCCGATGACAACACATTCTTGCAAACTTTCCGCCCCACCCCCCCAATCCATTTAATATTATCAGATAAGGATAGGGTGTGGTTAGCAGTGACATTTATCAAAACCGATACTTTTAAATAAAAATAAAATAGCATAACTATTCAACTAATAAAGCTATTGAAATACAATCTTCCACAGTAACAGATAGTGTCCAGCTGGCATAAATGACACTCAAATGAATTCCCCCCCCTCCCCCAATCTAATCACGTTATAGTTGTGCCTGTTTGTCTTAAAATGGGTCAGTTTAACATTAAAATGGGTCGGTTTAACATTAAATTGGGTCAGTTTAACCCCCAGTCTACTGGTAAAACCCCACTAACTGGGTAGTGAAAAGATGTATGTCTGAAAGGGGGTCAGCCAACTGTTTCCCAGGAATATTTTTCAAACCTGACACACTACAATCAACATAAAACGCTTGGATTTGGAAAGCACTGCTCTAGTTCATGATATTTCGACCGGGACCTTGACATATTTTGGGGAGATTTGTTGAAAAGTTCAGAGCCCAAGCTTGAATATTTGAATTTACATTTAGCGAAGAAAGCTTTTAGATCATAAGGTGTGGTTGGATCGTGTTAAAAGGTGATCAAAAGTGTTAAGAAATGCACTCTTAGCCTAAATTTTAGAGCTATATATGGGTGATGGTAATGTCTCTCTCACAGCAGTAAGATGGCATCTGCTGCACTTAGTGTTACATACAATGGGGAATGTATACCCATACAATGGGAATGTATACCCATACAATGGGGAATGCATACTCACCTTAGATCAATTAAGTCCTTTTTCCATTTAGATCCGATAGGGCCACCCAGTTTGACAATTATATGAAGTTAGGGGGAGAGCTACGACATGTTCTTTAGGTCAGCTTGTGGCTCAGTTGGAGCAGTTTATAAGAACTGTTCATGACACCCACATACTTGCTAGGAACTAAGCAGAAAACAGCAAAAACCCCCCCCCCCCTTTTTTTAAAAAAAGGAAAATACTAATCCGGCCTAGGACCTTAGCAAGAAACAGTACCCCCTAATCCGCAACCCTTTTTTAAAAAAAAGGAAATAACAATACTGGCTAGGACATAAGTCAAAAACAGCACCCCCCCCCTAACCCACCACGCATTAAAAAAAAAAACCAAACTATTTTATCATTACAGAGAGAAGCAAAACATCTGGATGATGAAATGAACAATTGCATATCTTTAATGTTCATGTTCCAATCTTCAACATAAGGAAACAAATCAAACACAATCAAAGTTTACTAAAGTAGCGCTCGCTGATGGTTCAAGATGTTCAAACCAGCCCATACATTGAAAAATGTAAACAAACCAAAAAATGTTGGTACCAGTTGTAAACTGCGACACTTAAAGCTGCAGTGTAAAGGGAATACAATTGCTTGAAATGTGGATCCTAGCCATCATTTACACCACACTTTATCAGTTAACTTTTGACTCAGTGGAGAGCTTGCTCTGTTTCCCATATGATGCACTACACTGCACTCATCTTTTATGACACTCCAACATATACAACATATACATATGATGCACTACACTGCACTCATCTTTTATGACACTCCAACATATACAACATATACATATGATGCACTACACTGCACTCATCTTTGATGACACTCCAATATATACAACATATACATATCATGCACTGCACTGATCTTTGATGACACTCCATCATATACATCTGATGCACTACACTGCACACACCTTTTATGAAACTCTAACACATACATCTCATGCACTGCACTGCACTCATCTTTTATGACACTCCAACATATACATCTATGGACTACACTGCACACATCTTTTATGACACTCCAACATATACATCTGATGCACTACACTGCACACATCTTTTATGACACTCCAACATATACATCTGATGCACTACACTGCACACATCTTTTATGACACTCCAACGTACACATCTGATGCACTACACTGCACACATCTTTTATGACACTCCAACATATACATCTGATGCACAACACTGCACACACCTTTTATGAAACTCCAACACATACATCTCATGCACTACACTGCACTCATCTTCCATGCAGGCTCCACTTATTGCACACACCTAACCCACAAACTCACACTGTCAACACACACACACTGCATGCTACGTTGTCGGTGTGGTGTATGGTCCACATCCAATGAGAAGGTTACGTCTGGTGAAATGAAGGCCAAGAATGGTCGAGTTTTTGGTCAGATACGTCCCCAGTAGCAGGCTCGGGCTGTCATTTCTGTGAAAGGTAAAGTGATAAGAGTTGCTCCCTATTACAGTTTTTCATTACTTTTAATTTATAGAGTTGTTCCTTATCAGAGTCACATACAGAGAAAAAAAAATCACCTTTGGTTCACAGTAAGAGTAATAATTATTACAAATCATCAAACTCATCATAGTTTTTTTTTTATACAATAATATTGATTACACAAAATTATGTCTTGGCCTTCACACAGTCCCGTGAAGCTTTTGACTTATCACAACTTTGTTGGCCTGCAGTTAAATTTATAGGTGTAGTACTAGCTTAGCCCTGTTTCCTTTTGATTTCAGTGGGTTGGTAATACTAATAGTCAAAAGAACTGAATAATGTCAAATGCATAGAAATACATTGACTGGTGTTTGGTATTCATAACATATTACTGCAACATATTATTATTATTGTGACACTGTGTATCCAGAGCCCACGTCATTTGTTTTTGTCATTTGACTTTGCTATTATAGCATCGGTATCAACATGTAGCATCAGTATCCACATGTAGCATCCTTATCCACATGTAGCATCCTTATCCACATGTAGCATCCTTATCCACGTATAACATCAGTATCCACATGTAGCATCAGTATCCACGTGTAGCATCAGTATCCACATGTAGCATCCTTATCCACATGTAGCATCAGTATCACCATGTAGCATCAGTACCCCCGTGTATTGGTACTTGTTAATAAAAATGTAAAAAAAAAAAAAACAAAGCCACCGTGGCGTATTCAGCACGTTGAGTTTTTCCGTCATTTATGGATCACCTCTTCCAATCGATGATTTCATTTCCTCCAATCGAATATCTCGAATATCTCGTTAGGAAATGGCGTCAGCGGGCCGTCGAGCTTACGCTCCTAATGCCCTCCCCGGCGCCCACCCGCACCTGCCAGCTGCCTCGGCGGCAGGCCGTGCGGGAGGGCGTCAGAGACCTCCCCGGACGTGGAGCGTCCCCCCCCGCAACCGCTCGATCGGGTTCGCCGACGGAGACCCTCCCCGCCCGGAGACATCTGGTCGACCGAAGACGCTGTGTTTCAAGCGTCCGTAGTCCACTCTCCTAGGGGCCGGGACGGTAAATTAACGTCCTAATATCTCCCCCCACCCGTCCCGGGGAAGCATCGGACGCCCTCTAAGAGGGATTCTACAGTGGGTTTCCACCCCGCAACTAATTTGCGAGATAGCTGGGACGAAACGGTTGCCTAGGAGCAGCTTTCTCAGGGCTGCATAATTAGAATCACCGGCTATAGGCTTCCACCACAGCCTATAGCCTCATATCCCTTAACGGCAATTTCCACCAATCAATTAGTTTGATTCATACATACTACAAGCAGCCAATGTACGCCTTCAATAAACAAACAGTCCTATCAGAGTTTCCACCAATGTACTTACACTGTTACGTTGCTGGGTATGCTGGTGTCGGCCTCTGTGTCTTGCTCTGCCAATATTTTCTGCATGTCCCAAAGCCTGATGCTGTCGTCTAGTCCTCCTGGTTTCATGTACATAAATTACAGTTGGTTTTAAATAGATTTTTAAAAATTATACTTTCTTTGTCATGATTCGGTTACATACAGCGTACATTTCTTCACGAAACAGTGATAAATATGTCCGACATATAATACCAAAAGTACAAGTTAGTGAACATTTGGGATGTTACCAGAAAACAAGGGCTCGCCAAAGAAATCATGCAGGGCACAACTAGAGGAGGAAGAAGCAGAGGAAGACAGAGAAAAAGATGGGAAGATAACATCAAAAAGTGGATGGGATTAAAACTAGGCGATGCTATGCGTAGTGCCAAAGACCGAGAGGAATGGAGAAGGATAGTTTTCATGTCATCTGTGGCGCCCCAACGGTCCAAAGACTAAGGGACATGATGATGATGGTGATGATGGTGATGATGATGTGATGCTGATGATGGTGATGGTGATGATGGTGATGATGATGGTGATGATGATGATGGTGATGATGATGATGATGGTGATGATGATGGTGATGATGATGCTGATGATGATGGTGATGATGGTGATGATGATGATGGTGATGATGATGATGGTGATGATGATGATGGTGATGATGATGATGATGGTGGTATTGATGATGATGATGATGGTGATGATGCTGATGATGATGGTGATGATGGTAATGATGATGGTGATGATGATGATGGTGATGGTGATGATGCTGATGGTGATGATGGTGATGATGCTGATGATGATGGTGATGATGATGGTGATGATGGTGATGATGATGGTGATGATGGTGATGATGATGATGGTGATGATGATGATGATGGTGATGATGATGATGATGATGCTGATGATGATGGTGATGATGATGGTGATGATGATGATGCTGATGATGATGGTGATGATGGTGATGATGATGATGGTGATGATGATGATGGTGATGATGATGATGGTGATGATGATGATGATGGTGATGGTGATGATGGTGATGATGCTGATGATGATGGTGATGATGGTAATGATGATGGTGATGATGATGATGGTGATGGTGATGATGCTGATGGTGATGATGATGATGGTGATGATGCTGATGATGATGGTGATGATGCTGATGATGATGGTGATGATGATGGTGATGATGCTGATGGTGATGATGGTGATGATGATGGTGATGATGATGGTGATGATGATGATGGTGATGATACAGGCAAGGAATTAATTCATGTCAAATTTTGGTATACTGAATTAATAATGGCTCCTCATAATGACAACCTAATACAGTAGCATAGGTATCTAATATAAGGGAATGTCGTAACTTATTTAACAACATGTGAACATGGCTCAATAGTCTTAGACATGTAAACTAAGTGTCGTAAACTAAGTGTCGCAAACTAAGTGTCGCAAACTAAGTGTCGCAAACTAAGTGTCGCAAACTAAGTGTCGCAAACTAAGTGTCGCAAACTAAGTGTCGCAAACTAAGTGTCGCAAACTAAGTGTCGCAAACTAAGTGTCGCAAACTAAGTGTCGCAAACTAAGTGTCGCAAACTAAGTGCTGCAAACTAAGTGTCGCAAACTAAGTGTCGCAAACTAAGTGTCGCAAACTAAGTGTCGCAAACTAAGTGTCGCAAACGGCACATACAGCATATGCCAGGATTTGTTTACCTGTTGCCAGCATGGCACCGTCCCGACTGAAGCACACACTGTAAACAATGCCTGTGTGACCTTTCAGTTGTGCCACCGCTGCTCCCGTGGACAGGTCCCAAACAACCACCACATTATCTGCCCCTTTTGCTTCAAATTCAAATTGTACATTGATGGGACATTCATTATTGGACTCTACATATTTAACATAGAATAACACTGGCCAACTCAACATTTTCAGCCTCAAATCTTATACTTGGGTATACTCCTGTTTACCCTAAAACTCTTAAAATCGTACAATATCATCACAAACTCGTTCAATACATTATCTTAACAGTAAAAAACACACAGAGTATATATATAATGTATACACCTCAAAATCGTACATTGTACGCCAAAATCGTAAGAGTAAACAGGTCTGGTATACTTGACCCGGTGATTCCAAATATGACACCAATTTTTCCCACCAATACGCTCTACCTCTTGAGATATTGAACATGTGTCATTCCATTTAGCATGCAGCATCTTATCAATAATTTCAGGAAATGTGTGCTACTTATACATGTGCTTATTTCATGCAAAAAGAACAGATTTGATGGAAATCTTATTATTATTATTATTATTCACAGATGATGCTCATTTTGTTAGACTTCCACAACAAACACAAATAAGATTGCACCAAAAATCTACAATCTTATGTGTATTTCCTCTCTCTTGGTAAGTGGCTGCTGTTGCATGCATTTGTCATGGTGAAATCTTTCACTTCAATCTTTGGTTAAGGCTCCCTGGGCACCAGACTAAGTGACTAAGCAATAAATTTGTCCACAACAAGAATAACTAAAGGTCAGGAAGAGGATTCTTCTTCTTCTATATATTAAGGGCCCACGATCATGCTTGTTCCAGTCCCTGATTGTCTTTGGCAGGAATGAGAAGTTCCTATACTGGCTTCTCGCTGGTATGAGCCGGAACTGCCAGTCATGGCCTCGTCGTTGTCTATGGGGGAGAGGGACGAGTTTCTGTTTAATGCCAGAGCAGTGGACTAGCCCATTATTTATCTTGTAAATCATGGAGAGCCTGGACTGTCGTCGTCGTTCCTCCAATAGTGACCAGCCCAGTGTTTCCAGCATGCTGCCAACACTAGAGGTATTTCTGTAGCGGTTCAGGACAATTGCATTCATTGATTTTTATGAAAGTGGTTTCAGTTATGCGTTTTCTCATCTGTGGACCATCAAAACTCGAGCTTACAGTCTCTCTGTCCATATTCTTTTTGATAAGTCCATATTTGATGTGCAATGGATGTTTTATTGGAAGCATTAACTAAGTGATCTATCATGCAGGGAACACAGTCCGTTAGCTTTGTAAAAGGGTAATGGGGCAGAATCTTGACTCCTACTATTACAGGGCTTAGCCTCCTATAGTGTTTTAAGTGGACCTACCTCCCCCTGCCAGATACCTCCCATCTGGACTAAACTGGAGACACTGAACAGTACTCTGGGGAAACAGTTAAAATATTACATTTATAGGAGCGTAAGATGGGTGAGGAATAAATAAAACTCACATTTTTTTTACTATGGATTATCACCGTGGATAATTCCTTAAATAACAGTTTATCAGTTGGACATTTTTAAAGCCCTTGGAAATGTGTAAATAAATAATTATATTTTTATTAAAAAATTTTAGTTAATAAAATATGTTCACATTTCATTTCTATACAACACTATAAGGCTTTATTCCCATGGTGTCAACTTTTATGCCACTAAAAGTTCCCTTTAGCAACTGAAAAGTGACACTTCCATAATTCAAGCAGGCACTGACCTTATGTCCAGTCATTATACGCACACAGCTGCCATTGAGCATGTCCCACAAACGTACAGTCTTGTCACTGGAACCTGTAGCCACGTAATTGGAGTTGGGGTGAAACTGACAGCACTGTGGGATACAATTATACATATTGAATGAATACAAATGGAGCAATCAGACATGTCTTAGCAGTCCACAAATATAGAACAGAGGGTGATTAGGGGATGGGCAGGTAACTCAAATCTAAACAAAAGTCTTCTGAGATGTTCAGGTATCTTCCCTTTACCCTTGTCGGTTACACATTTTTTTTTATAAATATGTGGTTGTTAGGATAATAAATATGTGGTTGCTAAGATTGCAAATAAATGTGGTTGCTAAGATTCCAAATAAATGTGTGGTTGCTAAGATGCCAAATAAATATGTGGTTGCTAAGATTCCAAATAAATATATGGTTGCTAAGATTCCAAATAAATATGTGGTTGCTAAAATTCCAAATAAATATGTGGTTGCTAAGATTCCAAATAAATATGTGGTTGCTAAGATTCCAAATAAATCTGTGGTTGCTAAGATTCCAAAAAATATGGAAACAAATCTAATGATATTGATCTGTAGTTGATTTATTTCAGATTGACATCGGGCAATTCAGAGACTTACATCTACATCAGCTAAATGCCCTGCAAATATCCTCAGTGGCTGGTAGTGGTCAGTTGCCCACACTCTGGCAGTCCTGTCTTGACCAGCAGACACAAAGTAGTAGCCATAGGGGCTAAAAGGACAGAAACAACCCTTGGAACAATCAACATCAGTTAGATTTTCAAAAAAATTTTTTTTTAATGATTTTTAAAAAATCTAGTTCAAACAATGACTGTTTGCTTCTCATTTTAATTTTTTATTCAAATATTGCAACTATGAAAACTATCGCCAGGTGCCAGGGCAAATGTTAAAAATGGTGTCTCTCCATATAGAGAAAAAAGTTCCAACGGGCGGAGCAGTAAAAAAACAATTAATGGCGCCCTTTGTATTTGTACATAGTACATAGGATTGTATAGTTCCATTGACTATTATGGTCCTATCTTAAGACTATTTTGCTCCTTTGATGGTGGCGCCCAGGATGAGGCTCCCTTCGAATGGTCCTGCCCAAAGGAAATGCAGCACCCCCAGGAACCACTGGGCTCGCCAAACTTGGTGAAAACCTGTGACACATTATTTCTACTGCGACATCATTATTATCTTTCCCTTTTTTTTTTAATGGAGCGGCAGGGTCGAAAGTTTATTGTAGGTGACCATAAGGAGGTTTTAAAAAAGTAAAAGTGCAACAGGGGAGGTGGGGGGGGGGGAACAGGACAGGGTGCAGGGGTTAGAAAATATGACTATTTTTGCACACATACAAAATGATGATGGACCCTAAAGATAAATTATGTTCATGATAAGAAAGGTTTCCCCAAACTGGAGATACGAGTTGGCACTTCCAGGGGTGCGAGCAAAAGGGATGATAAAATCAGAGGACCCATTAAGTTATGACATGAACTTTTTTAAAAATATTTTCTCCATTAAACTTTAAATTTTATGTCATAACTCAAAAGTTTATTTTCTAATTTCTTCAGTTTGCTTTGTAAATTAAATAAGAAAAAGTAGAATTGAAATTTTTTTTCTTTCCAATTTTAAAAAGCATAGTTAGTTGTTTTAGAGACAAATAATTCCAAGTGAGTGCACAATATAAAAAAAAGGTTAGTTAAAGTAATTGGTATCTTTCTATTTCCAACCGTACAAATGTTGTACGTTTACCTAAATTTCACATCCCAGACTGGATAGTTGTGTCCCTTGTAGCACACCAGGTTGGTCCAGATGAGGAGGCTCCAGAGGCGAACTGTTTGTCCAGAAAGGAAAGGTTTGGTTACATTGTCATGTATGCATGAGATTTAAGGTGAAATAACAAACTGAAATCCAAGTCATACCTTGGTAAGTGACAATCAAATCTATAATTTATAAACCAGAACTAAAGGCCATGTATATAGTTTACTTACTGCTGCCATCATCTGAGGATGAGAGCAGGTATGCCCTGTCAGGGCTGATGCTCAGGGCATAGACTGCCCCATGGTGCCCGACAAGTAGTTTGTTGTCACTGGCCGATCTGTCGTCAAATATTCTCTCCATCACATCATCTGTATCAGATAACTAAAACTTTAGACCAGTGTGATCTTTCCCGTGACAAGTGTCAAAGGTGTGTGGTGTTCTCAGAAATGTTTTGATTGGATTTACCAGAATAAGTTTACATAAACTTGACATTCAGTTATGATCAGCTCCTAGCCACGGATACACAAATATCAGCTGGCACAGAAGACAGCTATAGACAATTATCAGCTGGCACAGAAGACAGCTATAGAAGCTGGCACAGAAGACAGCTATAGACATTTATCAGCTGGCACAGAAGACAGCTATAGACATTTATCAGCTGGCACAGAAGACAGCTATAGACATTTATCAGCTGGCACAGAAGACAGCTATAGACATTTATCAGCTGGCACAGAAGACAGCTATAGACATTTATCAGCTGGCACAGAAGACAGCTATAGACATTTATCAGACACATGAGATTCATGACAGAGCTTAAATTATTTAACGATCGTTTTGCAAGCCCTAATGACTGTTAAATGTAAAATAAATGATGTACCTAAAAACTGTTAATGTAAAAAAAGAAAATGATATGCTTAAAGATACTTATTTCACTAACTAATACTTAATTAAGAACAACAAAAGAGTTACACTAAACAAGCATTTCCCGAACTGTTAAGTTTCACAGACCGGTGGACAAGTGTCTAAATTGCACCAGGAACGGGTACCAGATTTATTAATTATATTTTCGTATTTGACCATAAATATTCATGTTGTGCGGACCCGCAAAGTAAGGCTTGCAATGGACCACCATTTGGGGAATCCTGAACTACACTACACATTATTATAAGAAAGATGAATGTTATAATAACACGTAATGATACATATAATATGTAGTTTAGATTTCTGATTTCAACAGCAACGCCCCCCAGCTCAGATTACAATGTAATTTTAACAACCAGTTTGCCAAACTTAAAAAAAGTAATAAATTAGGTATGAGTTCAGACGAACCCGCCGATTCTCCACACCACATACGATGAACAAAGAGGTTGTTATACATATATATTTATATACATGTGAAAGAGATTAAACATGTAGCAGACAAAGAAGTCAGTTTAAAGAATATTTTAAATCAAGACAACTTCACAGACCTGCTTCTTTGTCAATAATGTCAAGGTCATCTGGCTTCTTCATCTCCCTCAGTTTGCTAGGGGTCAACGACCAAACTCGGACATTGCCGTCTGTGAAACCTGCGGCCAGCAGACTTGTGTCATCAGAGATGTCCACGCTGGTCACTCTGTGGATGGTCATTATTTAATCTTATGGACTTTGCTCTTGAAAAGTACAGTAAAATACTCGTATGACAAACAACGTTGACATCCCTATAGTGAGAGATCAGCTTGGGCATCTCCAACAGGACAAGAATATCTGACAGTAATGTCTGACAGTAATGTCTTGAGTGTACTGGTCTACTGATCAGAGTGATGGAATAAAAGGATGCTGGAAATTTTTTCCCTGACCGAATTCCTACCCTTTGAGTAGAATATCTAGGCCAAAGACTAAATAACCCAAAGAGAAACATCGGGGGAGTAGAAATCTGAATGAGCAAACAGCTTCCACACAAGCAGCCAATAGGCAGAAGGGATGTTATTTGGCTGTCGTCTCAAGCACTATTCAGCTTATGTTTTGAAATCAAGGGAGGGTGAAGCTTTGCACAAAGGTTAGGACCCACCGTTTTACCTTTTGCATCATATGAAAAAAAATTGTTCATTTTAGAACCCAGTGAGAAGTCATTATGGTGAAGAGAGGAGCAACCCCCAGATAGTGGCTGGCATGTACAACAAACACTTACCCTTGATATGAATTGAGGAATGTGTAGAAACAGATGGACGGCAGGTGGTTGTGGTCGAGCTTGACCCTCTTCTTGGCCTCTCTGTAAGCTATGGCCCTCTCCCTATGATCTTGGTCTTTGCTGATAAAATTTTTAAAAAATGAAAGGACATGTTATTAGTGTCTAAATATATTAGTATGAAATGGTAGTCTGGGATTTCAGAATAATTAGTGTCAACAATGGATTGAAGAAGTCATGAATAAATTGCTTCCATCATAAAATAACTCTATATTGACAATGTTTCTAAACTCTTTCATGTAAGTTCCCATGCAAAAAGTGGTATTTATCTTGTGGTTACTTTAGTTTCTTTATTTTGATCATTTCTGTTCCAACAGTTCAGAAAATGACATGAAAAATACTCACAGTTCAGGTAAAGGTATTCTTGTCAAAGGTGGCGCGTTCGGATCATTTTTAGACTTTTTCATCAGCATGGGATCTTTCTTAGACTTCTTTTTCTGGAAATTATTTCAACAAATGAGCATAAAATTTCATTTTAGCACTGCCAAATTTCAGCATTTAAGAGTAAATTTATTTGCAGATAGCATAAAAATGCTTTATGATGATGCTGTGAAGCAATTTCTGAAGACAAAAAAACTTAGCAGGCTCATTAGCATGCAAAAAATCCAAAGAATTCTCCCCTGAAATAAATCAATGTCCATCCCTATTTTAACAGCCCCCCCCCCCACCCATATTTCTCCTGCCTACCTTGGGTTTCTCTTCTCCTTCTGCTGCCTCCTCTTCATCATCAAACTGAATGTTGAGGTCAGGCTCCTTGAGCAGGCCGTAGAACACCTTGGCTTTGTTGGCTGTACAGCATGAAACACAACAGTGGGGATTACAATAACAATCATAGAACACCTTGGCTTTGTTGGCTGTACAGCATGAAACACAACAGTGGGGATTACAATAACAATCATAGAACATATTGGCTTTGTTGGCTGTACAGCATGAAACACAACAGTGGGGATTACAATAACAATCATAGAACACCTTGGCTTTGTTGGCTATACAGCATGAAACACAACAGCAGGGATTAGAAGAACAATCATAGAACACCTTGGCTTTGTTGGCTGTACAGCATGAAACACAACAGCAGGGATTACAATAACAATCATAGAACACCTTGGCTTTGTTGGCTGTACAGCATGAAACACAACAGTGGGGATTACAATAACAATCATAGAACACCTTGGCTTTGTTGGCTGTACAGCATGAAACACAACAGTGGGGATTACAATAACAATCATAGAACACCTTGGCTTTGTTGGCTATACAGCATGAAACACAACAGCAGGGATTAGAAGAACAATCATAGAACACCTTGGCTTTGTTGGCTGTACAGCATGAAACACAACAGTGGGGATTACAATAAGAATCATAGAACACCTTGACTTTGTTGGCTATACAGCATGAAACACAACAGCAGGGATTAGAAGAACAATCATAGAACACCTTGGCTTTGTTGGCTGTACAGCATGAAACACAACAGTGGGGATTACAATAACAATCATAGAACACCTTGGCTTTGTTGGCTATACAGCATGAAACACAACAGCAGGGATTAGAAGAACAATCATAGAACACCTTGGCTTTGTTGGCTGTACAGCATGAAACACAACAGTGGGGATTACAATAAGAATCATAGAACACCTTGACTTTGTTGGCTATACAGCATGAAACACAACAGCAGGGATTAGAAGAACAATCATAGAACACCTTGGCTTTGTTGGCTGTACAGCATGAAACACAACAGTGGGGATTACAATAACAATCATAGAACACTTTGGCTTTGTTGGCTATACAGCATGAAACACAACAGCAGGGATTAGAAGAACAATCATAGAACACTTTGGCTTTGTTGGCTGTACAGCATGAAACACAACAGTGGGGATTACAATAACAATCACATTTTCTGCACAGCATGAAATACAACAGCGGGGATTATAATAACCATAATGTTTTCTGTACAGCATAAAACACAACAGCAGTGTTCATTATAACAATCACATTATCTGGCCAAAGATGAAGCCTGAGTGTTGCTGTCCTACAGAAATGAGGTGCCTGACAGCAGACCTGTTTACCCTCAAACTCTTAAAATCGTATAATATCATCACAAAATCTTTCAATACATCATCTTAATTGTAAAAAATAAACATAAAGTATATAGAATGTATGCACCTCAAAATTGTACATTGTACGCTAAAATCATAAGAGTAAACAGGTCTGCTGATGTCTCATTTGTAAATGGCATCAGCTGGCCGTCGAGCTCGCGCTTCTTATGCCCTCCCTGGCGCCCCCCCCCCCACACCTGCCAGGTGCCGGGTTTCCCCTCCCCGTCCGGTGACATCTGGTCGACCGAAGACGCTGCATTTAAAGCGTCCGCAATCCACTTTCCTAGGGGCCGGGACGGTAAATTGACGTCCTAAAATCTCCCCCCCGCCCGTCCCGGGGAAGCATCGGATGCCCTCTAAGAAGTAGCTGGGACGAAACGGTTGCCTAGGAGCAGCTTTCTCAGGGCTGTGTATTTAGAATCATCGGCCAGAGACTTCCACCACAGCCTCTCGCCTCATATCCCTTAACGGCAACTTGTAATCATGATCTGCTGATAGTTCATTTAATCAGGAGCATTTCTATGATTTTTTATTTTAAAAATCCTTCATTCCCTTATTCTATGTTTTAATGTAAAAAAAACTTACATCAAAGTTACACTGGTTCAAATACTGATGCAAACAATGCAGATTAAAATTTTTTTTATAAAAATGTAGACATTGAAAGTGAAAAAAATTCAACATACAGTCATTAACATGTATTAGAAGATTCATTTTTTTTTAAAATTCCGTGAAGCTTGGGTTATGAAAATGTCCACACTTATGTGGAAAACTGGAGTTAACCATATGAGAAGGGTTGCATCATTGAGACAAGGGAACTAACTGATGCCATACCTCTAGTGGCTGGTAGAACTAACACAAATATTAAATGAAAGTACTAATTATAATTCTAAGTAGAAACTTTAACCCTCCCCCACCCTACAACACAGAGGGTGTACTGAATATATTTTATTTCTATAGTTCTTGATGTTCATCTTTGATCACATGCCCACTGGTGTCTCTCCACAACACTGTGGCCCACCGAATGTATCACAAATGAACTTATTTTATTTTTCAATTTGTGATATTTTCATTCTAGGCATAAATGCACAATTAAAATATATATAAATCACATTTTTTGTGACAGTATGTTTCATTTGGGTTATTAGTCCCTCATTCGAACTGATTTTTAAAAAAAGAAATTCTGATTCAAATTAGTTATCTCAGATCTTAGGTAAAACAATATTATAATAGTAGTAACCAATAAAATGAGAGGATTTGTATAAACACAGCTGGGTAAAGGAAACAGGTTCAGTTAAGTGTAGAATGATACAAAACTCATTTCAGATATGCGCACAAATTTGATGCTACAGCCCATGTATTTTGGAATAATCCAAACAAAAATTTTACCCCTACCCCCCTTTCTCTCTGGAGTCTTAAGTGGCGTCATCGATTTCCCGCGCCACTCCCACCTCCATATATCAAAGTGGCAAATGACTGGCAATTTTTTTGCAATCCACAATAATGCAATGTATATAAATTTATTAAAGAGCTTTTTTTCAATTTACGAGTACATGTTTTGTTTCTTTTGTTGGCAATGGTTTGTCACAATGTGACAGTGTAGACTTCACAGGATGAAATCCACAAGGCCTGGGAATATTCTTCTAGGATTATAAGCTAGTTCCCTGCAGCAAATCACCTCTCTCCACACCACTGGATAAACCAAGGGAACATCATGTGGATGATACAGCCTGGCACAAGTGGCGTTGCAGGAATTGTCGGAATGTGTCATTGTGTCAATGTTATCCACCTGCAGGACTCCATCTCCGGGTTTGAATTTAGTTTTCTTCTCTTAGATGAGTTGCCGTCCAAGGGATGTTTTTGCTTGACTGGGCTTTGGTGGGGATTGAACTCCAGACCATGAGATTGGCTCAGTTTAGACCACCCGGCCACCTAGCACCCATGTGCCATCATCTGATAATTATGGCCATTAGAAATACACAATTCTGTACATCCTTTATTTGTTTTTTGTTTTTTTTATTACGTTCAATGATATGTGGCTCATGAGGAGTTGACTCGCTAACAAATTCACCCGTGAAGCAATTTGGGTTAGCCACCCCTGCCCTACACGGTTGACAGTGTTATGCTTAATCAAATATTGGCATTGTGGATCCCTCTACTCACCATCTTTATCCACTTCTCCCAGCAGACCTCCACTTGTTGCAAGGATCTGTTGCTGTGTTCGTGGTACACCATCAAACACTGAAGACAAAAAAAACAAATTTTTAATTCCTCACGCCTCTTGGTTTAAGTCAAACTTAGTTTGTCATTTTGATTGTGTTGATTGACAGCATGGCCCAAAAACAAACTTCATTTTTTTTAAAAACAACTTTGGTTTAAAATTATGAATACAGTACATTTCAAGCCTCAATGGGTTAGCCATGTCACATTCAAAATCATTAGATCCACCCCTTCAGTTAAATCAGCGGTTCACAACATGTGGGTCACGATCCCTTTCGGGGTCGCCTAAGACCATCTGAAAACACATATACTCTACAGTTATGAAGTAGAAACAAAAATAATTTTGTGACTGGGGGTCGCCACAACATGAGGAACTGTATTAAAGGGTCGCGGCATTAGGAAGGTTGAGAGCCATTGAGTTAAAAGAACAGGGTGTTTCAGGGATTCTCAAACCTTTTAATAATCACGGCCCTGACAAACCAATTATTTTTAACATTTACCATCAATAAATAGGTGATCTTGCATAATTGTCAGCAAGGGAGACAAACGCTTTTCCTGAAGGTGCCTTTTGAGATGTGTGTACGAATCTCGAGACATTCGTAGCACAAACTTGCTTGTTCTGTTATAAAAAGAATACAAGGAAAAAAATTAGTTTAGTCAGTGAAATTATTGAATTACGCAATTTAAAATTGTGTGACTCTGTGTACTTAAAGTAGAGCATTAAAATAGAGAAAGTCTGTAAAATATAGAAAAAGTATTATGATTTAAAATGATCTCATCTTTGCCACCACTGTTTCCTTTATGGAGGTTAATCAAATATTTGATACTCATGTAGTCAGACCTCTACGTTTTCCTTTTATTTTAGATTTGACATGATGTGTAGCTCATTGCCAAGTAATCTATTCTTCACCTTTACGCAAGTCTACCTTGTAGTACATAAGAATATTTGAACTTTAAAGACTACCAGTTTCCATGCATTTAGTTTACATAAACACTTGTAATTTTACTGTCTCTGCATTGGTATTGGATTGTCTTGTCTTGATGAAGGATATCTGCTTTTTATCCCATCCCAAAAGTGCTTACTTGAAGTTTTCCAGCAGTTGGTTGCCACTCATGTGTTCCTTGTTGCGCACACTGGACAGCTTGGCCAGGTCCTCGTGCCGATGTTCTTCTTGATCTTGCCAGAATTTGGAGTAAAAAGCTGCAGCTGGAAATAAACAGTAAAAATTTTTTAAGTCCACCCAGTGTTTCATAAACATTGTTTAGTTTATATAACAATATAACATAGCCTTGCTACATATGCTTTTGGTGAACATACGTCAACTGGTAAAAGTGAAAAGTGAAAAAACAATAAACAACTAACCATTCCATTCATGATCGTTGTAGACCAGCTCTAGGTACATGTGGACAAAAATGGGATATAGGATTGTCGAAAGCTCCACCTGAAAAAAAATTAAGTAATTTATAAGATACACTCAAATAAGAAAAAAAGTATCATTAAGTTATATTAGTTAGTCCAGAAATATAATTTTGTGAAGAAATTAATTAACATGCAATCTTGTTGGTAAAAAAAAATGGTGAGGGCGCAGCAATGTATTTGAATTCACCCAATGTAAGCAAAGACAGAAACATTTTATAGAACTGGATGGAAACCACTTCTTATGTTTGGTGCTAAAGTGATAGATATTTTTTTGACTGTGTCCTTAATCGTGTTTTTAAATGTTTACCTTATGTACATCCAGGCAGGAGTCAATAAAGTTTTTTAAATCCCTGTAAAGATCTTCATACAGGCTTGGGTCATCATCACTGCAAAATAAAAATGTTTTTTTTAAAAAAAAGCTTTAACTCTAGCCAGGTCACAAATTCAATTTAATTTATATTCTAATTTCGACAATCTCTACTTTATTATTCAAAGTAAAATTGGTGAGGGCATGGATATGACTTTAAATAACTATATATTTGAGACAACTAACAATAAATATTCTCCCTTATTCAGGACTAATGAAAAAAACATAATGAAATGATTTTTTAATAACACAAGAAGATTTCAATTAGTTTTGGGTGCAGAAGGGAAGCAACAAAAAATATAGTTAAATGTTCAAAATTAATAGACAGTCCTGCTTGAAGACCGAAGAATCATTAACTAATTGAAAATAACTATACATTTATCCTAGTTATGCAGGACAAATTTAATGATAACCTTTTATATACTGCTGCTAAAGCTTGGGACGCTTCAGTTTTCTTGTCATCTTCAGTTTTCAAATCATCGTCAGTTACTTTAGCTTCCTGTTTCAGCAAATGCTCTGTTTCCTTTGAAATTAGGATGAATGCATAATGTGTCATTGATAGTTACATGGCCAGCACATAGGAGACCATCTAAATTACAACCATTAACCCTGTTACACATTCAACATCTATTTTAGACCTGTGAGCTCCTTACACAGTAAAAATCTATTTTAGAATATTGAGATGATTACCAGTGTCACATTGCTAAAACCATTGATAGTTGTTTTTTTAATTGGCCTTAAATAGCATGACATCATTTATGGATGCCCTTTGATAAAGAACAATTAATTATTAATACAATTTTTTTTAAAAACAATAAATAACCTATACACTAGGGTGGTTCAAAAATCAAAGTAGATAATATTTATGTGCATCTACATTTTTTAATTCCATTCAATGAACAAATAACGCACACAAGTGAAGTATGAGTACTGACTCAGTGAAGTCTGAAGTACTGCCTCAGTGAAGTCCGAGTATTGCCTCAGAGGGTTAATTATTGATATGGCCTAACCCATTTAAAAGTTTATTTACATATCATCTCAGAAATGCATGCAATGTTAATGACAATATTCCTAGAAATACAAAAATGATAGATATTATGAAGGGTAGAGTAGAAAAAGTGCTTAAGTGTATTTTTTAAGTTTCGAGAAAAATTAGTTTAAAGTTTTAAAATTCTTATTTAAACACCATAAAAGCTGCTCGAGTTAACTCTGTATCAAACACTTATAGATATTTTACAAGAATGATATATATTGATACATATTTCATTACTATGTTGGAAAACGCTTTCGGTGGCTTTCAACAACCTGAAGAAGAAATTGTTTGCAGAGAGTATGTTGCAAGTGCTATACCTCTCCCTGCACTGTTTTTTACAGCTGTGGGTGATCTAGCTTTTCATGTACATAAGAGTCTGTTTTTTCCCAGCTACAAAGAGTCTTGATGTAAGAAGGCTGTTTCCAGATTAAAACTTGTGAAGAAGATAGTAGAGGATGAACCAATAAACATATTGACTGTTTCGTTGTTTTCATAATAAGTACCAGTATATTATGTTGCGCTATCAACTTCTTCATTGGAAGCACTACTTGTGAAATTTAATGACATTTCTGGTTTAGTTTAAAGGTCTTTATGTCAGAGAAAAAGGCTAAAAATCCTCACAAAAGGACTAAAGTAAGTACCATAAATGATGACCAATGAATTACATGATTTTGAAGTGGACTGGTAATTTTGAAATTTCATGGCCATGGGCCTAATATCAAATTGAGATCAATGAAAAGAGCATCAGAATTACCTGGACATGTCATCCAGTGCTTAATATATATTACAAAATGAGGAAGCTGAATTCAAGATAAGACTTCTTTTTCTTGTTTGTCAGTTGAAACTGGTTTCCGGCCCATTTCCAAACAGTTAGTAGAGCCTATAGCCTACAGTACAGTCTACAGAGCAACATCACAGCTCCAGTGCACTAGGCACTTTGGTAAGGCAAGGACTACTTCAAAATTTGTTAATTTTTGGACATGGACATATGGCATGATGCCCACTAATATGGACATGGTCAATAAACATTATTATTTAAAATTATATATAAATCAATCAAAGTATTCAAAGCAAACATTGAAGTCTTGCGGACCGATGGACAAGTTTTGATATCGCACCAGGGACTGGTGCCAGATTGATTAATTATGTTTATTTTCTTTTTATTTAATCTAGGTACTTCGCCGAAGCAAGGGACACTCCTATAAAATTTGTATCGGAAATGGAGGACGGCGCAATGAAATCCGAGTTTTTAATTTTTTATGTGCATGTAATTAGAATAAATCAGGCGTCCTTCTGGTCCATAATTAAGGTCAAACTCCGCCCATTCACGTTAAGAGAAATGTTGACCTACATTCCTATTAAGTTATTTTTTTCATTAAAACAACTTTAAGTGAGGAAAATCATATGTTAATATAAGGCATCTTTGCATTAAAAAATTCGGTCTAAATATTCAGGGTAGGTTTTTCATATTAATTGTAGGTCTGCATAATATATTGAAGTATATGTGTGCAAAATTTCATTGCGCTAGCTCAAGTCACATTTTCTCAATTCTCTCCAACGTTGACCTCATTATGCACAGGTCGCCCAGGCCATTTTGGATTAGTGATCACGCCCCCTTTTAAATGGCGGAAGACGCCGATACTTAGCTTAGGAAATATTTAATTATTACCACTATATACTTCAAAATATTTGATAACTTGTGTTTCAGAATGCATTTGAAAGAGATTTAAACTGGAAGGTTTTAATTTGAGTTTTAAAAACCCGGTAGAGTCCATATTATTAGCTATCAGAATTCTCTGTGTGCAAAAGGTCGTCATGGGCAACCATTCACAGCCCTTGCATAATGGCAGTACTACCTCAGAGTTTCATTCATAAGAGTTTGCTGTGTGCAAAACTATTCAACCATTGGTCAGAGAAAGTTTTAATTAATTAGTCATGTGCCAAAGTTGAAAGTTCAAAATAAGTAGATCCCAAACAGTATTTTAGGGGATGCATTGCCTTAAATATATAGACTATATAGCTTGGCTTATAGTGGTATAATGGACGCTGTAGATTTGGTAAACAGAAAAGCCTTATATTAATACATTATATTAAATTTACATTACTGGTATACAAAGTGCATAGTTAGATAAATTATAATTGTATAACATTATTTTTTAATACAGCATTAGTTCTGAAAATAAAAGTCGTATAAAATTATCATTAAAACTAGAGTTATTTAGCTCGTGACGCGAACAGCAGATTTGGGTCACAGAATGTGGCGATGCTGTCCATGTTAAAAAATGACAAACTAAGTCGTACTTTAAAAATTCATAACTTTAAAAATACAACAGCTAAAAATATGATTTTGGTGTTATAATTCTGTTAAAAATTAGCTCTATTCAACTATGCCATTGGTTTATTTTACAAAAATTGTTGAATTTTTTACCAAAGTACCTAATTTAACCATAAATATTCATGTTGTCAATTGACGATTGTTGTGCGGACCAGCTACGGTCGGGCAACGTAGACGTAAGAGTAAGGGTAAATTTCAAGAGATGGGTCCGCATTTTTTACCATGGCTTCCATCTTGGTTGACACCACCCGTAAAATTAAGAATAAAACGTTTAAAAATAATGAAAAAACTTCCTAAATGTATCCCTCACCCTAACCTGAACCCTAAATCTATCCCTCACCCTAAATCTATCCCTAAACCTAACCTGAACCCTTAAGTCATCAACATAAGAAAACACGCAAATGACGCCATGACTCCATAACTAGACATTAGCCAGAGTAAGATTAACAATGTCAATTATTTTATTAGTCAAGTGGGAAGTGGCAAGAACCGGACCATCATTTGGAGAACACTGAATAAGAGCACAGTCGGATAACAATTGAATTGAAGTACCTTCAAATTATGTTTCTTCAAAAATTGTAGAACTGCTAGAAGTGTTTGCTTGTCTGATTTATTGATACTGTCGTCTGAGTCGGGTTCTGTTTTGATTATCACCGATCCTTCCGATATGTTAACTGCCATTTTGTTACCACAACCATTAAAAGGTTTAACTTTTGTATAAGTTTAAAGGCTCTAAAAATCTTTGACCCGTGTTTACGAAGAAATAATTTAAATGAAATTAATCACAATTAAATTGAAATTTAGTTTTTATTTATTAGCTTTATTAGTAATATATATATATATTAAAAAAATTATGTTATAACACTTTTCTGTTAAGTTATGTTATTTTAATATTTAAATTTAATAAATATAGTAGTATAGTATTAAATTATATTAATTTATATTATTATATTTCAACTTCAAGTTTAATTTATAAATATAATGTTATAAAAATATGGACATGTAAAAGCTTTCTAACTCATTTATTGCATTATATTATATACAAGTGATACAATTTTAAAACGACGGTTTCAATTTTTAAAAAAAAACATTTACTGCTCCTATTGAAGATCCTAAAGAGAAGGTAAATAGCTTAAAACAATTTTGATATAAATATTACCAGGTTTCGCCCCTTGCTTTGTAGCTGCTTATTTTCGTGGAATTATATCAGTGGTTCTCAACCTTCCTATGACCGCGACCCTTTAATACGGTTCATCGTGTTGTGGCGACCCCCAGCCACAAAATTATGTTCGGTTAAACTTCAAAACTATAGAGCATATATATTTTCAGGTGGTCTTAGGCGACCCCAAGTAGGTGTAAGCAGGCAACACGCAACCCGTGCAATTTTGTCATCTTTGTTGTTAATCCAATGTCGCAAAGCTATTTTTGAAATAGCCATTAAATAATCAAAAGGAGAGTGCTTTAAAAAGAAGTAGCCGAGATGCGGGGCAATGTGAAAACTCAGACTTCAGATCATCTTGACGCAGTGAAGCGCCAACTATAGAACTAGAAATATATACATTTGTGTTGTCACTACTTGTTGTTTCTGTTCTGTTTTAAGCCATTGTCACTGGGGTAGGAAGAGGAGACTGCGGGGTGGGGGGGGGGATAGTCCATCATGGAAGGCACTTTGTGTGTATGTGGGGGGGGAGAAGGGGGGCATTTTCGTTCCATATATATATATTATGGCTTATGTTTGATATGTATTATTTGTGGGCGTCTTTTGAGCGAGGGGGCGGCAAAATCAAGGTCCGCCCCAGGCGTGTTAAAACCTCTTTTTAGTCTACCGGTTTTTTTTTAAAAACTAATATTGAAAAGCGTTTATCCTATTGGTTTTAAACAGCACACACATATGCTACTTAGTGCTCCCTATCTAAATCATCAAATGTTAACGCTATGATTTGGGTGACTATTTAACAAGTAAGACAGAACTTAAACTAATCATAATTACTCAGCCACTAATACTATAAATACTAAGCAAAAATGCTAAACCATTACTTCCTCATGTGTAGCAAACCCCCACTCCCCCACTCTCCCTTTTAAAAAAAAAATTTAAAATTATTTATTTATTCCTTTTTTTAGTCCTATGGTTTTAAAATTGTTTTATAATTGAGGTAGCCCCAACCAAGTCATCTTATTAGTTCATAATTACTTTCTTTTAAAGATGTACATTTTATAACACCCCCCCTCCCACTCCCGGGTCCAACGTGCGCGTAGGCTTTACTTTATTTAGTTATTTATTTGTTTTATAAAATGAGAGCCAAATAAAAGCTAAGCCCCCCCCCCCCTTTTTCGTCTTGGCCGAATAGATTCGCAGTTCGGATAAAAAGCAATTTAAAATGCCCGTTGGGGGATTATGGGCATGGGTTAAAGTTAACAACTTAATATTCTTATTAAGGCAGGGTATTTTCACAAGCTCTTCCCATTTCACCGTGCCAACCCATGCTAACTTCGGGGGGGGGGGGGGGGCGAAAAAACGTGAAAATATTTAAACAGCATCCAAATATCAATAACACAACTGGCACACTTTATTTAACCCAATTCGGAGAACTTAAATTTAAAGAAAAAGACGCTGCCTAATTTTTTGTCGTAAATAATAGACGCGCCTCGGTTGAATTTTCAGTCACGAAAATGTGTTCAATTCGTTGTCCAATCAACGAACAGCTACCACACTAGCACAGTGCACCACGCCTTCGCCCCGCCCACTTAATCATAGGGATGGAAAGGGTCCTGCCCCCACCCCTACCATAAATGAAGGAGACTTCTATAATTGCTCCCCCCACCCCCCAAAAAAAAAAACCCACCCATGTTCTGTGCAAGACTCGGCCTCGCCTGAGTTCGATGACCGCCCTAGCAGGAAGAGCGGTGCACTTCTACAAGGTCCTGATAAAAATAGTTGGGCGGACGATGGACCCGTTGGTGGAGATTGGTCACAGAGTTAGGCTTTAGGGAGTGCGTTTTATGAGAGGTGCGCTGTATGCGTTGTTGACCCGTATGACTGTATAAATAACAGTATGTGCTGCGCTGTGTATGTGGTGTGCGGTATCCCTTGTATGACTGTATGCTATGCGGTATGTGTTGCACTGATGTGGTGTGCTGTTTCTCAGATCTGCTTTACTGTATGTTGCGCCCTTGACGACAGTGTGTGTGATGTGTTGGGGCGTGATATAAGTTCGTGCCTTACGAAGAGTATGTCATGCAGGAAGTATGCTGTATGCAGTGGGCTGTATTTGGTGAGCTGTATGCAGTGTGTGTGTTGTATGTGATGTGCTGTGTGTGGTGTTATGCTTGTTATGTGCTCATTGGGTGTACCTAGGGTTGGTGCTGCCACGGGCGGGCCGAGAAATAACTCAACAGTTGGCACAAAATGGCGCACCTCCGCCCTCCGCAAATGAAAGACCTTCCCACGTCAATGGATGTGCTGTATGTTCTACCCTATATATATATCGTGTGCGGTTCTGTTCTTTAAGTGCTGTGTTAGGGGTACGTAGTCTGTTGTATGTGGCATGCTATATACAATGTATGTGATGCATTTAGCCAGGTGTTTATTTTGTGCTGTGGTGTAGCTTACTATGCATGTATGATGTACAAACACTATTTTTTCCTGGGTCGGTTGACGGGGGTTTGCTAGGTTATGCCCGTCTATGTAAACAACATGGATTGGGATGACCATTCAACATGATAGGAAATACATTATTCCGATTCTGATGAACCAGAGGGGGTTATTATTTAAAAAATGTATATGAGTGTGTCTATTTTAATTAGCCATACTGCAAGGTTTATTGAGATTAGTGAGAGTTAATTATTCAGATTTAGTGATGCGGTAACTTACGTTTTCCACAATAACATATGTACGTAAATGTAAGTGTAGCTCTATAATCATCAATGTCATCAAGTCGTGTCTAAACTTTTTTTTTTTTCTAATTAAAATTATAGGCTTATCCCTGAATAAATAATTGTAGATGTACATTTCTTATGCTTTACTTAAATTCTATATCCACATAAGAAAGAGCCTCGGAAATCAGCTGACTTGAGCTTACGGAAGATGATGGCGGAGGTGTAGGGTGGAGGAGATAGGCGGAGGAGCTTCACTTCGTTCATTGACTGGCTACGGCTACACCAAACTATTTTCACATAGCTGAGGACAGCGTCCGATGAATTGAACGCATACTTTTGATTTCCAAAGATTTAAGTTACTATAGTTGGGCCATTCTAAAAGGCAAAAAAACAACAACAAAAAAAACAACAACACACACACATACAAATGAAGGCATTTATTCCACAATGCCTCGATGTGTCACCTATTTTTTTGAATTGACGGTCAGTGGCGTGGCTATAGGATTAGTGCCATCGGGGGCTGACCACCCCATCCACACGGCCCTTCATGCTCCAATGGCAACCGGTATATTTTAAAAACGTATCGCTGATTTTATTTCTTAAGATAACAGCTTGCACATACTTTACGCTTAGTGTGGGAATTAATGCAATGTTTGCATGTCATACTTGGCATCAGCTCGTCATTTAGTGTTTTAATTTTAACCTGTGTTTGACGCAATACAACATTAAAAAAAAATAACAAAAGAACTGCAAAAAAAAATATGTTATCTTTTATTTAATATATCACAGCTGTGGAATGTTAAATTGAAGCTCAGTTATATTGTTCACTTGTAATTAAATTTATCCCAAAACCTGTACAAAACCTGGACAAAACCTGTACATTTAATAGTCTGAAGCCTCGAGTCAATGAACTGAAGGGATGTTATCACAAGGTCAAGTTCAAGGATGAGGTTCTTACGTCACAACACATGTAATATGTTTTAGCACACTCTCAGGGCTGACTGAAATAAAATTGGATTTAATTTATTTAAATGGCCATTTGCTGCCTTTACATCAGGCTATCAGGCTGTTATTTTGTTCCAATAATAATTTAACTCTATTATTCCGACTCATTCTCAGCCCCCCCTCTGACCGATGAACAACGCTCGGTGCTGCTGGGTGCTGTCCCATTGCATGGCTAGACAGAGGTCAGTAGTACGAGGGTCGGCGAGGTCAATATTTTTAAACAGCTGTTTTTAAATGAATAATTTTCTTGAATTCTTTTTTAATGTCATGTTTCTTTCTTTTTTTTTCTTTTTTGATAATTTTCGTATACAGCGCGGTGAGCAGAGCCTTAGGCTAGGGTACCACGCTATATAAGACCACTGAGACCTAGGCCAGGGTACCACGCTATATAAGACCACCGAGCCCTCGGCTGGGGTACCGCGCTATATAAGACCACTGAGCCCTCGGCTGGGGTACCACGCTATATAAGATCACTGAGCCCTAGGCTGGGGTACCGCACTATAGAAGACCACTGAGACCTAGGCCGGGGTACCACGCCATAAAAGACCACTGAGCCCTAGGCTGGGGTACCGCACTATAGAAGACCACTGAGCCCTAGGCTGGGGTACCACGCTATATAAGACCACCGAGCCCTAGGCTTGGGTACCGCACTATAGTAGACCACCGAGCCCTCGGCTGGGGTACCACGCTATATAAGACCACCGAGCCCTCGGCTGGGGTACCACGCTATATTAGACCACTGAGCCCTAGGCCGGGGTACCACGCTATAGAAGACCACTGAGACCTAGGCTGGGGTACCGCACTATAGAAGACCACTGAGCCCTAGGCTGGGGTACCACGCTATATAAGACCACCGAGCCCTAGGCTTGGGTACCGCACTATAGTAGACCACCGAGCCCTCGGCTGGGGTACCACGCTATATAAGACCACCGAGCCCTCGGCAGGGGTACCACGCTATATTAGACCACTGAGCCCTAGTCTGGGGTACCGCACTATAGAAGACCACTGAGCCCTAGGCTGGGGTACCGCCCTATAGAAGACCACTGAGACCTAGGCCGGGGTACCACGCTATAGAAGACCACTGAGCCCTAGGCTGGGGTACCGCACTATATAGAAGACCACTGAGACCTAAACCGGGGTACCACGCTATATAAGACCACCGAGCCCTCGGCTGGGGTACCACGCTATATTAGACCACTGAGCCCTAGGCCGGGGTACCACGCTATAGAAGACCACTGAGACCTAGGCCGGGGTACCACGCCATATAAGACCACTGAGACCTAGGCTGGGGTACCGCACTATAGAAGACCACTGAGCCCTAGGCTGGGGTACCACGCTATATAAGACCACCGAGCCCTAGGCTTGGGTACCGCACTATAGTAGACCACCGAGCCCTCGGCTGGGGTACCACGCTATATAAGACCACCGAGCCCTCGGCAGGGGTACCACGCTATATTAGACCACTGAGCCCTAGTCTGGGGTACCGCACTATAGAAGACCACTGAGCCCTAGGCTGGGGTACCGCCCTATAGAAGACCACTGAGACCTAGGCCGGGGTACCACGCTATAGAAGACCACTGAGCCCTAGGCTGGGGTACCGCACTATATAGAAGACCACTGAGACCTATACCGGGGTACCACGCTATATAAGACCACTGAGCCCTAGGCTGGGGTACCGCACTATAGGAGACCACTGTGCCCTAGGCTGGGGTACCACGCTATATTTAACCACGCGCATAATCGTACACTGTTAATGATGGAGTCTTGTAAAGTTGGGCTACAGCCAAACTTGAACCCAAAAAAAGTGCGAGTCTCCTAACAGGCAAGCTATACTCTTGCATCACAGTAGCTATACTCTAAACTCTATACTCTATACTATACAAGTTCGCAGACGTCCTCTCGACACGCTACTACTGATCAACCAGGACGTGCGCCACCACGGGGATGAATGACGTACGTGGACACACTCCAACTGCCACACCCGGGTTCATTACAGCCTCCAGACACCCACTGGTTTATTCCCATCGACACTTGGACCAATCACACAACTCGCCCCCAAAGAAACAATTCACCTCCTACTCATCACATTCCACCCCATAAACCGACCAATCTCACGAAACCTGTATAAAACAGGCGGCTGAGTTCAAAGGACAATCTTACTCTGTCTAAATAGAATGATCTATACCAGCGGTTCTCAACCTGTGCCCTTTGGGGGGGGTCGAACGACCCTTTCACATGGTGTCGCCTAAGACCACCTGATAACAGAAATACTCTACAGTTATGAAGTAAAAACAAAACTAATTTTGTGGCTGGGGGTCGCAACAACATGAGGAACTGTATTAAAGGTTCGCATCTTTAGAAATGTTGAGAACCGCTGATATATATTGACTTCAACTCTGCTACCACTGAGTCTGAGGCTTACATTCTTTCCAATCAAATGCTCTGGTGTTCCCTTTATCCGCTGACCTTCTATTAAAAGTTCTTGGACACTGGTTTGGACCCATTTTTTTTTCTGGTTTCCAATGTGGACACTGGTGTGGACACACAATTTAACCTTCTGGCCAATGAGGACACTGGTTTGGACACAGTTAACCTTCTGACTAATGTTGACGCTGGTCTGGAACACATTTAACCTTCTGGCCAGTGTGGACAATAGTCTGGAACACATTTAATCTTCTGGCCAGTGTGGACAATAGTCTGGAACACATTGAACCTTCTGACCAATCTGCACACTGGTTTGGACACATTTGACTTTCCGACCAATTAGGATACTGACCTGGAACACATTGATCCTTCTGACACTGGTTTGAGGACAGCTTTTGGATATGACGCGTTGTATGAAACTCGTCCGAATGCATATTATGTTACCAGATACAGGCAAAGTGCGAATCGGGGCCTTCTGCAGAACATCGGGGCCTTCTGCAGAACGCTTACTTGTATAGACGGTTGAAGTATGAGATACCATGAGACAAAATATTGCGTTCAAAAAGAAATTTGACGAAATTTTGATCGTGGGAACTAAGTATAAATGTCTTCCAGATTTTGAGACCAACTTATGTGAGCGGAGTTGATGGTCAATGGAGAATGAGTCTCATGGCTGCCTGTAACAAAGCTTACATTTTGAGCGCCACTCCCCCCACCCATAAAAAAGGGTAAACGCAAATAAAAACGTATTAATTTTTAAAAAATAAAATCTTTCATTGTAAAAATCGATAAATTAATGGGGCAAAGTACGGTGCGCAATCCACTAATGGCGTCTCATTGTGATTGCACGCTTCAGTAATTTTGGACTTAAAAATATGACATCAGTTGATGATAATCTACCGAATAAGCTAAAAATATCAAATAACAATTCTCTAGTATATGTATGTGTTACTGTAACGCTGCCCTCAATAGGCGTGCAAAATAAACTTCCCAGAAGTTGGCTCTAATTGGGATTCTCGTCAAGCGTGTTAACAAAAGCTACTTAAAATTTAAACGCATGTTCCTTCAGGTCGCTGTAGTAGAGATGGGAAGTTCACGCACTGCCGCCGCCATTGTCTGGTGCGGGTTATTTCTTGTCTTTCAAGAAAATAAAATTGTAATTTTAATCAGAATGTGACTTACATGATCGGACCCTTTTTGATGATGAGACAATTACCCAACCCCAGCCCGCCCCCCACCTCCATTTTTACGGTTTTCTTATTTGTGGTAGGGCTATCGTACAAGTGTCCCAGTTATTGTCGAATTGAAGACCCTAAAAATGGTGATTTCAAACCTGAATGACCCCAAATGACCACTGAATAAGCCATGTGTGACAGTTTATATCGGAGGTGGACCCGCAATTTTTCATTCCCATTGAGAACCTCTTCTAATATGTATGTTGTAACGGGTGTGTGAGGAGTCCGAATCAAAGCGTGTGAAACATGTTAGGAGGCGACAAAAAACATGTGAGGAGGCGAAAAAAAAAAAGCGTGTGAGGAGGCGAAATCAAACCGTGTCTTAATTCTAAAATACTAGCAGCGCAACTCAGCCTGGAGTGAGTTTATTTAATGTATACCTTAAGCCGTGACCCCAGGAACCTTGGCATCATAATATGAAACCGTGCGCTTATCACCAGACAGTGACCCTGGGGGGTAGAGCATTCAGATTAAGACAAATGGTAAACACATAAATAGGAACACATTCACACGTAAACAAACACACACACACGCACAATGTTCAACCTGCAGCCTCAGCCTCTTGTCTGGACATAACATCTAGCTGCTAACTGTTCGGTCTTCTGCTAATCCATAGTTCAAGCAGGGCCGGATTAACCATTAGGCAATTAAGGCACGTGCCTTGGGCACCAAGCGTTTGGGGGCACCACAAGTCCTCAAGAAATATTTTTTTTTGGAACAAATTTAAGTCCAGAAACAACTGAAAATTGAACAAGTGCTATGAAAATGAAGAAATACAATATAATAAAAATTCACAGTCAAGTTTGGTACAATCTTGAATGCTTAAAAATGAAGCGCATAAATTATTTTTTTTAAATCCTGGTAAATGGTAATGTGTACAATGCGGACCATGCGGACTCACTCGGCTTGTAAATAAATAATGCGGTCGTATGGGACTTTAAAATTTTTTGGGACGTTTTATAAAAAAAATTAAACCATTTTTATATTTTCAATAAATAATATTAAAATAATAACATTAATTAATTAATTCGACCGGGAACCCCTTAGTGACAGACAGAAACTTTTGAGAAAGATTTAAGCTAGATTTAGAGTTGGCATAGCAAGATTTTAACTGTAAGTAAATATATATTTTTTTGCAAGTAACTTTTTTATGTATGGATCTATGTATTATTTTAAAAATGTTATTGTTTCTTATCTGGCTAGAAATTATATAATTAACTGCTATATTTTGGCACAAGTAAATGACAATATCTTTTTTATTTTTCATCTGATAAAAAATAAAGTATTTTTGTCTATTATTATTTCAAAATTTATTAACTATTAATTTTAATACAGAAATACTTTATTGTAGGCTTTATATAAGTGATAGTAATACAAACTACAAACATATTTGTTAACAACTGTTTTCTTTGAATAATATTGAACATACCAGCGGTCACTGTCAGTGAAAGATCAGGGGCCCCGGGCAGAAAGGGGGCACCCATGTGAGTTTGTGCCGTGGGCACTAAAATGGCTTAATCCGGCCCTGGGTTCAAGGGAAATCGTAACAAGATGTAACAAAGGCGTATGCCGTCCTATCAATTATTTATCTATTCTAAAGTAGATATGCAGTTTAAGTGTCCTTATTTATTATCACCCTAACACCCACTCACACAGAGCCACACAGACGCCCTCAGACACACGACATGATTTATGGACATCTTCCATCGTGTTATCAACGAAACTTGGGAAGGTTAAAGAAAGGAAAGGGTTAGGGAATTTATGGGGGTGGGGTGGGGGTTTAGATGATTGTCGGATAGGTAGGTTATGGGCGCAATGGATTACAAAACAAACGTTGTTCTGGGTGTCCACAATCTATGACAAGCGGGGGGGGGGGGGGGGGTTGCTGTTGAATAAAGAAGATACTATCATTAACATCTACACATTTAGATGTATGGACATGCATTGTCAACTCACAGTGTAGCATTGTAAGTGTTTACAGTCGCCGTATTTCAACAGTGATGTGTCAACACGATCTTTTAGTCTGACATATACGAGACCTACTTTTTTTTGGGCGGAGTAATTCTGCTGATGCTGAGCCCCACATTGCAACCGATGACCGCATCCGATTTCAATCCGCCGTCCTCTTTTTTGGACCATGACGACCCATCTTGACCATTCGCGATTAGTTTTGAGCGATTCCGACTGTCAAACGGATTTGTGGTTGCAAACTAAAACAAATTAACTAGCCACCGATTCCATCTCTTACATAGGACAATCATAAAGTGTAGCCGTAAATACACCGTTGGAAGTTCTCCCAAGAGATAATAATTAATGGAGTTAACAAACAAAACGACACGAGCCGCTAAAAAAAAATATTCCGACCAAAATTCGTTGATACGCTTCGGCGAAGCACCGACTATGACCTAATTTGATTTAGTAACTAATGACCATAAGGCCACACTTCCTTAAAAAGGAAAACAGGTCCGTCAGAGGCGAACCGCACCCCCACCCCCCGGCTACCCACTACAATGCAACTTGTCACAATACGACATCCCACCATGCAGCCCACCTGGAACATGCCATCATATCAACTTCTATCTTATAAATACGTCTTTAAAGTTGTATCAACTTCTAGCTTATAAATACGTCTCTAAAGTTGTATCAACTTCTATCTTATAAATACGTCTTTAAAGTTGTATCAATTTCTATCTTATAAATACGTCTTTAAAGTTGTATCAACTTCTATCTTATAATACGTCTTTAAAGTTGTATTAACTTCTATCTTATAAATACGTCTTTAATGTTGTATTAACTTCTATCTTATAAATACGTCTTTAAAGTTGTATTAACTTCTATCTTATAAATACGTCTTTAAAGTTGTATCAACTTCTATCTTATAAATACGTCTTTAAAGTTGTATCAACTTCTATCTTATAAATACGTCTTTAATGTTGTATCAACCTCTATCTTATAATATATTGTTGCCTCCCTCTTCCACGACAAAAAACTGCTGTTGGTCGAAACTACCGCCCCTCGACATAAAGAACATAATGTCCACCCAACCACCCCACCCCCCTTTCCTACGCCCCTGAATCATCATCCAGCATAAAACATAGTTCTAGAGTTCAGGTTTTATCATACAACATGTCCCCCAGAGTAATTATTGTCCCCAACAACGAAAGACCGAAACAGCCAAAAACAGAACCGAAAGATAAAGGTGAACTTGTCACAAGAGAATGTTCGTTTTGTTCTTGGCCAATTTTTAAAATAGGTTCTTCTACTGCAGTGGTCCTCAACCTTCCTAAGGCCCCGACCCTTTAGTACAGTTCCTCATGTCGTGGCGACACGCCAACAACAAAGTTATTTTCATTGCTATAACTTCATAACCGTAGAGGATATGTGTTTTCCGATGGTCTTAGGCGACCCCTGGGAAAGGGTCATTCGACCCCCCGAAGGGGTCGCGAGCCACAGGTTGAGAACCGCTGTTCTACTGCCACTCTTGCACATTTCTCTCATCAAGGCGCACAGATGGAAATGTACAGTCTCAAGGAACATTAGGGGTTTCAATCGACATGATATTATACCGTCAACCAGGGCCGGCCCTAACAATTGCGGGGCCCTATGCGAAACGGATTGCGCGGGGCCCAGTCTGGGTAGAGGATGAGGATAATAAGTGAAAATTAAGATTTTGTATTAGAAAATAAAATTAGCGCGGGGCCTATGAAAGTGCGGGGCCCACTGCGGCCGCATAGGTTGCAGTGGCCTAAGCTGCCGTCAACATGGCATTTGTCACAGACTTTTTACTGTCCGCGTGCTGGAAGTGATGTTCTTGTGGGTGATATAAATAGGCAGAGCAAGAAGAGAAGTAAACTGTTAAACGCGTTTGGTGGCAATGTCCTATGACTGTGGTGCAACAATCTCAAAGTGTAACAACGGATTTGTGTGTTTATGCAACCCTTGACTTATCGGGGGCCGGGGGGGGGCGCGTTTCACAGATGTCCTTTCATGCGTGCAAAATGCATCTCATTCACGGTCCTCAAAAAATGATACACTTATGAAGGTCGTCGGGCGATAAAGCCAGGCCCTGCAGTGCCAATGACCCAATCCCCCCACACCCCCACATACATGGTCATGTGGGACCTCTGACCATATCACCACCCACATACCAGGTCCAGTAAGGCCACTGTTGGACTCCCCCACCCAACACCAATATACCAGGCCCTGTAGAACCGCTGACCCACTACCCCGCTCAGATATCAGGCTGTCCCACATACCCTTTTGACCCATTGCACTCCCCATCCACAAACAGTTATCAATAACAGCTTACGTTCCAAACCAGTGTCTGTCATCGAGAAATTACTATTTCCTAAGGAGGGTGTATTTTTCTCCCCAAATGAGAACCTTTGCGCATATAAGTGGATTCGATTACACCCAGGTCAGGACTTACGCAAGCAACTCAACCCCCCCCCCCCACATCCTCCCGCCCCCAAACCAAACACCTCCCCCTCCCACTGTGTAATTTTCCCCCCCTTTAAAAGTGCCTTCAGAAAATATGTCCCGTAAATGGGTCCAGGGTTCAAAATCCTACGACCAGTCACGGTCGACCCACTAGGTGTGACGGGCCAAGCATGAGACCAGTGCAGGGTCGTCTTTATTATGGGCAAACTAGATCATGCTTGACGCCACCGCCACGTCCCCAGCGGCTCCAGAACTGTTGAATTGTTAATGCACCACACCGGAGTGCGGGGTTTTGATGAACGTCTTGACGGCGGCGGAGCTGTAGCGAAAGTACTTGGTGGGTCACGAGAGGGGGGGGGGGGAAGGGGAGATACGCAAAGGTAAGGAGACTTAGGCCTAGATAGTGATTAGTTACGGTAAAGTAATTGGCTAAATTTAATTTGTTCTCGGCCTGGTCGTTGCTCGGTCACGTTAACCTTTGATCCGCCGCTGCCTGGAGGTGAAATATCAACAAATGTTACTGATGCGCCATGGCATAACTGCCTTTGGCACTGATGTATCGGTGGAGTACGGGTAGTGAACTCCATGCAGCACTTCGTTTCCTGTCTTATGTAGCCACATCAGCCGGTGTCGGGTCGAGTCCATTGGTTCTCAACCTCTTTCATGCCACGACCCTTTAATACAGTTCCCCGTGTTGTGGCGACCCCCAACCACACATATTATTTTCGTTGAAACTTTATAACTGTATGGTATATGTGTTTACAGATGGTCTTAGGCGACCCATGTGAAAGGGTGGTGCGACCCCCCCCCCCTTTTTTTTAAAGGGGTAGTGACCCACAGGCTGAGAACCGCAGATCTAATCGCTATGTTTTATTTTAAAAAAACAAACAGGTTTAATGCTTTTTGTGTGGTCAATATTCCCCCTGGTAAGTTCAGTGTACTCTTGGGACACTCCTCTGCCACTGGATGAACTCCTCAATCACATTTCGTGGTTGACTTGAACGTTAAACGTGAAATGGATTGAATATATCCATCTTCCACCTTTTGTCATAACATAGCCTTGAGTATGTAAATTTAATAATTCTTTGAAAAAAAACAGACGTGCTTTTGTCCTTTAAATTAAATAATCAAATGTCTGTCATGAAATAGATTTTGATATCACGCGCGACGTCGATTAGAAATGGGGAATTTCACGTAATTTCCAGATTCTATTTTTAAAGGATACCTGACCTTTGACGTCTTAATAGCGCCCCCCCCCTTTTTCTCCCACCCGTTCCATTCTATGACGCTTTGGGTACCTCCCCTCCCCATTTTAATGATCATCTCTTTGGCGGTTGAGTGCCCTGTATCCAGTTGTTTCTGGTATGTCCCGGTCATCGACCCAATGTCAAGAACCTAACACCCAGACGCTGCAGAAAACTTGTGTTAGGAGCCATACATTATAGTCTACATGGAATGAGAGCACTCCATTTGATATATATATATATATATATATATATATATATATATATATATATATATATATATATATATATATAAGATGTATATAAAAAATATGTTTGACAATATCAGCGTTCTGTGTTCTGCTAGCCTAATCCTTGCCAAGCTTTGTCTTAGTCTTAAGCAGTTATGTATTCAATACCCAGGTGTGAACTCTTAGAGTTGTGGGAGGTGGAAGGGAGGGTTAAGCATTAAATATTGTGTCTGATTAAATCGTCGAGCTTAAAAAAAGTCTGCTTTGCCGGCCGGCTGTGTCACAATATAAATCTTTTCTTCATCTAATAAGAAAGATTTTGATTCTTGGGGGAGAAAAGAAAATTTAAACATGAATTAAAAGCCCCCCCCCACCCCCTTTTTTGTTTCTTGGCTGATGACAAGAAGGAGAGAGGGGAAATCAAAATTGCACGACAATTGATTATGTTGTTCTCCGGTTAAAAGTGTAGAATGATCCAAATTAAATTCAGGTATGTGTCAAAATGCATCTCTGCATTTTAAAATATAAAAATAATTTTTGATGAGGTGGCGGGGCCCTTACCCAAAAACACATCTCCCATTTCTCTCGTCCAACTTCGATTTCCATTCCCCCAACCCACCTTCGTTCATCGAAATAGCAGACTGTCACCTTATCATTTACAGCAGCGGTTCTCAACATGTGGGTCACGAATTTCTATTTAAATCAATACACTTTATGTATGTCTTCAATACACTTTATGTATGTCTTTAGCAGCGCAAATACACGTACTATCATCCGATAATTATGTGCATTGAGAAAACAGTTTCTTATATAAGGAACTAAGCTGACCAAGCTTAAAAATCGAAACAATTTAAATACGCTAGGATTCTTTTAAAAAATGCTTTTTTGGATTTTCCATTATTTTACGGAAATCGAATAATTTAAATATGCTAAGAATAAAACATCTGTTTATATCTTATTAGTACATTTTATTTTGTATGTGTAAGAATTATTATTATTATTTAGAAATATATTTACTATAAATAGTAACAAAAATTTGGAGTATTTTATGTGAAGGTGAGAGTTAGGGTATGTTATAGATGTGTATTTTCTATGCATTACTGTATTTTTAATTCGTAAGCACATTAATTGGGAAACCCCTAAAATCTGACTTTCCCGTTGCGTTGCCAATCTGGCGGAATTAAATTTAAATTTATGTTAATTGCCCAAAAGACTTCTGCTGTAATTAGAATGAGATGGCATCATGAGACATTTACTAATATTATAATATATCAATTACAGTTGTTGGTTTAAAAGAAAAAGGATTTAATTTCATGATTATAGAACTCATTTATTTACATTAGAGAGTGGAGCGTCATTGGCATAAGAGAAATTCTGGCTTTACTACAACTTATTTTAATCATAAAAATGATTGCATTTACATTTGACATTAGAGTATTAGCATTATTATAGTGCCATAGTTTGTAGAGACGTATGTAACAATGGCGAAATCTCTATCAATTTTTATATTTTTTTTATTAAAGCCATTTTTATTTTGTCGTCTAAATAGCTCACCCTAGACTTCCAAGTTAGGATGTTGGAACAATAACACAGATCGATGCACAATTTATTCAAATTAATACAGCTACTCTTGTTACACGTTTATAAGCAACATCTTAAGGTATGTGTTTAGCATAATTATTCTGATTTTTTAAAGTCATAGGCGCGGAATGATGGGGTGGGCGGTGGAATATGGGGTGGGGTGGTACAATTTTCGTGAGTAACGTCGTTCCCGTCATGGTAATATCTCCCAATACCCCAAAACAATACAATCTTGACTATTGGTATTTAGGTCATTTAAAATACATTGTGAGCTGTGTATTCTAACATTTTCTGTTTTTAAAATTCAAGGGAGAATTTAAAAAAACCATATTGACGGGCGCACATATAAAAACATATTTTTAAACATAAGAAAATAAGCATTTATTTATTTTTTTTACAAAAAAAAGTAGTACATGGCGTCGTAAAACTGGACTGGGGCATTATAATCTTTACTTACTTCAACGAAGTGCAAAAAGAGTGAAGTAGCAACATAAGGGTGTTGAGGTAGCAACAAAGGGGTGTTGAGGTAGCAACATAGGGATGTTGAGGTAGCAACAAAGGGGTGTTGAGGTAGCAACATAGGGATGTTGAGGTAGCAACATAGGGGTGTTGAGGTAGCAACATAAGGGTGTTGAGGTAGCAACAAAGGGGTGTTGAGGTCGCAACATAGGGGTGTTGAGGTAGCAACATATATGTTGAGGTAGCAACATAGGGGTGCTAATGCCCATTTGCTACTTTATTGATTGCTCATTAGAAACTTAATAAAATGTGTATGGGGTGGTTGGGTGTGGGGGGTGATGCGATTTTTAGATTTTGCACCAGACCGCACAAATTACAACCACATTTCGCAACAGTATGGCATAGCTGGGTGTGTTCGATGAGTGTAGTAAAATCTCAAAGCTCAGATATGTTGCACATCAGGAATTTGTGCATAAATAGTTTTAAAACTATTTCATATAAATAATTCAATTAAAACTTCTAAAAATACACATCCGGCGGACGAAAAAAGATATGTATACACACACACACACACACACACATATATATATATATATATATATATATATATATATATATATATATATATAATATCTTTAAATACGATGATGCTACAACCGTTAAAAGGTGCTATACAAATATGAGGAAAATACAGCTCAAGGGGGGTAAGACAAACAGTGGGTAGACATACCTAACTATACCCATACCCATACCCCAAAAAGTTGGAAAGGGGAAAATAGAGGATGCTATTTAAAAAAGAAATAAAAATAATTTTGGAACTAAATATATCCAGATTTATTTTCTCCAGAGATACAATTCAGGAAAGGTGGAGGGGGGTTAAAAGTTGGACACATATATATGGGGATAAACAATATGTTTATATTTTTTTTTAAATGTAAATATTTCGTGTAAATATTCAAGTGCAAAAGTGAGCGAGAAGATGTGTATACACATATCTAAAAAAAAAAAAATCAAAACACTGTACGCACGTGAAAATCTAATTTTAAAATTAAAGTCATATTTCTTCTCTTTAAATTTACAGTTCAGATTCGTCGAAAAAAAGATGGGTTAAGATTTTCTTTCAAAAATGTACTTTTGATTAACACTTTGCGACAAATAAAGTTCATGGGAAAAATTGGTGTATATTTATTATGAGAGCATTAAAAATTACAACAACAACAAAGTTAAAAAAATAATAATTTTTAAATAAAAAAAAGCCTGTCGCTGTCATGAAAATTGGTTTAGAGATTCTTCTTGAGTTCGAAGAATTGTTGTTCTACATTTAAGGAGAGGTTGTTACAAATTTTATTAAAACCTTTTAAAAAAATAAATAAATAATGGGGCTGAAAAAAAATGGGGTAGTTTAGGTCTACTTTATATGGAAGATAAGTCTCAAGTTGATGGTCTGGAGTTCAATCCCCGCCAAAACCCAGTCAAGCAAAAACACCACCAGCACCCCGGACTCGTTAACCTTGGTCGGCAACTCATCTAAGAGGAGGAAACTCTGAATTCAAACTCCGGAGATGGAGTCCGGAAAGGCGGATAACATTGATACAATGAAACATTCCGACGACTCTTGTGATGCCACTGGTGCCAGGCTGTATCATCCACATGATGTTCCCTTGGGGGTTATCCAGCGGCGTGGAGAGAGGCGACTTGCTGTTGGGAACCAGCTCATTATCCTAATAGAAGAATCCCAGGCCTTGTGGATTTCGTCCTGCGAAAACCACACCCTCGTCACCCCTGTGACGGACGGATGCCAGGAAAAAAATTATAAATATTTCACTAATCTAAATGATGTTAGAAACGTAAGCATTAATACATAGATAACTCTTGTTTAAAAATAAGGAGGGTCTGATTTAATATTTCCTTCATCTTCATTTCAAGGCCTTGGAATATTGTCTTTTTTTTTTATTGTTTCAAACCATCACAACTCAATTCAGTTGTAGTTATATACGTACAAAATTTGATTGTTAGATGTTGCGACTTCGCAAGAGCAAGTAGAAAATGTAGCAAAAATGCCATCCATTTTTTACCCAGATAACACCGGGTCTTATAGTCTAGTATATAAATAATTGCGAACATCTTTTATTTTGTGTTCATTTTCTTAATTAGGTTTTTATTGACAAGCGGAACCCGCGAAGAGTTCAGTCGCGATAAAAGCGACACGTGAAGCCATTTTGGCTTTGTCGCACCCTGGTTTAACGGAACAGTGTTTTAAGCGAGGTATATTTGTCGTTGTGAAACGTATCACACAGGACGCCGAACGGGCAGATAGGTTTAAATACATGTATGCCATTGATCGGATCCATTAGATTAAACATGATTTTTTTATTTTTTTTTAAGGAGGGCAATCTTCCGAGAAGTCTTGAGGGCTGGGGGGCGTTGGGGGTGGGTGCGCGCAGACGATTGCTGGCAATGGATTTGTGCCGTGTGAATTGTCCTATATAGGGCACCCACCGGTTCATGTTAATTAGTATTCAAGGAGAGAAATTTAGTGTCGTGTGAATTTTGACAAAGGCAGCGGTTCTAAACATTCATAACGCGAGTCAGTAGCTTGGACATTGTTGGATTACTAAAAGAGTGGACGCTGATAACTATGAAATGTCAAAACAATCGTAAAAGACATGAGAAAAGCGTTCATAGTTATTGATGAATTTGAAAACAGTGCTTTGTACGGCTTAGCGTTATGTAGTGGTGAGGGTATCGCTTGCGCCCCCAAGAAAATGAATCCGCACAACTAAATGCAACTACTCCTATGAGTGAGTACGTCCCGTAGATTGGTCAAAGTCAAGTAATGGCCGAATTGTTAATTAAGGATGTCCAGCTCACGCTCGACGGCCCACCGACGGCGCCAACGCCATTTCCTTATGTGATATTAAGGATGTCCTTGACCACTCTTATCCTGACTTGGTTTAAAAAAAAAAAAACGACCACGATGAATTTCTGACTATGTCATTGGACACGGACTCTGACAAGTCAACTGGCTGGGACTCCCTGTTTTTTTTTTTTGGGGGGGGGGGTGAATTGTCGTGCCGTGTGAACAGTCCTTTACCGAGGCGGGCTACAGGTCGTCGATTTCTGGTGGCTCGCAGACAGAACAGGACCAAACCACTTCGAGTTAGTTGCCCTATTTGACGTATAAGACTCTCCCTGAACGCCTTGATCGGGGTTAGAAAGGCAGCCGTGCGTCGCGGGACAGGGGGTGCGGTGGGAGATAGAGGTGTGGGTGGGGTAGTGATGTCAGAGGGAGAGAAGGGTGAAGGGCAAAGTGATAGGTAAATGGGGGTTTACATATTGATGTCGGTGGGAGAGGGAAGTTAGGGATACAGTGATAGGTCAATGGGGGTTATACAGTGATGCCAGAGGTTGGGATAGAGAGAGAGAGGGAGTACAGTGATAGATAATTAATTAGACCTAAACCCACAGTTTGAGAAGAGGTACAGGAAAATATTGAGAGGAATAAAAGTCAGATCACGGGAGTAGAGTGATAAATAAAATAATTAGCCTCAGCAATTCAGTACTCCATATTAGCCCGGGGCACAATACCTTTTTAGCACCCCCCCCCCTTTCGAAAACCATACAATATTATATGTAAAATATACCATTTGGCGCCCCTTTGTGAGTAGCGCCCGGGGCATGATGCCCCCCTTCGCTACGCCACTGTTTATGACTTCGGGACTCTATATTAGACCTATATGACTTCGGGACTCCATATTAGGCCTATGTGACTTCGGTACTCCATATTAGAACCATGTGACTCACCAAACTAAAATGTTGAAGTCATTGATTCGTGGTCCCTAGTCTGACATACCGAACTAATTATGTTCAGGGTCAAGGACGCGGGGGCCCCAATAGAGCTCTACAACCCATCGAACAACCCGCTTTCCTTGCGGCGCTGACTTTGACGGTATTTTGTGGTAGTTGAGTTTTCGAGATCCTTTTTGTCACTTTCAGATTTACTTACCTTTTTCTATGCAGGTTTGTGCGGTGTGTGTGGGGGGAGGAGGGGGAGGTGGTAATTTTGTAAAGTATTCATTTTGGACATCCGGGTTTTAGCTGGTTAAACCCTTTAACCAAACCTTTAATTTTCAAATACTATCTTTCGTTTGTCGTCAAAGCAAATCCATAATCATGTACCGCCAACTACATCGACAACAACCTACTATCTTAATTAACAGCAGTCCTCTCTTACCTCCAATCATAAATTATGAGCTCACTCTAATCATGAAATCTGCACTTACCCCCAATCATGATATCTGCACGTACCCCCAATCATGATGTCTGCAATTAGCCCCAATCATGATGACTGCACTTATCCCCAATCATGATATCTGCACTTATCCCCAATCATGATGTCTGAACCAACCCCCAATCATGATTTTTGCACTTACCACCAATCATGATATCTGCACTTAATCCCAATCATGATATTTGCACTTACACCCAATCATTAAATCTGCACTTACCCCCAATCATGATATCTGCACGTACCCCCAATCATGATGCCTGCTCTTAATCTCAATCATGATATCTGCACTTACCCCAATCATGATTTTCAAAAGTACCACTGATCATATCTTCCTCCATCCCCAAGCGTTGATACTCAACTTAATGCCAATGTTTCTTAAAGAAATAATCACACCCCCCCCCCCCCGGGACAGTGCGCCCAAACAGGCGAAACTTAGGAGAAGCAGTGGTGAAATAAAAGATCCCTAACCCCCTTTTTTAAACCCCACCCCACAGCAACTATTGGGGTTGGATTCGCCGCTGACACTGACATTTTTTACGCGTGTGAAAATGGAACACCTGTAATTGGACTTAACGGCATTATGCGCTGTATTTGTCCGCGCAGAGGCTCAAATTACTTGTTTAAAAATGTATCCAAATGGATTTTTTTCGACCTACTTAATTAAGAAATGGGATTTGTTGGTCTAATCCAGGCCTGCACAACATACGGCCCGCGGGCCACATGCGACCCGCAAGAACCCACTTTGCGGTCTGCGAAAAAACGAAATATTCTTTCTTAATAGCTTTCCCCCGTCCTATTTTCTTTTGGCCCGCACACGTTTTTTCATAAAGTATTACGGCCCGCCTTACATTTTGAGTTGTGCAGGCCTGGTCTAATCGTTGTAGATCATCATCCCAAACAACTGCTAACAACTTCCCCGGTGTATGCTATAGTTTCAAAAACTGCCCTGATATGTTGCATCAATATTTCCAGTCTTTTCAAGAACACTAAAATCCCAGAGCTGGAGATCACTGAAGTTGCCAGTGTCCTCAGCTTTAGTACTAGATCTGGCCCCGCACCGTCTGTGACTTTCCATGTCCTGCTTAAAGTTCACCTCAACACAGTTAGACTTATGCGACCTTTAACCCCTTATAGGAGGTGGTGGCCTCTTACTTGGCCATGCGAGGAAGTAGGTGGTGTCAAGTGGTTGGCATTTCAAAAATTAACTATTTGGGGGTCGGGGGGGGGGGGGGGGAGCGGACACAGGTAGATAAAAGTGCACTGGGGTGATAGGACTATTGGGTTGTACCATCTTTTGCCTGGTACCATCTTTGGGCTGTTAGCATCTTTGGGCTAGTACCATCTTTTGCCTGGTACCATCTCTGGGCTGGTACCATCTTTGGGCTGTTAGCATCTTTGGGCTAGTACCATCGTTGCCTGGTACCATCATTGGGCTGGTACCATCTTTGGGCTGGTACCATCTTTGGGCTGGAACCATCTTTGGGCTGGAACCATCTTTGGGCTGGTACCTTCTTTGGGCTGGTAGCATCTTTGGGCTGGTAGCATCTCTTGGCATGGCACAATCTTTCGGCCGGTAGCATCTTTGGACTGCTCGTAGCATTATCATATATATATATATATATGTAATAAATTATACTTGAATATCAGTGTTAGAATAATAAACAATAGTCGAAATCCCCCCCCCCCCCCGGGCCAACGCCCCCAAAGTTACAAATATGTATTTGTATTCGGTGCATTCCACAGACGATGCAGTGGTTTTCACAGGATGAAATGCCAAAGCGTTGGATTTGAAAAAAATGGAAAGTAAGGTAGTGCCCTCTCCATGCATTTGGTGATCTCAAGGCTCCATCAAATGGATGGATACAGCTTGGCACCGGGCGCGCAGCAGGAGTTTCCGTAAGTTTCACGAAGTCAATGCCATACAGCAGCGGTTCTCAACCTGTGGGTCGCGACCCATGTGGGGGTCGAACGACTCGTTCCCAGGGGTCGCCTAAAACCATCGGAACACACATATACTCTACAGTTATGAAGTAGCAACGAAAATAATCTTGTGGCAAGGGGGGGGGGTCGCCACAACATTAGGAACTGTATTAAAGAGTCGCAGCATTAGAAAGGTTGAGAACCACTTCCATACAGCCTTGTTGTTCGTCCTTCGCATGCGAAGCTGACCAAGGCTACACCCGACGGTGAGCACGCAGGCGGGATTTATTGTCAATGTACCTGTAGGGATGAGGCACTTTTATTCTACCAGGTCATATTAACCCTCCTGATCCCCTTCAAATGAGAACTATACTGAGAAATCACATATTAACCTATTCTTGTATTACCAGTCGGCATCGGATTATCCCCACAACTCCCTGACCCCCATCTCGCTCCACCCCCCCCTCCACCTCACTCCGACTCCCCCATTCCACCCCCCTCACTCCGACTCCCCCATTCCACCCACCCTCACTCCGACTCCCCCATTCCGCCCCCCTCCCTGTTTGGCTCCTATCACCAATCTTATTTGCTGTAGCAAGTAACCAAGCAAATGAAACGAATAAAGGCCACACACACACACAAGGACAATGGGTCGCATCTAGTGTCTGTGGGGAGCATACACAGTGGCGTAGCCACGATTTTCAGATGGTGTGGCGGGCTCTACGACCAAGCCGCACTGAAGGCAACGAGTGGGTGTGGGGTCGACGGAAAGTCGACTGAAAGTGGGGGGGGGCGGGGGGTAGGGTTTGGGGGGATACATTTTGAAGCCTACGTGAATTGAGTAGTGCATCATTCTGCGCTTAATCGAAGATCAGCAAAAGAGATGCCAGTGGCAGACATTAATATCTTCCGGGTAAACATTCAACAGCCTTTTACTAACAGGAAAATACATCTCATCATTTAGAAAGTGTAAATATTAGCGTTCAATGAATTGTGTATTGATCATAAATACACATAGAAAAAAACGATATTTATGTATAATAGTATAAAAGAAAGCTATAGGAGAGTTTTGAAAAAATCAGTTTGAGGTACCTAATTTATGTAGTGCCCCATTTCCCCTGCCCCTGTTGCCCTAATGGTGCCCACTTTCCCTGCCCCATATGCCCTAATGTTGCCCCTTTTCCTGTTGCCCTAATAATGCCCCTCTTTCCCTGGCCCTTGATGCCCTAATGGTGCCTCCTTTCCCCTGCCCCTGATGCCCTAATGGTGCCTCATTTCCCCTGCCCCTGATGCCCCGATAGTGCCCCCTTTCACATGCCCCTGATGCACTAACTGTGCCCCTTTACCCTTTCCCCTTATGCCCTAATGTTGCCCTCTTTCCCCTGATGCCCTAATTCTTCCCCTATCCCCTGCCCCTGATGCCCTAATTCTTCCCCCTTTCCCCTGCCCCTGATGCTCTAATGGTGCCCACTTTCCTCCTGCCCTTGATGCCCTAATGGTATCCCCTTTTCCCTGCCCCTGATGCCCTAAAGGTGCCCACTTTCATTGTCACTGATGCCCTAAGCCCCTGCCTATATTGTTTAATGTTTATTTCGGTCATGATGACATTGTCGTTTCTACAGGATTATAGTTATAATCTTAATTAATGGATCGCCGTCGACGATGGATTAACTTGGGTTTTCTTGGATACAAATGTCCCTAACGGCTACTAACGGTGTTTGGACAATAAAAATGATTACATAATCCATGATCTAATTGTTTCCTTCTTTTTAATGATTTTGATCCTCTAAAAGAGGACGGAGGGAGTTGACCACCGACGCCAACCCTACCAGTGCTTACGCTGCTGGAAACATAGTCAGTCGAAATCTAACCATCATGCACATATTTCATTTCAAAACTTCCAGATCGAAACGCCTTCGATGGGGGGGGGGGGGTTGAAATGGTATGTTCAATTTAAATTTGATAGGTAAGAATAATGGACAGGGCAGTTAACAGGAACAGCAGTGTGTGAATGGGGGCGGGGGGGTAGTTAGTAAACACCTTCATAATAATATGGTTCACAACCTGTAGAGCCGCCCCTGTACCAAGGTCAGACCTTGTGGCTGTACAACACTGGGCCACGATGACAACGCTTCTTCTCTTATCACGCCGGCCTCGTGTACTTTTGTCTGGGGGTCAGTGCTGTTTGGCCCACATTTCATATCGCCCCGCCGAGGGCGAGGGTGTGGGGGGGGGAGGAAAGGGGTGGAGGGGGCGGGGCTAATATCTCATGACGAAACGTGGGCGGTGCAACACAACCAGCAACTCCGGGCTCTAGAAGCGTAAGTTGTTATCATTCCCGGATTAAAATAGTAGGTGTAATGATGTCACAATTTTTTTGTTACCGAGAAGGCAGAATGGTTTTTGTTCTTACAAGAGTCCACAAAAATACTGAAATTTCAGAAAAACGTAAAAATACCAAAACAAAACAGAAAAAGAAACAATATCGAAGTCAGGAGAACAATATCTGGTTAACAATATCTATTTTGTAAGCCTGGTGAACAATATCTAAGTCTGGTGAACAATGGCCTAGTCGGGCGAACAATATCTAAGTCTGACGAACAATAGCCTAGTCGGGCGAACAATATCTAAGTCTGGCGAACAATAGCCTAGTCGGGCGAACAATGTAAGTCTGGTCAACACCATCTAAGTCTGGTGAACACCACCTAAGTCTGGTGAACACCATCTAAGTCTGGTGAACACCATCTAAGTCTGGTGAACACCATCTGTCTCGATTAACGAATGCGAATTCAGGTTACGAAAATGTGCATACCTCTGTTTAAAAACATTCTCATCGGCCTGGTGGTGAGACACCTGTTCACACACATTCTCACCGGCTCCGTGGTGAGACCCCTGTTTACACACATTCTCATCGGCCTGGTGGTGAGACCCCTGTTCACACACATTCTCACCGGCTCCGTGGTGAGACCCCTGTTTACACACATTCTCACCGGCCTGGTGGTGAGAGCTTTGGTGCGTTGCTACTTAGACATCGTTTGTCAGTGTGCCGTGTTGCCGTGTTTTAAAATAAAACACTAATTTAAAATTTAAAAGACACAATTTTGTTTGCTTTCGCTATTTTGTTATTTTTTTATTTTTTTTTGTTATTGAAGCCCTCGTTATAGCGCCTAAATAGAAGAAAAAAATATTTTTAATAGAAATCGTATCAGCGTACAAGTCAATCAATAAACTCTATTATATACATGATACGAATTGGCTATGTGGATCCGCAAATCAGAAGTGAGAGGATGGGATTAAAAATATATATAAAATATTATCGTTGGGTTTGTAAGACCAAATTTTGGTATCGAATGAAAGGCATTTGAATGAACTATGTTTTTGTAAGCTTACGTCTCCAGTTTAACTCGAATATCACATTAGGAAATGGCGTCAGCGGGCCGTCGAGCTTACGCTCCTTATGCCCTCCCCGGCGCCCACCCGCACCTGCCGGCCGCCTCGGCGGCAGGCCGTGCGGAAGGGCGCCAGAGACCTCCCCGGGCGTGGAGCGTCCCCGCCCGCAACCGCTCGATCGGGTTCGCCGACGGAGACCCTCCCCGACCGGAGACATCTGGTCGACCAAAGACGCTGTGTTTCAAGCGTCCGTAGTCCACTCTCCCAGGGGCCGGGACGGTAAATTAACGTCCTAATATCTCCCCCCACCCGTCCCGGGGAAGCATCGGACGCCCTCTAAGAGGGATTCTACAGTGGGTTTCCACCTCGCAACTAGTTCGCGAAATAGCTGGGACGAAACGGTTGCCTAGGAGCAGCTTTCTCAGGGCTGCATAGTTTAACTAAAATAAACGACCACGCATGACATACGGGATAGCATCGAGTCTAAATGGACCCGGGTCCGAAACAGCCGCAGCCTACACGATAACGGCCTTCGTGTCTCCGGCGTCGCCGAGCGGTAATGCAAATACGGAGCAAATCGGACTGCTGGAGTACTGGTGAGCAAAGTGGCAATGAAGCCGACCGATGTAGACGAGGCGAAGGTCTAAAAGTGCCGCAGACAATAGAAGCAATCTATTGTTAGTTTGGGTAAATGAAAGCAGGTGGCTGCAGTCTGGTGATGGTTTTGGCGAGAGTCGGTTTTTGTTTTTTTGTTTGGTTCTTTATGTTTGTTTGTGAGCAGACGACAAAACACAGAGTACACGTGTCAGGCAGTTGCACTCAATATATATATTTTATGGCATCTTTCCGTCTACGAGAGACGCTAGATTTATCTTTTCTGATTGCAGCTCTTGGTGTGGCTAGTGAGACCAATTCTCGAGTGGCAGCCTATTTTGCATGTCCCACACACGAATGCGGTGGAGCAGTGTTTTCTGGCCTTCCTTTGCGCTCTTTTTACTGCTGTTGCCGCCCTGTGTTGCTCCATATACATATCATTACAGCAAAAACAATTAAAAATACAATATTTCTAAGGCTGAAAAAAGATTAACTGCAATTTACATTGATTTTAAAAAGGGTGTGGGGGGGATTTTTTTCAGCTAGCGAACGTTTCGATTTAAGAACATTGACCACGAACGGAATCAGTTCGCTGCAATTTGAAGTTCCACTTAAATAGTAATAATTATCCTTTTTTTTTTTAAATGTAAATTTAAAAAATTAAAGACTAAAAGAAAAAAAAGTATTTAAAAAAAAAAAATTAAATTAAAAAAAAAAAAAAAATAAAAACTAAATGAAATCAACGAGCCTGCAACCGAACTCATTACTTGAATTGAACTGAAGATAAGAAATAGTCATATTTTGGTAATCAATTTTTCACCCCAAAAATCGTGCCACTTTGGGAACATGTTTTCAATGTGTTCTACTCCTTCAACTGTTTCATCACCACCACCACCACAGGTTTGCTTATCTTTATCGGTACTATGCATGCTTTGCTTTCCTATGCTTGCTTTCCTATGCTTGCTTTCTTATGCTTGCTTTCTTATGCTTGCTTTCCTATGCTTGCTTTCTTATGCTTGCTTTCTTATGCTTGCTTTCCTATGCTTGCTTTCTTATGCTTGCTTTCTTATGCTTGCTTTCTTATGCTTGCTTTCTTATGCTTGCTTTCTTATGCTTGCTTTCTTATGCTTGCTTTCTTATGCTTGCTTTCTTATGCTTGCTTTCTTATTCATGTGTTGTTTTTTTATGTTTGCTGACTTGAACTTGGTCTCCGTCTTTAAGATACCATGTCCAAGCAAATCTCATGTGAGATATTCAGTTGATCGGGACTCCGTGGGTTTTCTGGGCAGACGTGCTCTCGAGGGGGGGGGGGCGAAAACAACAGCGACGTGAATTACACCGCCTCTCCTGTTGAGAGGTGGTGACTGTCCAGATGTAGCACGTGCTGTCACATCATACCTGGATACATGTCACGGAAAACACCAGTGTTTCCCAAAACTTTTGACATCTGTGTACCCCTGTCTACAATTTTCGTAACACAGAGTAACCCTCATGGACACAACTTCTCAGCTAAGTGCTATATTATTTTTAGTTTTTTTTTTTAATATTCTTTAATTTTATTCGTTTTTTCTGTTTGTTCGCTGATGAAGGCTTCCTGCCGACACGTTCGTTGTTTTGTTGCGTTCCTTTTTTCAGGTTTTAACCTTACTGTGTTTTACTAATTTCCTAAGTATGTGCTCAACAGGAAGATGTGTTTTTACGCGCATGCCCAGACCCTCGGATCCGATTCATCGTCTGCAAGGACACGAACGGGTCAAAACATTTTACCTCCGCACATTATACATGTAGGAGGGTCTATACAAATAATTCCTACCTTAACCGCATAAAATCCAGGTAAAACATCAGTGTGCCCCCACAGTTGCGGGGCCCTATGCGCAGTGGCGTAGTGAGGGGGGCAAGGGGGGCATCATGCCCCGGGCGCTACTCACAAAGGGGCGCCAAATGGTATATTTTACTATAATATTGTATGGTTTTCGAATAGGGGGGGCGCTAAAAAGGTATTGGGGGCGCTAAAAAGGTATTGTGCCCCGGGCGCGAGTTAAGCTCGCTACGCCACTGCCTATGCGAAACGGATTGCGCGGGGCAATAAGTGAAAATTAAGATTTTGTAATAGAAAATAAATTCGCGCGGGGCCTATGAAAGTGCGGGGCCCATTGCGGCCGCATCGGTTGCAATGGCCTAAGGCCGGCCCTGCCCCCACACACCTCAGCAGACATCCAAATGAGACATAACAACATCATCTGTTCCACTGCCCCGCACTTCAGGACCGAAGCCTTAACTATCTAGCCAAAAACTACATGGGCTACAGCAACACCTTGCATAAGAACAAAGAAGAGTTGCTGTGAGAGTGTAAAGTCTTCACCATGGGCTGAATGGCCGAAGAACATAAGCTCATATGGCTACTCGATCTGGACTACGAGGGTGACGAAGATGTTCATCTTGATGAATCCCAATTGAACATTCACATTTTTGACGTCAGACTCGCAAACGCGAAGTCAGTATTTAAAAAAAACAAAAAACACTTTTGTGTTTTTTATTGGAAATCGATAACAAATAACAGATGTTACAAGGTTTCAGAAGGATACGAGGGAGAAAGGGGTGTGGGGTGGGTGGTGGGCTAGAGGGGATGGGGGTGTTGCTAGAGGGGATGGTAGTAGGGTATTAACTAAAAGTTCATGATACTTTTCCGAACTCTTTGCTCGGTATGATTGGGCCTCGGTTAATTCCTTGATCAATTCACGGGGGGGGGGGGGGGAGGGGGGGGAAGGGGAAACCCGGGATCTAAGCCGCAGACGTTAATGCAGTGTCGTGCACTTACCAGGTGACACGTAGTGACCAGGTCACACGTGATACAGAACGGATGGTAATATGAGGGTATGACCCGTACTCATGATATGTTACGGTGTCGGGGAGACCTGGCTTGTGTGGGGGGAGCGCCAGGGGGGGGGGCATAAGGAGCTTAGGCTCGACGGTCCGCTGACGCCATTTCCCAATGAGATATTTCAGTTTCTAAAGATCCCAAAACGGTTCTCGTCTCTCCGAGGAGTGCGCTGCAGTTCGGAGAATGATATCATCTCAAATAACCACCTAAACGCAAAACGTGAGAACACACCGGAAGACCGAAAACCCTGCTGCGATCGTCACGTGTGACATGTGTAAAAAAAATATATATACAATTGTGCGTCAAATTTCTTTTTCAGCGCATTATTTTGTTTTACAGTATAGTATAGTGCGTTCAAAAAGAAATTTGACGAAAATTTAAAGGTTGAACTGAAAAAAAAGATTCGAAATTTCTTTCGATCAAATTTCCGGTAACCCCGTACACCACCTGCGAATGCATCTGAACAGTTTTACCCGCGTTGTTTCATGTGATGAGAAGAATTGATCAAAGATATTAAATGTATATAAACTATCTATGTTGTGGTGATTGGCGCTGAGTAAGAAGGAAGAAATACCTTCGAAACCACTTAGACGGCGGGCCAGTGGCGGCGTCTGTCAATTCTTCAATTCGAGATAGGAATTCGGTGTACCAGATGCTATAGTTCAGTGGTTCTCAACCTTCCTAATGCCGCGACCCTTTACTACTGTTCCTCATGTTGTGGCGACCACCGACCACCGGATTATTTACGTTGATACCTCAGAAATGTAGAATTGTGTTTTCCGATAGTATTAGGCGACCCCTGTGAAACGGTCGTTTTACCCCCCAAAGGGGTCGCGACCCACATGTTGAGAACCGCTGCTATAGTTACACAAATAGTACACATACATTCAAAGAGTTCAAAGAAACATATAACGTGGGGAAGAATTGTCACCAAAAAAAAAAAAAAATCAAATTCCAAGTAAAGTTGCGTCTTAAGCGACCAACCAGCCTCTATCTCTATGGGTGAACGTTTGGTGAATGCTTCGAGGTGATGCGAGAATGGTCGAGAAACTCCTTAGAGAATGGTCGAGAAATTCCTTGGAGAATGGTCGAGAAACTCCTTAGAGAATGGTCGAGAAACTCATTAGAGAATGGTCGAGAAACTCGTTAGAGAATGGTCGAGAAACTCTTTAGAGAATGGTCGAGAAACTCGTTAGAGAATGGTCGAGAAACTCCTTAGAGAATGGTCGAGAAACTCGTTAGAGAATGGTCGAGAAACTCGTTAGAGAATGGTCGAGAAACTCTTTAGAGAATGGTCGAGAAGCTCCTTAGAGAATGGTCGAGACACTCCTTAGAGAATGGTCGAGAAATTCCTTAGAGAATGGTCGAGAAACTCATTAGATATTGGTTGAGAAAATCCTTAGAGAATGGTCGAGACACTCCTTAGAGATTGGTCGAGAAACTCCTTAGAGAATGGTCGAGAAACTCCTTAGAGAATGGTCGAGAAACTCCTTAGAGAATGGTCGAGAAACTCCTTAGAGAATGGTCGAGAAACTCCTTAGAGAATGGTCGAGAAACTCCTTAGAGAATGGTCGAGAAACTCCTTAGAGAATGGTCGAGAAACTCCTTAGAGAATGGTCGAGCAACTCCTTAGAGAATGGCCGAGAAACTCATTAGAGAATGGTCGAGAAACTCCTTAGAGAATGGTCGAGAAACTCCTTAGAGAATGGTCGAGAAACTCCTTAGAGAATGGCCGAGAAACTCCTTAGAGAATGGCCGAGAAACTCCTTAGAGAATGGTCGAGAAACTCCTTAGAGAATGGCCGAGAAACTCCTTAGAGAATGGCCGAGAAACTCCTTAGAGAATGGTCGAGAAACTCCTTAGAGAATGGCCGAGAAACTCCTTAGAGAATGGCCGAGAAACTCCTTAGAGAATGGCCGAGAAACTCCTTAGAGAATGGCCGAGAAACTCCTTAGAGAATGGTCGAGAAACTCCTTAGAGAATGGCCGAGAAACTCCTTAGAGAATGGCCGAGAAACTCCTTAGAGAATGGTCGAGAAACTCCTTAGAGAATGGCCGAGAAACTCCTTAGAGAATGGCCGAGAAACTCCTTAGAGAATGGCCGAGAAACTCCTTAGAGAATGGCCGAGAAACTCCTTAGAGAATGGTCGAGAAACTCCTTAGAGAATGGCCGAGAAACTCCTTAGAGAATGGTCGAGAAACTCCTTAGAGAATGGCCGAGAAACTCCTTAGAGAATGGTCGAGAAACTCCTTAGAGAATGGTCGAGAAACTCCTTAGAGAATGGCCGAGAAACTCCTTAGAGAATGGCCGAGAAACTCCTTAGAGAATGGCCGAGAAACTCCTTAGAGAATGGCCGAGAAACTCCTTAGAGAATGGCCGAGAAACTCCTTAGAGAATGGTCGAGAAACTCCTTAGAGAATGGCCGAGAAACTCCTTAGAGAATGGTCGAGAAACTCCTTAGAGAATGGTCGAGAAACTCCTTAGAGAATGGTCGAGAAACTCCTTAGAGAATGGTCGAGAAACTCCTTAGAGAATGGTCGAGAAACTCCTTATATGTTCCAAAATTAACTTGGCAAATTTTGGTTCCGAAAAAAAATTCTAGTTCTTATTTTTTTAAGATTCTGCTTGTTTCACATTCTACCAGCAGTGGCGTAGCGAGGGGGGCAAGGGGGAATCATGCCCCGTGCGCTACTCACAAAGTGGCGCCAAATGGTATATTTTACATATAATATTGTATGGTTTTCGAATGGGGGGGGGGGGGGCCGCGCTAAAAAAGGTATTGTGCCCCGGGCGCGAGTTAAGATCGCTACGCCACTGCCTACCAGATCAATATAATTGTATAGGTCCTGTTAATGGTATAGCCTGTCGAGGCGTTTCCTATGTCTCAATAGAGATAACCTTTCAGAACCACCGCGACAGGATTTGAGAGCAGGGACACTGAACTATTAAAAAAAAAAATGATTTAACCTACTGACCCAAAACTTGAATACACCATGGATGACAGGGAACCAGTGGTCGCCAGACTTTGGGGGGGGGGGGGTGGGTTTCTCTCTCCTGTGCCATTAAAGATATTTAGGACCTGCATAATGGTCGGGATTGAAGCTAAAATCATTGTATCAATTAAAAACGCTGTATACCATTTGTGATGGTTCTCACGCTGAGACCTCTTTTCTTAATGCATCTTTCGTGTGCGGCATTCCGTATGAATATTTGAGGACCACTGTGTGTTTTTTTTTAAAAAATATTTTATTTGGCTTGTTAGAGGTGTTTCATAACCGTGCTCCAAGTAAGTCAGTAGTTCTCAACCTTAACTAACGCCGCGACCCTTTAATACAGTTCCTCATGTTAAGGCAACCCCCAACCACAAAATTATTTTCGCCGCTACTTCATAACTGTTAAAGTATATGTGTTTTCCGATGGTCTTGGGCGACCCCTGTTAAAGGGGTCGTTCGACCCCCAAAGGGGTCGCAACCCACAGGTTGACAGCCGCTGAAGTAAGTGATGAGTGTGACTAGTGCACCGGGGTCACTAGTCTCAATAAAGCCTGGCCTCGTGAAGAAGGGACACAGCTTGGCAGGCCTCTACCGTTGCTAGTATTTAATATCTGCATCCGTCCCGTGGTTCTTGGTGTACGGCCACGGGAAAAGAAAAAAGAAGGGGCTCGCCAAAGAAATCATGCAGGTCACAACTAGAGGAGGGAGCCGAAGAGGAAGACAGCGGGAAAAGATAGTGTACATAGCACCAAATTAAAATACAATAGTGTCCATATCACCAAATTAAAATAGTGCACATAGCACCACGTTACAATAGTGTACATATCAGCATATTAAAATAGAGTATATAGCGCCATATTAAAATAGTGTACATAGTACCATGCATGTTAAAATATATTATACTTTTACATAGCACCATATTAAAATAGTGCACATAGCACCACGTTACAATAGTTTAACAAGCGTGTACATAAAATAACACCATGTTACAATTGTGTAAATAGCACCACCTTAAAAAAAATTAGTTTGAAAACTGTCCAAACAGACAATTAAAAAAGATCTTAAAATTAATGAAGAAATTAATGTAATGACGTTTATATTAGGATGTAAAGAACAGAGATGCAAACTAATGGAGAGACCGTCAGACAACAGAATCGACATATGGGGTCGTTCGCAAATTATGTCACGCTCAGCGGGGAGGGGGGTCAAGAATTTGTGACACTTTGTAACTGGGAAAGGGGGGGGGGAGGGGGGGTTTTGAAACATTTGTGACGTCACGGTTATTATTATTTTTAAAATAAAATATACAATTTTCCAAATAATTTATTCAATTAATTTTAACAACATTAATTTGAGGTCAAAATTGCCTTAGGTGTTATCGGTAGGCCTACCGTGAAAGTCAGTCGCGCACACTTAGTGCGCATATAAAAAAAATGACGCAAAAACTGTTGTGGCCATTTTAAATTCGTCTTGTGGATGACTTCGTTGTTTCGCATCACAGTTTTATAATAATACTACATCTTAATCTATTATGGGAAAATGTTAAAGAACAAAATAAAATCTTAGTTTAGTTATGAAAATTGTATGTATGTTTTGGTTTTTTTTTAGGTGTGACGTGAAACTAAGTTGGAAAAAGGGGGGGGGGGGGTGTAAAGAATTTGTGTTACTTTGTGACCCCGGAGGGGATGGGGAAGGGGGGTCTAACGAAAGTTCATTTTTTTGCGTGACGTAATTTGCGAACGACCCCTAAGACCTGTCCATCAGAACTGTCGGTGTCGTCATGGGGAGAGGTTAACCCTCTAAATAATCAAACTTGAACATCTCGCGTGTGACGTCAATAGTGGGAGCTCTACACGGAGTCGCTGGTTTCCCGTTCTCTAAATTCACTGATTAGCATATTTCACCCTCTGGTCTCTGTATACATTATTTCTCTCCTACCCCCCAACCCCCACCCGACCCACCTCAGGCTTTGATGTCTTGAATTAGTTAAGACTTTTGAACGTGTTCTTTCTTTTCTTTAAACGTTGGTAGCGTCTGTGACTAAACGTTTGGTTCGGTAGTTGGCTCCCATCTAAGGCCAGCTGTGGAAAATGTCATTGTGGTTCTTGGTGGCTTTGGTTTCGGTTCTTAGTATGACCAATTTAGTCAAGCCTGACTTGCATTTAAAAAAATGTATTATTTTTTTTTTAAATATATAAAAAAACATCAAATTCTGAAACTGTAAAGGGTAATTCGGGACTCAAAATGATAAGTTGTCATTATTATTATTTTAGTGGTTTTCAACGTACGAATTAATGATAGAAATAATATTATATCATAATAATAATAATAATAATAATAGAAGTGATACGGTAATTATGTTTAAAATAATGATAAAAATAGTAACAATACTAATAATAATAGTGATAAAAATAATAACAATATAATATTCATAATTATTATGTTTGATGATTATTATTATTATTATGTTTGATTATTATTATTATTATTATTATATTTGATTATTATTTTTTTAAAATTATATTTGACTTTATAGTAATTTTCTTTTTTCCATTATTATTATATGTTGTAGATGTGGTTTTTCTCTCCCCGTTCCACTTCCACTCATAAGACACCCCTCCCTCTGCCTCCCAGCACACTCCTGTTAGTGCGGTCACAGGCGGATTAATGAGCTAATCCATTATTTTATTTTATTGCTGTGACCTGCGCGAATACAACTGACTATCGTATTGGCAGCGGTTCTCAATTGTATGACAACAGCAAATCTTGAAGAACAAAGTTAAATAAAGTGGTGGGAAAAAATGCAAAAACATAATTATATGCAAATTAAATGCAAAAACATAATTATATACTAAATGTTCGAATTTAAAAATATTTTTTTTTTCAAAAGACGATGAGTTTTAAAAAAATATGGATAGGGGAATCGCAATGGAAGAATGCAAAATGCTAAAGGTGAGGAACAAAGAACAATGGGGCATCATGCAGTAAGACGTATTTTCACAAGACGCGACCCACAGGCTGAGAACCTTTGGGGGTTGAACTACCCTATCACGGGGTCGCCGAAGACCTTCGGAAATAGCATATGCTTTACAGCTATGAAGTAGCAACGAAAATAACTCTGTGGTTGGGGGTCGCCACAACATGTGGAACCTTATTAAAGGGTCGCGGCATTAGAAAGGTTGAGAGACACTTACTTAAGCTGCTAAACCAGGCTTTGCTGATGTGAACAAATGTTGATGTGAGCAAACGTTGATGTTAACAAAAAGTTGATGTGAACAAAAAGTTGATTTGAACAAAATGTTGATGTTCAAACTAACATCATTTGCCATTAGTCGAGTGCTTTCCAAACGTTTCAATGTTGACGACACGTTTTACAGGCACGCATCATTTCCAGCCATCCACACAACCGTCCCTGTGGCGCTTCAGTCCATGAAAGGCTTTGACCTGCCTCAGAACTTGCTTCATCTCGGACCCTCCATCCAACCGTCCTGGTGTGGCGCTTCAGTCCATAAAAGGCTTTGGCCTGCCTCAGAACTTGCTTCATCTCGGACCCTCCATCCAACCGCCCTTGTGTGGCGCTTCAGTCCATGAAAGGCTTTGGCCTGCCTCAGAACTTGCTTCATCTCAGACCCTCCATCCACCACCTGTGGCGCTACAGCCCATATATGGGCTTAGGCCTTCCTCATCACTTCCTTCCACTCGGACCTAACTAATGCTTTCCTTTTTCCATGCTTAGATTCCTAGCTGCCATAGATCGTTTTCCACATTGTCCATCCATCTAAGCCTAGGTTAGAGACGGCTTCCACTGGGGTTTAGGTGGTGCACCCTCTTCACTCCTCTGTTTTGTATGTTAACCCGCCCAGCGTAGTTTTCTCCTTTTTTTATTTCTGCTACTGAAATATTACATTCATTGGAAAGGGCCGAGCTATTGCTCTTTTATGGCCCCGGCAAGTAAGGTACAGACCTGCCGCATCTGGTGGGCAGTCCCATAAATTAGACTCTCGACATGGTCTTCTGGGAGGACCCCAGTCACGCCAGTCGCCAGCGTTGAGCACTCGGCTAGAAGGTGCTCGATTGTCTCCGGTGCCTGACCACAATGGCGGCAGCTCGGGTCCCGCAATGGGTGTAATCTATTTAAATAGCTGCGGGTAGGGTAATGCTCTGTTCTCATTTGAGTGATGAGACTCTGGTGGTGGCATTTAAGACTCCACCACTCATCGCATTTGCGGTTGTTTTTGGGCATGCTCCGGTAAAGTTTACGGGCCGTGTTCCCCTGTTCCCATTCTTTTAGCCACTCCCCGTGGCAGAGCTCATTAATCCAGGCTTGGGCCCCCAGTTGGGTCATTGGCCGGTTAGGTTGAGGCCGGGAAGAGCCTTGCCTCGCAAGACAGTCGGCTCTGTCTTGTGGTGGAATCCCCACATGTCCTGGGATCCATTGAAGGGTCACTTTGCCTCCGTGTGACTGTATGTCTCGCACGAGTTCCATAATTGCGTACACCATTTTCGTGTTCGTAGAGCTCCTTTTCACAATTTCCAGAGCACATTGTGAATCGGTGAACACTACGATGGGTGGAAGTGGTTTGCGTCTGGCTAGTCTGCGGCGCACTTGTTTCAAGCCCATCAATATAGCCTCTATCTCTGCATCAGTTGCAGTGCTATTTGTGCCACTTGGGCCTGAAATCTCCTCAGCTGGAGGTATCCCCTTAGGATACTGAATGAGTGCACCGTAACCCGCCCGCTTTTCGCTGGCGAGATAGGAGCCGTCTGTGAAGACTTGTATCATGTCGTCTCCAAAGGCCTCAATTGTCTCTATTATAGCGCGGCTCCCTTTTGCTCATTTTGGGTGCTCGACTTAGTAACTGCTGTGTGTGACAGGGTCAGACGAACATCAGGTGGTTCGCAACTATCTAGTGGTGATCTCTCCTGGATCAGGCGTATTTTCTCCCTGTTTTCTGGTAAAGGGTGCTTTTCCTCGAGTGCATAGACCGCATCCATGAAGGAGGGTCTCTTAAGCCTTGTCCTCTTTACCCAACGGTCTTGGAGTTGAAAACAGGGTTCAGTCTTTTCCATTCGACGGTAGCGTTCCACGGTCGTTAGGATAGCCTTGTCCCTCCTGATGTTTAGTGGTTCTATGTCTGAGATAATTTCCACAGCAGCCGTGGGTGTGGTACGTAACGCCCCGCATACAAATCTGAGAGCTAGATTTTGTATCCGATCCAGGCTTTCTAGAGCCGTACGGCTTGCGAAAGCCTGAACCGGGAGGCTGTAGTCAATGGCACCTCTTACACTCCCAAGATAGAGAGCTCTCAGGAGTCTTGCATCGGCTCCCCAGGTAGTGCTGGCAAGTTTTTTAACCAGGCTGAGTTTCGACGTGGCTCGAGCGCCGAGTTCCCATACATGGTTATGGAGCTGGAGTTTCTGGTCCAGCTTGATTCCCAGATACGTGGGTGATTTGTCCCATTTTAATGACTTCCCGCAGATGTGAAGATCAATTTCTGCTACTATAGCGCGGGATCCTGATATAGTCTATACAATTCTTTTTTGGTCCGTTTTCCGCATCCATATTCATCATTTCGCGACACAGCAATTCAGCTTTTCCAATATAGCGCTGTGGGAAAAGTGTGTGGGTGTATGGGTGTGGGGGGGGAGTTGAACTATATATAGTAAAAGTGTGTGTGTGTGTTGTTGGGTGGGGGAGTTTGAAATATATATATAGTACCCAGATCGTCTGCTTATTCTTCTATATATTAAGGGCCCATGATCAATGATCATTCTGGCTCCTGGTATTGATGAGGATAGTTCACTGGTTGCAATGACTACTCAGAGGGGGTATTGAGGAACTGGGGGGTTGGAAGGCCTGAGGCAATATCTTGAACCAGTCATACAGACACAAACATCAAGTTTATGAACGAAATGTAAGTCGAAAGAACCGATCTCATGAAAACCTTTCCTTCTCATTTTTAATCTATTATTTGTTTGATAATAACATAAATATGAGAAAAAAATGGTGCGATTGTTATCAATGAGAACAAATAGTAAAATATGTGCATGAGTTCAACAACACTTCTTCTTTTTCTTCTCGCTAACTAAAGAGCAATAGGGGGCTTGGCCTCTCAGGGATAAATATTTTTCGCTCACACCTAAATTCAGTTTTTTGTGGGTTTTTTTGGAAAGACAATTCAGTCCTTCTGACATGTCAAGCTTCTAGGGGGAACGGTTGGTAGGGGATGGGGCATCTATAAGCGCGCAAATGAGGCATTATGGCGCCAAATGCCTTACGTAACCTACGTTCACTCCGGGGTTGGTTTTTTCTTTTTTTGTGCCGCATATAATGCTTTTTTAAAACCCCGCCTTGTTTCGTCAACGGCCTGTCACATTGATTAGAAAACAAAAATCGGGGGCGCCGAAGGCTCCCGAGAGCTAAAACGGAGAGGGGGGTGGTGTGGGGGGGGGACGTCTGAGGAGAGGACTTCTTAAAAATATTTCCTATTTGCAGCAGTTAACTAGAACTATTTCAATTAAATGCCTTTAAATCAAGGTAAAGATAGTATTCATACCTTACTCTTCCGGGCATAAATCTGCCCTTAAAATCTTTAAACCGGGGGTGTCATAATTCGTCCACAACGTGATGTAAAGGTTGCGCCATTTCATCAGAAGGAGCCTATATATATAGTCGGAACAATAACGGCGTTAAAAACCCGATGGTGCAGCTATAGATTTGCCTTAAGTATGAGGACCGTCACACATATCGAGCGTAGCGACATTTCATTGCATTCGCTATTTCACTAACTTTAATGGCTGAAATTTCCATTTACAACACTATTTAAAAAATAAAATATTTTGAAATAAAAAATCATTTTTTAAAATATAAATTATACCTACTCTTCATTGGTGTACTCTTTGCTCCGGGGGTGGGGAGTTGTCTGCAGCTGAGGGGCGTGCGCCTCAAACTGAAGAAATCCCTGAAAGAAATACTGCTCCCTACATCACGAGACTTTTTGTGGTCCTCTGACACTTTTCGTTTACCACACCCCCCCCCCCCTTTCCCCAACCCCACCAACCTGATTATTAAATCTGTTAATTTAACTTTTATCACATCACGTCTTTGGGCCCCCTTAAAAATGCTTCAGTCAAAGCTGGTCTTGATGTAAATGAACCTAAGACAAACTATATGATAATGTCACGAAACTCCAAAGCTGATGAAAACATCAATATAAATAAACACAAATTTGAGAGAGTGGGTACATTCAAATATCTAGTGGGCAACTATAAACGAGCACAAGGAAATAATGTCGGAGGTGAAAGAAATGATAGCAGCAGGCAACCGTTCCTATTTCACCCTACAAAAGTTATAATCACAAAAACCTCTCAAGGGGAACAAAGAAGACAATGTACACCACTATCATAAGACCAGTAGTAACTTACGCTATAGTGAGACTTGGACCCTTTCCAGAAAAGCAGAGATCCTTCTCAATACATCATGGGAAAGGAAAATCCTCAGAAAAATATACGGCCCAGTGATGGAAAATGGTATCTGTAGAATCCGTACAAACCAAGAGCTATACCAATTGTACAAAGACTCACACATAGTCGCAACAATAAAAAAAAAAAAAAAAAAAAAGGAAGATCGCTGGACAGGACATATTGAAGAGATGCCAGAATGTAGAGCCGCAAAAAGTGATCTACAGGCAAAAACCAAGGGGGCAGACGACTCACCGGCTCGCCCGTTGCTGAGATGGATCGACGATGGAGAGAAGGATTTACACCTGCTAGTGGTCATGCAAGACCGCGCCTGTTGAAAGCGGCACACTGCAGCGAACTATAGGTACACACCCGTGATGGGCCGTTCAGTGGAACCGTTCGACATTCCAAGGGAATAGGTGTAAACGTGTGTCTCCCTACACAACGGCCTCTATTCTTCAAATTGGTGCCCAGTGCCACCCCCCGCACGTGGCCGCCCCCCCCCCCCGCACGAGGCCACCCCTCGCCTCCTCACCAGTGACGCATAAACGCACAAGTAATTACTCGGACTGCTGCTATAACGATTTACTCTAAAAGAAAGTCAGTCTGGATTCTAGGGTAATCGGACACTCTCCGGTGTATGTATTATATAGATGTATATCAACCCAGTCACACAGTGCCAGGCCTTGCCACGCCCTCTGTTTATGGAATCCACTCCCAAACACCTTACTCCACTCCCCAAACCCCTGACTCCGCTCCACCATACACTCGACTCCACTTCCCCAAACTCCCGACTCCACTCCCCCATACACTACACTCCACTTCTCCAAACACCTGATTCCACTCCCCAAACACCCGACTACACTCCCAAAACACCTCATATATCTTAGTAAGTTCCGTGGTCGTGCCAGTCTAATTGGTATCGTGAGTGGGGGGGGGAGGGGGGACGGAGTGGGGGGGGGAGGGGGGACGGAGTGGGGGGGGGGAGGGGGGACGGGGCGGGGGCGGGTTCAGTTTGACCTTACATTGACCTCTATTTGAAATCCAATCGTCACACGAGAATTGCAACCGGAACCAAACAATGTCAATAGACTGGGTTGGGCATCACGTTCTCTCTTTGAAAATCGAAGTAGCGATTTAAAGGAACTGTCCCTGAAGCAGCGACCGGGTAAGTTCGTTGTTGCCTGCTCGTCATTCGTTATCTACTGCTACGGCTCAGTCCGGCTTGATGTTTGTTTCACCGTAGAGTTCATGAACACCCTCGGGGTGAGAATTGTGGGTGATCCTGGAGGGGGGGGAGGGGGGGTTGGTTGTTGCGCGAGGTCACTGGTTAATGAGGTGCAGTGCAGCCTGGGTAATTTATTAAATGTTAAATGTTCGTGGCAGTGTGTGGGAGGGGGGTGTAAAGGGGAGTGTGTGTGTGTGTGTGTACATGCGTGTGGCAATACCAGAAGGTGCTGAGTTCTAAATATAGATAAGATCGGATCGATATTTTCAAGTTTTTAGGAATGAGGGAGATGTGTGTGGGGGGGGGCGTGGGGGCGTGGGGGGTGTGGCGTGTGAGAGTGTGGTGGGGGTGCGAGACGTGGTGGTGTATGAGAGTAGGTGATGTTTGAAGGGTGGTGAACTGTGAGGGATTGTTTAGGCTTGAAGAGGTGATGGAGTGTGAGGTGTTTGTGGAGTGTTTGTGGGGAGGGAGTGGAGGGTTTAAGGGCTGGTATTAAGGTGTGATGGCAGGTAGGGTATGATGGCAGGTAGGGAGTGATGGCAGGTAAGGTGTGATGGCAGGTAGGGTGTGATGGCAGGTAGGGTGTGATGGCAGGTAGGGTGTGATGGCAGATAGGGTGTGATGGCAGGTAGGGTGTGATGGCAGGTAGGGTGTGATGGCAGGTAGGGTGTGATGGGTAGAAATCACGATATCATGTCTAGAGATAATCTCTCTAATCCCCCCCCCATCCTTTCCAAACCAGGCACACAGAAAGGATTTAGACATGGTAGTTAGTTCCCTTGGCCAGGCTGTCAAGACCAGTGGATTAGGTCAGCTGATAAAAGTCCATAATTGGACGGGTAGTGTCGCGAAAGAGTTTAACTTCGGTGCATTGACCCCAAACACTCTGCTCCCCCCCCCCCCTCTAGAACTGTGATCTTATTATTTTTTAATTATTTTACGAACAATAGACACTAGAAGACGACCATTACCAGCCTCCCCCACTCCCCTCCCCCCCCCCCCCCGGCTTGATATCCTACAGTGTAACTTCGGATGTGACCAGGGGTAACCCGTTTCCTACCATTGGTGTATAACATACCAGACTATCTCTCTCTCCCCCACTCTTTCTCCCCGCCTAGTTGTGAGTTACCGCGTTAACGCCAGGTACACCTTGGCCCTAGACACCTTGGCTCAATACACCTTGGTTCAATACACCTTGGCTCAATACACCGTGGCTCAATACACCTTGGCTCAATACACCTTGGTTCAATACACCTTGGTTCAATACACCTTGGCTCAATACACCTTGGCTCAATACACTTGGTTCAATACACCTTGGCTCAATACACCTTGGCTCAATACACCTTGGTTCAATAGACCTTGGCTCAATACACCTTGGCTCAATACACAGTGGCTCAAAACACCTTGGTTCAATACACCGTGGCTCAATACACCGTGGCTCAAACACCTTGGCTCAATACACCTTAGATGAATACACCTTGGCTCAATACACCGTGGCTCAATACACGGTTGGCACATTTTGGGATCTTCACTTCTCATGAGCACACCCAGTCACTTCTCATGACCACACCCAGTCACTTCTCATGACCACGCCCAGTCACTTCTCATAACCACACCCAGTCACTTCTCATGACCACGCCCAGTCACTTTTCATGACCACACCCAGTCACTTCTCATGACCACACCCAGTCACTTCTCAGGACCACGCCCAGTCACTTTTCATGACCACACCCAGTCACTTCTCATGACCACACCCAGTCACTTCTCATGACCACGCCCAGTCACTTCTCATGATAACGCCCAGTCACTTCTCATGACCACACCCAGTCACTTCTCATGACCACGCCCAGTCACTTCTCATGACCGCACCCAGTCACGTCTCATGATCGCAGCGTGTCACGTCGTACGACCATTCACCTTCTCTTGCAAATCTATAAACTCTAACATTCTTTTTCCGTCTTTCTCTCTCGTTTTCCTAGTCTGTACGGGGTGTGTTGAACTCACAAATCAACGTAAGACTTTCTTTCTCTCCCCCACCCTATTCGCACTCTCTCCCTCTCTCTCACTCTCCCCCCTCTCTCTCTCTCACACACTTTCTCTCTCCCCCCACCCAATTCGCACTCTCTCCTTCTCTCTCACTCCCCCTCTCTCTCTCTCTCACAAACTCTCTCTCTTTCCCCCACCCAATTCACACTCTCTCCCTCTCTCTCACTCTCTCTCTCCCTCACACTCTCTCTCACACTCTCTCTCCCTCTCACTCCCTCTCTCTCTCACTCTCTCTCTCTCACTCTCTCTCTCACTCTCTCTCTCACTCTCTCTCTCACTCTCTCTCTCACTCTCTCTCTCACTCTCTCTCCTTTTCTCTCTCTTAATCTGTCTATCACTCTCTCCCTCCCTCTCACTCCCTCTCTCACTCCCTCTCACTCTCTCTCACTCTCTCTCACTCTCTCTCTCACTCTCTCTCTCTCTCACTCTCTCTCCTTTTCTCTCTCTTAATCTGTCTAACACTCTCTCCCTCCCTCTCACTCCCTCTCTCACTCCCTCTCACTCTCTCTCTCTCCCTCTCTCTCCCTCCCTCTCTCTCTCTCACTCTCTCCATCCCCCTCTCTCACTCTCACTCTCTCCTTCCCTCTCACTCCCTCTCTTTCTCTCTCTCCATCTCCCTCTCACCCTCTCTCTCTCCCTCCCTCTCTCTCTCACTCTCTCCATCCCCCTCTCTCCCCTCTCTCTCTCTCTCTCTCTCTCTCTCTCTCTGAATCTCTCTCTCCCTCTGTCTCTCTCACTCTCTCTCCCTCTCTTACTATCTCTCTCTCCCTCCTTGTCACTTCATCTCTCTCTCTCACTCTCTCTCTCCCTCTCACTCCCTCTCACTCCCTCTCTCTCTCACTCTCTCTCCCTCCCTCTCTCTCTCTCACTCTCTCCATCCCCCTCTCTCACTCTCTCCTTCCCTCTCACTCTCTCTCTCTCTCCATCTCCCTCCCACTCCCTCTCTCTCTCACTCTCTCTCCCTCCCACTCTCTCTCTCTCATTCTCTCCATCCCCCTCTCTCCCCCCCTCTCTCTCTCTCTCTGAATCTCTCTCTCTCCCTCTCTTACTATCTCTCTCTTACTATCTCTCTCTCCCTCCCTGTCACTCCCTCTCTCTCCTTTATTGTCTTTCTACAACTTCAGCCTTTTCACAAGACAATCCTGATCTTATTATTTTATAATATGCTTCCGTCTCTCACACTCTAACGAAACAAGATCGGACCCTAGGGTATTTTATTTTTAAAAAGATAAAACTATACTATATATAGCCCGCCAAACATTGGCTGCAACAATGCGGAAACTTCGCATCTCATAAAGTTACTTGACAAAACATGAACTCACGCTACACCCCCCCTCTATGTCTGGTCGTCTAGATTACCTCTATGCCTGGCCGTTTAGATAAGCTCTTTGTCTGGTCGTCTAGATAACCTCTATGTCTGGTCGTTATAGATAACCTCTATGTCTGGTCGTCTAGATAACTTCTATGTCTGGTCGTCTAGATAACCTCTATGTCTGGTAGCTTAGATAACCTCTATGTCTGGTCGTCTACATAACCTCTATGTCTGGTCGTCTAGATAACCTCTATGTCTGGCCGTCTAGATATGCCTGGACGTCTAGATAACTATGTCTGGCCGTCTATATAACTTCTATGTCTAGCCGTCTAGATAACCTCTGTGTCTGGCACTCTAGATGACCTCTATGTCTGGCACTCTATATAACCAATATGCCTGGCCGTCTAGATAACCTAAATGCCTGGCCGTCTATATAACCTCTTGTCTGGCCGTCTAGATAACCTCTATTTCTGTCACAGGCCGTCTATATAACCTCTATGTCTGGCCGTCTAGTTAATTCTATGTCTGTCCCAGGCCGTCTATTTAACCTCTTTGTCTGGCCGTCTAGATAACCTCTATTTCTGTCCAAGGCCGTCCATATAACCTCTATGTATGGCCGTCTAGATAACTTCTATGTCTGTCTCAGGCCGTCTATATAACCTCTATGTCTGGGCTTTCAATATAATCTCTATGTCTGGGTCGTCTATATAACCTCTATGTTTGTGCCGTCTATATAGCCCCTATATCTGGGTCGTCTATATAATCTCTATGTCTGGGTCGTCTATATAACCTCTATGTTTGTGCCGTCTATATAGCCCTATATCTGGGTCGTCTATATAATCTCTATGTCTGGGTCGTCTATATAACCTCTATGTTTGTGCCGTCTATATAGCCCCTATATCTGGGTCGTCTATATAATCTCTATGTCTGGGTCGTCTATATAACCTCTATGTTTGTGCCGTCTATATAGCCCCTATATCTGGGTCGTCTATATAATCTCTATGTCTGGGTCGTCTATATAACCTCTATGTTTGTGCCGTCTATATAGCCCCTATATCTGGGTCGTTTATATAATCTCTATGTCTGGGTCGTCGATATAACCTCTATGTTTGTGCCGTCTATATAGCCCCTATATCTGGGTCGTCTATATAATCTCTATGTATGGGTCGTCTATATAACCTCTATGTTTGTGCCGTCTATATAGCCCCTATATCTGGGTCGTCTATATAATCTCTATGTCTGGGTCGTCTATATAACCTCTATGTTTGTGCCGTCTATATAGCCCCTATATCTGGGTCGTCTATATAATCTCTATGGCTGGCCCGTCTATATAACCTCTATGTTTGTGCCGTCTATATAGCCCCTATATCTGGGTCGTCTATATAATCTCTATGGCTGGCCCGTCTATACAACCTCTATGTTTGTGCCGTCTATATAGCCCCTATATCTGGGTCGTCTATATAATCTCTATGTCTGGGTCGTCTATATAACCTCTATGTTTGTGCCGTCTATATAGCCCCTATATCTGGGTCGTCTATATAATCTCTATGTCTGGGTCGTCTATATAACCTCTATGTTTGTGCCGTCTATATAGCCCCTATATCTGGGTCGTCTATATAATCTCTATGTCTGGGTCGTCTATATAACCTCTATGTTTGTGCCGTCTATATAGCCCCTATATCTGGGTCGTCTATATAATCTCTATGGCTGGCCCGTCTATATAACCTCTATGTCTGGGCTTTCAATATAATCTCTATGTCTGGGTCGTCTATATAACCTCTATGTTTGTGCCGTCTATATAGCCCCTATATCTGGGTCGTCTATATAATCTCTATGTCTGGGTCGTCTATATAACCTCTATGTTTGTGCCGTCTATATAGCCCCTATATCTGGGTCGTCTATATAATCTCTATGGCTGGCCCGTCTATATAACCTCTATGTTTGTGCCGTCTATATAGCCCCTATATCTGGGTCGTCTATATAATCTCTATGGCTGGCCCGTCTATACAACCTCTATGTTTGTGCCGTCTATATAGCCCCTATATCTGGGTCGTCTATATAATCTCTATGTCTGGGTCGTCTATATAACCTCTATGTTTGTGCCGTCTATATAGCCCCTTTATCTGGGTCGTCTATATAATCTCTATGTCTGGGTCGTCTATATAACCTATGTATTTGTGCCGTCTATATAGCCCCTATATCTGGGTCGTCTATATAATCTCTATGGCTTGCCCGTCTATATAACCTCTATGTTTGTGCCGTCTATATAGCCCCTATATCTGGGTCGTCTATATAATCTCTATGGCTGGCCCGTCTATATAACCGCTATGTTTGTGCCGTCTATATAGCCCCTATATCTGGGTCGTCAATATAATCTATATGGCTGGCCAGTCTATACAACCTCTATGTTTGTGCCGTTTATATAGCCCTTATATCTGGGTCGTCTATATAACCTCTATGTTTGTGCCGTCTATATAGCCCCTATATCTGGGTCGTCCATATAATCTCTATGTCTGGGTCGTCTATATAACCTCTATGTTTGTGCCGTCTATATAGCCCCTATATCTGGGTCGTCTATATAATCTCTATATCTGAGTCGTCTATATAATCTCTATGGCTGGCCCGTCTATAGAATCTATATTGCAGTGTCGGGGACAATTACATTTTTAATTTTAAAAAAGCTTTTACCCCGACGTAGCCATTACCCCTTTTATCCCCTCCACAACCCCCCCCCCCGACTGAAAAAAGGGGAGGGTATCAATGGTTTTTTTAAATTAATTAAAACGGAGAAAACATTTATGAACAAAGTGTCAATTAATTGCCATCAAGTCAATAAAATCCTCGACCACCTTCAGGATAAGGTTAGAGCGATATAGGCGACCAGGGCAAATGACTTATGCAAGACAAGGATGTCTGGCGAAACTCACTGCTGCATCAAAGCCGTCCATATAACCTCTTTGGCAGGGTCTGGCCGTCTATACAGCCTCTATGACAGGGTCTGGCAGTCTATAAGCCTCTATGGCAGGGTCTGGCCGTCTATACAGCCTCTATGGCAGGGTCTGGCCGTCTATACAGCCTCTATGGCAGGGTCTGGTCATCTATACAGCCTTTATGGCAGGGTCTGGCCGTCTACACAGCCTCTATGGCAGGGTCTGGCCGTCTATACAGCCACCATGTCAGGGTCTGTCCGTCTATACGGCCTCCATGGCAGGGTCTGTCCGTCTATACAGCCTCCATGGCAGGGTATGGCCGTCTATACAGCCTCTTTGGCAGGGTCTGTCCGTCTATACAGCCTCCATGGCAGGGTCTGTCCGTCTATACAGCCTCTTTGGCAGGGTTTGGCCGTCTATATAACCTCTATGACAGGGTCTGGCCGCCTATATAACCTGGCCAGATGCAGTATAGCCAGATAAAATAATATTTGTCTATTGAACCCTTATTATTGTTAAGATGTTTATTTTTACCCCATTTTTGGGGGGGGGGGTGGGGGGAATTCCCCCCTCCCTTGCTTCGCCAAAACTTGTTCTATGGATTATGCGTGCATCAAAGTTGTACCCTCAGTGCTGATAAATTTTGAGAACCTTGTTATGGGTTTACAACATGCCACCTTCCCTTCAACCACCAAGAAAAAGGGGGTGGGGGTGAGTGTTGGGGGCGGGCGGCGAGGGTCGGGTTAATCCTGGGAGAAACAGCCTTCATTATTACACTAGCCGGGAGGCTGACATAAAAACTATCACCGATCACCACCAACGAAAGAAACTCTAGTTCGAGGACCGGTTTAAAGAGGGTATTAGCCGGTTTAATTTACCTCCAGGAATGTCAATGCGTTAAGCACACGAGCCCCTTGAAGATCTGTTTGATCGCAGGTCCGCATGTCCCCTCTGGTCTGTCATAAAATTAAAAATTTTGACACTTGCTGTACATTTTTTTGACTTGTCGTAATCCGTTGGGGAATTTCCCAAGTTTTATTTTTAGATGGATTAATTTTATATATATATATATATATATATATTTGATGTACTGTCTGGCGTGTAGATGTCATACATAAAGTCATACATAAAGTCATACATAAAGTATACGTATAGACTCAGTCATAATAAGTCTTATCTTCATCCCAGACAGAGTTGCAGTGCAAAAAAACGTAATGATCTATTATCCAAAGAAAGAAATAGAGCAGAGCCGGCTAGAGATCAGTGGTTCTTAGACTGTGACCCAGGGAGCTATTTTAAATGAATGAAAGCCAAACGTTAATTTACTTTTGGTAAAAATGACCATTGATTGACCGTTCAATGGCCGATCGATTAACCGTTGGGTGACCCTTGAGTGACCGTTATGTGACCTTTGATTGAACGTTGGGGAACCATTGATTGCCCGTTGGGTGACCCTTGATTGACCAGTGGGAGACCCCTTGATTGGTTGATGAATGTCCCTTGATTGACCGTTGGATGACCCTTGAGTGACCGTTGGGTCACCCTTGAGTGACCGTTGGGTCATCGTTGGTTAACCATTCGATGGCCGATCGATTAACTGTTGGGTGACCCTTGAGTGACCGTTGGATGACCCTTGATTGACCATTGATAGACCGCAAGTTGAGCGTTCTGAAAAAAATTGCAGTACGTTTGACTATTAACAATTGAGCGCTTTCTATGATGATGGTGCACAAGCTTCAACTTGACAGTTTTCAGGTTGTTGTTGTTGCACACCAAGTGCGCAGCGCCCATGCCGGTTCATGATGGGGCTGCGTGCACGGCAGAACGTCACGGGAAACTGTCGCACCGACCGTCCGTACACACGGGATGTGGGTCTTCCGACAGACGTCCCCGTATTGCCACGGAAGCCCTGCTACAGTTATTGACCATCCGCGGCCGTCGGGCGGTGGTCTGTACGCGTTCGTGGTGGTGACTTCGTTTCTCTTTAAAGGCGTCCCAAATCCACAACAACACCGATCTCTAGCCTGTCTGTAATTACTAGACGGGTTTAAAGTTTTAAAAACAACCGGGGGTGGGGGTGGTGTGGGAAAGGGTTGTTGGCCAGAATTATGACAGACTTTGTCTGCGGATGACAAATCGATGTCAATGTCTTCATATCCAACCCACAACGCCCACCCCCCCACCCCCCCTCTTTTTCCAAAACCACTGCTCACTTGTTTTGATCGCTACCGATAGTCGGTTAACTTGATATAGGCCAGGGTTTCCCAAACTTTTCTATTCTTCATCCCTTATCAATAAGGTGACGAAGTCTAAAATTGCTTTCCCTACTAAAGTAACAAAGCATTACGACATTAGAAAAAAACATATTTGGACTGCTTTTATTCAAGAGAAAAATTTGTTGTTTAGATAATAAAATTTTAATTTCTTACATAAAATATAATTGTTTTTTTTTTTTTTTTAGAAAAAAGATCTCTTACCCCCATAGAGTTCAATGGTTGTTCTCTTCTTATAATCAATTTTCCTTTGTTAACCACTGTCATGCCACCTCGCAGACCCCTGATATACCACCCATGCCACCCCATACTTCCTGAAATGCCACCCCATACTTCCTGAAATGCCACCCCATACTTCCTGAAATGCCACCCCATACTTCCTGAAATGCCACCCCATACTTCCTGAAATGCCACCACATACTTCCTGAAATGCCACCCCATACTTCCTGAAATGCCACCCCATACTTCCTGAAATGCCACCCCATACTTCCTGAAATGCCACCACATACTTCCTGAAATGCCACCCCATACTTCCTGAAATGCCACCCCCATACTTCCTGAAATGCCACCCCATACTTCCTGAAATGCCACCCCATACTTCCTGAAATGCCACTCCATACTTCCTGAAATGCCACCCCATACTTCCTGAAATGCCACCCCATACTTACTGAAATGCCACCCCATACTTCCTGAAATGCCACCCCCATACTTCCTGAAATGCCACCTCATACTTCCTGAAATGCCACCCCATACTTCCTGAAATGCCACCACATACTTCCTGAAATGCCACCCCATACTTCCTGAAATGCCACCCCCATACTTCCTGAAATGCCACCCCATACTTCCTGAAATGCCACCCCATACTTCCTGAAATGCCACTCCATACTTCCTGAAATGCCACCCCATACTTCCTGAAATGCCACCCCATACTTACTGAAATGCCACCCCATACTTCCTGAAATGCCACCTCATACTTCCTGAAATGCCACCTCATACTTCCTGAAATGCCACCCCATACTTCCTGAAATGCCACCCCATACTTCCTGAAATGCCACCCCATACTTCCTGAAATGCCACCCCATACTTCCTGAAATGCCACCCCATACTTCCTGAAATGCCACCCCATACTTCCTGAAATGCCACCCCATACTTCCTGAAATGCCACCCCATACTTCCTGAAATGCCACCCCATACTTCCTGAAATGCCACCCCATACTTCCTGAAATGCCACCCCATACTTCCTGAAATGCCACCCCATACTTCCTGAAATGCCACCCCATACTTCCTGAAATGCCACCCCATACTTCCTGAAATGCCACCCCATACTTCCTGAAATGCCACCCCATACTTCCTGAAATGCCACCTGATACTTCCTGAAATGCCACCCCATACTTCCTGAAATGCCACCCCATACTTCATTAAATGCCACCCCATACTTCCTGAAATGCCACCCCATACTTCCTGAAATGCCACCCCATACTTCCTGAAATGCCACCCCATACTTCCTGAAATGCCACCCCATACTTCATTAAATGCCACCCCATACTTCCTGAAATGCCACCTCATACTTCCTGAAATGCCACCTCATGCTTCCTGAAATGCCACCTCATGCTTCCTGAAATGCCACCCCATGCTTCCTGAAATGCCACCCCATACTTCCTGAAATGCCACCCCATACTTCCTGAAATGCCACCCCATACTTCCTGAAATGCCACCCCATACTTCCTGAAATGCCACCCCATACTTCCTGAAATGCCACCCCATACTTCCTGAAATGCCACCCCATACTTCCTGAAATGCCACCCCATACTTCCTGAAATGCCACCCCATACTTCCTGAAATGCCACCCCATACTTCCTGAAATGCCACCCCATACTTCCTGAAATGCCACCCCATACTTCCTGAAATGCCACCCCATACTTCCTGAAATGCCACCCCATACTTCATTAAATGCCACCCCATACTTCCTGAAATGCCACCTCATACTTCCTGAAATGCCACCTCATGCTTCCTGAAATGCCACCTCATGCTTCCTGAAATGCCACCCCATGCTTCCTGAAATGCCACCCCATACTTCCTGAAATGCCACCCCATACTTCCTGAAATGCCACCCCATACTTCCTGAAATGCCACCCCATACTTCCTGAAATGCCACCCCATACTTCCTGAAATGCCACCCCATACTTCCTGAAATGCCACCCCATACTTCCTGAAATGCCACCCCATACTTCCTGAAATGCCACCCCATACTTCCTGAAATGCCACCCCATACTTCCTGAAATGCCACCCCATACTTCCTGAAATGCCACCCCATACTTCCTGAAATGCCACCCCATACTTCCTGAAATGCCACCCCATACTTCCTGAAATGCCACCCCATACTTCCTGAAATGCCACCCCATACTTCCTGAAATGCCACCCCATACTTCCTGAAATGCCACCCCATACTTCCTGAAATGCCACCCCATACTTCCTGAAATGCCACCTCATACTTCCTGAAATGCCACCTCATACTTCCTGAAATGCCACCCCATACTTTCTGAAATGCCACCTCATACTTCCTGAAATGCCACCTGATACTTCCTGAAATGCCACATCATACTTCCTGAAATGCCACCCCATACTTCCTGAAATGCCACCTCATACTTCCTGAAATGCCACCTCACGTCCCCTGAAATTTCCCGTAGACCCTGAAATGCTGTTTTTTTGTTTTTTTTATGCATAACTTGGCGACGCCCCTGTGCAGAGACACACGTGTTCCTCCAAACGATTACGCCCGGCCGGCCATAGAACTACCGCACAACGACTATACAGATGGTACAGCTTAATCAACTAATCCTTAAATAGATATCTAGATGTTAGGAAGCGCCCCCCCACACACCAAGACCCTCACCTTGACACGTGTATCACGTGTTTACTGACGCAGCCAGTGCACCGCATGCTGCTCACGCACGACTCCTCCTCCAAAACATGGACACATCCAGCTATGACCTTGGAGCTGATGCATGGTTCAGCTTCAGCCATGACCCCCCCCCCCGAAGATCATCCACGAGTCAAAGATCTTTTGATTCATCCATCTCGGGGCCAGCTTGGACGTAAATATGAGGAGTGTGGATATTTGAGATATGGAAATGAAATTCTATGTTTGTGTGTGTACTTGCGTTCATGTGTGTGTGTGTGTGTGTGTGTGTATGTGTGTGTGTGTGTGAGTGTGTGTGTATAGAGAGGGAATAGGTCTTAAGGGAAGATAGCATATATGCGGCGCCTTAGGGGCCGTCCATAAAGAATGTCACGCTATTTTTGACAACTTTGTACACCCCCCCCCCCCCCCGGGTCACAATCCGTTACAAAACTTGGGACCCCTCCCCCCCCCCCCACCCAACTTTCAAAAAAGAAAAATTTGGACAATTTAAATTCTATATGAAGCACACTGGACTATTAAAGTTAGTCACTACTAAGTGCTAAGTGACAACTTCTGTCAGAGTACATCCATCATAACAGGAAGCTTAAACACCACTGCCAATTTCAGCTTTTCTATGTTTGATTTAACAATTATAAATGTGTGACATATAACTAAACCCCCTCCCCCCCCGGCCCGTGTGTCACAGACTGTCACACTTTCTTAGACCCTCTTCCCTCCCCGCCCCCTGTCCTCCCCCCCCCCCCCCCCCCCCCGACGGTGACGTACTTTATGGGAGAACCCTCAAGCCAGAATGGGATAATACGTTAAACCTTTAAGTCGTGAATAAAAAAGGAAAAGACATGGCCGACACTACAGCTTCCGTCACTAGTCTGTGCGGTCTGTTCGTGTCCAATATGGCAAGGGGGGGGGAGATCACCTTAACTGGATTGGGGGGGGGGGGTGAATGACATGGGTGATGTGGGGCGTTATGATATTGCCCCCCCCTAAAATATGGAACTCTGATCTATAATGAAAACAACATTGGAAGTAAGCGTGTCTGTCCCTGGCCTGAATTATCACCTGGGTATCAAAGTTCTGATTGGGGGGGGGGGGGGATTATGAGGCAAAAAAAGGGGGGGGGGGCATTAGTGGAACAGTTTGACAGAACACAGATTTTTGTGACTGAATACAGATTATTGTGACGGAATACATTATCTTGTGACTGAATACAGATTGTTGTGACAGAATGCAGATTATTGTGACAGAATACAGATTGTTGTGACTGAATACAGATTATTGTAACAGAATACAGATTCTTGTGACAGAATACATATTGTTGTGACAGAATACAGATTGTTGTGACAGAATGCAGATTCTTGTGACAGAATGCAGATTCTTGTGACAGAATACAGATTGTTGTGACGGAATACAGATTGTTGTGACGGAATACATATTGTTGTGACAGAATGCAGATTATTGTGACAGAATACATATTTTTGTGACGGAATACAGATTGTTGTGACAGAATACATGTGCTTAAGATCTCAAAAAATAAAAAATAAAAAAATAATCTTGTGACGGAATACAGATTCTTGTGACAGAATACAGGTGCTTAAGATCTCAAAAAAAAAAAGAGAACCATTATTACGGTAATATGTAGATTGATTTAATTTTCAACGAAGGGGTTCTCAAATTGTTTTAACACAAGGGTGGTATGGATTGACAACTACGATATTGCGAGACTTGGGGCGGGGGATGTGGCGGGCACAGTTTTCAATACAATTAGCTGTTGATTGTTATACACGATCCCCAATAACGTCATGCATAGCTCAAAATGCACTCTCGGCCATGCGGAGGCGTAGCTAGAGTGTTTGGCGCCCGGGGACAAGATTCGCGCCCGGGGACAAGATTCATTTTAAAGCGCCTCCCTTTCTTTTTTTCAACTCTCAAACCCATTATTTTCATCAATAAAATAATATCAAAGCACATATTGGCGCCCCTAACTATTTTGCGCCCGGGGACATCTGCCCCTGCCCCCCTCCCGCCTTCGCTACGCCTCTGGGGCCATGGGGGACAAAAACTTATGCAAATTATATTCTTTCCGAGACGGTACAGAAAGAAAAGTAAGCAGCTTTATTAATAGCGTTATTAACAAAAAAAATGAATACCTTAAAAACCTAACCTACAGCTCCTCTCTTGAATAACTTGTGTTATATCTAAGTTGTTACCAACAAAACTCGGTACCGCCTTACGTACTCTCCATTGTATCCACTTTCATTTCCTCTTGCCGTGTCTCGGCTTAATTACCTACTGCACTTTCCACCATCGCGCCGTTCATTGAAACGTCACTACGCTCCGTTTTTTCCCCCGAGTCCGCTTCGTTTTTTGCCCCGAGCCCGCTTCGTTTTTTTGCCCCGAGCCCGCTTCGGATCCCTCCGAGCTGGCCTCCGTGACGAGCCAGCTGCTGCGCGCGGTGTTTCGGCGTGCACTCGTGACGGTAAGGTCGCGATGAACCTGTTCGCCTTCTCGGACTCGGAAACTGCTTAGCGACCTCATTACAGCTTTGTGTGTCACTAACTCAGCCAATACCCGACTAACTGGGTCGAAATAGAGCGTTCAACTTGACCGGGATATCTGGAAACTCGTCATAAATAAATTATAAATTTTGATATTTAATAAATACAATTATACAAAACCAAAATTAACATATATTTAATTTTGTTTGTTGTTTTTGTTTGTTTTGTTTTTTCAAAATAAAATTGCCGGAGCCGGTCTCGTTTTTAAGGAAAGCGGATGCATTGTAATCCCTTCGAACCGCTTGTTTACGTCTAGAACGGTAACAAAACGTAACGATAGAAAGAAAAAGAAAGAGGGGGGTGGGGGAGTACCTAAACGGTTAAAAGTGCAAAGTACGTACCTCAACCTTACAAGACTGTAATATTGCTGAGAAATGGAAATAAAGAAAAAGGTAGGCTCTTTGTGGTTTAAAGTTTTCTTAAAATTCGCTTAAAGAATCAAAAACAAGATTGGATTTATTTCGCCACGGCAAAGCCACCGAGCAAATAGGTAAACAAACGGGATATCGAACGGGGAGGTAATTGTGGCAACACTGTACTGGGAGTGAACTCTGCGGGGCCTTGCACTTTAAGCACTGAAACCCGTCGCTGGCGGTGTGTGGATAATAGTGTTTCCTGTGATGGCGTCCTTGTTGTCGGTGGATTCATTCGTTCAGCCGTGTCGTTCTACTACATGAGACGAGGGATTAGATAGCAAGTATTCCATTTACTTGGCTCGTGTGTGTGTTGTTGCTGCTGTTGTTGTTGTTTTGTGTGTCGTGGTTTCAGTGTGCTTTTTAACCGTATGTAGTATGTGCGGCTTACCCCCATAAGTATAAACCTATTCTATTTATGTGTGTTAATTAAAAGCATGTTCTGTTTTGTGTGTAGTTTGTGTGTGTATTTAAATTTTAAATATTGATAATCTTTTCTTGCTAAACGTCAAGTTATAAGTATCCCCAGAATACGATTATAGTTGAAAACGATATATTTTGATAGAGAATAAAATCGATCGGTCTTGGCGTCTTGGAACAGGTACACATCACGTGAAGGCTATTTTAAGAAGCGTAAGACGTGAGACAAATTAAGATGTTAAAAACGAAGATGTCTGTGGAGGTGTCGTGCATGCATGCATTTGTATGCCTCATAGCTATGTAGTATGACAGTCATGTCATGTAGTCTCACAGCCATGTCATTGGCCATGTCATCTCACTGCCACGTAATTTCACTGCCACACAGTCTCGAACCGTATATAAAGTATATTCTTATAGTTATAGGCGTATAGTCTTATTGTAATGTAAGCAAATAGTCTTATACTTATAGTAGTTTATAGACTGTCTAGATATATAGATACAATTACAAGTCTTACAGACACAACTTCCTTCTATATTTGCACTTAAACAGGAATGTTACCGACCACTTATTCACAAAGGGCCATAGACTATTGTGTAGCAATAATAAGGTCTCTCACTCACAGTTTTCATATTAGCATTGTTCCTTCAAGTTCATGTCCAGCATACCGGTCCATCAAATGAACTCTAAACCTAAACGTTGACTGGCCTTGGTGGATCGGTGATGACGTTGTGATGAATAATGGCAAATGGATAATCAACTGCTAATGGACTTTAAAAAGAAAAAAAAAATTCTAGTTATAGTATAACATTTGCATTATAAAGTTATACATACCTCTTATATTTGGACGCCCCCCCACCAAAAAAAATAAAATAAATAAATAAATAAAAATAAAATAAATAATTAAAAATGTAAAAATAATCCTCGATGGTTCTGACTAAAAAAAAATTAAGCACAATGTTTCGCCATTTTTGAGTGTAAAAGGTTGTATCACCATGACTGACTCGCCATTCCCTCAGGCCGAGAACCGCTGTGGCTCATGATGTAACATCTGCTTACAAGCTGTCGTGGTGAACCCGAAGTGTGGTAGCGACGACGAAATGTGCATTATTGGGGACAAGGTTTGTTCCAATGTAAAGGGTCCTGCGAACTCACTGATACTATCTCCACAGTTCATGGTCCTATCTGACGGATGGCGCCCGCATGGTCCCCGGTATCTTGCTCAGTATGAGCCCAATACCTTGATATGTTTAAAATACATGGCACAGAACGCATGGCTGGTGGTGGTTCTCGAAATGGACACGCGATCGTCGCCGTTATATTTAAACTTCGTTAGAATAATTAAAGACAATTTTTGTGAAGGCAGTGGCGGCCAGTGGGCCATCCAAAACATGAACAAGGCATCTTTCTCTCTCCTCTCTCTATTCTCTTTCTCTTCACTCTCTCCCGCTCTCTCTCAACCCTCTCTCTATTTCTATAATCTCTCTCCCTCTCTCTCTATCTCTCTCACACTCACATCTCTCTCCTCTCTCTCTCTATTCTCTTTCTCTTCACTCTCTCCCGCTCTCTCTCAACCCTGTCTATTTCATCTCCCCCTCTCTCTCTATAACCTCTATCTCTATCTCTCTCAAACTCACATCTCTCTCTCTCCCGTCTCTCCTCTCTATCTCCCATCTCTCCTCTCTCTCCCCATCTCTCATCTCTCTCCCACTCTCATATCTCTCCTCATCTCCCTCTCTTTCCCCACTCTCTCATCTATTTTTCTCTCTCCACTCTCTCCTCCCATCTCTCCACTGTCTCCATTCTTCCCTCTCTCTCTCTCACATCTCTCCACTCTCTCATCTGTCTCTCCCCTCTCTCTCCCCCGTCTTTCCTCTCTCTTGCCTCTCTCTATCTACTCTCTCCCCCCGTCTCTTCCCTCCTCTCTCTTTTACAAAAAGAATAAATCGAGCGTAAATATATATTTCTCACAAGTGGGAGGGCGACACTAGAGGGAGACACTAGAGATCTATGTCTATTCACTCAATCAGTAATCCTCTTTGTTATGAGTTAAATTTTTATCTGGGTTGGGGGGGGGTTGTGAGAAAAATCCATCCATGGAATTGGTATCTTCTTGTTGGTTAACGTTACTTTCTATAATCCTATAATCGTGCTATTAGGAGACATTATCATATACAGCGTGACCCTTTCGATTATCCGGACCAATGTGGTTCGGATAATACATTTTTGATAATGGAACCCCCAGGCTCTGAAAGGTTGCATTAAAGAAGTTAGTGCATAGATGCACAATATATCTTATCTTATACACAATATATCTTATCTTATACACAATATATCTTATCTTATACACAATATATTTGATCTTATACACGCGTGCTTCTTTATTGTACTGTGCTATATGCATTAATTGTCAAAGAAGTTTATTGGTCAGCTGATAAATGTAACAAAAAAAACAACAAAAAAAAAAAAAAAAAACGAAGAAATGGAATATTTTTTTGTTTTTTTACTACAGAGACACGGTGTCGTTTTCAAATATCGTTAAATGACGCTTAGAATATTTAAAAAAAAAACAAACAAACAAAGAAACAAACGAGTTCATTTCTTTCTTTGCAGGCTTGCATTCTGTATTCTGCGATATTGAGTAGTTAAGAAGTTTACAGATCGCCTTGTCTGACTCTGGTCACGGCATGCACAGTTCTCAGCCACATTTCCCCCCCACTGATTTGTGCAGGCAGCGGGGTCGGATTCATTGACGCAGCTAGTGTTAGTGCCGTCTGGGCCGGGCCGAGAAATGTGCCGCCCCTTCCACCATAAAAAAACTCCCCCCCCCCCAACCCCCGTTACTACGCCACTGTTGGGAATTAAATTTAGGTGTTTGTAATACGCCAGTATTCCATGCCATGCTGCCAGTATTCCATGCCATGCTGCCAGTATTCCATGCCATGCTGCCACTATTCCATGCCATGCTGCCACTATTCCATGCCATGATGCCACTATTCCATGCCATGCTGCCAGTATTTCATGCCATGCTGCCAGTATTTCATGCCATGCTGCCACTATTCCATGCCATGCTGCCAGTATTCCATGCCATGCTGCCACTATTCCATGCCATGCTGTCACTATTCCATGCCATACTGCCACTATTCCATGCCATGCTGTCACTATTCCATGCCATGCTGCCAGTATTCTATGCCATGCTGCCACTATTCCATGCCATGCTGCCAGTATTCCATGCCATGCTGCCACTAGTACATGCCATGCTGCCACTATTCCATGCCATGCTGCCACTATTCCATGCCATGCTGCCACTATTCCATGCCATGCTGCCAGTATTACATGCCATGCGCATTGCGTTCGATAATAATCGAGGTATTATTGTAATTAACAGGTGCTTGTAAGTGTGGAAGTGTGCGTCTTCAACAGCACGTTTAGTTTTGATTCTTCGACTTAATGATGGTGAATGTCAAATACGTTATTTAAAAAAGTTATGGCATGTAGTAGATATCCCCCTGCCACACTCAAATACCCCCCTCCCCACGTGTACACATTATTTTAAAAATTGTAAATAAAATCGAAGTTGTATTCTTTTTTTAATTGTTATTATTGTGTACAATGTAAATTACAAACGGTGATACTAGGTACCAACAGCTCACCACAATTTCACAATAATACCCCCTCTAACCACTATTTCACCCCATGTTATACCACATCTCACCCCATCTCACCACATCTCACCCCATCTCACCACATCTCACAACATCTCACCCCATCTCACCACATCTTACCACATCTCACCTTCATCTTAACACAGTCCGACCACATCTCAACACCATTTCACCTTCATCTTAACACAATCCAACCACATCTCAACACCATTTCACCTTCATCTTAACACAATCCGACCACATCTCACAGTAAAAAACCATTGGCACCCATCCTACCACCTTCTCACCCCATCTTAGAGTAATACACCGTTTTACAAATCTGACCACCACCTCACACTAATACAACCTCACCCCATCTCTCTAACATCTCCAAGTAGCACCCCATCTCATCACCATCTCTCAGTAGTACCACATCTCACCACCACCTCTCAGTAGTACCCCATCTCACCACCATCTCCCAGTAGTACCCCATCTCACCACCATCTCCCTGTAGTACCACATCTCGCCACCCTCTCTCAGTAGTACCCCAGCTTACCACCACCTCTCAGTAGTACCCCACCTCACCATCATCTCTCAGTAGTACCCCATCTCATCACCATATCCCAGTAGTACCCCAGCTCACCACCACCTCTCAGTAGTACCCCCATATCACCACCATCTCCCAGTAGTACCCCATCTCACCACCATATCCTGGTAGTATCCCATCTCGCCACCATCTCCCAGTAGTACCCCATCTCGCCACCCTCTCTCAGTAGTACCCCATCTCACCACCCTCTCTCAGCAGTACCCCATCTCGCCACCCTCTCTCAGTAGTACCCCATCTCGCCACCCTCTCTCAGTAGTACCCATCTCGCCACCCTCTCTCAATAGTACCCCATCTCGCCACCCTCTCTCAGTAGTACCCCATCTCGCCACCCTCTCTCAGTAGTACCCCATCTCGCCACCCTCTCTCAGTAGTACCCCATCTCACCATCATCACTCAGTAGTACCCCATCTCACCATCATCTCCCAGTAGTACCCCATCTCACCACTATCTCCCAGCAATACCGTTATCCTACCACCATCTCCCAGCAATACCGTTATCCTATCACCATCTCCCAGCAATACCGTCATCTCACCACCATCTCCCGGCAATACCCCCTCTTACCACCATCTCCCGGCAATACCCCCTCTCACCACCATCTCCCAGCAATACCCCCTCTCACCACCATCTCCCGGCAATACCCCATCTCACCACCATCTCCCGGCAATACCCCCTCTTACCACCATCTCCCGGCAATACCCCATCTTACCACCATCTCCCAGCAATACCCCATCTTACCACTATCTCCCAGCAATACCCCATCTTACCACCATCTCCCAGCAATACCCCATCTTACCACCATCTCCCAGCAATACCCCCTCTCACCACCATATCCCAGCAATACGCCATTTATTCTCATTTTTTTCATATACAACTAGAGAGATGCCATTTAAGCTTGTTGAATCCCCCCCCCCCCCCTCCCCAGGACATTCCAGTGACATCAGATCTTCATTTTGAACATCAACAATGCAAACAAACAAAAAAAGTGTGAAAAAAATTATATCAAAGTTTTTACTCCATTGTTCATCAATTTTATATCACAAGCTCTACATTCATTAAACTCAATTCTCCCTCTACCTATCATACCCGGTACTCATAACATCATGTCTCCCTCTACCTATCGTACCCGGTACTCATAGCATCATTTCTCCCTCTACCTATCATACCCGGTACTCATAACATCATGTCTCTCTCTACCTATCGTATCCGGTACTCATAACATCATGTCTCTCTCTACCTATCATACCCGGTACTCATACCATCATTTCTCTCTCTACGTATCATACCCGGTACTCATAACATCAATTCTCCCTCTACCTATCATACCCGGTACTCATAACATCATTTCTCTCTCTACTTATCATACCCGGTACTCATAACATCAATTCTCACTCTACCTATCATACCCGGTACTCATAACATAATTTCTCCCTCTACCCAGCATACCCGGTACTCATAACATCAATTCTCCCTCTACCTATCATACCCGGTACTCATAACATCAATTCTCCCTCTACTCAGCATACCCGGTACTCATAACCTCATTTCTCCCTCTACCCATCATACCCGGGACTCGTATCCATGTTCCATATCACCTGAATGTCCTTAACCAAGGGTCGATGACTCAAGTGCCTACTGCCTAACAACACTGACCCCCCCCCCCCCACGTTCCTGCCAAAACCACCATATATTATTGATCCCCGTCACTGTAATACCCCGATAGGTGAATGATCCCCCACCACCGACTAACCAGGTGATCCCCCACCCACCACTAAGTAGCCAGGTGATCCCCCCACCAGCGAGTAACCAGGTGATCCCCCTCCCACCACTGAGTAACCGGGTGATCCCCCGCCCACCACTGAGTAACCAGGTGATCCGCCAGCCACCACCGAGTAACCAGGTGATTCCCCACCCACCACCGAGTAACCAGGTGATCCCCCACCCACCACTGAGTAACCAGGTGATCCCTTACCCACGACCGAGTAACCAGGTGATCCCCACCACCGAGTAACCAGGTGATCCCCACCACCGAGTAACCGGGTGATCCCCCACCACCGAGTAACCAGGTGATCCCCCACTAACGAGTAACCAGGTGATCCCCCACCACCGAGTAACCAAGTGAACCCCCACCACTGAGTAACCAGGTAATCCCCCACCCACCACTGAGTAACCAGGTGATCCCACCCACCACTGAGTAACCAGGTGATCCCACCACCGAGTAACCAGGTGATTTCCCACCCACCACCGAGTAACCAGATGATCACCAACCCACCACTGAGTAACCAGGTGATCCCACCACCGAGTAACTAGGTGATCCCAAAAACCGAGTAACCAGGTGATCCCCCACCACCGAGTAACCAGGTGATCCCCACCACCGAGTAACCAGGTGATCCCCCACTAACGAGTAACCAGGTGATCCCCCACCACCGAGTAACCAGGTGAACCCCCACCACTGAGTAACCAGGTAATCCCCCACCCACCACTGAGTAACCAGGTGATCCCTCACCACCGAGTAACCAGGTGATCCCCCACCCACCACTGAGTAACCAGGTGATCCCCCACCCACCACCGAGTAACCAGGTGATCCCCCACCCACCACCGAGTAACCAGGTGATCCCCCACCCACCAACGAGTAACCAGGTGATCCCCCACCCACCAACGAGTAACCAGGTGATCCCCCACCACTGAGTATCCAGGTGATCCCCCACCACTGAGTAACAAGGTGATCCCCCACCCACCACTGAGTAACCAGGTGATCCCCCACCCACCACTGATTAACCAGGTGATCCCCCACCCATCACTGAGTAACCAGGTGATCCCCCACCACCGAATAACCAGGTGATCTCCCACCCACCACTGAGTAACCAGGTGACCCCCCACCCACTACTGAGTAACCAGGTGATCCCCCCACCACCGAGCAACCAGGTGATCCCCATCATCACGTGACCGCGACCGCATTGGGGGTGATGGGAGTACCGGGCAGTCTTTTGGAATGGTGGGAGATAGGAGTCATTAGTTACGATTGTTTGGATAAGATAAGATACGATACGATAAGATAAGTTACGGTAAGATAAGTTACAATAAGATAAGTTACGATAAGATAAGTTACGATAAAATAAGTTACGATAAGATACGTTACGTTAAGATAAGCTACGATAAGACAAGATACGATAAGATAAGACACGGTAAGAAAAGGTACGAGAAGATAAGACACGATAAGAAAGACAAGATAAGATAAAATACGATAGGATAAGATACGATATGATAAGATACGATAAGATACGAGAAGATACGATAAGATATGATAAGATATGATAAGATACGATAAGATATGATAAGATAAGATCCTTTTATTGATCCAAAGAAATTTCAAAATTGTATGATTGCGTTGTACATATTCATTATCAGCACATAAAGCAAAAAATATCTTCTTACAAAGACAACTATTCACGGACTCAAGGACGCAGGCCAATGCTATTTTATGGATTCTTACGAACCATAATTATAATGGATAATAATGCCAGTTTTTCAATGGTTCAACGTTCTTCAGTTGCCTCAAAAAAAATTAATGTCTGTAACAATTATTGTGTTCCCAAGCGGACTTCTGCTTTAAGGTTCCAGGAATTAGACGAGCCAACAATAAATCAGAAGAAGATCGAGTTAGATATTGAAATGACAATGTCTTACGCCCACGTTTGGGGCGTAAGAGTATTCCCACTGATTCCCTGCCAACCCCCCCCCTCACCCCCCCCCCCCTCCTTTTTCTCCTGTTTCGGTATTATTTTTCACGTTTTATTTAAATGGAAGCCATTCCACCATTTGTAGCTCCTACAATACGTCATTAATTCTAAAGCCGACTGGTTTTCTTGAACCACGTGTCGACAGGGGTGGGTGGGTGGAAACTACTTAACGCATGAGTGATTCTCCCCCCCCCCCCAACTCCTCCTCACCCCCCCCCCCCCGGGTCAATCACTCGTCGAGCGCTTTAAAGTCGGGCGAGAAATGTTTTCAAAGACGTTCGCGCGGCGTCTCCGTGTGCTGTCAATCAAATGTTTGATCCCACCCCCCGTCATTCGCGTATCGACCGTGGAGCCGCTTGTAACCCTCCTACCAACACGATCCCCTCCTTTTGAAAGTAAAAATTTAAAATAATTAAAAGAAACATTTTTAAAAAATCGATTACAATGTAAAAAAAAAAAAAAAAAAAAAAAAAAGGGGCGGGTGGAGGGGGGGGGGAATGTAAGATTACAATGTGGAGATCAGATGTTTTAAGGTTGACCGCGCACGAAACAACGTGGCTTAATCAGGTATTGATGTAATCACATCGTTACGTTACATGATGGTATGTGGTGAAGACAAATGAATGCAATCAAATAAATAAGTACATGTATATACTTACAGATTACAAATCACATACCTACAATTACTAGTTAAATAAACTCGGCCGTAATGGACAATCGTTTAATAATAATTGAAAAAAAAAACAACAAAAAACACACCTATTAGTATAAGCTTCACCCCTCCTTGTATTTTGCACACGACGCTTCCTCTCGCTCTCTCAACACCCCCCCTCCCTCCTCCCCCCCCCCCCCATACCCGCAACAACGTGTTTCGCAAGTCAGGGGGTCAAGGCACCGTCCAGGAAGGGGTTTCGAAAAAAAAGGAGAGAAAGAAAGGGAGAAAGAAATACTAACCCGTCCCTCGCCACGTTCATGTGACGTAGATAGGTCGCATCGCAGGCTGCGTGGATTATTGCCCGCCATGCCCCCCCCCTAACCCGTCCCTCGCCATCGGTCATGTGAGGTAGATAGGTCGCATCGCAGGCTGCGTAGATTATTGCCCGCCATGCCCCCCCCCCCCCAACCCGTCCCACGCCACGGTCATGTGACGTAGATAGGTCGCATCGCAGGCTACTTGGATTATTGCCCCCCATGCCCCCACCCCTCTGAACCGGTCGCAGGATTGTGTCGGATTGGTTGACTTCCGCGTACAAGTTTTTAGGGTATCGGGAAAACTAGTCAGTGACTTGAAGTCACAAGTTACAACCATGCTAGCGTCTTGAGCCTGGGTACAATTTTTTGTGTGTTATTGTTGGTTGTATTATATAACGAACTTATTTTAATTTCGAGAGGACTTTTTGTGTCGCAGCCGATGTCTTTAGACGTAAGTCGTAAACGTTAAAATGTTCATAAATTTCACCTGTGTCATTCATGTCGTCACACACGTAATGTCAGTTCTCCTTGGAGTAATTGCTGACCATGGTTATGTTGGATTCGTGTGTGTAATTGCTGACCATGATTATGTTGGATTCGTGTGTGTAATTGCTGACCATGATTATGTTGGAATCATGTGTGTAATTGCTGACCTTGATTATGTTGGGTTCGTTTATATTTAGGCGTACCTGTATAAAAAATTTTTTTTTTAAATGTAAAAAAAATCGGCGCTTCTAATTTTAGAACATGTTTATAGTTCTAAGAGTTTGGTTTCGAGATTAAAATTTGGAAAATCGTTCCGAAGCAAAAAACAACAGGTCAGAATAATTTATCTATAGTCAAAATCTTCATAAATATATTATATAAATATCAACGGTGTATCATGGGCTTCCCAGGGTGAAAAAAAAAAGTGGGTGGGGGGGATATTCTCTTCATAGTATTTAAAATTCAAATTAAATTTGTTCCTTTAATAATGTAATTTTAAAAAAAATATGCCTATTATATCTATGATTATAATTGATCTAATTCGTTCTATAAACCGGAACGAAAGTCGCTCGTACAATATGTGATTTTTCCCCTAGTTAACGTCCTATAAAAATGCTAAAAATATATTTTTTTACACCATAAAAATTTTAAGCATGGGCGTAGTAGAGGTGAGGTGTGTGTGTGTTAGTCTGTCAGTCACGGCCGGGAGCCTAAGTTGGCTAATACGTCATGTCATTAGCAACTAGTGAAGCGGTTCCCAACCTGTGGGTTGCGACCCCTTGGGGGGGGGGGGTGTCGAACGACGCTTTTCAAGGGGTCGCCTAAGACCATCGGAAAACGCGTATACTCTACAGTTATGAAGTAGCAACGAAAATAATTTTAACAACATGATAAACTGTATTAAAGGGTCGCGGCATTAGGAAAGTTGAGAGCCGCTGAACTAGAGTGAGGATGTTTAATGTTTCATCGCCATCATTATTATCATCATGTCCCTTAGTCATTGGGCCGTTGGGGCGCCGCAGATGACATGAAAACTACCCTTCTCCATTCCTCTCTGTTTTCTGCACTACGCAATAACATCGCCTAGCTTTAATCCCGTCCACTCTAAGATGTTATCTTCCCCATCTTTTTCACTCCGTCTTCCTCTTCTACTTCCTCCTCTGGTTGTGCCCTGGACGATTTAATGTTTAGATTTCTCTAAATGCTTTCATTGTTGCAACTAATTTCCTTCGAATTTGTATGCTAACAGCCAAAAGTTGAGTAACGTGCGGTTGACCTTTCAAGTGCTGTCTTTAATCACTTTAATTGCAATCAGTAAATTATTTTCCAATTTTAACTATCATAATTTTAATATTAAAAAAAAAAAATAGAAGTTACAGTAATAAAATTGATGTTACGTTTATAGTTTGTGAGCATTTTGAAATTTAGTAACAATAAGTTACAATAATCCTTCATTTAAAAACGGGGAAAGTTACTTTTTAGTTGTTTTTTTTTACTGTTTACATTATGAAGATTATTTTTTTTTAAATGTTCATTTTGAAGAAATTCTCATTCAACTCTTTCAACACTTATCTTTCTCCAGCATGCCAAATTTTAAGCTTTGCTGGTCTGTGTTGCCTTCTTAGTACCGGAAATTCAATGATTACTAAAAAATAAAATGATCGTAAAATTAATATGCGATTAGTATTACTATTATTGTTAATTTAGCATACACATTATTACATAAATTATTTTAAAAAATATATTGTTATAAAATTATATAAAAAAAATTTTTTTTTTTAATTAACATTTCCTGTATTTTCCTGAAATGGAACTAAGAATGAAACTAGAAATGAAACTAGGAATGAAACTAGGAATGAAGCTAGGAATGAAACTAGGAATGAAACTAGGAATGAAACTAGGAATGATTGGGGCATAAAGCATTAGAGTTTCTCATATAGTAGAAGACAATGATCGAAAATAATGGTGATATAGGTTATCTCCATTACTTAATCGGTCATTGTGTCCTCCGCAACAATAAAACATTCAATAAATATTCCCTGTAGCTAAGTATGCTAGTTAAAACGGATCTCAATTAGAATTTGTGTACATTAAAATTATATTATGAATTTTATCGAAGAAAGAAATATTTAAAACAGAATTTTAATTTAGCGGCTAAAAGCTGTTTTGTTTTGTTTTTGTTTTAGTTTTTTAAAAAAAATATCTACTTTATTGTCTTTATCCGTTTCAGTCAATCGTCCGTTATTTCAGTCGCAGCCGTTGTAATATCAGCTGGCTTACACAGTGGCGCAGTTCCTACTTCCTTGACCTTCTTCTGGTCTCCGTTTTCGTTTAGCACTTGCGGTCATTCTTATTCTTTTCCGCCCTTTCATTTTTGTAAGACACAGTTAGGTTGCACGTATATCATGTATACATTTAATTTATAATTATATGAATTTTTTTAAGATACAGTCAGGTTGCACGTATATCATGTATACATTTAATTTATAATTATATGAATTTTTTTAAGATACAGTCAGGTTGCACGTATATCATGTATACATTTAATTTATAATTATATGAATTTTTTTAAGATACAGTCAGGTTGCACGTATATCATGTATACATTTAATTTATAATTATATGAATTTTTTTAAGATACAGTCAGGTTGCACGTATATCATGTATACATTTAATTTATAATTATATGAATTTTTTTAAGACACAGTCAGGTTGCACGTATATCATGTATACATTTAATTTATAATTATGTGAATTTTTGTAAGATATAGTTAGGTTGCACGTATATCATGTATACATTTAATTTATAATTATGTGAATTTTTGTAAGACACAGTTAGGTTGCACGTATATCATGTATACATTTAATTTATAATTATGTGAATTTTTGTAAGACACAGTTAGGTTGCACGTATATCATGTATACATTTAATTTATAATTATGTGAATTTTTGTAAGACACAGTTAGGTTGCACGTATATCATGTATACATTTAATTTATAATTATGTGAATTTTTTTAAGACACAGTTAGGTTGCACGTATATCATGTATACATTTAATTTATAATTATGTGAATTTTTCTAAGACACAGTTAGGTTGCACGTATATCATGTATGCATTTAATTTATAATTATGTGAATTTTTTTATAGTACCGGCACTGACGATGGCGTTTTGTCGAAACGTTAAAATGTAAAGCATAATTACCTTTATAATCAGATATGGTTAAATTATGTCATTTCTCACTAGTCACTAGGGTTGCAAGGTGCTTTTAAAAAAAACACAGACACTTGTCCCATCCTTCCCCTCCCTGTGGCGCCACCAAACGGGGAAAAAGGCGTAGGGTGGTGGTCCCAAAAGAAATATATATCTCTGATATATATATTGTGATTTTCCCCCTGAAATACCGGACGCTCCTGCTATCAGGCTAACACAACTGTGGAGTCGTTATTACTTAAATGCACTTTCCCCCCTCCCCTCTTATATGTAGGCTGCTTCAAATATCGTTTATAAAAAATATATATAAACATACACATACAAATTATAAGAATCATAACTATTACTCGCCAAATGATAAATATCAAAGAAAAAATATTATATATAATGTATTAGGGTGGTCTAAATGTAGATAAAAAAAAAAAAAAAATCAGGTTTGATGAAAATCACGATCAGAAAAAATAATTTAAAAAAAGGATTTATTTGATTTAAAGAGGATTATAATCGAATTAATTATTTATTTGATTTAAATAGGATTATAATCGGATTAATTATTTATTTGATTTAAAGAGGATTATAATCGGTTTAATTATTTATTTGATTTAAAGAGGATTATAATCGGATTAATTATTTATTTGATTTAAAGACGATTATAATCGGATTAATTATTTATTTGATTTAAATAGGATTATAATCGGATTAATTATTTATTTGATTTAAAAAGGATTTTCAAAATTTAAATAGATTTTTAAAAAAAAAATTTATTTTTATAAAATGGATTCCATCAGAATTAGAAGTTTACTACGGTTTGAACTTTAATTAATGTTTTTTTAAATTATTTTGAAGAAAAAAAAATGTATCATTTGATTTAAAAAACAAATGATTGTTTCAATATAATTCAGATTTATAAAAATGTAAATGCATTTTTCTTCTTTTTTAAAGAAAAAACATGTCTTTGCCAGTATTATTCATCCCAACATGAACTTGCTCATGATATTTTAATAAAAACTATTATGAAATATCAAAAAATTAACTTTAAAAAAAAAAAGGGGGGGGGGTTTTAAACGTTATAATCAATCGCTTATGAATAAGTATTTCTATTCGGTTTCAGTTTCACACTTTCGCAATGACCAGAATCAATATCACAAAACTGCCATTCGTCAAATTTCATTCTCTTCCACCAAAGCCGCCTGATCAAATTATTTCAATACAACATCATCATCATCATGCCCCATAGTCTTTGGACCGTTGGGGCGCCACAGAGGACATAAAAAACTATTCTTCTCCATTCCTCTCCGTCTCCTGCCCTGATGCCTAGCATCGCCTAGTTGTAATCCCGTCCATTCTTTGATGTTATCGTCCCATCTTTTTCTCTGTCTCTTTAGCGCGACCTGAGTACGGCCCGGCCAGTCGGCCACAAATCGGGTTTGACTCCGAAAAGAACAAAAAAAAAAATGGTTCACGAAAAGAAATTTGGCTCTCAAATTATTTTTTTTATCGTCCTCCTGTTGATTGTTGGCTCTTTTGACTCATGAGTTGGCCCACCACTGGATTAGAATAACCAATTTGCCAGCGCTCTCACCCCAAGCCATATCTAATTTCTAAAAACTGCAAACGTTTAAGCTTAATTGAATAAAAATGACATTTATCGTGAAAGAAACTTGTATGCAATCAGTAAGAAATAACTTACTGTCTCGCTAAAAATACATTAAAAAAATCCGTTCATTTTTAGCAAGTGCCTTGAAATACAAATAGATTAGATGAAGAAATATAGTTATACTCAATAAAAGTCAATTTAAAAATTAATACATTACAATTGTATTGTTCCGATTTAAATCGTGATTGACTTTCGAATTTCGTTGTGGTGACTTTGTAGAGGGCATAATTTACCCATGTAGAGGGCAGCGTTTGCCCTTGTAGAGGGCAGCGTTTACCTTTTTGAGGGCAGCGTTTACCCTTGTAGAGGGCAGCGTTTACCTTTTTGAGGGCAGCGTTTACCTTTTTGAGGGCAGCGTTTACCTTTTTGAGGGCAGCGTTTACCTTTGTAGAGGGTATCATTTACCTTTTCTTTTACTAATTTTTTGAAGTAGCTTTAGATGATTATCATGATCAGAAATGCATAAGGAGGCACTGGACAATTCCTTGATGTAGACCACGCCTTGATGTATAACCGTGCCTTGATGTAGGCCGCATGCCTTGATGTAGACCCTTAATTAGGAAGGTGCATCTTTCACGATATCCCCTTTCCTCTTCTGCAGTTAGTTTGGATTGCCTGCGCGGAACACCCATACTTAAAACGTGTGCAAGCTTCAGCCATCCACCATGCACGTCGAACAGGTCGTGGTGGCATAAACCATGCTCCGCGTGTATGAGCTTCTCCTCCAACTATACAATGTCTAACTCGAGAAATTCCCTGTAATCATCTCTGTGCTGCGTAGGTTCAAGTTTTCCATTGGCGAATTCCACGAGACTGTCCTTGTCATATTTGAGACTGCCCCTGTCATATTTGAGACTGTCCTCGTCATATTTGAGTCTGTCCTCGTCATATTTGAGACTGTCGTCATATTTGAGACTGTCCTTGTCATGTTTGAGACTGTCCTTGTCATGTCTGAGACTGTCCTCGTCATGTTTGAGACTGCCCTCGTCCTATTTGAGACCGCCCTTGTCCTGTTTGAGACTGTCGTCATATTTGAGACTGTCCTCGTCATATTTGAGACTGCCCCTGTCATATTTGAGACTGTCCTCGTCATATTTGAGTCTGTCCTCGTCATATTTGAGACTGTCGTCATATTTGAGACTGTCCTTGTCCTGTTTGAGACCGTCCTTGTCATGTTTGAGACTGTCCTTGTCATATTTGAGTCTGTCCTCGTCATATTTGAGACTGTCGTCATATTTGAGACTGTCCTCGTCATATTTGAGACTGCCCCTGTCATATTTGAGACTGTCCTCGTCATATTTGAGTCTGTCCTCGTCATATTTGAGACTGTCGTCATATTTGAGACTGTCCTTGTCCTGTTTGAGACCGCCCTTGTCATGTTTGAGACTGTCCTTGTTATATTTGAGACTGCCCATTATAAATATATATTTCATTAGTTGAACAACTTTGCTAACAGGATTGATCAATTTCGCTCCATGATTGCTTGCAGCTCTTAAAGATATAGGTTAATCACATACAAGACATTGCAGTTTTCCATACTCTAACCGGAGATCTTTACCAGAACAATTTCTCAAATACGCCGGGCGTAAGCCAAGCAGAGAAGGTCCACCTTTTCCATTTTGTTTCTTTCTAAAAGTAGCTAGGTCCCACTTCATATGAACTGTATCAAACTCGAAGTAGTGTCAAAGAACATTTACTTTATCTTTGATCCCCCGCTCTCTCTCGTCCCCTGAATGTGCAGCAGCATAACAGGTATAGTTCATCAACCCTTTCATTCACAGCAAGGTTAAGTGGGAGCTTTCCCATCACTACCAGTGGTACCGAAGACGTTTGAAATTCTTTCTTCACATGTTGAGCCCGTAAGAGGCACACTTTTTCGTTTGTGACACATCTTTTAAACCTGTTTTTCCCATTACGGCGATAACAGGGACTAAAATGGAACAAACTTGAATGACCCCGGCCCCCCCAACTGATCATTTGCAGGAATTATTTTCTTGTGTAGTGGAACGAACTAGGAAGATCAGACCAATCTATTTCCAAACTTATAAACTTTGGACCACCATAATTATATATACTACATACAGGGCCGTTAGGGAAAAGTATCTGGGGCTAGGATGGAGTGTTCCTTTCAGAAAATTTCATCGAATGGAGTACAGTGGCGTAGCGAGGGGGGGCAAGGGGGGCATCAGGCCCCGGGCGCTACTCACAAAGGGGCGCCAAATGGTATATTTTACATATAATATTGTAGGGTTTTCGAATGGGGGGGGCGCTAAAAAGGTATTGTGCCCCGGGCGCGAGTTAAGCTCGCTACGCCACTGATGGAGTAGGGGGATTTTCAGGTGTTAAAAGGGGTGCAGGGCATCTACCAGGGGCATAAAAATAAGGCATAAAATAACCCAGGAGTTGCTTTCACTTCATGCCGGCCGTGGCGCCCCACGAGGGTATGCTCTTGGCCCCAGCTTCGTTCCTCCCCTGGAATATTCTAACTATAGTAGATACCGAACAAAAGCAAAAAATTATTAAAACATGATTATACAATAGCACTGCTGACATGATTATACAATAGCACTGCTGACACTATTATACAATAGCACTGCTGACGTACATGATTACACAATAACACTGCTGACATGATTATGCAATAGCACTGCTGACATGATTATGCAATAGCACTGCTGACATGATCATACAATAGCACTGCTGACATGATTATACAATATCACTGCTGACATGATTATACAATAGCACTGCTGACACGATTACACAATAGCACTGCTGACATATACATGATTAATCAATGGCACTGCTGACATGATTATACATGTTGAACGGAACACTAACAAAACTGTATGCAGGCCTATTACCATTACCTCGATCCAATTATTTAAATGTAAATGCGTTGAAGTTTTACAGGCAAAAAATAAAAAGAGAGAACATATAAACTGTTTGAAAAAAAGACACATAAATAGTACAGAAATGTCATAATCATTGTAAAAAAAGAGATGATCTATTTACTAAAGTCATCATATATTTATGAGGGAAGTGGAAACAATATAAAATCCGATTCCCCCCCCCCCCCCAAAAAAAATCATTAGATTGAAAGGTAGATTTGGTTGGAATTTCAACCGGTTACATCCCTCATAAGATCTATTACTAATTAATGAACTCATATGGCGCCAACTGGGAAACCATTTGATCTACTTACATTACAATCCTACCAGCCCACCCCACCTACCAGCCCCGCTAATTCCTGGGTTATATATTTAAAGTAACCATTTAAATTAAAAAAAAGAAAAAAAAGTATTGATTTGAATTGGAAGAACGTGTTCACAAAACCTGCTGAACCTGCTTACCACTGAACCTTCAAAGCAAATTTAGTTGCTCAAAGATCTTTCAGTATTCATAAACAATAGGGCCCGCATGATGCCCCTTGAAGCGAGGCCCTGTGCAACTGCAAAGTGTGCAAATGCCTTAAGATGGTAGCTGATTTTCAAAACGCGGTATCCACCATTTTAAAAAAAAAAGAAAAAACCTAACCATTTTGTAGAGCAAACCAGGTTTGTTTAGGACATGGTAAATTCTATATACTAAACACATTATATTCCTATTTTATTCGTGTCTAAAAATGATTTAATCCTCTAAACGCTTTATTAATTTTTTGTAAAAAGTTGAATAATCTCAAAACCCCCAAAATGGATATACAGCATTTTTAAAATCAGCTCTTCATATATATATATATATGTGTCTGTGTATTTGATATTATAAACACATGAATTGTTTACAATAACGCATAGTCACTATAAAACTACAACACATTGGTGCACGATTATAACCGTGGCATTACTAAGATTATAAAGTGATCCGATTCTGTCCATTTCTTATAATATATTCACTTACTCCAATGCGTCAGTCGAAAAGTTCAATGTTTGTGGGTCCCACTTAGATTTGAATTGGGACCGCCGTATTGGTCACAGGACGTATAGCTGGCTTAGCGACATATCGGTCCCCCGGTACAAGGGGGTGGTATGCCTCATACCTGGTAAATAGTAAACTTGTGTCCCGTCATGGTCACAATCCTTTGAGACTCCAGCATCTTAAACGTTAATTATTTGACCAGGGGCTGAATTGAGAGTGAATGCGAGTTAGCGTCGCAAGAAGAGTTTGTGTGCCGATAGTAGCGTGTTTTTTGGCATTCGGTGACGATATCAAAGAGAAGCAGAGCAGTGGATACGCAGGTTTCAATACTAAACACCAGCAGGGCCGGATTAACCTCTAGACAAACAAGGCACATGCCTTGGGCACCAAGCGTTTGGGAGCACCACACGTCTCAATAAATTTTTTTTGCAACAAATTTAAGCCCAGAAACAACTGAAAATTGAACAAGTGCTATGAAAATGAAAAAATACATTATAATACAAATTCACATTCAAGTTTGGTAAAATCTTGAATGCTTAAAAATTAAGCGCATAAAAAATAAAAAAAACTCCTGGTAAATGGTAATGAGCAAAATGCGGACCATGCGGACTCACTCGGCTTGTAAATAAATAATGCGGTCGTAATCGAATGTTAAAAATGTTTGGGAAGTTTTATAAAAAATGTTAAACCATTTTTATATTTTCAATAAATAATATTAAAATAATAACATTAATTAATTAATTCGACCGGGAACCCCTTAGTAATAGACACAAAATGAGCATGTGAACTTGAAAACGTGTGCTGATTTGTATTCTTCACTAGTGAATCACTTGCACAAATCTAGGAATGAATTTGAAAGATTTGAAGAAGCTGCAAAAATAATAACAACAAGTGTAGATTATAAGTCAACTTTGACCCGTAATCGTAAACGAACGACAGTGGTCATTTATGGTGATGCCCCTGAGGTATCTCTGAATGCCATAGACAAATTTCGTATATCTGCATTCTACGCCATGATTGTTGACAAAATTGAGACAGAAATGAATAGACGAGGACAAGTATATAATGATGTAGCAGTTCGATTTTCTTGTTTGGTCGATGTATCACTATCACAAACATCTCAGTGCTGTGAAGAACTAATAAATGCTTATCCTAAAGATCTGAACAATAATTTATGTATTATACTGAACTACAACAGTTTCATTCATATATTCGCCACAAGTTTCCTGCATCAAAATCGGAAAACAACACGTTCAATCATGGAGAATTATACAAAGTAATAGTTAGAGACAACATCGAGTGTGCTTTTCCAAATGTTGAAATCGCCTTGCGCATATTTTTAAAATTAATGGTTACCAACTGTTCAACGGAGCGCTCTTTTTCTCAGTTGAAACGTACAAAAAAATCCAAATAGATCAACAATGAAACAAGAAAGGCTCGATTCATTATCTCTGCTTATGATCGAGGCAGACGTGTTGCGCAAAATTAACTTTGACGATATACTCAAAATCTTCACTAGATGTGAATCTAGGAAAAAAACCTTTAAAATGTAAATGACAATATCTTTTTGATTTTTTCATCTAATAAAAAATAAAGTATTTTTGTCTATTATTATTTCAAAATTTATTAAATATTAATTTTAATACAGAAATACTTTATTGTAGGTTTTATATAAGTGATAGTAGTACAAACTACAAACATATTTGTTAACAACTGTTTTCTTTGAATAATATTGAACATACCAGCGGTCACAGTCAGTGAAAGATCAGGGGCCCCGGGCAGAAGGGGGCATCCATGTGGGTTTGTGCCTTGGGCACTAAAATGGCTTAATCCGGCCCTGAACACCAGGGAGGGGGGCCTATAGCCTGTAATACTAACTTGTTGGTGTGAAAAGACACCACCTCTGACCCCCATATGACACCGTTACGTCCCCGAATTGGATAAAGGTTCACGTCCCCGCATTGGATAAAGGTTCACACCAAGTATAAATGAATACCGCCCGTGTATAAATCAAAGGACCGGAATCAACCGCTTCTTGATTATAACCTTCCTATTTTAGTCTTATAAATAAAAAGCTTCTTGATTGAAACCTTCCTATTTTAGTCTTATAAATATACAGCTTCTTGATTGAAACCTTCCTGTTTTAGTCTTATAAATATACAGCTTCTTGATTGAAACCTTCCTATTTTAGTCTTATAAATATACAGCTTCTTGATTGAAACCTTCCTATTTTAGTCTTATAAATATACAGCTTCTTGATTGAAACCTTCCTATTTTAGTCTTATAAATATACAGCTTCTTGATTGAAACCTTCCTGTTTTAGTCTTATAAATATACAGCTTCTTGATTGAAGCCTTCCTATTTTAGTCTTATAAATATACAGCTTCTTGATTGAAACCTTCCTAGTTTAGTCTTATAAATTTAAAGCTTCTTGATTGAAACCTTCCTGTTTTAGTCTTATAAATATACAGCTTCTTGATTGAAACCTTCCTGTTTTAGTCTTATAAATATACAGCTTCTTGATTGAAACCTTCCTGTTTTAGTCTTATAAATATACAGCTTCTTGATTGAAACCTTCCTATTTTAGTCTTATAAATATACAGCTTCTTGATTGAAACCTTCCTATTTTAGTCTTATAAATATACAGCTTCTTGATTGAAACCTTCCTATTTTAGTCTTATAAATATACAGCTTCTTGATTGAAACCTTCCTGTTTTAGTCTTATAAATATACAGCTTCTTGATTGAAACCTTCCTGTTTTAGTCTTATAAATATACAGCTTCTTGATTGAAACCTTCCTGTTTTAGTCTTATAAATATACAGCTTCTTGATTGAAACCTTCCTATTTTAGTCTTATAAATATACAGCTTCTTGATTGAAACCTTCCTATTTTAGTCTTATAAATATACAGCTTCTTGATTGAAACCTTCCTATTTTAGTCTTATAAATAGAAAGCTTCTTGATTGAAACCTTCCTATTTTAGTCTTATAAATATACAGCTTCTTGATTGAAACCTTCCTATTTTAGTCTTATAAATAGAAAGCTTCTTGATTGAAACCTTCCTATTTTAGTCTTATAAATAGAAAGCTTCTTGATTGAAACCTTCCTATTTTAGTCTTATAAATATACAGCTTCTTGATTGAAACCTTCCTATTTTAGTCTTATAAATATACAGCTTCTTGATTGAAACCTTCCTATTTTAGTCTTATAAATATACAGCTTCTTGATTGAAACCTTCCTATTTTAGTCTTATAAATATACAGCTTCTTGATTGAAACCTTCCTATTTTAGTCTTATAAATATACAGCTTCTTGATTGAAACCTTCCTATTTTAGTCTTATAAATGTACAGCTTCTTGATTGAAACCTTCCTATTTTAGTCTTATAAATATACAGCTTCTTGATTGAAACCTTCCTGTTTTAGTCTTATAAATATACAGCTTCTTGATTGAAACCTTCCTATTTTAGTCTTATAAATATACAGCTTCTTGATTGAAACCTTCCTATTTTAGTCTTATAAATATACAGCTTCTTGATTGAAACCTTCCTATTTTAGTCTTATAAATATACAGCTTCTTGATTGAAACCTTCCTGTTTTAGTCTTATAAATATACAGCTTCTTGATTGAAACCTTCCTATTTTAGTCTTATAAATGTACAGCTTCTTGATTGAAACCTTCCTATTTTAGTCTTATAAATATACAGCTTCTTGATTGAAACCTTCCTATTTTAGTCTTATAAACATACAGCTTCTTGATTGAAACCTTCCTGTTTTAGTCTTATAAATATGCGGCTTCTTGATTGAAACCTTCCTATTTTAGTCTTATAAATATACAGCTTCTTGATTGAAACCTTCCTATTTTAGTCTTATAAATATACAGCTTCTTGATTGAAACCTTCCTGTTTTAGTCTTATAAATATACAGCTTCTTGATTGAAACCTTCCTGTTTTAGTCTTATAAATATACAGCTTCTTGATTGAAACCTTCCTGTTTTAGTCTTATAAATATACAGCTTCTTGATTGAAACCTTCCTGTTTTAGTCTTATAAATATACAGCTTCTTGATTGAAACCTTCCTGTTTTAGTCTTACAAATATACAGCTTCTTGATTGAAACCTTCCTGTTTTAGTCTTATAAATATACAGCTTCTTGATTGAAACCTTCCTGTTTTAGTCTTATAAATATACAGCTTCTTGATTGAAACCTTCCTATTTTAGTCTTATAAATATACAGCTGCTTGATTGAAACCTTCCTATTTTAGTCTTATAAATATACAGCTTCTTGATTGAAACCTTCCAATTTTAGTCTTATAAATATACAGCTTCTTGATTGAAACCTTCCTGTTTTAGTCTTATAAATATACAGCTTCTTGATTGAAACCTTCCTGTTTTAGTCTTATAAATATACAGCTTCTTGATTGAAACCTTCCTATTTTAGTCTTATAAACATACAGCTTCTTGATTGAAACTTTCCTATTTTAGTCTTATAAATATGCAGCTTCTTGATTGAAACCTTCCTATTTTAGTCTTATAAATATACAGCTTCTTGATTGAAACCTTCCTATTTTAGTCTTATAAATATACAGCTTCTTGATTGAAACCTTCCTATTTTAGTCTTATAAATATACAGCTTCTTGATTGAAACCTTCCTATTTTAGTCTTATAAATATACAGCTTCTTGATTGAAACCTTCCTGTTTTAGTCTTATAAATATACAGCTTCTTGATTGAAACCTTCCTGTTTTAGTCTTCTAAATATACAGCTTCTTGATTGAAACCTTCCTGTTTTAGTCTTCTAAATATACAGCTTCTTGATTGAAACCTTCCTGTTTTAGTCTTATAAATATACAGCTTCTTGATTGAAACCTTCCTATTTTAGTCTTATAAATATACAGCTTCTTGATTGAAACCTTCCTATTTTAGTCTTATAAACATACAGCTTCTTGATTGAAACCTTCCTATTTTAGTCTTATAAACATACAGCTTCTTGATTGAAACCTTCCTATTTTAGTCTTATAAATATGCAGCTTCTTGATTGAAACCTTCCTATTTTAGTCTTATAAATATACAGCTTCTTGATTGAAACCTTCCTATTTTAGTCTTATAAATATACAGCTTCTTGATTGAAACCTTCCTATTTTAGTCTTATAAATATACAGCTTCTTGATTGAAACTTTCCTATTTTAGTCTTATAAATATACAGCTTCTTGATTGAAACCTTCCTATTTTAGTCTTATAAATATACAGCTTCTTGATTGAAACCTTCCTGTTTTAGTCTTATAAATATACAGCTTCTTGATTTAAACCTTCCTGTTTTAGTCTTATAAATATACAGCTTCTTGATTGAAACCTTCCTGTTTTAGTCTTATAAATATACAGCTTCTTGATTGAAACCTTCCTATTTTAGTCTTATAAATATACAGCTTCTTGATTGAAACCTTCCTATTTTAGTCTTATAAATATACAGCTTCTTGATTGAAACCTTCCTATTTTAGTCTTATAAATATACAGCTTCTTGATTGAAACCTTCCTATTTTAGTCTTATAAATATACAGCTTCTTGATTGAAACCTTCCTGTTTTAGTCTTATAAATATACAGCTTCTTGATTGAAACCTTCCTATTTTAGTCTTATAAATGTACAGCTTCTTGATTGAAACCTTCCTGTTTTAGTCTTATAAATATACAGCTTCTTGATTGAAACCTTCCTATTTTAGTCTTATAAATATACAGCTTCTTGATTGAAACCTTCCTATTTTAGTCTTATAAATATACAGCTTCTTGATTGAAACCTTCCTATTTTAGTCTTATAAATAGAAAGCTTCTTGATTGAAACCTTCCTATTTTAGTCTTATAAATATACAGCTTCTTGATTGAAACCTTCCTATTTTAGTCTTATAAATATACAGCTTCTTGATTGAAACCTTCCTATTTTAGTCTTATAAATATACAGCTTCTTGATTGAAACCTTCCTATTTTAGTCTTATAAATATACAGCTTCTTGATTGAAACCTTCCTATTTTAGTCTTATAAATATACAGCTTCTTGATTGAAACCTTCCTGTTTTAGTCTTATAAATATACAGCTTCTTGATTGAAACCTTCCTATTTTAGTCTTATAAATATACAGCTTCTTGATTGAAACCTTCCTATTTTAGTCTTATAAATATACAGCTTCTTGATTGAAACCTTCCTATTTTAGTCTTATAAATATACAGCTTCTTGATTGAAACCTTCCTGTTTTAGTCTTATAAATATACAGCTTCTTGATTGAAACCTTCCTATTTTAGTCTTATAAATGTACAGCTTCTTGATTGAAACCTTCCTATTTTAGTCTTATAAATATACAGCTTCTTGATTGAAACCTTCCTATTTTAGTCTTATAAACATACAGCTTCTTGATTGAAACCTTCCTGTTTTTGTCTTATAAATATGCGGCTTCTTGATTGAAACCTTCCTATTTTAGTCTTATAAATATACAGCTTCTTGATTGAAACCTTCCTATTTTAGTCTTATAAATATACAGCTTCTTGATTGAAACCTTCCTGTTTTAGTCTTATAAATATACAGCTTCTTGATTGAAACCTTCCTGTTTTAGTCTTATAAATATACAGCTTCTTGATTGAAACCTTCCTGTTTTAGTCTTATAAATATACAGCTTCTTGATTGAAACCTTCCTGTTTTAGTCTTATAAATATACAGCTTCTTGATTGAAACCTTCCTGTTTTAGTCTTACAAATATACAGCTTCTTGATTGAAACCTTCCTGTTTTAGTCTTATAAATATACAGCTTCTTGATTGAAACCTTCCTGTTTTAGTCTTATAAATATACAGCTTCTTGATTGAAACCTTCCTATTTTAGTCTTATAAATATACAGCTTCTTGATTGAAACCTTCCTATTTTAGTCTTATAAATATACAGCTTCTTGATTGAAACCTTCCTATTTTAGTCTTATAAATATACAGCTTCTTGATTGAAACCTTCCTGTTTTAGTCTTATAAATATACAGCTTCTTGATTGAAACCTTCCTGTTTTAGTCTTATAAATATACAGCTTCTTGATTGAAACCTTCCTGTTTTAGTCTTATAAATATACAGCTTCTTGATTGAAACCTTCCTATTTTAGTCTTATAAACATACAGCTTCTTGATTGAAACCTTCCTATTTTAGTATTATAAACATACAGCTTCTTGATTGAAACCTTCCTATTTTAGTCTTATAAATATGCAGCTTCTTGATTGAAACCTTCCTATTTTAGTCTTATAAATATACAGCTTCTTGATTGAAACCTTCCTATTTTAGTCTTATAAATATACAGCTTCTTGATTGAAACCTTCCTATTTTAGTCTTATAAATATACAGCTTCTTGATTGAAACCTTCCTATTTTAGTCTTATAAATATACAGCTTCTTGATTGAAACCTTCCTATTTTAGTCTTATAAATATACAGCTTCTTGATTGAAACCTTCCTGTTTTAGTCTTATAAATATACAGCTTCTTTATTGAAACCTTCCTGTTTTAGTCTTATAAATATACAGCTTCTTGATTGAAACCTTCCTGTTTTAGTCTTATAAATATACAGCTTCTTGATTGAAACCTTCCTATTTTAGTCTTATAAACATACAGCTTCTTGATTGAAACCTTCCTATTTTAGTCTTATAAATATGCAGCTTCTTGATTGAAACCTTCCTATTTTAGTCTTATAAATATACAGCTTCTTGATTGAAACCTTCCTATTTTAGTCTTATAAATATACAGCTTCTTGATTGAAACCTTCCTATTTTAGTCTTATAAATATACAGCTTCTTGATTGAAACCTTCCTATTTTAGTCTTATAAATATACAGCTTCTTGATTGAAACCTTCCTATTTTAGTCTTATAAATATACAGCTTCTTGATTGAAACCTTCCTGTTTTAGTCTTATAAATATACAGCTTCTTGATTGAAACCTTCCTGTTTTAGTCTTATAAATATACAGCTTCTTGATTGAAACCTTCCTGTTTTAGTCTTATAAATATACAGCTTCTTGATTGAAACCTTCCTATTTTAGTCTTATAAATATACAGCTTCTTGATTGAAACCTTCCTATTTTAGTCTTATAAACATACAGCTTCTTGATTGAAACCTTCCTATTTTAGTCTTATAAACATACAGCTTCTTGATTGAAACCTTCCTATTTTAGTCTTATAAATATGCAGCTTCTTGATTGAAACCTTCCTATTTTAGTCTTATAAATATACAGCTTCTTGATTGAAACCTTCCTATTTTAGTCTTATAAATATACAGCTTCTTGATTGAAACCTTCCTATTTTAGTCTTATAAATATACAGCTTCTTGATTGAAACTTTCCTATTTTAGTCTTATAAATATACAGCTTCTTGATTGAAACCTTCCTATTTTAGTCTTATAAATATACAGCTTCTTGATTGAAACCTTCCTGTTTTAGTCTTATAAATATACAGCTTCTTGATTTAAACCTTCCTGTTTTAGTCTTATAAATATACAGCTTCTTGATTGAAACCTTCCTGTTTTAGTCTTATAAATATACAGCTTCTTGATTGAAACCTTCCTATTTTAGTCTTATAAATAGAAAGCTTCTTGATTGAAACCTTCCTATTTTAGTCTTATAAATATACAGCTTCTTGATTGAAACCTTCCTATTTTAGTCTTATAAATATACAGCTTCTTGATTGAAACCTTCCTATTTTAGTCTTATAAATATACAGCTTCTTGATTGAAACCTTCCTATTTTAGTCTTATAAATATACAGCTTCTTGATTGAAACCTTCCTATTTTAGTCTTATAAATAGAAAGCTTCTTGATTGAAACCTTCCTATTTTAGTCTTATAAATATACAGCTTCTTGATTGAAACCTTCCTATTTTAGTCTTATAAATATACAGCTTCTTGATTGAAACCTTCCTGTTTTAGTCTTATAAATATACAGCTTCTTGATTGAAATCTTCCTGTTTTAGTCTTATAAATATACAGCTTCTTGATTGAAGTTGAAGGGAATTCTAAATCTCTTATATTAACTTCTCTTGTGTTCGTAGTTGGCTGGCAAAAATCTTCGGATGGCTGAATGACTCACTTCCCGTCAACCTATCGAGCTGAAACTTGGCACACGGACTCGTTGCCGATGACAACGCGTTCTGTTAAATGCTCAGTGAAATAAATCTGCGGTGTGAAAGCGGGGTTGGGAGGGGGGGTCATTAGAATATTAATATAGTTCAAGGGGCGTGACAAAATTTGCGGTTGCGAGCCTTGGTGTGTGTGTGTGTGTGTGGGAAAGGTGGGGGGGGGGGGACCAATTGGGATTCTAATAAAGTGCGTTACTTGTAGGCGTGTCTTGTCTAATTTTCAGCCCCACCCCGTTGCTCGATGTTACATTTTATACAAGATTTATAGGAAACACATTTTTTGTGTGGACGTTGCATTGAATGCCATCTTAGTCTTACGGATAATGTCAACATAAAGAGAGATCATTCTTTTACCCCGACTTTTCAATGGGATTATTTCAATTTTATTTCAAGTTATTTATGAATAATAAATTATGAGGTAGATAAATACACCAATAACATACGAACGTTTTAACAGCTTTAACTTGCTTGTTGCAAAGCACAGATTGTTGCAAAGCACCGATTGTTGTAAAGCACTGATTGTTGTAAAGCACTGATTGTTGCAAAGCACTGATTGTTGCAAAGCACTGATTGTTGCAAAGCACTGATTGTTGCAAAGCACTGTTTGATTGTTGCAAAGCACTGATTGATTGTTGCAAAGCACTGATTGATTGTTGCAAAGCACTGATTGATTGTTGCAAAGCACTGATTGATTGTTGCAAAGCACTGATTGATTGTTGCAAAGCACTGATTGAGCGTCACTCAATGCCAGCAGTAACACAATTCAAAATGGAGAAGTCAGTTGAGTTCATTGCTTTCACCACATACGTGTATGTTTAACCGCTCCCCCCCCCCCCTCACAATACTCGACCACCTCTTGCCGTCATTGTATACAAAAAAGGCGAGCTATATTAAGTAACAAAATGGGATAATATACATTTAATAATTGCCACACCTACCGCTGCATCTATGGGATGCGCACACTTAGCCTCGACCTTGATCTGATATGCAGACGCCGCCACTACTATATCGAGGCAAGTGGTCAATTAACCGCATTGACCTGCCGTGGAGGCCCGGACCGCGGCGTAAATGACGTCAGTTGGGTGTTTGACCTCGTATCCGGATATTTGTTCGAAAGATATTTCGTCGACGGAAATTTGATCGACGGAAATTTGATCGAACGGAAATTTGGACGAATCTTATTTTTTAGTTTACACGTTAAAATTTTGCATCAAATTTTTTTTTTTGAACGCATAATTTTGTTTTACTGTATAGCATAGGCGTTCAAAAAGAAATTCGACCAAAATTTTAACGTGTGAACTGAAAACAAGATTCGACAAAATTTCCGTTCGATCAAATTTTCCGTCGATCAATTTTCTGTCGACGAAATTTCTTTCGATCAAATTTCCGGCAACCGTTTGACCTACTACCGTGGCCCGCGTTGAATGGGCAGTTCATAAATAAAAACTCAAGTTTCCTGTGAACTCCAGGAAACGGGGTTTAACTAAATTATGAAACAGCATTGATAAACAGCATTCATAAACAGCATTCATAACAGCATTCATAACAGCATTCATAACAGCATTCATAACAGCATTCATAAGAGCATTCATAACAGCATTCATAAGAGCATTCATAACAGCATTCATAACAGCATTCATAACATCATTCATAACATCATTCATAACAGCATTCATACAGCATTCATAATGCTGTGTGCTGTACACACACTAATATAACACGATCGTGGATGCTTGATGGGCTATTGAAATATGTTTTTTTAAAAATCGTCTTTGGTTCCAATATAGTATTTGTTATTTCTAATTTCGATTCGAGTATAAGCAAGTAAATGTTGGCACATATACCTTATGGAATATCACTATTGAACAATGACTTAAAATGTCGGCACAAAATTAATATCAATATTGAACAAAATCTTCATGTATGCAAGTAAATTTTGGCACATACTTAATGGAGTATTAATATTGAACAATGCTTCATATATGCAAGTCAGTGTCGGCACATGCTTAATGGAATATCAGTATTGAACAATGCTTCATATATGCAAGTCAGTGTCGGCACATGCTTAATGGAATATCAGTATTGAACAATGCTTCATATATGCAAGTCAGTGTCGGCACATGCTTAATGGAATATCAGTATTGAACAATGCTTCATATATGCAAGTCAGTGTCGGCACATGCTTAATGGAATATCAGTATTGAACAATGCTTCATATATGCAAGTCAGTGTCGGCACATGCTTAATGGAATATCAGTATCGAAGAGAGACTCTGGCTGGTTTTATGTTATTGTGTTTTTTTTAAAATAAATTGTTTCACCGTTGGGTACGCCTCTGACACCATGTACTCTATATTGTACATATTTGATCACGATCCCATGGCGTGCTCAGCAGAAATTGTTTCGTTTTAAATAAAACCCAAGGGGGGCGGAATTGAGGTTGTCTGTCTTTGATGGTGAGGCTACCTCCCCTGGAAGTAATGTGACATTGACCAAATAAAGGTCACTTTCAAGCGGCCCATTAAATGTGGGTGCGGGTGGTTGGTGTGGGGGTCACATTATGGGTATGGGCGGTGGGGGGGAGCACGAAGGGTGGTTAAATCTATTTCTGAACAAATACAGTTGTCAACCACCTCAAACCGACTTAAGGGCGACCCAGTCCTGAAGATGGCGGTGGTCTTCTCAGGAAGTAGGTCACTCCTATACCATTGCATGCCTGCGCATGTTCATTACCGGGATACAATGTTGTGTTTTGTTTGTACGCAATTAATGATGGGGGAATGCTGGATTGAGTGGAATGTACAATGACACTTCACATTTTAAAATAATTTTATGTAATATACTAGAATATATGACCCGTTTCTACACGAACAGTAATGGTTAGGAATATTGCGCTACTCTCTACCTGGTATTGCGAAGTCTCAACATCTGTAACATCCATTTTTGAGTGCTGTAACTGAATTAGGTTTTAATGTATTGTTATATCCTCAAGATAAAAACAAAAATGGCAATTTTCCACGAAATGTATTTCGAATATGTAAGTTTGTATTTTTTATGTAATGTTTTGTCCTTGTTTGTGCCAATTAAATGTTAAAAAAAAATCATTTGGAGTTTTAACTTTCTTATAGAAAGTTGAAATATTGAACTATATAGATAATAATTTATTTGTATTTTTTTTGTGTGGATGTCTTCATTTAGTATAAAATTATAAAATATTGTACGAATACAAAGTTTCTAAAAAAGCAACTATCCCAGAATTGCTGTAACAAATATTTTGACTTAATAATGCATTTATCTAAATATTACGATGTTGGGCATACAAGAGCCTGAAAAAGTTATTGGTTCAAAACTTTGCTCATGTGAACCAATGAAAGATATTAATTACTGTGCATTTATATAAAAGTGTTTGCCTTCAATACCATTTTCCGAAATAATATATCCATAGGGGATTTTCGTCTCTCCCTACCCTTGTGCGACTCTGACCATGGCAAGCTGGCAATTCCAAGAGTAGTGCAGGGCATGTAAGCAGCACTACTGGCTAGACCAGGAGTATGGCAGGGCATTTAAGAAGCACTAACACTCTTTTTTTAATGTGATCTGCAGATCCTTGTTGGAGCAGATGAGGTGAGCCTGCCCCAGATCTCCATGTCCTGGTGAGTGGGGAACAATGCAAGCCTGTGTCTTTCTGGACAAGTGGATGGACAAACTACCCAAACTGTCTAAACACAAGAACTTGTTCCCCAAAAGTGGTGAGTGTCTGACATGAGTTACGCACATTTTTTCCTTGTCATATGTAGATATGATATTGATAATCTTACGTGGCACCCTCCTCCTTTTCACATTCACTCTTCACTCCCTCCCACATTCACTCCTTCCCACATTCACTCCCTCCCACATTCACTCCCTCCCACATTCACTCCCTCCAACATTCACTCCCTCCCACATTCACTCCTCCCTAATTCACTCCCTCCCACATTCACTCCCTCCCACATTCACTCCCTCCCACATTCACTCCCTCCCACATTCACTCCCTCCCACATTCACTCCCTCCCACATTCACTCCCTCCCACATTCACTCCCTCCGACATTCAATTCCTCCCACATTCACTCCCTCCCACATTCACTCCCTCCGTCCTGTCACCACTCCTCTTTCACCACTCCCATTGCATCCATTATTTTTCTCCCACTTTCACCCCTCTGCTTTCACTGTTTATGATAGCATTATACCACCTTATTATTTTTAAAAAATCTATGACACAAACTATGATAAAATTTATGACAATTCTCCCACAGCTACTCCGGGAGAAGGTCACATTCTCTGTAAGATCTGTGGAGACAAGGCTTCTGGCTTCCATTATGGAGTCTTTTCATGTGAGGGTTGCAAGGTGAGACATTGTGTAATCTGACCATCACTTGTCTGGACTCTGACCATCACATGTCTGGACCCTGACCATCACTTGTCCGTACTCTGACCATCAACTGTGTCAACTCTGACCATTACTTCTCTGAACGCTGAGCGTCTGTTGTCTGGACCCTGACCATCACTTGTCTGGCTGTGTCTACAAGCTTCCCCTTAGTACTAATGACTGTTTCAACATTATCACATTGGAAAAAAATAAAGTAAAATTCCATGTTTTTAATTATCCCCTTTATCCAAGTAGCCTACAAAATATTTCCTACACTATCGCCAGGGTTTTTTTCGTCGCACCATTCGCCATCAGCTGACATATAAACCATGCGACACCCCGAGCCAATGTCTGATTATGAGAATCAGCCGCAACCGTTGTCAGTACTGCCGGCTCCAGAAATGTATTTCTTCCGGGATGTCACATGAAGGTAATTTGGACTGTAGTCAATTCATTTAAGGCAGTGGTTCTCAACCTTCCTAATACCGCAACACTTTAATTCAGTTCCTAATATTGTGGCGACTCCCAACCACAAAATTATTTTCATTGTTACTTCATAACTGTAGAGTATATGTGTTTTCCGATGGTCTTAAGCGACCCCTGGGGAAAGGGTCGTTTGACCTCTAAAGGGGTAGCGGCCCACAGGTTGAGAACCGCTGATTTAAGGCCTTGCTTTTACTGTTTGATTTAACCACCCATGTGTTAGCACTATGTTGCTATGACTACACTTTCTAATGCTTAACCAAGAGGCGTACAAATTTCTTACTGGGTTGTGCCCAACTATAGCAGCTGGGATGAAATGACTCGTTAGTCAAGTAACACAGCTGGGATGAAATGACTCGTTAGCCAAGTAAAGCAGCTGTTCTTGTGAAGGAGGTAAAACCTGTGGGGAACATAAAAATCCTCATGCGCCAAAGACAGCAGCTAACTTGGAGTGAGATTAAAAAATGAGCCGTCAAAGAAAAGAGTAGATGTAGTCGTACTCGTTACTCATGCCAGGAACGGAAGTTTATCTTGTGTCTTATGATTTTCAACATACAGCCATTAAAGTACCCCAATAAAAATCTACCTTTTATACGCAAAATTAAAAAAAATATATATTCAATAGATTGAATAAAAAAAAAAAAATTATTAATTTTTACTTTCCTATTCCTAGCTGTCAGACTGGGCAGGTGCCCTAAGAAATCCCGTCCCTCAAGTAGCAGTTTTTTTATGTTGCCCCAAACTCAACATGGTCACGTCGACCTGGATAGACAGGTAAATATTTTTTGGTTGACCCCTCAGTGTCAAGAAATGACATATAAATCAATAAATAATTCTGAAATGACATCTTGATGTTGGGCAACGGTGGTAGATGTGAAACATTTCTGTTTTCATAATATCAAAATGCCCATAGGCTCAGTAAAGAATTTAACTGATGATGCAATGGACTGTGTAGCTTTTTGTTAATGGACAGTGATGTAAAAAAAAAAAATAGCTTTTGTAAATAAGTGACGTAGAAAGAAATATGTAGAAAGAAATATTTAGAAAGAAATATGTAGAAAGAAATATGTAGAAATAAATATGTAGAAGGAAATATGTAGAAGGAAATATGTAGAAATAAATATGTAGAAAGAAATATGTAAAAGGAAATATGTAGAAAGAAATATGTGGAAAAAAATAATATGTAGGATGAAATATGCAGAAAGAAATTTGTAGGAGGAAATAACATATTTTTACATTTTTTTAACTTCAGTTGAAGACAGAACAAATGGTACTGTACATACATGAATCGTACAGATCTGCAGTGCTGGCGTACGGCTCAGACCCGGACACCATCATTTTATCACAAGAGGTACAGACTCAATTTCACTATTTCAAAATTGTTATTGTTCGTGATTTATCATAGATGTAATTGTTTGTTTTTATCATAGATGTAATTGTCGCAACTCATTTTTGTTATGGGAAATGGTTTTGATCAAACTTGGTGCATGTAAAACCTAATAGGGTAAAGCTTGATTTCCTCCCAAATACGTCCCAAATACGTCACAAATACATCACAAATACAAAGCACTGGCAACAGCTGCACAATTAATCTCCACACACACACGATGATTCAACAAATCATTAATATTCCTACCCCCTTGAAAAACAGGAAAAACTTATTTCTTTGGGGTTGGGGGTGTGGGGTGGGGCTGAAAAATTTGAAAGAATGTGTTTTCATCTGCAACGAGTCTATGTGTGAAGTTTCAGAACGATAGAATGACTGGAAGTGGGTCAGTTAGCCTTATGAAGATTTTTGCTTGTCTTCCCCGCTGACAGCCAAACTCGTCTTCTCCACAGACTGTTGAAAGGTGCCAGCAGAGCTTTCCCATCACATTTTACACTCAGTACATTCCGTCCGTGGTGCGCTTCATCACAACCATGGCCAAGAAGATCCCCCATTTCCTCGACATCAGCCTGGCTGACCAGCGGGCATTGATAAAAGGTTGTATTCTAGAGGTGAGTCTTCAAAATAATGATTAGAAACTGTACAAATCATACCTGTCCGTGCAGAGCGTGTCAGCTGTTTGTTGCTGTAAATGTAACCTGTCTCAGTTACAGGTCAATGCCACCGGTCCCTATTTGTAGTCAGAGGTTATTCACTAAATTAAAATGGATGTTCTATGGAACAAACTACTTTTTTAAAAGAATTGCTTTGAAATATTCGCTGAAAATGGATCAGTTTGAATTCTTTTCAACGCTTTGGAAACCAAATGATGATTGCACTTTAAAAAAGAATTATGGCATTTTAGAAAATATGTACCACATTTATATCTGTGACTTATTTCTATCTGTAACTTATTACTTTCTGTAACTTATTTCTATCTGTAACTTATTTCTGTCTGTGACTTATGTCTATCTGTGACTTATTTCTGTCTGTAACTTATTTCTATCTGTAACTTATTTCTGTCTGTGGCTTCTTTCTATCTGCATGTTGAATCGATGTATTGCAGATTGCTTTCATTCACAATACGGCCCATGTCAAGTTGGAGGAGGATCTGTGGACAGACGACAAGCTCAGCTTCAGCCTTTCCTATACAAAGTAACGGGAGCGATGTTGTCTTGTCAAGGTTGTCTTTGTTCTTGCAGCTGGCACGGATGACACTTGGTGCTTGTTGTGGCAATGGGCTGTTGGCTGTAAATGGATGACGTTGATGACACTTGGTGCTTGTTGTGGCAGTGGGCTGTTAGTTGTGAAGGGATGACGGGGATGACACTTGGTGTTTGTTGTGGCAGTGGGCTGTTGGCTGTAAATGGATGACGTGGATGACACTTGGTGTTTGTTGTGGCAGTGGGCTGTTAGTTGTGAATGGATGTGTGGAGCTGTACCACTGCAAACTTTTTGGTGTGGCTTTGAAGCCCTTGAGGCGCAGTGTGATTTCCAGGCCCTCATGAGCAGTGTGATTTCCAGGCCCCCATGAGCAGTGTGATTTCCAGGCCCTCATGAGCAGTGTGATTTCCAGGCTCTCATGAGCAGTGTGATTTCCAGGCCCTCATGAGCAGTGTGATTTCCAGGCCCTTATGAGCAGTGTGATTTCCAGGCCCTCATGAGCAGTGTGATTTCCAGGCCCTTATGAGCAGTGTGATTTCCAGGCCCTTATGAGCAGTGTGATTTCCAGGCTCTCATGAGCAGTGTGATTTCCAGGCCCTTATGAGCAGTGTGATTTCCAGGCCCTTATGAGCAGTGTGATTTCCAGGCTCTCATGAGCAGTGTGATTTCCAGGCCCTTATGAGCAGTGTGATTTCCAGGCCCTTATGAGCAGTGTGATTTCCAGGCTCTCATGAGCAGTGTGATTTCCAGGCTCTCATGAGCAGTGTGATTTCCAGGCCCTTATGAGCAGTGTGATTTCCAGGCTCTCATGAGCAGTGTGATTTCCAGGCCCTCATGAGCAGTGTGATTTCCAGGCCCTTACGGAAAGTGTGATATTGATGATATTAAAGGGGCAGTTGGGTTTTGAGGCTCCTCAGAGGCAGTTTAAGATTGAGCCCTTTGGAGGTGTGTGATTTTGAGGCCTCTTTAACGATATGAGTGTGAGCCTCCCCCCCCCCCCCCCCCCCGTTGCAGTGTAATTTTGATGTGTGCCTGTAGGCACCTATCACTATATCACTTTGAGAATACCATGCTGTGTGTTTCTTTGAAGCCCTTGTATAATTTTACTGTAACACATAACACGCTCATGTTGCACAGCAGCGTGATCACATACACACATTATTTTTTTTTTCAACTTGAAAATAACCACACAATTATAACATGAAGTGAAATTATCTGCTGGCGTCATTGGCTGACAGATTTTTGTACACTAACTTAGTCGTTTTTTTCACCCACAGACTAGCAGAGATGGGACTTATAGGAGAAATTTTTCAGAAGTTCTGGCAAATTATGAAAAAGGTCCAGAAAATGGGCTTAACACATGTGGAGGTGTCCTTAATTTGTGCCTTGCTTATCTTCTGTCCAGGTGAGTCCAGTCACAAATTCAAAACCACTTCACAGAAACAGGCTTACAACACATTTTTCCCACCACCAGTTCATTGTTTTGCTGGAACCACATTCGCTGAACTAGAGAACTGGGTTTTAGAATTCAAAACTTTTACAAAAATTGCCCCATGAAAATCTTCATTGATTCTTTCTATCATTAAACATTTTCATACGGTGCTTAATATCTTTGGTTATATATTTGTAAGGTACTTAATAAATCTTTGGTTATATATTTGTAAGGTGCTTAATATCTTTGGTTATATATTTGTAAATTAAAATACTTTTTTTTTGTTGTTTGTTGCATCTTAAATTTTTTTTTTTAATTTCTTTTTTATTCTAAAATTGTTCTGGTCCCCACTGAGAGTTCAGTTGTAGAGACTTTGTTCAACCATTATTTATTTGGAAGCCTAAAACAAACAAAAAAAACAACAACAAAAAAAAAACTTCGAGCAATTGAGCTAACTAATCATCAATAATGTTATTTTAACTATTTTACTTCCCCTTCAGATCGGGAAGGACTGACCAATGTCCGTTATTTGGAAAACCTTGAGACGGAGCTGGCCATGGCCTTGAAGTGTCAGCTCATCCTCAACCACAGCGATCTCCCTTTCCTCTTCGTTCATCTGGTCGATGTGATAATCGACCTACGCGGATTGTCTGCTATTTATTTAGACTCCGTCCTGGGCGCCAGGGTGGATAAATCCAGTGCCAAACTTCCCATGGATGTGGCTCAAGACCAGGAGGATTCTGGGACGGTTATCCATGGGGTTCCGGACGTGCCGTGTAACGAACCAATCGCTGGGTTGAAACAAACGCTCTCACCTCGAGATGTTGACCAACAAATAATGAAAAGTGCAAACAATGGCATTGACCTTGGCCTAGGTATGTGCAGCATCCGATCTATTTTGGATGAAGAAAATATCGGAGAAGGTTTTAGACGTGTCATTTCCTGTATCGATGTGGCTGACAATTCGAGCGACTGCAGTGAGGACAGCGATGACATGTCACCCGAACATGACACTGGATCCGGTGAAAGGGTCACTGTGGGTTTACATTCCAAAAGTAACTTGCATGTCCTTGACCCAGTTATTTCTCATAAAAATGGCTGCACTTCACCAACCCAGGAGAACCATGGTCTTATTGTTAAGACAGACGCTGCTGGATGTCTAAAGACAGGCAAAGACAGCAGTTGCGGGGACTGCAGCAAGCGTCGGAAAGAATTACCTGAACCGTCAATGTCCTTTGTCTGTCATCAAAGTTTTAATGAGGACACGAAAATATCAGTCAAGTCTGAAGATGATTTGAACTCTGCTCTCGGTGACCAGAAAGACATACAAGATAATTCTTGTGATTTAGAGACAGAAAAACATTTGGCAAGGAATGAGATGACAGTGGACGAAGCCGCACGAGGTTTTGGAACGAGGAACTCGGACAAGAGAAGCAAGAAAGATTGTAGGCTAGTTGAAGTCCACTCAGATTTGACCGCTTTGATGGACAAAAATCCCATCAGTGAACAGAAGGCAGATAGTGATGTCATGGCAGCAGCGATGAAATCTTGTAAGGAAAGCTCCTTGAATGAAACTAAAAAAGATTGGGACATGAAGAAATCTCCTGAAATCGAGGCTATCATCGAAGTAGCACAAGAAAGTGGCATCTCAGAGAAGGCGACCAAGCAAGTCAGTTCTCAGGATGGAAACAGTCAAACAACACTCCGCAATGTCATGGAGTTTGATGTCCCACCAGATGATGAAGTCTTAACACGTAGGCCAGAACAGAATTCAGAATGTAGATCAGATCCTGACATGGGTGCTCATTCTTGCAAGAAGACGTCTTTAAATGAAAGGAAAGCAGACAAGGAAATCACAGCAAGTCCCTTGCACAAGGACAAAGACACTACAGATGCAAGAAATGTATCCAAATCAACAACATCATCATCCATATTATTTTCCACAGCAGGAAGTTCCCCACCAATGTCTGAAGATGTGAGGCTGACAAATATTGGACTGAAAGACACTACAAGTTTCATGGCATCAAGAAGTCTGTCCATGGTGAATTTGAATGATACATTTCAAGAGCACAAACCTTTGGCTCACTTCTACCTTGAAGGTAATGATGAAAGTGTCTCAAACAGACTTTTAAACACTGACAGTGCCATGGATTTCTCAAAGAGAAGCTCTTCGTTTTCCAGCTTTGGCGACTTTCAACCAAGAAACCCATCATCCCATGACAACCCAGACCTCAAGGGACAAATGTTGACAAGTGATGTGCACGCCCTAAATGAAAAGCTGAGGATGCCAGAGCAGAAGCGAAGACTTGCGGAACTTTTGCGAGAACCACTGAGAGATGGAGCGAGCTTTCCTGTGCACAGTCAAGAAAGGTTTCCCCACAATGCACCTCACACGCCTCATAGCTTTCAGAGGCACCTTGAGATTGAAATGTCTCTCAGAAGAAGTGAACTAGGAGACAGTTGCCTCGATCAAAGTGAGATGACACATCCCACAGAGAGGCATCTGGAGATTGGGATGTCTCTCAGAAGAAGTGAGCTTGGAGACTGCTGCCCAGATCAAAGGAAGATGACACATCCCACAGAGATGCAGTTTGAGCTAAGCCAATCCCCTGATGAGCCTGGTGGTGCCTACAATAAACTCCAACAGCGTCGACGCAACACAATGCCTACCAAATTGTCCAGTGGATCTCACTCTCCCTACAATTTCCTTGGAAGTCAAGGTCGTGATAATCATAAACGCCATAAAAAAATGACCACAAGTTGGTCAATGCCATCTGTTCCTATACTTGATGTCAGTCGGTCCACTGACATGCTGTCATCAAAATCCACCCATAATGGGGCTGGCAATGTCGGCAATCCAAACGGTTATCAATCTTCACCTGCTGCTTATTCGCCGGTCAACACACAATACTCGCTGGCGAGCTATGTTAACACTCCTTCACCTTCAGGTGCCAGTTATGTTCAGTCAACCATGCAACAGAAGAATGTGTTCAAAACACCCACATCATATTCACTGGTTGGAGGGCTTCCCAAATTGTATGAATCTGCCCCCCTGTCCTCACACGGTACAGAGGATGGCCCTATTGATATGTCTTCACCGATAAAATCTCGACACCAAATGATGGACAAAGCTGTAAACCACCCGGGTGCTGGCCTTATTTCCACCCGAGTGAATCACTATGAGGAACCCTTTTACATGACGGCAACCAATCAGACCCCTCCACCAAGCCATGACATCCCACAGACTCGCTCATCCCATCTTCTCCTGCCGCTTAACAAATATGTTCCCAACCACAGCGCCCTAACCTCATGCAAACCCCATCCCTATTTGCCCGCATCGCAGTGCTACCTGCACCATCCCGGCGCACCTGCTTCTAGTCCTGACGGCGCCACCCGGGATTACCCCCAACAGTTGGACTTGTCTGCTGTGCAGCACGCTCAAGACTCAGACCCGCTCCTCGGTCATCCTCGCTCGCTCTCTGTCTCCCTCATCGGTAAACGTCGCTTGAGTCGAAGCAACATCCACAAGCTCCTCACAGAACAGTCCGAACACGATCACGAGCAGCGAACTCCTTTGTCGTCACTGCGTCAGGCATATCATATATCAAATCCTCACATCTAAACCCCGCCACCAGGATTTTCTCAGTAGTAGCTCAGTTGTCCGGTTTGCTTGCTTGTATTTATTTCTAATCCATCACTTTAGTCAAATGTACTACTCATCACTTTGGTCAAATGTACACTGGGTTTTTTGGGTTTTTTTTCCATCTAGCTAGTGAAAACATTTACCATTGCTGTGCTTTAGAAAAGATGTGCATTCTGTTTTGTTTAGAGATTATATTATTTAACAAGTGACACAAGACTTGCCCAGTTCAATGAATAACTTTCGATATGTTCAGAGTGTATTGTGATATAATACTGATTTTTGTGTGAAAGGATGTGGATATATTCTATTACTTCTTGTGCCATTTATGTGGATTAGTGCCGCGGACACCCATCAGATCCAGGTTGTTAGGGGCTCAATGTTTAAGCATCAAGGCGACTGTTCTGTGTTGAGCTGGGTCCTAATGTAACCCGGTACCCATACTTTTCTTGTGGCCAACATACGTTAAATTAGAATTTTAAATTTTAAAAAAAAATAAGATACTGCTGAAATGGTTGGCTAGAAGCTCAGCCAATCAATTACACAATCAATCAGCCAATCAATCAGCCAATCAAATTGATTTTTGCCAAACCTTGTGCTTTATTTTGCTTGAAATTTGCATTGTTGTTAATCATGCATTCAATTTTTTCATTTGATTTTCCAACTGTAAGATGGCAAGTGTTTAATTAATTAATTTATTATTTTTTTTTTTTTTTTCGATAGTGGGGTTTAAAATAAAAATGGTTGTTTTGAGTTCCCGGTTATGTCAATATAAGCAACCTTTAAAAAAAAAAAAATAATTTGTGGAAATGTAACAAGTGTTGATGTTTTTTTAAAAAAAAAAAATGAAAGAATAATTTTTAAAGTTTGACATCTCATGAAACAATTCAACTCTAAGAAATATTCAGCTGTCTTCAATGTTCAGTTTGTGAAAATATGCATCAACTTAGACATGCAGGAGCAAGCTGGCCCAAAATAAAATATTGATCAATTTAGATATATAAGATCCAATTTTTTTTTTTTTTTTTTTTAAATAGAAGTATAGTTTTAATAAAATATTTCAAATCTAAGTCATTGGTAGAGGCTTAAAGCTCGACTTACAGAGATTTGGTCTGAATTTAGAGTTTTTCAAAAATTGAAACTGCTTACTGTTAAAAGGAAATATCTAGAATTAATAATCTGATCATCTAGAATTTGACATGTCTAGAATTTGACAAGTCTAGAATTTGACCAGTCTAGAATTTGACAAGTCTAGAATTTGACAACTCTAGAATTTGACAAGTGTAGAATTTGTCAGGTGTAGAATTTGACAGGTGTAGAATTTGACAAGTCTAGAATTTGACAAGTCTAGAATTTGACAAGTCTAGAATATGACATCAAATGAAAAAAAAAGGGAGATTAAAATGAAATGGAAATTTGAAACTAGGGACACATACTGAAATATATATTTTTAATGGCAGACTTGGAAAGAGATGGTTATCTATATATCAAGCTCCCATATTAAATTATGTGTTACACTCTTTTGAATTCAGAGCTAGTTATGTGAAAATTCCTCGATATCTGCTAATGTTATTTATGGTACCTGGAAGTAGATGTGTTGTATACGGTATAAGTGAATTTTTAAAATAAAAATGGCGTGCAAGCTTTGCGTTAAGCGTTGCCATGGGAACACTAAGCTCTACAATGTTCACAACTGGCTTTGGGGAAAATCGCATTTTTAATTGAAGGTGGTACACACACCCACACACCCACACACACACACACACACACACACACAAGTTTTAGAAAAACCAACAGATTACTAAATAATTTACTGAGGCACCCTCAAGGGTACATACATAATTTTTAATGAGAGGGATTGTGAACCTTTTTTTTTTTTAAATGGGGATGCATTTAATGAATTTGAGAACACCTGTCTTTGTGTGCACTCTCAAAGCTTCAAGTAAACATTTATTCTTTCCACATACACAAGAATTTTGTTTTGGTGAAAGAAACAAAAACAAAAACAGGAACAACCCCTGAATCTGTTTATCATTTGATTATATCATCATCACCATCATCATCGCCGTCATGAGACAGACAGTGATACAAATCTAATGTAAGTAGAGGCACAAGCTAGGCCAGTGAAGACAACCCCCCTCCCCCCGGTCATCCATTCTATCAAATCAGTGGCGTAGTGAGGGGGGGCAAGGGGGGCATCATGCCCCGGGCGCTACTCACAAAGGGGCGCCAAATGGTATATTTTACTATAATATTGTATGGTTTTCGAATAGGGGGGCGCTAAAAAGGTATTGTGCCCCGGGCGCGAGTTAAGCTCGCTACGCCACTGTATCACATGGGTAGTTTCACTACAACAAATTTACTAAACTAGCAGCTTTGAAAACAACATTAAGAAGCTGCCGGCACTTACAGATGATATTTGTATAATTTAATTGATCCACGTGACCTGCCCAATCGTGTATGCCATTATTTCTTTCTTGTTTTTTTTTTTTTAATTGTCATTCATATAATCAAAGAAACCATACGATGTATGTTCTTATTTACCCCTTTTCATCTTCACAGGAGATATTTTTGTCATAACACCCTTTCTTTTTCTTTTTTTTTCCTTCTGTTTTTCATCAAACCAATGTCAGTTGTCCTAAAAGAAATATATCACTACTAGATCATCATCATCATCATCATCAGGTCCCGTAGTCCTTCGACCGTTGGGGCGCCACAGATGACATGTACACTATTCTTCTCCATTCCTCTCGGTCTCCTCCCTACGCATAGCATCGCCTAGTTGTAATCCCGTCCATTCTTTGATATTATTTTACCATCTTTTTCTTTGTCTTCCTCTTCTTCTCCCTCCTCTAGTAGTGCCCTGCAAGATCTCTTTGGTGAGCCCTTGTTTTCTGGTCACGTGGCCATACCACCCAAGTTTGCGCTTTTTAACAGACGTCAGGAGGTCATCGTATTGCCCAATTGCCTGACGTATCCTTTCTTTTATTTGCTCATTGGTGATGTGGTCTCTATAGCAGATGCCAAGAATGCCTCTGTAACATCTCATCTCCATCGCCTTTATTTTCCTTTCAAGTTCTGCTGTTAATGTCCAGGGCTCACAGGCATATAAGAAAATGGAGAGGATTAATGAGCGCATCAGCCTGATTTTGGTGCTGGGGGCTATATACTACTAGATATAGCCCGCCAAACATTGGCGGCGTGAACTTCCCATCTACTAGAGTTACATGACAAAACATGAACTCAATTAACCCACATTTAAGAGTCCCAATTTTCGCTACACCCATTCCCTCCATGATACGTCACTGCACACTTTTTATTTCACGCCCATGAACTTTATTAAATATTCTCTTGTCCCAACCACTTTGAAATCGATTTTTTTTTTCACACCATACTTAAATTGAGACGATTTCATTTTCCGAAAATAGAATATTACGCACCAAACGCAGTTGCGTTATTAAAAAGCAAAATATCATTTAGCGTAGTTATCGGGAATTATATTTTGCGCGCTGTTGAACTCATTATAGAACCATCTTGAAATGGAAGCAGTCCACGAGTTACACCAGAAGCGTAAAGTATTTATCAGAGATTTGTGCACGTGGCACTACATCAGCGTTTAATCGAGATATTTTAACAAAATGGACATGTTAAGATTTCTTCCATAAATAGAGTTTTGCATCCTTTAAAACATCAACTAGGATTGAGGTTTGGGGGGGGGGGATATATGCTCAAAATGTCACACGAACTCTGACATGGAATACCGGTACCTTTTAAACAAAACAAGACAAATTGTCATTAATTTTTTTTTTTTTTTTTAAACCCAAAAGAAACGCAATCAATTATTTTTACTGTTCAAATTTCCAGAACGATCGAAAAGTTTTCATAATTCGACCTCTTCTCATTTGAAAGTTATGAAATAAAGCGGAAATAATTCAGACCCCCCCCCCCCTTTTTTTCCGCGCACCACACCCTCATAACGTTAGATAGGTGTTTTATATTTTTTAAACGTTGTTGCAGAGCTGCCCCGCTCCCCCAATCTCGATTTCAAAAACATTTTTCCCAAAACAGCAATCAAAAAAAAACAAACAATAACATGCAAATAAACCTGCTTTTCTTGCTCTCCCGCAATTCCCTGACACTGATCCAGCACCCCCCCCCCCGAGAAACCCTGTTTGAGAACCCCTGATCTAATGTATAAAGTAAAGAGAAAGAGCAACAAAATAAATCACCTATTTGTGATGAATTTGTGAAAGGTGAGATGAGATCATTTACCTCCCTCCTACTTCTTTGGCTCTGTTCATGCAATTGACACCACTTACATATGATAGGTAGCAGTCCATTTTATAGGTAGCAGTCTACTTTATAGGTAGCACTCTACTTTATAGGTAGCGTTCAGCTTTATATGTAGCAGTCCATTTTATATGTAGCAATCCACTTTATAGGTAGCAGTCCACTTTATATGTAGCAGTCCACTTTATAGATAGCAGTCCACTTTATAGATAGCAGCCACTTCATAGGTAGCAGTCCACTTTATAGGTAGCAGTTCACTTTATAGGTAGCTGTCCACTTTATAGGTAGCAGTCCATTTTAATGGAAATGTCATCACACACCCCCCCCCCCCCCACATATGTATGTCTACAAGGTATTGAAAAAACACATCCATTCAATACCTTCTGTATATTTCTCTCCACCGTTCACATTTAGGATGCATTGCTGAATGTCCAATGTAGTCACAACCCGGTGCAGTTCTATGGTCCACGATGTGGATTGGAATGTTAAAAATTTTTTTTTGCAGACGGGCTTGTATTTTGTGTGGTACATTGTTATCTCAGAGGGATGTTTTTTTGTGTTATCTGAGTGATGGTTTTGCATAATTCTTCAATAGCTTGTGAATAGGGCTACCCGCCTCATATCGGGCTACCCGCCTCATAGCGGGCTACCCGCCCCATAGCGGTCTACCCGCCTCATAGCGGGCTACCCGCCTCATAGCGGTCTACCCGCCTCATAGCGGGCTACCCGCCTCATAGCGGTCTACCCGCCTCATAGCGGTCTACCCGCCTCATAGCGGTCTACCCGCCTCATAGCGGGCTACCCGCCCCATAGCGGTCTACCCGCCCCATAGCGGACTACCCGCCCCATAGCGGGCTACCCGCCCCATAGCGGGCTACCCGCCTCATAGCGGGCTACCCGCCTCATATCGGGCTGTCTAGATTTGCTGGTGGAGAATTTCATAATGGGGAGGACGGGGGTGCCCATAAGTATCACGTTAATATAAATCGGTTTTGTCCACATCTTACTTTGGACGGATTGTCTTTTTGGCATGATTTTATCATGGTAGTGACATCTGACTTCTGACCACATGTTGGTTACACCGGAGGGCCAGTCAAATTTTTAGGTAACACATATTCGAAAACATTCATAAATTAATATTGCCCATTCGGGGAAAAATTATGTCAAATGCTTTTTGTCCAAAATACATTTCCTTTATGTCATTGTTTATCTGCATTTAATATGTCAAGTGTATACAAAAATTTCATTAACTTGATGGGCCAAGTTACTTTATCTATATACCAGTATGTTGTAGATATAAGATCGATTTATTGTCATGCATCACCCTGAAATGGCTGTCATATCACAATAACATCACCATCCTATCACCTTTAATTGTCATTGTACCGCCCTGATTGTACATCATACCATAAGCGCGCGCAGTAACCACTTGACTTTTATTATTAGCATCGCCATTTTCAGCTCTTGAACATCCCAGCTCATGAACATCGCAGCTCATGAACATCCCAGCTCATGAACATCCCAGCTCATGAACATCGCAGCTCATGAACATCCCAGCTCATGAACATCGCAGCTCATGAACATCGCAGCTCATGAACATCCCAGCTCATGAACATCGCAGCTCATGGACATCTCAGCTCATGGACATCTCAGCTCATGGGCATCTGAGATGGTTTTATGTCATCGTGGTTGTTTCCACTTAGTGACATTAAGTCTGTACAATTTTTCTGTACATCAGTTAGATCACCATCGCATCGTATGCCCACCATCTCATCGCATGCCCACCATCTCATCGTATGCCCACCATCTCATCGCATGCCCACCATCGCATCGTATGCCCACCATCTCATCGTATGCCCACCATCTCATCGCATGCCCACCATCTCATCGTATGCCCACCATCTCATCGTATGCCCACTATCTCATCGTATGCTTACCATCTCATCGCATGCCCACCATCTCATCGTATGCCCACCATCTCATCGTATGCCCACTATCTCATCGTATGCTTACCATCTCATCGTATGCCCACCAATCTCATCGTATGCCCACCATCTCATCGTATGCCCACCATCTCATCGCATGCCCACCATCTCATCGTATGCCCACCATCTCATCGCATGCCCACCATCGCATCGTATGCTCACCATCTCATCGTATGCCCACCATCTCATCGCATGCCCACCATCTCATCGTATGCCCACCATCTAATCGTATGCCCACTATCTCATCGTATGCTCACCATCTCATCGTATGCCCACCAATCTCATCGTATGCCCACCATCTCATCGTATGCCCACCATCTCATCGTATGCCCACCAATCTCATCGTATGCCCACCATCGAACTGTAGGCCCGTCATTTCAGTGTGTGCCTAATGCATTCAATTATCCAAGATTGCGTGTAGTTTGTTAGCTATTGCTTGCCTTGCCTGTCCATCTTTCATGTTACACCACTTACCCGGATCGAGAGCCCCCTCCCCCCCCCCCCCCCCCCAAATTATAACCGTGAAGTACTTGTGTTAGCATTACCATTTGAAATTAAATTATAGGATCTATTTCGAGCTTCATCTTGTTACTCGTTAAAAACCTGTTTCTTAAGGGAGTGACCAAGGATATTTTCTTAAAAACCTGTTTCTTAAGGTACCCACCAAGATATTAAGCCAAGTTATTTCCGTATGTGGTCTATCAAGAGGACGCGTAAAAAAACCTAGCATGTGCCCGGGCTCTATTATCAGCCTTTTCGTTTTACTCCATATTTACTTAGATGGCCTTGGTGCGTCCAGAGTTACACAGTTTTAGAACCACTTCTTAAAATCATCAAATTAGTTTGTTTTGATTTTTAAAAAAAAAATTTGGTGGTGAAATATCGTTTTATATCAAGGTGCCCCTCCCCCCTCTTTTTTTTTTCCGGATGTGCAGTGAAAATAAATGTTCTATAGAACTAACAAAAAAGATGCCTTAATATTTACACACATTTAATAATGCCCATGATTATTCGACAACACAACCGACTGTATTGTTGCCAGGAAGAGTAAGCAAAAATATCATTGAATTAGCGTAACTTACAAACTCGACATTGACACAAGTAACTCACATAGTTTATTTGGGGAAGTCGTTTTGAGACTGTGTGTTTTCCGCGTTCAAACATCCGAAGTCTCATTTCTTAGTTAACGCCCTCTAAGGGGGATAATGTAGTCGGGCAATAAAGCGCGGGGCTATCCTACTTTGAATTTTGAAACCATTTTTTTTTTTAAATTAAAAAATTAATTTTAAAAACAACAACAACAAAAATAATATTTTTTTACATTATAGAAGTACCTATACTTACTGTTCGGATTTCAGCAATATTTTAAAATGACTTTGCTCCCAAAAATGCTTAAAAACTTTTTTTGTGGACGCCATCGAAGTGTGATGGAGAAGGTAAAACATAGCTTATGTACTAGACGTGTGTGTTGATGATTGGAATACAGAGTTTAAGCTCGTGAACAGTATGTGTACAGAGGTGTACTCAACAGAACATGGGTCGAAAACCTGTGTACATAGGGTGTTAACCAGTAGCGTTCACTATTACATATCGGAGTTCACTAGAATAGTTCACTAGCACATAGGTGTTCACGAGTAGAGTACACAATTACAAAGGTGTTCACGAGTTGATCTCCCTGATTATTATTTTTTTTTTTTTTTGAGAGCTGATTGTGATGACTAATTATTAATGACTAATTATTAATGACTAATTATTCAATTAATTCCTATTAAATTATGAGCATCTCATTTTATGTGATTCCCTATTACATCATGAAACAGGGCCTTAAATTTTTTGTCCTTTGAATAAATGTTTGGAAAATAAACATCTTTTTTGTCATTCTTCGGTGTATTGCCTTGCATGTGTGTGTAACTCAGAGTTGCGGGTGGAGAAATTGGCGAAAATTTCACATTTTAGATATTTAAAAAAAAAATCATAATGGTGTATTTGATTGCATTAACCACTTCTTGATTAAACTATTGTATTTGTTTTTACAAAAGTAAGTTAGAAACTATAATATATTGCAATTTTCCCGACCCTATCAATCAGCAAAATGTCAAAATTTCCCGATGTATTTTTTATGGGTGGAGAGCTGATTATTCCCGATTTTTTATCACACACACACACACACACACACACACACACACACACACACACACACACACACACACACACACACACACACACACACACACACACACACACACACACACACACACACACACACACACACACACACACACACACACACACACACACACACACACACACACACACACACACACACACACACACACACACACACACACACACACACACACACACACACACACACACACACACACACACACACACACACACACACACACACACACACACACACACACACACACACACACACACACACACACACACACACACACACACACACACACACACACACACACACACACACACACACACACACACACACACACACACACACACACACACACACACACACACACACACACACACACACACACACACACACACACACACACACACACACACACACACACACACACACACACACACACACACACACACACACACACACACACACACACACACACACACACACATATATATATCTTTTCGCCGTAAAGAAAATTACAAAAGCAACCGAAACATTCGATACAACTAGATATTACAACCTAAAAGGCATGTTATGCAAAGTTTATTATATTATACGTTAGGTAATGCATGCTTAAAATCTGATGGCGATAACTTTATATTTTGAAACGCCTTAAAAAAACAAAACAAAAAACACGAGGAAAATTAAAATGGCAGAGTTTTTTTTTTTATAGTTTCCTAAAGCAAACAATGATTTTAAATAACAAAAAGCTTTTTTTTTTGTACCTCAGTTGCAATACCAAAGACGGTTTGTTACCAAAAAAAAAAATTACCATTTGAAGCCAAACAAGTTTTTTAAAAAGATTGTTCACCCTCCCCCTTCCATTTTTGTCCTATGTTGTTTTTGTTTTTTGAGTGCCACTGGGGGACATAATCGACTGGATCAACAGCGCCAAATGAACTTTATCCAATCCATCCACTCTCCAACGTATTGATGTAACCCCCCACCCCCTAAACTTCCCATAAAGAGACATAAATAGGGTTGGGGGGGGGGCGGGCTGCGTTAAATATAAAGCAATAAAAAAAAATAGATGAAGGATAATATAAAAATTTCCTGTTAAAACTACAGATTTGCAAGCTGAGTTTGTTGTCCGACGTATGTATTTTTTTTTGCTGTCGAATCAGTGGCGTAGCTTGGGTTAGTGCCGCCAGGGGCGCTCCCTCCTCATCGCCTTCCTACGCCGCTATGTCAGAGACTTGGTCTTTCATAATCCTTATGCAGGTTTTCCTCAACTTTCCATATCATAAGTATTACCACAGACTCCCAATTTATGTTTCTCCAGTCTTCCAATGAAGGTAGCGCCTTCTGAACCTAGCCTTCTAGCCAATCAATGTAGCGCCTTCTATACCTAGCACTTCTAGCCAATCAATGTAGCGCCTTCTAGCCAATCAATGTAGCGCCTTCTAGCCAATCAATGCAGCGCCTTCTGAACCTAGCACTTCTAGCCAATCAATGTAGCGCCTTCTATACCTAGCACTTCTAGCCAATCAATGTAGCGCCTTCTAGCCAATCAATGTAGCGCCTTCTAGCCAATCAATGTAGCGCCTTATGAACCTAGCACTTCTAGCCAATCAATGTAGCGCCTTCTTAACCAAGCCTTCTAGCCAATCAATGTAGCGCCTTATGAACCTAGCACTTCTAGCCAATCAATGTAAAGCCTTCTTAACCTAGCACTTCTAGCCAATCAATGTAGCGCCTTCTTAACCTAGCACTTCTAGCCAATCAATGTAGCGCCTTCTTAACCTAGCCTTCTAGTCAATCAATGTAGCGCCTTCTTAACCTAGCACTTCTAGCCAATCAATGTAGCGCCTTCTTAACCTAGCACTTCTAGCCAATCAATGTAGCGCCTTCTAGCCAATCAATGTAGCGCCTTCTAGCCAATGAATGTAGCGCCTTCTTAACCTAGCCTTCTAGCCAATCAATGTAGCGCCTTCTTAACCTAGCCTTCTAACCAATCAAAGTAGCGCTTTCTTAAACTTGTAACTTACAACACATTTGAATGAAATCGATAACATAGTCAATTGTACACCCTCGCCACCTACACAGGATACCAGTCTACCGGTTGCTTAAAGACGACTACACATTGTGATCAAAGCGCGTTGTTGGCAAGGGGAAATAAATCAATCACGAGCTATACGTACGTGAAGGATCATGGTCCGGGGGGGGGGGGGGGGGCGGGGGGGGGGTCTTGACACGTATTTCTCGTTGAGAGAAACACTTGGGAATCATGGGGGCGGGTAGAGCAAGGTTGGTTGCGCGCGGGCCATTTGTAATGGCGTGTAACCTTAGTGCACTTAGTGCACTTAGTGTCTCACTAACCGTAACTATGGCTTCTCCACAGACTGTGTACACACTGACTTTTTACACACGTTTGTGTAAGGGTGGGGAGGGGAAGTTTGTGTGTTGGGGGGATGTAGGATTTAACTAAATAGAGACTGTGTTTGTCTAAGAAGGGTGGGTTAGGTGAGGGGTGTGTGGGGGGGGCGGGGGGTAGGTGTGTATGATTTAACTAAATAGAGACACGAATTTGTCCTAGATTTAACTTTTAAAATGATGTGAATTTTTGAAAAAAATTAACACGCGTCACTGACTTGTCACATTAAGAAGAGCTTTGAAGGTGAGTTATGACTCCGGATCTTAATCTTCAGGACAAGAAAAGACAAAGTTCCGGCACAGTATCAGGTACCGAGATATGGGCAAGTACCTAAGTAATGGCAAGTCCTGAGATAGAGTCAAATCCCGAGATATGGTCAAGTACTTAAGTAGAGGTACGTCCTGATATAGAGTCAAATCCCGAAATATGTTCAAGTACCTAAGTAGAGGTACGTCCTGAGATAGAGGCGAATCCCGCGATATGTTCAAGTACCTAAGTTGAGGTAAGTCCTGAGATAGAGGGCGAATCCCGACATTTATATGAGGTCCCGAGATAGAGTCAAATCCCGAGATATGTTCAAGTACCTTGGTAGAGGTAAGTCAGAAGATATGGGCAAATCCCGAGATAGTGGTGAATCTTGCAAATGGTCAAGTTACGAGATATAGGCAAGTCCAGAAACAGCGGCAAGTCTGAAGATAAACGCAAAGCCATAAACGCAAAGCCCGACACCTTCTGTTCAAATCATAAGGAATGATAAGCGTGGTAAGTCAACAACCAGAATCCAACATAAATATTTCCGAAATCTTTTGTAAAATCTCTAGCCTTTGACAATGAAACGGATGTGTGGTGTTCCTCACTGATCTAGGTCAGTGTCCTCCGACTCATAACATGGCCCCGTTTTTTTCTTTCTTTTTTTTAAAAATTTATTTTTTCGAAGTCACGACATGACACCATTGACCTGACTGTCATGGTCCACATATTTGAGACGTGTGTTCAGATACTTTCATGAAGCTAGTCTGTTCATTTCATTGAAGAAAAAACAACAACTGACGTTTGTGACAGTTGTTACGACAGCCGTGCCCTGTTATTCTGTTACAGGACACTTCATTATAACAGCTGCTGTTATGGAGAGGTCGAGATGGGTACAGCACGGATTCTTAATTAATTTTTTTGTTGTTGTTGTTGTCCAGTGAAGACCATGGAAACTTATTTAATAAAGCTTTGTAGAGGTTTAGGCATAAAATAAAATAAAATTACAATGGAAAAGATGCTCAGTGATCCCCCTACCATTTCATGGACACCCAAGGACAACACTGACAACAGGTTAAGAAGATCTTGTAGGGTACAGCGATCCTTCAATATTTTATTTAATTGTCTAAAAGGGACTAGAACATGTCGGATTATATATTTAAATAATAAGACATTTCATGAATAATAATACCAATAGTAATAATAATAATTATAATATTATTTATTATAAAGTATGTAATAAGAAATATCCAGTGGCGTAGCTAGGGTAAGTGCTGCCCGGGGAGGTTGGGGGGCTAGTAACGCCCCTCTGCAAAAAAAAAAAGAACGAACGAAAACTTCTACAGCAGGCCAAACATATAGAAAACAAGTGCCAACCGGGGTGAAAGGCCCCCACCTTTGTTAGCCAGTGGACGCCCCCATCCTTATTACGCCAGTGGACACCCCAGCCTTGTTACGTTAGTGGACACCCAAGCCTTGTTACGCTAGTGGACGCCCCAGCCTTGTTACGCTAGCTGACACACAGCCTTGCTACGCTAGTGGACGCCCCAGCCTTGTTACGCTAGTGGACGCCCCATCCTTGTTACGTTAGTGGACACCCCAGCCTTGTTACGCCAGTGGACGCCCCAGCCTTGCTACGCTAGTGGACGCCCCAACCTTGTTAGTCAGTGGACGCCCAGCCAATAACGTCAGTTGACTCCCCAGCCATATTACGCCAGTGGACGATCCACCCTTTTTACGCTAGTGGACACCCCAGCCTTGTTATGACAGTGGACACCCCAGCCCTGTTACGCCAGTGGACACCCCAGCCTTGTTACGCTAGACTCTAGCTAGAGGATCTCTCATCATTTTTACACGTTATCTAACTTAAGGTTGCATTTGTGTAAATTTTATTTACAAGGGAGATGACTAATTTCTTGAATAAATTACAATTATTACTGAATTCGCTCCCTTTCATAATGAATATACTTTAAAAAATAATAACAAAATCAACTTTTAGCTGTAAACTTTCACACACTTAGTTTGCAAGATGCGATTTTCAGTCATAACTTTGGTTACGATCTGCCCAGTCAAATAATATCAAATAAAAAATACAATGAAACCTTTTTATTCTACAAACACATGTGAATCGCGATTTTTGAACAATTTTTGCCCCCCTTTCCTTGTTACATTCTGTCACAAATCTCAGGGAATCCCCACCCACCCCCTTTTTTCTCAGGATACCCCCCCTTCCCTTTTTCAAAGTATGACACGCTCCAACTAAAGATATAACAAATAAATGAATACAAACTTATTAAAATTTAATTGAAAACACTATAAACTATTAAAATATTAAATGTAAAAAAAAAAGGGTGGGGCATTTGGCGCCCCCACCCCCCGATTTGCAGGTTTTATTTAAATTGATATGTACTGTAGCACCTCCAGTAATTAACAACTTAACAAGCCGACCAAGTTTTGGTTTTGCCGCCACCCCACCCCTGAAAAAAATCCTGAAATGACGCCCATGCCCATGCCCACAAACTGTCACACTTTTAAATATGCAGCCGAAGGCCAAGTGTCATTTTAAAAAATAAATCATGAAGGTTCCAGACCTTGGTGGGCCGGATTCTGCCCACGGACCGCAGCTTGAACAGCCTCGTGTGACAGTAACGGCGATCATGTGCTTGTTTGGAAAGGTTACTGTCACAATGTTACATTTAACACATTAGGTCTTGCAACGTTCTTAATCAATTTAAAAAATGATGAAAATAAAATCTGCTAATTTAAGTTTATGTTTAGGTATTTATTATTATACATTAGAAATACATTTAATATAACAATTAAAGAATCAATGTAACAATTTTATCATAATTTGACAGCTAAGATCGTTATTAATACTGCGAAATGAAATTTAAAATTATATTATACAAAATGTTTTCAGACCATATCACATTAAAATTTTCGAGATTGAATTCAAATAAAGAAAAAAATAGTTTAATTTTTTATAAGAACTAAATTTAAAATCGCTAATAAAAAGATTTAAGTTTCTTTGATTTAATAACAACGTGTGACAAAACGTAACGTCTTTTCATTTTAAAATAAAAAAAAAAAATTAAAATGAAATTGATTTATTTGTTTATTTGTTAATAAACCACGCCAAATTTTAGTTTTGAGTTTTTTAAAATTTCACAAGTATTAATTATTTAAACATTCCCTAAAATATGCTTTTATCAAATTTATAAAGTAACAAAAAAACTAAACGTTTAAAAATATTTTTTTAATAATAAAATACCACAATGAGCCAATTAATGGAGCGAAACTTCATAGCTTAATAGCACTCAACAATTCACTTACCATTCGTCCAAATAAGAACAAACCATATGAAGTCGCCATTGATTTCATTTCGATATCAATATCTCAAAGAACACTTATGTTACTTTTGTCTAAATTTTAATGTTAAAGTCAGTAATGATCTTCCAATATGCACACACACAAAAAAAAATCAAATTTTAAAAAATAGAAAATATAAAAGAATGCACGGGAAAAGATATCTGGGACTTAAGAATTTTAATATACTATTCAGGGGCGTGCAAAAACTGTGTGGCTGCGCTATAATCCCGTGGGTGATGGTGATTTTTATTAATATTTAATAATTGAAAACTGTAGGGGAGAGGGGGATTTCACACTTTCATTTAGCCCCCGGCAGCACCGTATACGCCTCTGCATGAAGGAATGAATTTGACAAAAAAAATTAACCTGCTGCGGTAAACACATATGAGGGGGGGGGGGGGGTGCGTACATTTTTACGTGGATCACACTATCTTCAATTTTAATATTACAGTCGTTAAAAAGATGGGCTTCCTTCTCTTTTACTAATAAATATTATCTTCTACCAATTAAGAAAAATATAGTTCAAGGGCGTTGACAATCTAGTGGGTACCGTATTTAAGACGCATTTTTTTCTTCGAAAAATTGCCTCCAAATTCTGGTGCGGCTTATACTCGAATTTATTTTTAAAATGGTAAAAATGTTATTACAAAAAATTGCTTAAACATTAAGGTGCGTCTTATAGTCCGTAAAATACAGTACATTGACATAAGCATACACATGCACCATTTTTTTTTTCTTACCCTACAGTTCATGATGGTAAACAAAGATGGGTTATTTTTTTCCCATCAAAATAATGATATATCTCTATAAAATTTTGTTTCATCTTTGTGAAAAGTAAAATTCATGGAAAGTGGATATAAATGTGTATGAGATAAATAATATTTCTGTTAAAAACACCCAAGGCTGCTGCAGGCGTTAAGAAAATAATTCTTCTTTAGATAAAAGAATTGTGTGTTGTACGATTTTCCGATAATATAATGTATATATAGTTGAGAAGCGAGGCAAAAGTTTGTTTACATTTTTAATGAAGATGCCAATATATCGAATTCCATTAAAGTAAAAGATATTTTCAATGGTATATAGATTTTATTATTATTATTTATTTTTTTTTGCTTGTAAATTCAATGGCGCGCTTTAACAATTTTAAGAAGAAAACAAAATTAATTCAGAAGCGTGGAAAGGTGTAGGGTAGGCCTATAGGATATGAGGAGTCCAATTGCAAACCCTACTAAGTCACTTTTTAAAAACATATGAGTTATCTATCTTGTCTGGTTAATAAAGCGTCAATCTACAGTGTTCTGTGTATTTAATAATTAAAACGCTTTATGTTAGTCAAATATTCACCATTTAAAATTATATAAACGCTATATTCGCTATATAAATTAATTTACGAAAACTAATTTTCTCTGAATCAAAAAGAAGTCACCTAATAGGGTTCGCAGTTGGACTCCTCATATAGCAGATAAAGTTTTCTCAACGTTTAAACGATGTTGGAAAAAAAAAAAACATCTTGACATGGATACTTCTTTTTACAACAAGAAATTCTTATGAAATATTTCCTAAATCTACATGTCAAGAACGTGAGACATTCTCTTTGGTTTTTTTTTAATGAGTATACAAAACATCAGAACCTGTAACGGTTATATAATTAAAAAATTGATTTGTTAGGTGCTGAGACTTCTCAACATCAGGTAGAAAGTTTCACAAAAATGTCTACGATTATTAACCCGGTAACATAGGGTCATATATTCTAGTATACTATATCTGTTGGAATTCATGGCTAGCGTTAAAATTCTCATTCGCGTCTTTAAAATTATGCTTATTTACTTTTACCTTCACCACAACTAGCAAAAAAAAAATATTTCAGTTATCCGTAAAAATCAATAAATCATCAAACAATCAATGAATATGATAAACTATTGCGGTATCTTTCAGTTTCACTAGATACTGAATAAAATTCATCTGTTTATAAATCAAATGTAGTGCTCCCCATCCCCACCCACTCTCCCATGATCAAAATATCTTTTCTTTTTTTCCCCCCTTCTGTTAGTCTATCAAAAATCCAGAGAAAGTTAGCGTGACCTCAGCTTCTTCCTGTACTTTGTTGGCCGTGACGTCTGTCCACACCTGCTGGCCAATCTTCAGTGACGTCAGGACGTCAAGCTGGCCCACTTCCTTGTCGCTGGTGTCCGCCAGGACCAGGTTGTCCACCACCAGAAAGGCTTTCAGGTCAAATTCGGGTTTCTGAAAGAAGACGCGGAGACCTGGATTAGACAGAATTTCTTTACATTCTAGCCTCACATCCCGTGGTGCCACAAGGGTTGGTGTCAGTTGTGCGTTAAAGCCATGATATAACCGACTCCAGGTTTAACAACTGACCTCCTCCGAGTACGTCTGCTCTGTAGACGCGTTGTCCTGATGGCAACTAAATAATCACGATCGGTAGTTTTCATTTTATCATCAACACCTTATGATGGTCTCAACCGTTGCATCCGACCCAATTGCCCACCTCTGGTGGCCCCACTAAATACAGTTATATTATTTATGTTTCTCTAGAGGCAATGGACCCTGCCCTGCTGACCTACGTCTCTTATAAAGCCGACTCAAGGGACCTCTTTAAAATTTAAGTCCTTCAATTTGGTGTCCTGAGGTTTCTTCTGGCGCGGTCCACAACCCCCCTCTGAATCTTCTAGTGACGCCATGGACAAACATGACAAGCCGGGGAGACATCGCATATAGCATCAATACAACATCCATACAACATCCGTACAGCATGTCAGACAAACATAAAATACACGATTCACATCCACATGACATGTCAGACAAACATTACATACACGACTCTCATCCACATGACATGTCAGACAAACATTACATACACGATTCACATCCACATGACATGTCAGACAAACATTACATACACGATTCACATCCACATGACATGTCAGACAAACATTACATACACGATTCACATCCACATGACATGTCGGGGCAAACATTACATACACGACTCTCATCCACATGACATGTCGGGGCAAACATTACATACACGACTCTCATCCACATGACATGTCAGACAAACATTACATACACGACTCTCATCCACATGACATGTCAGACAAACATTACATACACGACTCTCATCCACATGACATGTCGAGCAAACATTACATACACGACTCTCATCCACATGACATGTCAGACAAACATTACATACACGACTCTCATCCACATGACATGTCGAGCAAACATTACATACACGACTCTCATCCAAATAAGAAAGGCAGTCAATTCCATAAATAATTCAAACATACACCAACATCTAGACATTCGTTTTCTTACTTTCTTGTACGCCAGGGAGAAATGATAGACGCCCTCATAGGGCGCCCTGTAGACCCCGTTGAGCTCATCAAACCCGATGCCGGTCCCGGTGTTGACGGTCACGTTGTACTCCTTCACCGGCTGCCTGGTGGCGTTGGCTGGTATGGGGTTAACGCGCTGGGCGGAGAACGCCGAAGATCTCTTCAGCGAGGCTGTGGCGAGGGAAAAACAAAATTCATGACATCACTGTAACGATGAAATCTCTTTTTTTTTTAACATGAGCAATGTCACGATTTTTAAAAATAGATAACATTACTGTTAACATTGGTTGGGGGGCGGGGGCGGGTGTAGAAATTACATGGAAAGGAATTTTAGAGTTACTTTAATCCACGGTTTTTTGTTTTTTTGTTTTTTTTGGTGTTTTTTTTGGCTTTATTATTTAAAAAAAAATGGTCATTTTAATTTTCTTCAGTTGGATATCTAAAAGAAAAGTATATATATATATAAAAATGAATGTATGTCTGTATGTCTGTATGTTTGTATGTCTCATATGCGCTCCCACACCATTTATGCGATTGCGCCAAAACTTTAATTAGTTGTTGGCCACCTAACCGGGCATTTAACTGTGTCATTTTAACACTTATAAAATGTTCCGTTTTTTTGCCGTTGACCCTTAATTTGTTTTTTTTTCTTATAGGAGCTTTGTAAAAAATATTTCCGTCTGCGCTCCTACACCATTGATCCGAATGCGCTAAATCTTTGGTGAGATGTTGCGAGCACGCCCAAAAAGGTTTGAGAAGAATTATAACTGTTTTAATATATTCTGTTTTGAGCCAGGGGCCGCATGTTCGTTTTTTATTATATGAGCTATATAAATATAATTTCAAACCGTATGCGCTACTAAACCATTCATGCGATTGCGACAAAACTTTGTTGAGTGGTCGTCCATAACCTCGCGCATTTTACTGAATCATTACAACACTTTAAAAGTATTCCGATTTTGGCTGTTGGTCCCAAAATCGTTTTTTTTCTTATATGAGCTTTGTAAAAAATAATTTTCGTCTGTGCTCCTACACCATTTATCGAATACGCTAAAACTTTGGTGAGCTGTTGCGAGCACGCCCACAAAGGTTTCTAAATTATTAGAACCGTTTTAAAATATTCCGTTTTGAGCCAGGGGCCCCATGTTCTTTTTTTCTTATATGCGCTATATAAATAAATTTCAAACCGTATGCGCTCCTACACCATTCATGCGATTGCGACAAAACGTTGTTGAGTGGTTATCCATAAGCTCGCGCATTTTAATAAGTCATTACAACACTTTCAAAATATTCCGTTTTCGGCCGTTGGCCCCTAAATAATTTTTTGTCTAATATGAGCTTTGTAAAAAGTAATTTCGGTATGCGCTCCTATGCCATTCATCTGAATGCGATAAAACTTTAGTAAGATGTTTTTCCTACGCCCGCAAAGCTTTTTAAATTTATTACAACCGTTGAAAAATATTCCGTTTTGAGCCAGGGGCCACATGTTTGTTTTTTCTTATATGCGCTATATAAATAAATTTCAAACCGTATGCGCTCCTACACCATTAATGCGATTGCGACAAACCTTTGGTTAGTTGTTGTCCATCAGCTCGCGCATTTTACTGAGTGATTACAACACTTTTAAAATATTTCGTTTTGGCCGTTGGTCCCAAAATATTTTTTTTTCTAATATGAGCTTTGTAAAAAATAATTTGCGTCTGCACTCCTACACCATTTATCCGAATACGATAAATCTTTGGTGAAATGTTGCGAACATGCCCGCAAAGGTTTGGGAATAATTACAATCGTTTTAAAATATTGCGTTTTGAGCCAGGGGCCCCATGTACGTTTTTTCTTAAATGAGCTATATAAATATAATTTCAAATGGTATGCGCTCCTACCCAATTCATTCGATTGCAACAAAACTTTGTTGAGTTTTTTACCAAAAGCTTGCACATTTTAATAATTACAACATTTTAAAAATATTCTGTTTTTAGCCGTTGGCCCCAAAATCTTTTTATTTCTTATATGAGCTTTGTAAAAAATAATTTCCGTATGCACTCCTATACCATTCATGTGAATGCGATAAAACTTTAGTAAGATGTTTTGCGCATGCCCGCAAAGCTTTTTGAATTATTACGACCGTTGAAAAATATTCCGTTTTGAGCCAGGGTCCCTATGTTCTATTTTTCCTATATGAGCTATACAAATAAAATTTCAAACGGATCTAATGCATGGATGGATAGATTTTTAATCAAATACAAATAGCGACATCCGTTAAATAATCCGTTTTTGGCCGTTTGCCCCAAAATCGTTTTTTTTTCTTATATGAGCTTTGTAAAAAATAATATCCGTATTCGCTCCTACACGATTCATCTGAATGCGATACGACTTTAGTAAGATGTTTCTTTTTTTTTTTTGAATTGTGGGATATAATAAGTAGGTTTCTGAAGTAATACAACAATTCTACAATATTCCGTTTGTGGCCGGGGGCCTTAATTCGTTTTCCACCCGTATATTATATATATAATTATAGTATGTATTCCTATACCATTCATCCGATTGCGATAAAACTTTGGCGAATTGATATCCGTGAATTGATGTGTGCAGGCCCGCATTAGTTTCTAAATAAGTACAACCATTTTACAATATTCCGCTTTGGGCCGGGGGCCTTAAATTCGTTTTTTTTTCCTTATATGAGCTATTTAAATATAATGTCAAACAGCCATTGCAGAGGTGAATGAAAATAAATTAAATATTAACTTTGGCATTTAATTTTGTATATGTGACTTAATAAATAGGTTTCTGAATTAGTACAAATATTTCACAATATTCCTTTTGGGGCCGGGGCCCTAAATTTGTTTATATGTAATAAATGAGCCATATAAATATAATTTCAAACAAAGCTATTGCATTGGGGGTGGGGGGGGGGGGTGATCAATCGCTAGAAGTTTGGGGACTAAACGGCATGTGGTAGGCTCCCTCTTCGAAAAACCTTCTAATTAATTCGAATACGCACGAGACGGTAAAAGAAATTTGTATATTAAAAGTACTTACAAAAAACATTATTAAAACACAAACACTTTATTTCGATGAGTGGCATTGCAACGCATGCCGGGTACTCGCTAGTATATATATATAAACAATAATTGATGATCTAACAATAAAAAAAATTCACAGTTTACAGCAAGTAGATACAATATAAGTACATAAGTGTCAGTATATAGAGAAAGTAGACACATATAAGTACATAAGTATCAGTATATAGAGCAAGTAGAGACATATAAATACATAAGTGTCGTTATATAGAACATATAAGTACATACGTATCAGTATAAAGAGCAAGTAGAGACATATAAGTACATACGTGTCAGTATAAAGAGCAAGTAGAGACATATAAGTACATACGTATCAGTATAAAGAGCAAGTAGAGACATATAAGTACATACGTGTCAGTATAAAGAGCAAGTAGAGACATATAAGTACATACGTATCAGTATAAAGAGCAAGTAGAGACATATAAGTACATACGTGTCAGTATATAGAGCAAGTAGACACATATAAGTACATAAGGGCCAGTATATTGAGGAAGTAGAAACATATAAGTACATAAGTGCCAGTATATTGAGGAAGTAGAAACATATAAGTACATAAGTGCCAGTATATTGAGGAAGTAGAAACATATAATTACATAAGTGCCAGTATATTGAGGAAGTAGAAACATATAAGTACATAAGTGCCAGTATATTGAGGAAGTAGAAACATATAAGTACATAAGTGCCAGTATATTGAGGAAGTAGAAACATATAAGTACATAAGTGCCAGTATATTGAGGAAGTAGAAACATATAAGTACATAAGTGCCAGTATATTGAGGAAGTAGAAACATATAAGTACATAAGTGCCAGTATATTGAGGAAGTAGAAACATATAAGTACATAAGTGTCAGTATATTGAGGAAGTAGAAACATATAAGTACATAAGTGTCAGTATATTGAGGAAGTAGAAACATATAAGTACATAAGTGTCAGTATATTGAGGAAGTAGAAACATATAAGTATAAGTGTCAGTATATTGAGGAAGTAGAAACATATAAGTACATAAGTGTCAGTATATTGAGGAAGTAGAAACATATAAGTACATAAGTGCCAGTATATTGAGGAAGTAGAAACATATAAGTACATAAGTGTCAGTATATTGAGGAAGTAGAAACATATAAGTACATAAGTGCCAGTATATTGAGGAAGTAGAAACATATAAGTACATAAGTGTCAGTATATTGAGGAAGTAGAAACATATAAGTACATAAGTGTCAGTATATTGAGGAAGTAGAAACATATAAGTACATAAGTGCCAGTATATTGAGGAAGTAGAAACATATAAGTACATAAGTGTCAGTATATTGAGGAAGTAGAAACATATAAGTACATAAGTGCCAGTATATTGAGGAAGTAGAAACATATAAGTACATAAGTGTCAGTATATTGAGGAAGTAGAAACATATAAGTACATAAGTGTCAGTATATTGAGGAAGTAGAAACATATAAGTACATAAGTGCCAGTATATTTAGGAAGTAGAAACATATAAGTACATAAGTGCCAGTATATTTAGGAAGTAGAAACATATAAGTATAAGTGTCAGTATATTGAGGAAGTAGAAACATATAAGTACATAAGTGTCAGTATATTGAGGAAGTAGAAACATATAAGTACATAAGTGTCAGTATATTGAGGAAGTAGAAACATATAAGTACATAAGTGTCAGTATATTGAGGAAGTAGAAACATATAAGTACATAAGTGTCAGTATATTGAGGAAGTAGAAACATATAAGTACATAAGTGCCAGTATATTTAGGAAGTAGAAACATATAAGTACATAAGTGCCAGTATATTTAGGAAGTAGAAACATATAAGTATAAGTGTCAGTATATAGAGCAAGTAGAGACATTTAAGCACACATCAGCATTAGGTTATATAAGCTAACGTGGCATGATCACGGCCCACCTCTTTATAGAACAGTTCGCCAAAGACTTTAATTTTTTTTTTGCGCCAAATATTACACTCCTAAGGCGTTAACAAGAACACATTATTAACATACTCTACAGGTGCGACAATTGGAAGCATGCTGAAACATGATTATTGACCTGCTTGCGTGGGAATTCATCGCCTTCTCCAAAGACACCGATTAAATAGACTTATCAAAAGAGCCAGTAACATCACTCAAATAACACTATATTCGCCTCAAGTACTATTTGAAGCAAAATGCTGTTGTACAATATTTTTTTTTTTAAAAGAAAGATTTTTGACGATACAGCCCACTCACTTCATCACTTATACCCCACGATCAGCTCGATCGAAAATTCATTCTATCAAAATTTACCAGCGTGCGCCTACACCCCCCACCCCCCTGCTCTTACAAAATCTAAATAATAACTTTTCAAGTCGATACTGTCACAATGGGAGTAAAGTTCCATGGGATATGACGGCTGATTGTTGCGCTTGAGAAATATTTTAGATCACTTTTGTTTAGATGACTTGTGTTTAAATTGTTCAAATTTTTTTAATGTATTCTATATTAGTAAGAATAATATTTATGTGTTGAAAATGAATATGTCCATTGTAATAAAAAAATATCTTTAAAAAATCATTTCCATTTACTTGGATGAATAAAAGTATATATCGTAATTTGGGCAATCACCGTCTGTGATATTCCTATGGATTCCACCAGCACAGCTAAATATATGTGGCTTAATTATGTTAAAATAAATAGTTTGAATCTCTCTCAAACATTTACGAAGCCTCGATTCTTCTAACTGGTTCAATACCACGAGCCGCTGGTGGCGCAAATGTCTGAGTCATTGTAAAACGAGTCAAATCTTTATATTATTCCGTTCCTGTTTTGGTTCGAGATTTTGATTTACCGACAGGATGTTTATGTTTGAATCACTTCGAATCAGCAGAAGGTTTAAAAAAAAGAAACAAACCGAGCTGTTAAATTGTTAATTTATTTTGATTTAATTTCTAAGCTAGTTACAGAATTTTGAAACTTGTTTACTGTGTCAACAAATGACTGGGTTACTATACTATAGACTATAGGACTATAGGCATTATAAGTAATTGGAAGTGTAAATATTATTCAGTTTCTGTGTTCTTTGGTGCATTTTTCTTATTATTGGATTTACTACTGACTAACACTAACATTTTGGAAACAAAAACCACCAAATTGAAGGCTTTAAATGTTTTGGAAATTTAAAATGTGTAGGTAAGTTGGTGAATTTATATAGTTGGTAAATTCAGACAATTTGTGCCATGACATATCACACGGCTGCCATTTTGGTTGTCACGACCGTGAACTTTTACAATTCACTGTCACTAAACCTAACCTGAACCCTAAATATATCCGTTGTGGCACCAATAGTCTGAACTGGCCATATATTTTTTAAAATTGTTTTTCTGCTGTAATTACTAATTTAACAATTAATAATTTCCTACCAAAAATTAAATTTCTAAATGTTTTACGTCTATCTTTGGAGACAATTCATTTACATACAAAAACCAAAAATATGGTTTATATTCGTTCTGATTTCGTTCATACACCCGCAAATGAGAAAATGTAACACCTGCATTTAATTCGATCCCAAGCCTATTTTTTCAATCTGGTAGTTAGTTAATCCGCCCAATTAGCAACTTAGGTACACCGGTACTTAAAAAAAAAAAAACGCATCCAGACGCTACAATCAATTGAATTCGGTGAGCGACAACAAAAAGTCACACGATAATGTTTTATTATCCGTTATTTTATTTGCAAGTTTGTATAAATGTTTGGGTACTAAGTTTTCCTGTGACTTTTATTCTTCTGTGACTTTTTGCCCTACAACTGCTTATTCACGAGAAGGATTAACCAACTATATCCAATAAAAAAATATTGGACGCTAAAGCTCATAGTGGTATGGTATAGATCATTATGGTAATGTATAGCTCATTATGGTATAGTATAGTTCATTATGGTATTGCATAGCTCATAATAGTAAAGTATAGCTCATTATGGTATAGTATAGCTCATTATGGTATAGTATAGTTCAGAAAGGAATAGTATAGCTTATAATGGTAAGGTATAGTTCATTATGGTATAGCATAATGTATTATGGTATAGTATAGCTCATTATGGTATAGCATAAGATCTTATGGTATAGTATAGCTCATTGTGGTTTAGCATAAGTTATGGTATAGTATAGCTCATTATGGTATAGCATAAGCTATTATGGTATAGTATAGCTCATTATGGTATAGTATAGTTCATTATGGTATAGTATAGAGTTATTTATTGTTAGAATCTATTGTTATCTAGGCGAGGGTCAAAACGACCAAAAATTTCACTAATATAAAACTACAGCCCTATCCATTACCAACGTCCTTCTTGAGGTTGTCAATGTCCCGTGACGGGTTGTTGTGGCCAGGGTTGGAATTGGCAACGGGGATGGCCAAGATCTGTTTGGTCAGCCTGTAGATGGTGGTCTCAAGGCTCGCGATCTTGTCACACATCTGAGAAAAGGCCGACTGGCTGCTGACTGGGTCGAAGCACGGGGTGGCCAATCCTAAACGAGGGCGGAACAAGTAGGGCGGACATGAATGGATGGAAGGTTTGGAGGAGATGCGATAACATCACATCATGGTAGTAGAGACATAATGTGGTGGGAGTGGGGACATAATGTGGTGGAAGTGGTGACATAATGTGGTGGAATTGGTGACATAATGTGGTGGAAGTGGTGACATAATGTGGTGGAAGTGGGGACATAATGTGGTGGAAGTGGGGGCATAATGTGGTGGAAGTGGGGACATAATGTGGTGGTGATGGTGACATAATGTCGTGGAAGTGGTGACAATGCGGTGGAAGTGGTGACATAATGAGGTGGCGGTGGTGACATAATGTTGTGGAAGTGGTGACATAATGCGGTGGAAGTGGTGACATAATGTGGTGGAAGTGGTAACAATGCGGTTGGAGTGGTGACTTAATAAGGTGGAAGTGGTGACATAGTGTGTTGGCCGTGGTGATACAATCTGGTGGGAGTGGTTACTTAAATTGTAGGTATAATGTGCTGGCAGTGTTGTCATACCGGTAATGCGGTTGACATAATGTGGAGGCAGTGGTGACCCACCGGTAATGTGGTTGACATATGTGGAGGCAGTGGTGACCCACCGGTAATGTGGTTGACATAATGTGGAGGCAGTGGTGACCCACCGGTAATGTGGATGACATAATGTGGAGGCAGTGATGACCCACCGCTAATGTGGTTGACATAATGTGGATGCAGTGGTGACCCACCGGTAATGTGGATGACATAATGTGGAGGCAGTGGTGACCCACCGGTAATGTGGTTGACCTAATGTGGAGGCAGTGGTGACCCACCGGTAATATGGTTGACATAATGTGGAGGCAGTGGTGACCCACCGGTAATGTGGTTGACCTAATGTGGAGGCAGTGGTGACCCACCGGTAATATGGTTGACATAATGTGGAGGCAGTGGTGACCCACCGTTAATGTGGTTGACATATGTGGAGGCAGTGATGACCCACCGCTAATGTGGTTGACATAATGTGGAGGCAGTGGTGACCCACCGCTAAAGTGGTTGACATAATGTGGAGGCAGTGGTGACCCACCGCTAATGTGGTTGACATAATGTGGAGGCAGTGGTGTCCCACCGTTTAAAACGTTTGACATGTGTTTAAGGTATGATTTATTGTGGAGATAGTGGTGGCATATTGTGTAGGCATAATGTGGTGGCATGGCATAAAATGAAGGCATCATGTGGTGGCATATTGTGTAGGCATAATGTGGTGGCATAAAGTGAAGGCATCATGTGGTGGCATATTTTGTAGACATAATGTGGTGGCATAAAGTGAAGGCATCATGTGGTGGCATATTTTGTAGGCATAATGTGGTGGCATAAAGTGAAGGCATCATGTGGTGACATAAGGTGAAGGCATAATGTGAAAGCATGGCATAATGTGAGGGCATAATTAGGGTGCATAAGTTAGTGACACGGATTTTGGTCAGCCACTATTTGCTTGAATTGACCCCAAATAACCATTACTCCTCAAGCCACACCCCTACCGCTTACCTGCCCCCTTTTCCTGGCATAAACTCTCCCTTTCCAGCACTCGTTCCAACTTGCCGGTGATGTCCTTGATCGCATCGGCCGTTTGCTGGTCCGGCTCCGACGGCATCGCCGTTCTGTTCTCCACGTTCGGGTCACAGCTCTGACTGGACACCGGATGTGACGCCATGACCAGGAAAGCGCTCACCAAAATAGCAATGTTACGCTTCATTTTCGTCTGTTGTATTTTACCCCCCGTCTAATCGAAAACTCCGCACAGGGACGTATGAACTGTAAATCGTCTGTTTAAATTTAAGTGTTATAAGTTATATAGATACGATCTACACTTGGGGGAAAGTTGTGTCGTTTAAACTGTTTTGTGGTTAAGTTTTCTACCTGCTTAAAAAGTTAATAAATGAAAAAGAGGAGTTCTCTACAAAACCATCACGCGCATTAAAACTACCAACACAACGGTGTGGATCACTTAGTGAACATAATTTGTGCAGATTTAACACCAAGTCGACAACAAGAGAAAAAAAGCACCCTTTTTTTAAATAAAAAAAAATTAAGTAATTTTAAAAAATACACTATTATAATACTGTATACTAGTAACACACCGGATAGGATCTATATGGAGAATAAATTAATAACAAGATTTGGTGCGTTAACTCCATACGGGATAAACCACATCCACAATTTTACGTAACTGCCATGTCTTTTTCCTGATTGGGTTTTTACATTTTACTTTCACAGGGGTCGCCTAAGACCATCGGAAAACATATATTCTACAGTTATGAAGTAGCAACGAAAATAATTTTGTTGTTGGGAATCGCCACAATATGAGGAGCTGTATTAAAGGGTCGCGGCATTAGGAAGGTTGAGAACCACTAGTCTAAGCCCTTGTCACAATGTAATATCGAGCAGTGTTGGGTGGGGATGAAGATTTTTCAAAACATGAATACAAGTAACGCACTACAAGTAACGCACTACAAGTAACACACTACAAGTAACGCACTTCAAGTAACGCACTACAAGTAACACACTACAAGTAACGTACTACAAGTAACGCACTACAAGTAACACACTACAAGTAACGCACTACAAGTAACGCACTACAAGTAACGCACTACAAGTAACGCACTTTATAACAATCTCAATTAGTGCCCCCCCCCCCCCCCCAAGGCTCGCAACTGCACTTTTTATTCACGCCCCTGAGCTATATTAATATTCCTACCCAGCTTAAACCGCATAATTATTTCACCAACTATTTCAGAAAAACAAGAGAAAATATTACGCAACAGGCGCACCTGGGTGTATATTATTTTAGACATTTAGAGAATCTCATTCAACGCAGTTTTTGGGAATTTCCATTCACGTCCCCCTTGAAAAAGAGAAAAACTGAATTTTTGGTGTTGGGGCAGGGAAGTGGCGCTGAAAATTTCTTAGAATGTGTTGTCATGGGCAACGAGTCTATTTGCCCTTCTTTCAGCTCGATGGCTTGACGGGAAATGGGTCAGTTAGCCGTTGGAAGATTTCGCCTGCCACCCAGCCAGCCACACACGCACGAAAAATAGCGAATTTAGTATTAAAGGATGAAAAAAAAAAGATTTTCATCCACACACGGTCTAAATTCCGAATATAAAGTGTATTCTTTATATTTAAACCCAACTCATGGCGTCATGTTATGACTTGGTGTAGAGAGTAGAGTCACAACAAATGTGACATAGTAACGTTATGTCGGGATGCGGTGGACACGGACCAATGCTACACTTGCTGGCGGGGAGGGCCATTGGCGTTTTCAGAGTTACATGACGTCGTTGCCCTCTCTTGTTACAATTCGTACGTAATTACTATTGGTGTCTATAGGTCGTGACCTAGTTAGCTACCACACGGACTAATTACTCGCTCTATCTACAGTTTTTACTCTTCTTCATCTCACAGTGCGATATTCTTTGAACTGACATCACTGAAGAAAAAAAATCGCGTCGAAGAACGTAACTTATAATGGGAAAATTATTTTAATATAAAAATATCAAAATCTCTATTCCTTAATGTGTATTCTGAAAAAAATAAATCAATATATTTAAGCTTATACTCATATTAATAAAAAGGTAATAATATCTGCGCTCTTATTTCGTATTAGTAAAAATACAAATCACATTCTCTTAGTCCTAACACGCATTTAAAAATGTATCTCTCTCGGCCAATTGAGTAATTGCTATTATTAGCAATCTTTATTTTTAAGCTATAACACTTATTGAGATCTCAAAAAAATATTTTAAACAAACACAAGAGAGTCTTGTGTTCTACACACGAATAGAGCACACACAAGTGTCGACATACAGCACGAATGTAAATGTAGAATTGGTTATTCCTTCCAAGTAATCCGAAAAAAACGAAGGCTCTCTAAATCTCCAATTAATATTTGTGGTGTGTGTTGAAACCTAGACAGTGGTGGACCTTCTCCTACACAATGAACGCTGGGAACACGTTGTAACAGAATATTAAACCGGAGACAAAACCGTAAATCTCCGGAGAGACTGATGCACTTGCGGGAGGGACGTACGCCGTACGCCTTTGTTTGGCGGAGCGAGGAAGATAACCGAAATGTTGGCCCGGGGGGAGATAACAAGAAGTACTGAGATGGACCTGCAGTTCCCAGAGTGTTGGTAATGGACCCTGCGAATTGGCGCCAGTCTAGAACTTTTCTCTCTCTCTCTCTCTCTCTCTCTCAGCGGTGGGCGTGTGCCGTCATTTGAAATTTTAAAATAACTTTTAGTTGTTTAAAAAAAATATATAATTTTGATCCAAAAGAGGAACAATAAAAAAAGAGAGAAAAAAAGAAATATATACGGCAATTAGGATCAGTAATATCTTCAAAGAAAATTTAATTTTCGTTAATTCGCATCTGCTAGATAAACCGAGGTGAACTGGTTTATATACATTTTTAAATTCTTTCTGGAAAATTCACAACAGTTTTTCGAACATCCAATGAAGAAACAATTTAAATAATGTATCATCAACAAATGTGATTATACGTTGTTTTTTTAACTTTGTACAAATTATATTATATTATACCTTTTGAGGTTTTCTTAAATAATTTATATATATATACGCCATAAACAGAGACCTAGTCAACGCAATAAACCTAAAAATAGTTTGTTACGTCATTTCATCACGACCACATAATAGGTCAATTCGCACAAGGAATTACGCACTTCGGTTTAACACTGTCTGGATTATATCTTGTTGACTGTGTCCTAGCCCCACGGCCAGATGCCCACGGCACTCCCTTTGAGATGCCCGTCCTTCGGGACAATACCACTGTGCCATCCTCTGCTATCGTCCAGGAGGTGGGGTCAAGTTACAGTCGGCCTAGAGACTGCGCCGAAACGTCACCAAAAAGATAAACACTGTTAGTTGAATACCAGGAGGGGATGATGGCGCCTCTCTGCGACAGTCTCTAGTATGGCACCCGAGGGGGGGGGGCAGGCCTACTGGTCTTATTAATGACGTGCGTAATTAAAGGTGCTATTCTGATAATGTGAGGGCTGATTTATAGTGGTCCCTCCTATTTGGGACACGTGAAACGTTAATTCTCAAACCATATTGCATTGCTTCACGAATCCAAAAGCTCATAATTAGTTAATAAATAGTTCAAATAAATGACAAGATAAATTAGATATTCTGTGATATTAGATATAATAGGAGTGTGACCGATTGGGCTGCTGTCAACTAAATTAGATATACAAGGAGTGGGGTCTATTTTGATGCTGCCAAGTATATTGTATATACAATGAGTCAGTGTTTATTTCAGACAATATTTCCCCGGAAAGGGGGAGGGGGCATTTAAGATTTTCGGGGAGTGTGGGGCAGGGGGCATTGGTAAGATGCGTAGCTGAGGGGTGCAGAGAGGACAGATGCCCCCTGGCGCCAGACTAGCCGGGGTGCCAAAATGAGCTTTGATGGTATTAAATGGATAAAAATAATGGGTTTCACAGTTGAGGGGGGGGGGGGGCTGAAATGAACAGATGAAATCACTCTAGCTACACCTCTGCCAGGGTAGTAAAAGTGGGGCGAATGAAGTGGCCTTAAAGGTGTCCATTTTTAATTATATGGAAGGATGGAATTTTCGTATTAGTGCAGTGTTGTATCGTGAAAGAGAGTGCGAAAGTATGGTGTGTGGAGTCAGCTCCTGAATTCAGTGTTTCTTTTGATTGTGGGGAGGGTTTTGTACTGCTGTCCCGGAGAGATGCCCAAAAAAAACCCCGCAAGGCGTGTTACCTATTGGGCTCCTGATAGATAAACAATGAGTGTGGCCTATTGGGCTCCTGCCAAGTATATTAGATAAACAAATGAGTGTGACCTATTGGGCTCCTGCCAAGTATTTTACATAAACAATGATTGTGACCTATTAGGCTACTTATTAAAGACTCGTGGGGTCGGAGTGGTCGAGGGTATGGGGGCTTCTCAAATTCATGGGGTGGATGACTTCAGGAATGACGTATTAGGCTAGTTGAAAAGGGTAAGAAATTAGTATTGGATTTATAATGAAATGCGTAAATGGTAGCAGAAACGATATTGACGAGCAGTTCCTTTGTTGACGTCATCCCGCACTAGCGAATCATCTCTCCTTGAATTCAGTTCCCGGCTCAATGGATTAGGGGCGTGCAATGTTCCTTTAGTTGTACTCACACTTCAGTTCCAGATTCAATGGATTAAAGTAATGCAAAGTTCCTCTAGTTCTACTCAGACTTCATTTCCCGACTGATTAGATTAGGGGCGTGAAATGATCCTCTAGTTCAGTGGTTCTCAACCTTCCTAATGCCGCGACCCTTTAAAATTATTTGCGTTGCTCTTCATAACTGTAGAGCATATTTGTTTTTCGATGGTCTTAGGCGACCCCTGGGAAAGGGTCGTTCGACCCCCAAAGGGGTCGCGACCCACAGGTTGAGAACCGCTGCTCTAGTTGTACTCTCGCTTCAGTTGTACTCACGATTCATTTCCACAAAGCGTGGAACACTATCCCCGTAGCAATCAGTTTCTGTACACATTTTAATCACAATCGCGTTGGGAATAGGTATAGAGGTGTCATTTGTTATTTTAATTTGACAAATATATCCCCATATGCAAATATCATTCTTAAAGTACTAATAAAATGCAATATATCTATTTAACCAAAATAGGTATTAGGTACTAACCACCACACATTCTTTGACTAAATGTACATGCAAACCAATATTTTAGTTGGTTTACTAACCAAGTTACATTAGTCATGGTTTTCATATGTACAAGAACGTGATGAGAAACGTAAAAAAGTTGGCCAAGATTTTCGCGAATTAAACGGACTCTACACGAGCCTATCACCATCTTGTGACGGTTTATCTATTCTGTAATGAAGTCAGACTGGACCCTTCCATTTTATATACCCTGATGTAGTAAACACGCCTAGCCAGAACTTATCCTCCATTTTTTAGTATGATTAAATCCCCCCCCCCCCCTTTTTAAAAAAAAAATTGTCATCGTTGGCCATGCTCACCCATAGCGCGTTCAACCGTGTCACCACCCCCACCCCTGGCCTCCACGCTTTTAGTGAGTTAAAGTCACGGAATTTTGATTACGAACACCCTCATGATTGAGGTCAGCCATTTGAGAATCCTAACCCCCCCCCCGCGCCACCCAACTACTTGATTAAAAGCCGCATAAGACCTGACATTTCATTCCTTCTCATTTTACCAAGCCAAGGGAACTAACCAAAACTTCTTGCTAGAAGTTAATTTATATTGATTTGATCATGTCAATCTCAGATCAATCTTGCAGAAATTAACTCATAAGATCATCGCGCTGCGCCATGAGGTATGTATTCACCACGATACCCCACACTGGGCGCGCGTAGTGGCCATTTTCAGGTATTGTTATCTTAGACTTGCATATCAGCTGTTTCTGACCGAATTCAAGAATGGCGAAAAAATTGATACATTTAAATACATTAGAGTTACCTTCTTTTCGCTTAAATTACGGTAAAAGACGGTTATTTTTTTTTTTTAAAGAACGACATGTGTATATATAGGCGATATTGTATGTCATCCTTCCGTCTTCACGAGACGATGGAGTAGCTATATTGTAGTCCAACACTTCGACGAGTGGCTCACTAGGCCAATCCTGGAATGACAATCTCGTCTGCATTTCACGCAGGAGAATGATGATTCCTGGTTAATTTTGGCCTTCCGTGCTGTTCTTTTTGTTGCAAGGGCTTCGTTCCGCACATCTTCTGCCCTTTTCACTCCTTCGTACACTGCCTTTCGCCAGCTGGTACGTTGTTCGGCAATGATCTCCCATTTGTTGACTTCAATGTTCGCTTCCTTCATGCTCTTTTTGCAAACGTCCATATATCTCAGGCGAGGCCGTCCAATAAGTCTTGTCCCTTCTGCCAACTCTCCATACAGCAGCATCTTTGGAATGCAGCCTTCCTCCATTCTCCTTACATGGCCTAACCAGCGAAGGCGATATATGTACACATTATATATATAAAGATTTATGTTTTTCACGTATTCTATTGTGTAAGAAAATGATAGCCTATTTAAAGTAGAATTGATAGAATTATTGCGATTATTTTACCGCATGCTGTAAAAAAATTCTTAAAGTGTAGCTGATTATGAATGGTGACTCCTTAGACCTAGGTCCATACATCATGTCTATACTTGCTCTACCCTGTGATTTTAATTACAATTTTATATTTGCAATGGGGTGAACCTCCACCCCACCCCCACCCCACCACCACCCCTGCGTGCGGAAATCGGCAACAACCATCACTTTTCTTTTTGAGACATTCAGCTTGAAGGAAACTTTTCATCCGCACCAACTGATTTGTATCAACTGTCCGCTTCAGGTGTGAAGCTCTTGGTGGTGGTGTGATCAGCTAATGATTGGAACGATGTCACATGGGCTCTGGCTATCATTGATGTCCCATACAAAAAAAAAAACAACCTAAAAAAACCAAAAAAAAAAACCCAAAGAAATAAGGCTTTAGGTCAAAATTCATAAATTTGTGCCCCGAACACACGGGCGTTCCCCTAGACCAGTGGTTCTCAAACTTCCTAATTTCCCGCGACCCTTTAAAACAGTTGCTAATTTTGAGGTGATCACCCGACCATAAAACTATTTTCGTTCCTACTTCATAAATATGTATTTTAAGTTGGTCTTTGACGACCCATGGGTCGTTCGATACACCCCCCCCCCCCCCCCCACACACAAAAAAAAAAAAAAGTGGGTAACGACCCACAGATGAAGAACCGAAGCCTTACACGCTAGTTTAATGTATGCTCAGACGGTTTATCTTCCCTTTTGGTATCCATGTAAAGCGCACACATTTGTTTTCCACGATTACATCCCTTTGATTGCTCCCCGCCGACGTTTCAAAATTCTACAACCATCAATAAAGAAACCACACAAAAAATTGTCTTTTATTATTTTTTTGTTGTTGTTTTTTTTGTTTTTGCATATTTTGGCACTTTGCCAGAAGAAAGAACATCAGCAGACGACATATTTCATTACCAGCATTTTTAAGGGCTCCCAAATGTAAGCTATTTGTCCGTTATCGTGAGCGGTTCTAACAGTGCATGGTTCAATATTGACCACGACAGGAGACAGCTCCTCTTTTAAGTTGTTAAATCCGGCCCTATATAACCTTCTCAAGTTTTTTTGTTTTGTCGGTGGCCTTTGATTATTTAGTAATGAAAGAAACCATGAACAAAGAAATGGCTTTGATCGGTTTAATGGGTCCTCCTTTGTCCGAAAAGTAATATATTCTTTAAAAAAAGACCAAACAAAAAAAAAAACCCAACAAACACAACAAAATAAAATAAACGATGACAGGTGTTAGATAAAAGTGTTTTGTTTCTAGAGGAAGTGAAAGTCAAGTACATACTCGACTTTAAAACCGAAGGCAAGTACATTTGGTCGTCGTGGCAAAGTTCATTTAGTCGTGATAGGCAAGTTCATTTGGTCGTCGTGGGGAAGTTCATTTAGTCGTGATAGGAAAGTTCATTTAGTCGTGATAGGAAAGTTCATTTGGTCGTCGTGGGGAAGTTCATTTAGTCGTGATAGGGAAGTTCATTTGGTCGTCGTGGGGAAGTTCATTTAGTCGTGATAGGCAAGTTCATTTGGTCGTCGTGGGACAGTTCATGTGATAGGCAAGTTCATTTGGTCGTCGTGGGACAGTTCATGTGATAGGCAAGTTCATTTGGTCGTCGTGGGACAGTTCATGTGATAGGCAAGTTCATTTGGTCGTCGTGGGACAGTTCATTTAGTCGTGATAGGCAAGTTCATTTGGTCGTCGTGGGGAAGTTCATTTAGTCGTGATAGGCAAGTTCATTTAGTCGTGATAGGCAAGTTCATTTGGTCGTCGTGGGACAGTTCAGTTAGTCGTGATAGGCAAGTTCATTTGGTCGTCGTGGGACAGTTCATTTATTCGTGATAGGCAAGTTCATTTAGTCATAGTAAAGTTCATTTACTCATAGTAGACAAGTTCTTTTTGGGGCCCTTGTGGTGGTGCGTAGAAATATTCATAACTTGTGTCCGTTTAAAAAACAACAACAACCATCTCACTATATTTAAATTTACGTGTCGATCAAACTAAAAAGCACACGGATATATGTAACGCGAGACGATTAAAACGGAGATAAGCCGATTAGCTTAGTATCATTTGTCGGAGATGGCTGTCTTACTCGGGGCGGCAGGAGTTGCTGGACTTGGCTGTCCAGCTCGAGTAGCAATATTTTCCGGACTTGGTTGCATCAAACTGTTTTTCACAGATTGGGTTGGCGGGCCTAAAAGATGAAGCATGTGGGCCTAAAAGATGAAACATGTGGGTCTAATAGATGAAGAATGTGGGTCTAATATATAAAGCATGTGGATCTATTAGATGAAGCCTGTGGGTCTAAAATATGAAGAATGTGGGTCTAATATATGAAGCATGTGGACCAAATAGCTGAAGCATGTTGGTCTAATAGCTGTAGCTCGTGGGTCTAATAGATCAAGCATGTTGGTCTAATCGCTGAAGCATGTTGGTCTAATAGCTGAAGATTGTTGGTCTAATAGCTGAAGATTGTTGGTCTAATAGCTGAAGCATGTTGGTCTAATAGCTGAAGCATGTTGGTCTAACAGCTGAAGCATGTTGGTCTAATAGACATGAGGTATAATAGATCAGGAGGTCGGCTCTAATAAATTAAAATATTTAAATGGGCAACCTGGTGAGTCTTACATCTAAAATTTTCGACTTTGAAAATTGCCTACGTTGTTTAGAAATACAAACTAAACAAACACAAAAAGAAATCACCCCCTTATTAAGCAAACCCAAGTAAAAATGTTTTTACGTGTAAATCCTTTATATACATTCTTTTTTAATTTGCTTAAATTTAAATTAATATTCTAACGACCCATCCGCTTTTTCACTGCATATTTATTGCACCGACTATTACAGAGAAACAAAAGAAAGTATTGCGCACCAAACGTGCCTGCGGTATTTAGAAAAAGAAAAGAAGCTCATTGAGCGCTGGTGTCGGGAATTTTATCAGTGTCATCATAGCTCCTTCATCTCCCTAAATGAATAACATGAACAACTTATTTTTGTGGGTTTGAGTTGGTGGTGGGGGTGTGGGGGGCTAAAAAATATTTGAAAGAATGTGTTGTCAACGGCAACGGGTCTCTGTGCAAAGTTTCAGCTCGATAGCCGGACGGGAAGTGGGTCAAGTAACCATCCGGGGATTTTGACACCCAGGCAGAAAGACACGAACAGAAGCGAAGTTGATATATAAAGGATTGAATAATCAATTACAATTTTTTGTTTGCCTATCGTAATGATTCCGTTAAATTACCATATTGTTAATGTGAAATAACGTACATTCGTAGAATGAATGTAGAGCATCGTCCAGGCAAACTATCGAAAATGATTCATTCGTGCAATGCATTTCGCTTCTTGCAGCGAGTCGCGTAATTATATAGCTTAGCTTTTTCGCATCTACATTTATTCCATCTCCAAGGTTTAAGAACCGTTGCAAATTACCGTGCGTGTCTGTGGTTCTGGCACTGGGGCGTATCGAGAGACCCAATCTATTGGCCACTGGACAAAAAAACAACAACTCATTAATCACCGAGGAGATAACTCCATCAACATGCCGAATGACGCCGAGTCCTTCCTTTCGTGACTCACGGCATTATCGTGTGAGTGACCCCCGGAGCTTGACATTCAGATCGCTGCTTTGATTGTTGATTGGCTGACGTGACTCTGGCACTCCTGACTGGCTGACGAGACAACTATTTTACTGGCGATGCTTCACGGGACAGCTCATGACACAGGGAGAATAGTTATTGAATCGGGAAGTACAGTTCATATCACAGGAAGGGCATGTCATGACACGGGAAGGACGCTTCATGACACAGGAAGTACAGTTCATGACACATGAAGTACAGTTCATGTCACAGGAAGTACAGTTCATGACACATGAAGTACAGTTCATGTCACAGGAAGTACAGTTCATGACACAGGAAGTACAGTTCATGACACAGAAAGGACATGTCATGACACGGGAAGGACAGTTCATGACACAGGAAGTACGGTTAATGACACAGGAAGTACAGTTCATGACACAGGAAGTACAGTTCATGACACAGGAAGGACAGTTCATGAGACATGAAGGACAGTTCATGATACATGAAGGACAGTTCTTGACGCGTGGAGGACAGTTCACGACACATGGAGGACAGTTCATGACTCAGGAAGACAGTTCATGGCACATGGATGACAGTTCATGACACAGGGATGACAGTTCATTACTCAGGAAGGACATCTCATGACACAGGAATGACAGTTCATTACACAGGAAGGACATTTCATGACACAGGGAGGAAAGTTCGTGACACAGGGAGGACAGTTCATGACACATGTAAGATGGTTAATTGCACAGGGAGGACAGTTCATGACACATGGAGGACATTTTATGATGCATGGAGGACAGCTCATGACACAGGAAGGACATTTCATTGCACTGGGAGGGCAGTTCATGACACATGGAGGACAGTTCTTGACGCGTGGAGGACAGTTCACGACACATGGAGGACAGTTCATTGCACTGGGAGAACAATGTGACAAGAGGACGTATTGTTGTTCTCAAAAGCCTGTGCTCATTTCAAAGTATTTTTTTAGGAACAAAAGCTATACACGAATACGTGGGAGAAAAAAATAATGAAATTTATAACAAATTACACAAATTTATGCATGCACATTTTGTGCACACATTTACGTTTACACGTGTACGATAATTCATTTATATACCCACATTTATGTACACACATCTATGTATTCTTATTCTTAGCCCTTCTCACTCCCAATGCAGCATAGGCCATCCACAAGACTTTTCCATCATTTCCTGTCCTGGGCTATCTTTGCTAGTTCAGCCCAGCTTTTCTTCATTCTCTAAACCTCTGTCTCTACTCTTCTCTTCCATGTGGCTCTTGGTCTTCCTCTTTTCCTGGTACCTTGTGGATTCCAGTTCAGGGCCTGTCTTGTGATATTGTTTGGTTTCCTTAAAATGTGTACCCTACCCATCTCCATTTTCTCATTTTTATCTCCATTTTCTCATTTTTATCTCCATTTCCACTGGAACACTTGCTATTCTCTCCCATTTATGTATATGTACACATATTTACGTACCCACAGTTATGTAAACTCATTTACATACACACGTGTACAGAAACACTTTTATGTACAAGCGTTTACGTACATACATTAACGTTCACACATTTACGTACATACATTTACGTACACACATTTACCTACACACGTCTACACGAAAACAAATTAATGTGCACACCGTTTCATTGAAAAGCTCAACAGTGTATTTGGTTTTATTAAGGGCACAAAGAATATATACACGCAACACATAACACAGCGGAGCAAACAAAAGAAAGGCATTTATCAACACAGTTATAAATAGTTTTTATTTTTTCCTGTTACCGACCGGCATTTAACAAGGTTTCGATTTTGAATTCAATCTTTAATAATGAAAAGTGAAATCAAATCCAATCCAATAGTTCATTCAGGTCAAGGTCAGAAACTATTATTTATGTTGTTTTAGGTAAACAAAACAGACAAACAAATCCTCCCCCCCCCCCTAGATACAGTGTCCAAACAGTAGGTAGGTAGAGTTTCACGTCAGATAACGGTACTACGCCCGCTCTATTACCTCATTATACCCAATTATCACAGTACTCAGGAGATCACGTCTGATCTCGGGACTACGCCCAATTATCACAGTACCATGGGGCCCATGGTACTACATCTTATCACAAACACGTCATATCACTGTATTAAGCCCACATCCCAAACATGACAGTACCTAAGAGATCACGTCAGATCACGGTACTGCTCGCAGTTATCACAGTATCTTTGACTTCACGTCAGATCACGGCAACACACTCAATTATCGCAGTACCCTAGGAGATCCCGTCAGATCACGATACTACGCCAAATTATCACAGTACCTTAGACACTAAGTCATATCACGATGCAACAATCCCCACCGTACCTTTGGGAGCAGTGCACTGTGCACTGGTATCACAGCCATGCGCATCACGCTATACCCGAAGTCATCTCAGTCAGGTGTACGTTTCGACTTGTCATCCGCAACGAACACACATTGCTTAAATATCAGTTCACTCCAAACATAATGCTAGTATTCAATGATCGCATTACATTGGACACCTAGTCATGACTTTGTACAAAATGGATGTCTCTCCATCACCGTTTGGTAGACATCGTGGCTGTTTCGATGCAACTCACACATGCAGCTATGGCCTAGCGCTTAGCACAGAGCTTTTTTTTTATTGTACTTTCGTGATCTAAAACAATGTTTCTCAAGTTATTTCCACCCTCTTTGCCCATTTTAATGCAAAATTAAACAACTCAAAAAAAAAAAAAAGAAAAAAGTTTTTCGTACAAATCCTATTATATACGTTTTTTTTAAAATAATTTATTTTTATTAAAAATTCTAATGACCCACAGGTTTTTACACCGCAGACTTATTTCGCCAACTTCTTCAAGAAAAAACACAAATAAAATATTACGGAACGCACTTGTGATTTTTAAAAGAAAAAGAATCCCATTTAGCGCAGTTATCGGGAATTTTATTTGGTGAAATTAGTGTCATCATATTTCCTTCATTTTCCCTTTGAAAAACAGGACAGACTGAATTTGGAAAATGGGGGAGGGGGGGGGGCTGAAAATTTGATAGAATGTGTTGTCTTCGGCAACGATTCTATGTGGCAAGTCGTCCGAAAATGTTGCCACCCAGCTAGAAACACGAAGTTGATATGGAGGATTTAAATAAGCTATATATATATATATATATTATTGTTGATATATTCATTTCTTAAATATTTTGTTGTATTAAATAATCGTGTCCTTCACTACAAAATTTGTAATGAAATCAGGTCTGCTGAGTGAATATATTTTATAGGTTCATACATATGGGCAAATAAATTATACATATTCAATAGCGGATAAAATGGACTTTACAAAATATTCTCCAGCTCCCCGAATATGCAAAAAGCAAGAGAGTCTGTTTTGAATTAGCTACATGTATCCGAAAACACAAGATAGCCTGATGTAGGCTACCGTGGTATCTTTTATTTAGATCTTTATGAGATTCGCTACAAATGAATGCGCTAATTCTCTCGTGGAGTCACGGACAAACGGCCGCTAGAAAATGGGTCAACGTGAATTTGAAAATAATCTCTTCTCCGCACGCGACAGACACGTTACACGACGGCCTTGTGAACTAGCAGAGCGGTCAATCAGTGGTCATCCCTGACCAGAGCGGCCAGTCTGTGGTCATCCCTGATCTGAGCAGTCAGTCAGTGGTCATTCCTAACCAGAGCGGTCAGTCAGTGGTCATCCCTAAACAGATCGGTCAGTAAGTGGTCATTTCTGACCAGATCGGTCAGTCAGTGGCCATTCCTAACCAGAGCAGTCAGTCAGTGGTCATCCCTAACCCAATCGATCAGTCATTGGTAACCCTAACCAGATCGGTCAGTCAGTGGTCATCCTTGACCAGATCGGTCAGTCATTGGTCATCCCTGACCAGAGCGATCAGTCATTGGTCATCCCTGACCAGATCGTTCAGTCAGTGGTCATCCCTAACCAGAGCGATCAGCTATTTGTCATCCTCGACCGGTAGACTTAGGACAGTCGCTAAATGTCTAGGCTTGGATGGGAGGGTAAGGGAGCATTTTTGTTCTCCCCGTCACTCCCTCGGGGTTGGCCTCCCAACTCCTCTCTATTTCTCATTTTAAAAACCTGACATCCAATGTCTGTGATTGCTTCTCCTGTATATGACAGCCTATATCTGTGATTTCTACTTCTGTATATGACATCCAATGTCTTTGTTTGCTTCCCCTGTCTATGACAGCCTGTGTCTGTGATTTCTACTTCTGTATAAGATATCACATGTCTGTGATTGCTACTGCTTTATATGACAACCAATGACTGTGATTGCTACTCCTTTATATGACAACCAATGACTGTGATTGCTACTCGAGTATATGACATTATACGTCTGTTGTTGCTACTCCTTTATATGACAACCAATGTCTGTGATTGCTACTCCAGTATATGACATCCTACGTCTGTGATTGCTACTCCTTTATATGACAACCAATGTCTGTGATTGCTACTCCTGTATATGACAACCAATGACTGTGATTGCTACTCCTGTAATTGAGATCACGCAATGGTTCATTTTTCTTTCTTTTCAAATCACGCAATTCATGAATTCAAACATTTCTGACACACTTTTTTGGTCTTACCCGCAAATTATGTATATCTCCCCTTCACAGTTTCTATAACAGGCCTTCACCAGCTTCATGCTCGCTCTGTTCGAAATTATTCAACTGAACTGGGCACAACTAGTAACAGATCTGACCAGGACCAGCTACAAGAGGATCTCAATCGATTAGCTGAGTGGGAGGCGAGCTGGGACATGGAATTTCATCCGGCCAAGTGCCAGACACTGTCAGTCTCTAGAAGTTGTACTCCTCTACGCTACTACTATGAATTGCATGGTCATTTGCTTGAGTCAGTTTCCTCCGTAAGGTACCTGGGTGTTACCATTCAGAGAGAGGTCCGCTGGGACGAGCATATTAACAATGTGTGCAACCAGGCAAACAAGACCCTGGGGTTCTTAAGGCGTAATCTAAAGATCAGCAACTCCGGTGTGAAAGAAAGAGCCTATAAAGCCTTTGTCCGGCCGCTTTGAGATTATGCATCTTCGGTCTGGGACCCATTCACCCAGAAGAGCATCGACAGGTTGGAGGCAGTACAGCGACGGGCAGCACGCTTTGTCCTGAACCGCTACAGAAATACCTCTAGTGCTGGCAGCATGCTGGAAACACTGGGCTGGTCACTATTGGAGGAACGACGACGACAGTCCAGGCTCTCCATGATTTACAAGATAAATAATGGGCTAGTCCACTGTTCTGGCATTAAACAGAAACTAGTCCCTCTCCCCCATAGACAACGACGAGGCCATGACAGGCAGTTCCGGCTCATACCAGCGAGAAGCCAGTATAGGAACTTCTCATTCCTACCAAAGACAATCAGGGACTGGAACAAGCTTCCAAAAGGAACAGTTGAGGCGACAACACTTGACTCATTTACGTCTATTGCCTCAGGCCTTCCAACCCCTAGTGCATGATACCCTCAAATAGTTACTCTTGTAACCAGTGAAATATCCTCATCAACAGCAGGCACAGAGACATTGCAAATCCCATCTACATTCATAGGAGCCATAATGATCAATAAATTGATCGTGGGCCCTTAATATATAGAAGAAGAAGAAGAAAAGCAGATATGGACGGAAAATGATGGCGTTCTGTTAATATAAATAAAATCACTGTTCCCCAGGTATTGAGAATAGACGCGCTGCAATTAAACGTAACGTACGCAGTGCAAATATTTGTATTTATGTCGACTGGGGTAAATTTTCCGAAATAATATCCCGTCAAATATACAAAATTTATGAACAAAAAAATAATATTTAAGACTATTACCGCAAGAATAATGTCCAAATGTTGATGTCCAAGGACTACCGTGAATATCCAAAACTTATGTATATCCAAGGACTAATATTTCAACGGTCTAGTATTCCAAGACTAATATCTCAAGTTTAATATTCCAAGACTAATATCTCAAGTCTAATATTCCAAGAATAATAGCTGAAGTCTAAAATTCCAAGACTAATATCTCAAGTCTAATATTCCAAGACTAATATCTAAAGTCTATTATTCCAAAACTAATATCTCAGGTTTAATATCCCAAGACTAATGACACCAGTCTTATCTCCCAAGACTAATATCTCAAGGCAAATATTCCACGATTAATAGCTCAAGTCTAATATTCCACGACTAATAGCTCAAGTCTAATATTCCAATACTAATATCTCAAGTCTAATATTCCAACGATTAACATCCAAAGCCTAAAGACCAAAAACTGAGTTATTTCATATATTACTCAAACATTTAAGGCGTGTCCAGTAGCCCCCCCCCCCCACCCCCACGCACGAACAGGATCCGGCTTTGCGAGAACAAATCCGTGTTCACCCGCTTCACGAGTCCCCCGTACATATTTATTCTCGTGACGTCTTTCGGCACTATTCGGGCGATTTCTCCCCGTATTTCCGAAATGAAATTAGCACGATGCGAATGAACAAGCGCAAACATGTGCCGGTGTGAGTGTTTTGTTGTTGTTGATCTTTCAGCTTTAACATTTAATTTAAAAACCCTAACTCAGATTTCTGATTGGCTGTAAACAGATTTTAAATCAGTGATCTGCGGTGAAACCTGCGGTCTTTGACATGGTAGGGCATGCTACGGGTTGTCTACAAAAAAAAAGTTGTGTGGGGCTGGGGGCTGGTCATGTCAGCGAATTATTTGATTAGTTACAGTGTATCTTATTCTGATTATCAACAAAGATTGGGTCCACTAAAGATTGGTTCCACCAAAGATTGGGTCCAGCATAGATTAAGTCCACCAAAGATTAGGTCCACCATAGATTGGGTCCAGCATAGATTAGGTCCACCAAAGATTAGGTCCTCTAAACACGAGGCTCACTAAAAATAACTTGCACCAAACATTACCAATCAAAGGTAAGGTCCACCCGCTGTTTATCCAAACAATGTAATAGTCGAATCGTATTCCAGAACCATTCGCTTTGGGAAATAATTAAAGTTGATCTACTTGCTTTTTTTAGAAGGTTCAAACAAACAAGGGTTCCTCAACCTGGGTTGCTAGCACTCCAATGGCTGTGGAGTGGCATTTTAGGGCGATGCCGAGAAAAGATATCATAGAATAGTATATATAATTTTTCCACTTTGAACATAGCTATTTACCTTGGTAAGGGGGTGCGATATTTCTTTTTTTTTAAAAATCGTTGGGTTTTCAAAAATAGTAAGGGTTGGGAAGCCTTTAATCCCTTACAGCTCATCAAATCTGTTTTTTTTTTTTAAAGTGCGCAGAATGCGGAAGTTGAAAACAGTATGGTGTTCGACCTTAGATTTCTGATTGGCTGTAAACAGATTTCAAATCAAGCGATCTGCGTTGAAACATGCGGCTTTTGACCTGGTAGGAAATGCTACGGGTTGTCTACAACAACAAAAAAAAAAAATGAAAAGTTGGGGGGGTGGGGGGGTGGTCATGTCAGCGAATTATTTGATTAGTTACAATATATCTTATTCTGATCAACAAGCTTATTGACATAGCTGACATCTCGAAGGAGCCATTTAAAACCGGGGGAAAAGGGTTTGTGTGTTGATGTGAGTTTTTGTGGGTGTGGGGGGGGGGGGGGGAGTGGTGGGTTGGAGTGTTAATCTCAGTTCTGCAACGTGGCCGCGTAAACAGAATTTCAGATGAGAGGCGCGGTGGACGCTGCACAATCGTGTAAATTGGAATCGCCGTCTTTGTGATCAGCGGGGCTGGCTGAAGGTCGACATGACCTTATAACTTTTGAGTGGCATGTTTACAACCATATTTATTTGTATTGTTTTTTTTTTTTTTTTTGCGGAGAATCGAAAGTAACCCCCCCCCCCCCCCCCCCCCAAAAAAAAAAAAACAAACCGAACACGATTCTTATTCTAGATTAGTAGGTCGTGTGTTTACACGCAGAGTGGGGGGGAGGGAGTTTTGTTCGAGGGGGGGGAGTGTTGTGGTAAAAGGGGGGTTTTAGTTATTTAATATTTTTCATGCGAATAAATAACTTCACCCTTATATCTCCCCCCACACCCAAAAAACATATTCCCCCACTCCCAACCATTATATCCCCCCCCCCCTCTTAAACCATTATATTCCCCGCCTTTTCGCATAATAAATATAAAATGTAATAATAAAAAAAATTCTCTGAACTTCATAGCTTACTGTTTCAGAGTCTTTGTGAATTATTCACCCACTGCCCTCTTGCGACTACTGTTTCATTCGCACAATACAGTCTTGTACATATTAATGCCATAATAACCATAGGCCCCCTTAACCTCTCTCCCGCACCCGCGAAAGTAACGTCGATAGTTAGAAAAATTTCATCCTGCTCAGTAATTATTTAATCAGGGTAGTAGGCGTAACTGCGCCCCTGGGCGGTTGGTAGCGATCTTTGGATGGTGTGGTGTTACCTAACAAAGGCGTAATCTAAATGTACATTGAAGCTTTGATCGACCGGTATATTTTGAATCACATAACCTCCCCCCCACCTCCCCCCCACCTCCCCCCCCCCCCAAAAAAAAGAACAATTGTGGTCCCTGACCAGAAACAAACTCATGCACCCCTGATGATTTGTTTGTATCCCATGGCATCGCCTGTCCGTGTAATGGGGAGTTGTTGGGGGGGGGGGGGGTAAAGTGTCTTCTTCTGACCAGACAGCAAAGTACTAAGTTTAATGTAATGTAAGTTTTGTACAATGTGTGTCTTCAGTGTCACTCTTCTGTTCATTATTATTTTATTTTTTAAATCTCACGAGCAGGCTTTTAGCCGAAACATTCAGTATTTTGTTATGTCACCCGTCACACACATGCTTATCATTCAATGTTCCTGTTCTGAAGTGCCGCCAGTCCTTAACTCTACGGCGAAGAAACGTTGTATCCGGGTTTACCAAGAAATAGGACCTATTCGGAAATGTCCGTTTTTTCCTGTGTCCCACTTTGAACTGTTCCGGAATGGCCCGATGTCCCACTTTAAACTGTTCCGGGATGGTCCGACGCCCCACTTTGAACAGCTCCGGGATGGCCCGAAGCCCCACTTTGAACTGTTCCGGAATGGCCCGACGTCCCGCTTTGAGCTGTTCCGGAACGGCCAGACAAATCTACCGTTTCTCCACGGTGGAGATGCGTAGCGGAGTATTGACGAATCCCGATGGCACTTATGGTCGTAGAGTCTCTTCGTGTTTTCTCGAAAGCATCGGGGTCACTGTTCAGTGACGTCACGCAGCTGAGCACATGTTCAGAAGGCGGTTTAAAAGGAACATCCTTGTACCCGTAGGGAGTCTCTGTTTGTAAACGTTCACTGGCAATCTGTGTGTACGTTATGGGGAAAATATTAGGCGAAGTGTGGGGCAATGTGTTATCTAACGTGTTTTGGAGTATGGGTATTGAGTCGTGGTTGTCCGTCTTGTGAACGGCGATCGCCGCGTAGATTGTACACGCGGTGTCGTTGGAGGCCGAGGCGAGCGAGCCTGGTTGCGCTTCCGGGATCAGGAGCGTGCTCGATCCGACGGAGCTGTCGCAGCCGACGGAGCTGTCGTAGCCGACAGAGCTGTCGTAGCCGACGGGACTCGTCTCGTCGATGGTCTCCATCTTGGCGCCGTCGAAGCTCACGGTGAAGTCACGTGGTCGGAAGTCCTTGCTCCGGCTTGTCACCTCGTCTAAAAATAAACACGTCGGCCGATCAAGGCCGTTCCCCCTAATGCCTTTACACATCTCGTAGCGCTGCTCGTCTTGCAAAATTGTGTCCGTGGTCTCGTCTAGATGAGTAGAGTATTCCAGATCAGTAGCCCCGGCCTCGGTCCACCCACGACCACCAGCCGGACAGCAGGCGTCCCTAAACACACCGGGCTCAGCGACTTCGTCCTCGCTGATTAGTTTTACCAAGGTCGGCGACGCCGCTGGGTCTCCCTGTATCGACTTCGCCGGGCCCAGGACATCGACAATTACCGTTTGCGGCTGCTGTTGCAGAGAGTGGACCTGTCGCGTCAGCCGGTTCCGGTAGTCGGTGAGGTACTTGACCAGACGCTCGAATACGATTCGCTGTCTGGGGTCTTTCTTCCAGCAGCCCAGCATGACGTGGTACACAGTCGACGGACATTCCTCGGGCCTTTGGAGGAGGATGCCTTGGTCGAGGAAGTGAATAACCTGGAGATGATACGGGAAAAAATAAAGTTATCGCGTATTGGACTCATTCTAACTAAACACTTGTGTGCAGTATAGCTAGGATTTTTCTGGTGGAATTATTCTAATTTTTGAGATTTCTGTAGGTGGGATTCAAGTTTTAAAGACAGCCTAAAAGCCTCACTGAAAGCGTTCGCCATAAACCCAGACACGTGGGAGGAAAAAAAGCAAAGGATCCAAAATCATGGCGTTCCATTTTACACATGAAGTTAGCAGAGCGCAAGAGACATGCCAGGAAGGCCGGTCAGATCTGCTCCCGGATATGCCCCATCATTCCCCTGCACCTACTGCACACAAAATTTTCGTGCCTGGAACGGCCCCATTAGCCATCTGCGCACCCATTGACAGAACGTGCACAAATCTGATGATTAAAGAGGTCATGGTCGACTCCCGAGTGACGAACCACATTAATATATATTACATTAAACCTCCCCACCGGATGCGCCAATGGACTGACCTCCTCGTTAGTATGACCACAATAAGGCTGCTTCCCGAAGCTGAAGATCTCCCACAGCACCACGCCGTACGCCCAGATGTCTGACTCGCAGGTGAACCGCCCGTACTTGATGGCCTCTGGGGACATCCACCGGACGGGGAGCATCCGAGAACCACCGATCTAGGGAAACGAGAAGATTATTAGGGGGGGGGGGGGTGAGTGGTGGGCTCCCTGTAACAGTGAAATTAACAGTAGGTCGTGGCGGAGGACTGGCAAAGGCAGAAGAAAAGTTAGTTGTTGATGAAGAGTAAATTAAATTGGACATTTAAAAGTGTAAACAGCCTTTAAGTTAACTTATCTGTGCTCGGATATGTGCCTTCTTTGTGTGCTCAAGTATTTGCTAAGGTATGGGTCCTTTTATGTGCCCAAATTCGCACCTGAATGTGTTCATGAATATGTGCCTGAATGAGTTCCCGATTGTGTGCCCGAATATGTGCCCAAATTATGCGTCCAAATTATGTGTCCAAACAATGTGTCCGAAGTATGTGTCCAAAGTATGTGTGCAAATTATGTGTCAAAAGTATGTGTCCAAATTATGTGTCCAAATTATGTGTCCAAACTATGAGTTCAAATTATGTGTCCAAATTATGTGTTCTAATTCGCGCCAGAGTAAATGTCCTGCAGCTCAATCTGCTGCGTATTATTCAAGGTAATTTCTTGTTAATCATCGTAGAAAATAAGATACGCCTTCTAAGCCCCCATCAATAGATTTGTTGTGTTTCGCAGCCATCCTGATGTGAGCACAGCTTTCAATTAGCGACAACTGGACATCTCTACCCCAGCATCGACGGAAATGACGCGCTGATTCCATATGTCATTTCCTGTCTGTATTCTGGCGCAATTGATTTTTTTTTTTTTTTTTTTTGAATCTAGCGTGCAAGAAAATTCTCATCCCCAACATCCCCCGCCCCCCCCTGACATTAAGTGGATCTCTGGATGATTTCATAACGACTGATCCTTGTCCTCATACGCCGTCGGCTCGTGTCTGTCAGCATGTCAATTACACGTGCGGATGTCAATCAGGGTCCGCGGGTTTCGAGCGGAGACCGGTCAGCTGGTATTACACATTTACGCTGCAGTGTGTGTCACGTGACGGGAGGCTTATTTTGGGTGGAGTGGTTGGTGGGGTGGGGTGGGGGGTGGGGGAAAGAGCTCGTTAGAGAACGTGGACAGCGGCGTTAATTCCCTTTGGCTAAACCGAGGCATCGGGCAATCTCTATCGCAAAACTGTCTAGATATTGTAAAATAATGGCACGCATAAAAAATTTGAAAAAATTTAAAAAAAAACATTTTGAAAACTAGGAGCCCACGAGATTTTTAAACAAAATGGAAACTTAAATTTAGTAATGTAAAATCACAGCCTCTTAATGAATGGTGATCTCATATAGGTATTTGAAAAAATTAAAAAAATTTTTTTTTACGGTTGACGTCTGCTGAAAAGTCTGGACAACGTCGAGCCGGGCTATAAGAGCAGTGCGATTTGATTGCCGCCTGGCCGTGGAAAGTTTAAAGTGCAGCTCCGAAGGTGCCAGATTGTGTTTCATCTGTAAACAATATGATAGACTCAGGGATGCTTATAATATATTTTTTAACGGCAAGCCTCGCTGTATTGATGGGGGCCCACCAATGTTACTACCTTTTATGGAACCTGTCTTGATATCGGGGTATGTGTGTTTGTTTGTTTGTTTGTTTGTCGTAGTTGGACTTTTTGGGCCCACATTTCTTCTTCTTCTTCTTTTATATCTTGAGGGCTCATGATAAAGGTATTGATCATTCTGGCTCCTATTTATGTAGATTGGGGCAGGCGATATTTCTGTGCCTGGTATTGAATAGGATCTATCACTGGTTGCGAGGGCTTACTCAGCGAGGGTATCATAAACTGGGGAGGGAGGTTTGAAAGGCCTGAGGCTATAGACGCAAATGTGTCTAGTGTTGTCGCCTCAACAGTTCCCTTTGACAGCTTGTTCCAGGTCCCTGATTGTCTTTGGCAGCAATGAGCAGTTCATGTACTGTGTTCTCGCTGTTATGATTCATGTATTCTACAGATCTGAAAATTCGCTCTCGTCTTATTTTCATCGTACATTTTCAAATGCATTCAAATTTGAATACACGATAGCGTTATGGTCTCTGCATTTCTTGATCAACAAAAGTTTTCTTTTTTTAAATCACACGCAAAATGTATGCCAACCAATAACAGCAGAAACAGATAGAGGGACGGCGTGAGCTACCGGACTATAAAGAATTGTCGTAATACAATCTCCTTTAGTCTCAGTCAGATCTATTAGGGGGTAATACAAGTGATGTTGCATTGTATGTCGTTTTGTCCCCGTCTCCATCGTATCGGTATTATGTAACTTAATTACGTGTATCATCCCGAAGACGTTAAAGACCGTGATCGTGTACGATAGTGGGGACCATTCGCTGCCTCCACTTGGCCGCCGATGTCTCACCGACGCCGTTTCACCGCCAGACCATTTCGCCTCCGGGCTAATTCACCACCGGTCCTTTCGCCTCCGGGTCATATCACCACCGGTCATTTCGCCCCCAGGCTATTTTACCACCGGTCATTTCGCCTCCGGTCTATTTCACCACCGGTCCTTTTGCCTCCGGGCCATTTCACCACCGGTTATTTCGTATCCGGGTCAATTCACAACCGGTCGTTTCGCCTCCGGACAATGTCGCCGCCGGCCGTTTTCCTAGTCAAAGATATAACAAGATAATGATAATATATATCAAGAGTTGATTAAACCAATGGTGGCGATTCAAGAACTTAAAAAACATTGTGTTCAAATAGAATTATTATTATATCTCATACACTAGAAGGGCGACGTAAATCCGGTACGTCGCTGTGCAATCGAAAGTGTGTTGCAGTCGCGATCGCCGTTTGCATCGATGGTGCATACGAAATAGAGCGAATGTCCACCGTTTTTATGTGGCCCGCCCTCTTCACTCGAGAATTGGGTGATTCAAAAGTGAGATCAGTTCACAAATGCTTTTTGTTTGTGGATTGATCAGCTAAGCTGTCAGATAATCTGTGCTCAGGTCAGTCATCCACAAAATACTCCCATAGTTGAGTTTTTCCACTTTAAGTTTTGATATAATTTAAAAACAAAAATCATACAAAATACAAATTCAACCTTACGCCTTTCAGACAAAAATCGGCCCCAGTCAATGTGTTCTCCTGTAGCGCAAATGTCCAGGGTCTTTTGTCGGAGGGGAACTTTTATCGGGGCTGAAGTGTGAGGAAAACAATGGGATTGTGGGTTGGCCCACATGTGATCCGCGGGCCGTCGGTCGCCCACTACTGACATACCTTATTGTCGTTGTGTAAGTGTCATCTCGAGTCGTCCACGTGGCATGGTGGTGCCACGTCTGGCACGCGTGCCGTAGGTATCGAGCAATGTGCAAATGACAAGGAACAAGGTGCAATCAGATGTAATGGTATTTGAATCAGCGAATACTAATACGAAAGTGTAGCTGTCTTTAAAAAAATAAATATCTTATTAAATTTAAAAAAAAAAAGAAATGTACTGTTGGGTTTACTTTCTAGTGAGGCTGTCTGGTTGCCTCAATTGATTGTTTCTGTCGGATTTGTGTGTGTACTTTTATGACAGCAGGAGCGAATGTTGGACTGTACGTTAGAAAACATTTTTCATTCGTCGTAAATTTTTTTAAAGGTCAAAATTGCAAAAAATATGGGACTAAATTGCTGGCTTTCGAGGATGGCATTTTTAATGGTAAAAACAACTGACACGAGGTGGCTACAGATACCCAGTACTTTAGATGGAATTTTGTTTTGTATCGCAAAATATGATCCATAAGTCAGTATCTTCTGATGAGATATAGGACGTGAGATTATTCTGAGACGGTATTTCAAACATGACAGTGTCTTCTGATATAGATATATGACGTTACAGTTTCCCGACAACCAGTGCGTCACTCTACATGAAAGTAGACCTAATGAGAATCAATCACTAGTACTATTACCCGTCAAACATGTCGGCTATTTTCAAACATATTATATATCAGATAGTTCAAACTCATAAATTTCCACGAATAATGTGGGAAAAACTAGCTATAGCCGGTAAAAGCTGAAGTATGTCTTCATAAATATTGTTCCACGAAGTCTCAGTGATATCAATCTTTAAGTTGCACCGAAAACGGTTCTAATGTTTTATAAAGGCTTCTATAACCATTCACGTTTTGACGCCCCCTTTTTTGAACTTTTAGCGTCAGTTCACACGATCAAATTTAGCGTTAAAATTGTTGTATGAACGCACTATTTTGTGCGTGGTTTCTTTTTTTGGGCAATTTGATCAAATAGTAATTTGAAAATTGTGACAAGGTCTCATACACGAATGGCACCAAATGTTTAAAGGAAAATATGATCGTGTGAACCGACCCTTAGGCGCCTACTTTGGACACCTTATTCCGTACCCGGAAATTTGATCGAAAGAAATTTCGTCGACTAAAAATTGATCGACAGAAATTTGATCGAACGGAAATTTGGTCGAATCTTTGTTTTAGTTCACACGTTAAAATTTTGCTTCAAATTTCTTTTTGGAAGGCATTATTTCGTTTTACTATTTAGTATAGTGCGTTCAAAAAGAAATTTGATGAAAAGTTTAACGTGTGAACTGAAAAAAAGATTCGATCAAATTTCCGTTGGATCAAAATTCCGTCGATTAATTTTCCGTCCACGAAATTTCTTTCGATCAAATTTCGGTAACCACCGTATTCTTGTTGATATTTTAAAAAAAATGTTGTATTCTTTGTTTCCCTAAATTCACCAACTTCGTGTACTTGTCCTGTAACCACCAATGACCGACCAACTGCATGTTTATAGACCAACTGCATTGTTATAGACCAACTACATGGTTATATACCAAATGCAGGGTTGTAGACCAACTGTATAATTGTAGACCAACTGCATGGTTATAGACCAAATGCATGGCTATAGACCAACTACACGGTCGTAAACCAACTGTACTAACCTGAAATAGTCATTGGTATAGACCAACTACACGGTCGTAGGCCAACTGTACTAACCCTGTAATAGTCATTAGTGTAGACCAACTGTACGGTCGTAAACCAACTGTACTAACCTGTAATAGTCATTGGTATAGACCAACTACACGGTCGTAGACCAACTGTACTAACCCTGTAATAGTCATTAGTGTAGACATCCCTTGACATTCCAAAGTCCGATATCTTCACAATCAGCCCGCTGCCCACAAGGCAGTTCCTGGTGGCCAGGTCACGGTGGACAAACCTCTGCGCCGACAAGTAGCTCATGCCATTGGCGATCTGAACACTGACGTCGACCAGGTCAGTCTAAAGATGGAAATGGTACGTCATTGAAATGGGAGAAAATGGAAACTGAGATTGGTTGTAACTATACGTAAGTCCAGAACATGTGCGTTTAGTCAATGAGTCAGCTATCTACATTAATGTAAAGGTTTAAATCAGGTCCAGCACATGTGCGCTAAGTCAATGAGTCAGCTATCTATATTAATGTAAAGGCTTAAATCAGGCCCAGCACATGTGCGTCAGTTATCTACATATATGTAAAGGTTTAAATCAACGAAGAAGAGATGTACTAAAAGTGGTTTCATTTTCTTGCGGTTTTTATTTTTTTACGCAGAAGCATTATTCGTTGTTTTTTGTGTGTTCCATATAAGAATTTTTCACCACCCTTTGCTGCTTCTTGTTTCTGGGGATTAAATTTGAAATAAATTGTAATCATTTGAAACATTCATGGATTAATGCGTCGTTAAATTATATAATTTAGAATGTTTTTGGCGGTCGCATAGGCGTAGCTAGGGGGCAGGGGGGGAGAGATGTCCCTGGTCGCCAGACTAGTTAGGGACGCCAAAATGTGCGTTGTTATTATTTTATTGATGAAAATGATTGGTTTGATAGTTGAAAAAAAGAAAGGGGGGCTCTTTAAAATGAATCTTGTCCCAGGGCGCAAAACACTCTAGTTATCCCACAGGCCGGTCGTACAGCGATTGAGTCTAGGGGGTATAATCTATTCGATGAATATGGAAGGAATCCAGAAACTGAATATTGTGTCAAAACTCTTAATCCCACACTGTCAAATCCGCCCACTCGCTGCTTGAGCTTGTCTCCACGTGATAGCCCACGTGATACGCACGTGCCAACTAATCTTCGCCAAACCTACATGACAACTTCTAGGCTGTGTACGAGGCAGCACCGCACAGGTTATCCTTCGCTATTAAGTCGTGCACTCTGACAGCACGTAAAATTAATTCCCACCGGACAGACGACCACGGCGCGCGTATCTTATAAAAACCTCTACCAAAAGGGAAAGAAGTGTTTGGCTGAACAGAACTCTCGCGGTCCTCTCCCTTGCCGTCCGGACCGAGATGAGTAGACGATATGGGACAGGGGGTGGTGCGCGGAAATAGCTACTAACAAACATACCACCGTGCCGGAAAAACTGGGGAAAAAAAAAGAAAGAAAAACAAAACAGCTACAACAGACAAACAAAACAATGGTGGCGCCGTTGAAAATGAAGGCGTCTTCAGGCTGTGTAACGACAACATTGGTTCAACAGAGCCCAAACGCTCAATCGATCCGGTAACTGTCCTTCCCTAAGATTTCTGCGAAAAATGTAATATTGTATCTTGTAAAATATCATTAGACCTGCGGTTTTCAACATGTGGGACACGACCCCTTTAGGGGGGGGGGGGGCGTCGAACGACCCTTTCCCCGGGGTCGCCTCAGACTAATCGGAAAACACATACACTCTACAGTTATGAAGTAGCAACGAAAATAATTTTGGGGTTTGGCGGGTCGCCACAACATGTGAGAAACTGTATTAAAGGGCCGCGGCCTTGGGAAGGTTGAGAACCACCGCATTAGAGTGCCTCACCTTGTTCAGCAGTATGCCCTTCCTGTGGGACGGCTGGAAGTGAGGGTCGTTTCGTCTGAGCAGCTCTGAGAGGTCGCCGTGGTCCATGTACTCAAATATCATGTACGGGCTTCCGTCAGTACCTGGGATGACGACATCATTGAAATATCGAATAAGGGGCCGGGGTGGTTAAAGAAAGACAATAAATAAAAGAAATCTGTTAATAACAACAATAATATGACGTAACTGAGAAATAACGTAATTATCAATTAATGGCATGACGTTATCCGCACAAAGTGGTACGACGTGATCAACGCCAAATTATGTAACGTCAACAACTAACGATATTGCGTAATGACCAGAATTAAGGATGTGATGTTACTACAAGGGTATGGACGTGATGTAACTACAAGGGTATGGACGTGATGTAACTACAAGGGTATGGACGTGATGTAACTACAAGGGTATGGACGTGATTTAACTACAAGGGTATGGACGTGATGTAACTACAAGGGTATGGACGTGATGTAACTACAAGGGTATGGACGTGATGTACAACTAACGATTTGAAGGAAATGAACAATTGAGACAAGCCATTAAATTAGTTGCTCTCCACCTGTGGGTCGCGACCCCTTTGGAGGGTCGAACGACTCTTACACAGGGGTTGTCTAAGCCCTTCAGGAAAACATGTATTTATGAAGTGGCAACGAAAATAATTTTATGCTTGAAGGTCAACACAACATGAGGAACTGTATTAAAGGGTCGCGGCATAAGGAAGGCTGAGAACCACTGCATTAGATGGTCACGTACACGAGATTTGTTCGAGAGAGGCAAAGTGAGATTGATCAACGCTGTCTAGTTAAAAAGGTTACTTTCGGATTTATTACCAGGGGGAGACAAGCGTCTTGCAATTAGTGAGTATTTCACTAATTACATAGACTTTAGTGAAGTTGACGTGGACAGATGTGACCAGGGATTAGCCCTGAAATATACACACCCCCAGCAGCAGTGATTTTAGCCTTGACCTGTCCACTTTGTTACGCGTTCAGCTCAACGCTATTTTTTTTTTAAAAGCACGAATACCTCAGACCAGTTCTGCACCATTATAACCATAAAGACGGACTCGTTTCTTCACTACAAGTGTAACAAGACCCAGAAACTTCACAACCCACCTCTCACCCCCTCCTCAAAGAAGTGGATGTGGTTTTTCTGTGACAAGTTATTGATGAATATTTGATGTGTTTAAAAAAAAATATTTAAAACCATATATCTGTTTCCCTGATCAAAACTTTAGATCCTTTAAATTAATTACCTCCGCCCAGCCATTCCCCCCAAAAAATAAATAAATAAATATATATATATATATGAGCATATAATATAACAAAATGTAATTCTGACCTTGAACAACGATGCCCAGGAGCTTGAGTATGTTGTCGTGGTCAAAGGTCGCCATGATCTCCACCTCGCGGTCAAAGTCTTCCTGCGCCTGGAAGCAAACAAACAAACAGCCAAACTAACAGACATATAAATGCTAGACGAGACTGACCCGTGCAATCTGTGGCCAGGTTGCCATGGAAACCAATCTATGGCCAGGTTGCCATGGAAACCAATCTATGGCCAGGTTGCCATGGAAACCAATCTGTGGCCAGGTTGCCATGGAAACCAATCTATGGCCAGTTTGCCATGGAAACCAATCTATGGCCAGGTTGCCATGGAAACCAATCTATGGCCAGGTTGCCATGGAAATATACGGTGGACCTTAAATGCGGCCTCTCTCCCCTCTCCTCCCCCTCCCCACCCCACCCAGCTCTCTCCTTAAAAAAAAAAACGACCACATGCTAGCTAAAAAATAAATAAATGAAGAAATCGTTTTTGATTTCAAATTAAATATAGAAATCGTGTCCACTTGTGCTGACATATCGGTCTACATAGCTTGACATTCAAGTACAGAAAAAAATATTTAAAAACAACAAGCTGGACCAGTAATTTTTTGTCAACATTTTTGTAATGTAAATTTTAAAAAAGAAATGTTTTGTTTACGTCTTTATTGACATGTTTCAATATTTTGAGATGTTTGTAAGATGACACAGGTGACGTGTTGTAAGATGACACAAGGGATGTTTGTAAGATTACACTTTAGATATTTTGTGAGATGACACTGGATATGCTTCTAAGACGACACAGCTGATGTTTTTAAGATCACATAGAGATGATGTTTGTAAGATGACATAGGGGATTGGGTGTAATATTCGCTGTGACGGGAGCTTTGTGTTGCCGAGTCTGTCGGACGTACTGTGAAGTACGGTATAGTGTTTATTTTCCTGTGTATCTCTTGGATTTGGAGGTGATGTTTCATGACCATTCTATATGTCATGAATATAATAAACCTATAGTATTATATGATGGAGTCAGAGTTGTAGTGAATTGGACTAACTCACAGGATAAGTGGCACTAGACCGAGGAGCTTAGAGACCAGGATTGTCGTCCGACGGTAAGAGTAGAAAGATCGTCTCAACCCTGCGGTCTATAGCTCGTCATCACCATTCTACATTATTTAGCTATTTCTGTACTTGGCGGTTCGACCTGACCACGATTGCTACCTACGGCTGTAAAGCTTTCAGAAACATGATATTGAAACTAAGGTTGCACCGATTAGCGATTTCCGACAGACGATTACTGATTGCTCAGCCTGTCTTAGTCGGCCGATACCGATTATTCAGAGGAAGAGCCGATTATCTGCGGATTAATGGGAGCAGTCCTAATTAAAGTTACAGTCTCGCAGCATTTGTTTGGGTGAAAAGAACAGTTTGAAGTTGATTTAGACTTGGTTACACAATTTCATTTCTTGGAAAAAGCTGATTATAACATACGTTTGTAGAAGCCGTACGAAGCACGCAAAGATTGTTCCCGGTTCCACAGTTACTAACAAACCTACAAACCACAGGGCTGTGCGTGTGACCAAAGAGAGTGAGGTGTGACAAACGACAGCGGTGTGAGACAGATGACGGTGGTGTATGACAAAAGACACAAAGGTGTGACAAACGACAGTGGTGTAAGACAGATGACAGGGGTGTACGACAAAAGACACCGAGGTGTATGACAAACGACAGTGGTGTAAGACAGATGACGGGGGTGTACGACAAGAGACAGCGAGGCATTACAAACGCCAGTGACGTGTGACTGGCGACAGCTGAAGGGTTACCTCGTGACTTGCCCCGTCCTTCAAGACCTTGATGGCCACCTGGGTGCAGGAGCCGGTGTCGGGACATTGTAGCTCACCTTGTGATTTAACGCGTAGAGAAATGCAGTACACTTAAACTTAGTGTTGAATATGATCATGAAAAAAAATTCAAATGTAATAATCTATTTCCCGTGTCCTTAAATGAGAACAAGATATCATTTATTCCATTTTTAACTCATTATATCATCCCCCCATCTTTAAGACATGATAAAATACCCCACCCCCTCTCTCCCACCCCATCCATCTCTCTCACCATCACCCACCTTTGAAAATCTAACCAAATGGCTACCTCCCTCACCCCCACCCATCCAATCTATCTCCCTCACAATCACCCCCCCCCCTTTGAAAACCTGACTAAACGCGCCCCCCCCCCCCAATCCTATCCATCTCTCTCACCAGCACCCACCTTTGAAAACCTGACCGAACGCGCCCTCCCCCACGACCTCCATCAATTTGAGATTCTCCAGTGCGACCTCCTTGACGTTGTGCTTCCTGCTGGTGGCTCCGTTGGGATAGAAGTAGGTCGGGTTCTTGTTGATGTTATTCATACGGTCCAGCAGCATCACGCCGTCGTTGGTCCTGCACAGAGAACCGATACAGAAACACATTAGACTTACATTCAGTTTCACTAATGGACTCTAAGAAAAGGCCATTTGCAGGTCTCTATGCCCCGGGCCACATTGAGTGAAAGTATAATGTAACAGCAAGCAAGCCGACAGAGATACTCGAATGATTTCGATTTCTATTTGGCTCAACGTTATTAGTAAGTGTGCGACTTAAGCTAAATCATTCCGAAAACATTGTTTGCCTCCTATCTGTTATTGCATGACGTGCCGGGCTGGGTTTGGGTTGGGTTGTGATAGTTGGTTGTTTAAGATAGAGAATAGCTGGGATTGCAAGGATGCAATCGGTTTTCTCTGCACCATCGGTCAGCCAACTAAGGATTCGTTATATTAACCTCTCTCTCTCTCTCTCTCTCTCTCGGTGTCTGTCAGTCTCTCTGTCTGTCTGTCTCTCTCTCTGTCTCTCTATATCTCTCTCTTTCTCTCTCTGTCTCTCTCTAGCTCTCTCTCTCTATCTGTCTGTCTCTCTCTCTCTTTTTCACTCTCTCTGTCTCTCTCTCTCCCCTCCCCTAACTGTGACTGAATTGATATCTCCCCGTAAGACTGTAACTGTAAGAGAACTAACATTGCTGTCCAATCTGTAAAGCCGTAATGGTCTACTGTTAGATCAGTGCCCTATGGTAACTCGACCATCGGCCTGGCCCATGCATACATCAGTCAGCTGAGACCCCCCCCCCCCTTTCCCCACATCTTTCACCGCAACGTTCGATCCAGTGACCACATCTTACCTGACATGGTTTTCCCCACCACGTTTCACACACATCTGCTTGTTGAGGAACCTCCTCCTGTAGATGAACACGACGACGACGGCTACAATGACGATGAGGAAGGAGCAGAAGATCGGGGCGAGGATGTAGGTCAGGGGCGTTGACGTGGCAGCGTTGTTGGTGAGGTGGCGCAGCATGGTCACCGACTGAAACAAGACATTTCATTAAATCGTTTGTTTCTGAAACAAAAAATAACGACGTCCATTTTAATGTTAAGCCGTCACCAGCATTCAGATGGTGAGTTTATCCATCACCAGCATTCAGGTGGTGAGTTTTGCCGTAACAAAAATTCAGATAGTGTTTTTGGCTCACAAACATTCAGACAGTGAGTTTTGGCTCACAAACATTCGGATTGTGAGTTTTGCCGTAACACAAATTCAGAAAGTGAGTTTCGGCTCACAAACATTCAGATTAGTGAGTTTTGGCTCACAAACCTTCGGATAGTGAGTTTTGGCTCACAAACATTCAGACTGTGAGCTTTGCCATCACCAGCATTCATTTGGGAGTTTTGGCGTCACCAGCCTTCAGATTGTCAGTTTATCCATCGTCTGCATTCAGATTGTGTTTACATTTTTGGTCACCTAACTATCCGAATGGCCCACCAACCCTTGCCGCCGCATGGGTTGCTGTCCCAAAGTTACGTCTGGTGAAACAAACACCGTTTCAAATCTGCTCTCACTTTTTTTTAATTCAACACCTTTATCATTTGTGGCAGGCTAGACCAGTTCATTAATTTATTCAAGTAGAAAATTATAAATATAAAAATGTGTGAATGTCACAAGATAAAACGTTGGAATGTCACGAAATAGAAATACATTTCCCCATTCGTTAGAAATTTTTTTAATCCTTAAAGAAAACCCCCAAAAAACCAAAACAAACAAACCCACACGACCAGACCATATATGGTCATCAACTAGACCATAAATGGTCATTGAATTTATACAGTTATAAATAAACCCATCCATATGCTGAGCAGAGAAAGAAGACACATACTGTAAATAATGAAGAAATACTGTCGATGTATGACTTAGACCAGGGGTCCTAAAATACGGTCCGCGGGCACGGTGTTTTCCCCCATGGCTCCGTAAAACGGGTCGTCTGTTCATCGTAAAGGTACCCGGATAGCAGTGACTACAATGGAACCTAATACTGACAATCTCATAAGCCAATAAAAAAGTTTGTTAAAGTACCGTAGTGAGAATGTTTGGGTCACTCAACCCCAGTAAGAGAACTGACATTGCCGTCAAATAGTGGTCTACTGTTAAAACAGTCATGCCCTATGGTAAATCGACCATCGGCTAGGCCCGTACATACACGGATAGCAGTGACTACAATGGAACCTAATACTGACAATCTCATAAGCCAAATAGTTTGTTAAAGTAGTGAAAATGGTTGGGTCACTCAACACCAGTAAGAGAACTGACATTGCCGTCAAATCTGTATAGAAATAATGGTCTACTGTTAGAACCGTGCCCTATGGTAACTCGAACCGTACATAAACGGGTCAGCTGGACAATACATGTTACTGGAATTACTGCATGCGCTAAAATAATCATGTACTACTGAAACTATCACACCAAGAACGCGCGTGTGCGTTTGTCAACGGTGCATAGCACCAGTCCCCAAGTGTTGGGAATTTGTGTTTGGAAATGCTTCTATCGATGGCCGATGACGACGTCATATTTGCTCACTGTTTTCGCTCATTCGTAAGTGGTCGTGGATAGACTACAGAATGGATCCCACCGGATAACACTGCCGACACAGGCCCCGGAGACATAAACGCATTGTTGACTACGTGCCCTGCATTGGATGTTGCAAGGAAAGGCCAGGGCAGCGGTAGAGTCGTACGTTACGACAATGTTGTATGGCACAGCCCAGCAGATGGAGCTGGTTGCCAGGGTACTAGCCGGCACAGCCCAGCACATGGACCTGGTTGCCAGGGTACTAACCTGCACAGCCCAGCAGATGGAGCTAGCTGCCATGGCTCTAGCCGGCACAGCCCAGCATATGGAGCTGGTTGCCTGGGTACTAGCCGGCACAGCCCAGCAGATGGACCTGCTTGCCAGGGTACTAGCCGGCATAGCCCAGCAGATGGACCTGCTTGCCAGGGTACTAGCTGGGGCTTTTAGTGCGTAAGCTCAAGCCTGTGTTAGTAAGTGGTCGTGAATAGGTAACAAAGAGCTCCCCCCCCAAAATAAAGTTGACATAACAATTCCGGGAAAGATTTAATTGGACGTCCTCTGGTAACACAGTTATTTTGCCGTTCTGAAAGTCTGTGAATCCCGGTGTTGGGATTGTGTTACCTAATCCGCAACTCTGTCACATTGCTCATGTGGATCTAGTGTTAGGTTAGTGGTACATACACAGTAAATCTTTCACCTCATTCCTGTGCTTTCTGTGTTATGATAGTGGTACCTAATACTAACTTAGTTGCTTCATTCCAGCCAACCAAGTCTTGGGATAGTGGTACCTTGAGAAAGTGGTACCTTGGGAAAGTGGTTCCCTGGGGATGTCGTACCTTTTGAAAGTGATACCTTGGGGGAAGTGGTACCTTGGGAAAGTGGTACCTTGAGAAAATGGTACCTTGGGAATGTGGTACCTTGGGAAAGTGGTACCTTGGGGAAGTTTTTCCGTGGGAAAGTGGTACCTTGGGAAAGTAGTACCTTAGGGAAGTGGTACCTTGAGAAAGTGGTACCTTGGGAAAGTGGTTCCCTGGGGATATGGTACCTTGGGAAAGTGATACCTTGGTTGAAGTGGTACCATGGGAAAGTGGTACCCTGGGTAAGTGGTACCTTGGGGAAGTTTTTCCGAGGGAAAGTGGTACCTTGGGAAAGTGTTACCTTAGGGAAGTGGTACCTTGGGGAAGTGGTACCTTGGGAAAGTGGTAGCTTGGGAAAGTGGTGGTTGGGAAAGTGGTACCTTAGGGGAAGTGGTACCTTGGGAAAGTGGTACATTGGGGAAGTGGTACCTTGGCAAAGTGATACCTTGGGAAATTGGTACCTTGGGAAAGTGGTACCTTGGGGAAGTGGTACCTTGGTAAAGTGATACCTTGGGAAAGTGATACCTTGGCAAAGTTGTACCCTGGGAAAGTGGTACCCTGGGAAAGTGGTCCCCTGGGGAAGTGGTACCCTGGGAAAGTGGTACCTTAGGGAAGCGGTACCTTGGGAAAGTGGTACCTTGGGAAAGTGGTAACTCATCCGTAACCTTGTCACTCACCTCATTCCTGTGGGTTACGCCCGTTGTGTTCAGGGTGCTGTTTCGGATCCTGTCGAACGATTCATTCAAGATCACACCAGAGTCAATAGGTTTCATGTCCGTGTTCGGCCAGTCCACTGCAGCTGATAGAAGAAAATGGATGGCATCAATGGACAGAATTGCGGTAACTTAATCAAAATAATAATTTCACTGCGAATAGTGACGACAAAAGACAGCAACGTATATTTATATCGAATGTAGCACCGCCCAATGATAATACCAGTTAAAATAAAGCATTATTCAAAGTATAATTTGGCTATTTAAAAAAAATCATTTTAATCTATAGAACTGATGTGTCCAACTGTATTTTTAACAATAAGGATTCATGTGTAATAGCCTGTGTGTTGGCCTGATTTTGTTTCAACGTAGAGCGAAGGCGTCCACCACTGCTCTCTCCCTTTTTTGTTGTTGTGATAATGACATCAAGGATAAATGATAAGGGCCATTACCTTACCGCCCCCCCCCCCCTATTTGATTTTGAAATGGCTGTTTACGATATAATTCTAGCTCCCTCCCAATGAATAAGCCGCCAGCTCACCCAACTGGTAGAGATTTTTGCCTGGATTTCCTAGAAATTTAAGAGACTTATTCTACCTATACGTTAAGAGCCTTAAAAGATTATACTCTTTTTTGAATTTGTATGTTTATATTAATATTTGGCTTTTTCGAGGATTGATAGTAAAGAATAGTCAAAAAACCAAAAATCAGCAGCAGGACGATTAAACATTTGAGAGCCGAAATTTCTTTTCAAGAACCATGCTTTTTCGGAGGCAAAACCGATTTTTGGCCGGCTGGCCGAGCCGCACTCAGGTCGCCAATTTTGCCGACCACTGAATTTAGACCGCGGGTCCTCAAAATAAGGCGCGGGAGCCCTCAAAGGGTCGTACATGGGATCGCCCGGCCACCGTAAGGGTACCCACGTAGCAGTGACAAGAATGGAACCGGACATTGACCATCTCATAGCCAAATCCGTAATTCCCATTGAATTATTAATAAGTTTATACGTTAATTAAAATTGTTCTTTCTGTCAAGTATTCTATTTGTTTAAATCCCGTTTTTTTCACCATTTTAAATGAAATACGTGCATTAAAAAAAACATTTGAGGATCCCTGACTTACACGCTACTGTTGCTAAATAATCATGTCCGAGGGATTGATTTAGAAGTCTTTTACGGTGTCGCTTGTGGAAATGTCAAATGGTCAAATGTATCAGATGTCGGTATGTGATGGACAGTACAGTAACATAGTGTGTTCTTAATATTAGCGTTTTCTACTATTCATGCTGTGGTTCTATCCTATTATCCTTGAGTTTTAATCATGTTAGCCATATGTTTTAATCATGTAATCAATGTTTTAATAATGTTATCCGAGTTTTATTCGTGTTATCTCTATGTTTTAATCATGTTATCCATGTTTTAATCATGTTATCCATGTTTTAATCGTGTTATCCATGTCTTAATCATGTTATCCCAACAACCCGAGCAGGAGGTCAACAAGTCTCGAGATTAGATCAGTATCCCTCAATTACCTCCCTTCCTTGGTCAATGACCTAAAGCTAAATTCATTGGAACAATTCAATATAGACGGGTGGTGGAGGGGGTTAGGTTAGATGGGGGTGTGGGTGACGGTGAGGAAACGAATATGTAAAGTGGAATTGGGGTGGAGGAAACGGACGTAACTGGAGGGTCAGGAGGAAGAAGCTTGGTCGCGCTTAGAGGATGCGGCGGACGATGTTGAGAAGAGATAAGACGGGCGTTAGAAATGGTGGGCGATGAAATTGTAGGCGATGCTAGTTTGTTACTGGATTAGTAATGGATCTCACGCGTTTAGATCTGTTTGGTGTTGATAGAGTACTATAAAATCTCCGCAACATTCACATTTTCTCTTAACATGCTATATATAACAACACCAAAACCCAAACAATAATCTCCACGTTGGAGTGATGCTGAAATCTTGGCACTATCTTCACGTCTAGCCATTTATTAGTAATATTAGTAATGAAATAGAAAGACTCATTTAAGTAGTGCTAATGAAAAACTTCAGTGCTCACGGCGGCTAGCTCAAGTCACTTGCCAGAATGTCTTTCTTTCTTTTTCGTTTTTTTTTTTACTGCCATCCATCCGTCACAATGTGACGATGGTATGGAAATTCGCTGGACGAAATCCACAAGGATTATAATCTGGTACCCAACAGCAAATGCAGGCCCACCCCCACACACCTGGATAACCTAAGGGAACATCATATGTGGATGAGCTTGGCACCAGTGGCGTCGCAGGAGTTGTCGGAATGTTTCAATGTATCAATGTTATCCGCCTTCGGGACTCCATCTCCGGGTTTGAATTCAGAGTTTCCTGCTCTTAGATGCGAGTAACCATCCACCCGGGGCGCTGATGATGTTTTGAACTCCAGACCAGACCATCAACTTGAGATTTGCTCAGTTTAGACCACTCGGCCACCCACCACCATTCTTCTTATATAATCCTGTTAATTTATTAGCAGAACGATGTCTCTACAACTAGGTCTTTGCATCTGCTGACATTATTCAAAGTATTGTCAGCTTTACACAAATCTAAATGATCAATAATTACGTCATTATTCTCACTAAGGGAGTTCATTTACGGATGATTTCTACGCTACAAATAATTGCTTTAGATGACTTGTGTTTAAATTGTTGTAATTTTTAAATGTTGTCTTGGTTAAGAATATGTATTTATTTATGTGCTGAAAATGAATACGTACAATTTAATAACAATCATTTCCATTTATTTGGATCAATAAGAGAATCTTATCTTTATCTTTATCTTATCTTATCGTATTAAGTCGGTAGACCTTCGAAGGAATCGTCACAGACTACCATGGGGGGGGGGGGGCGTCTTACACGAGAGTAAATCATTGTAGGCAATAGTGTGTTTAGATTCGATTAAGCCCCACACAATCTCCACATAAACCCCACACAATCCCCACATAAGCCCCACACCATCCACCATGGAAAGCTTAGACTTTCTCACACGGCACACACACACACACACACAAAGGCACCATAATCTCTGGGGTGCTAATGAAGAACTGTAGCAGTAGCAGGGTTTCCGGAATAAACACGGGCTGACCGGTTGGTTAGAAAGGCATAGACAAGTTAAACAAGGTCAGACCTGAGCGAGAAGCTCTGTCGTAAGTTCATGCCACGCCACACGGTTTATAAGTGGACATCAGGCGCCCCCCGCCCCACAGGCGCCCCCTCGCAGACCGCGGGAGTAGACGATCATTGATTTATGCAAATGAACTAACTTCTTGGTTCACTCTTGAATAGCGATCAGTGCTCGTGCTTTTTGGGTTAGCTGCTGGTAGACCGAGTCTGATCTCGTATGCTCAACGGCTGTGACTTGCGTGTACGTCTGTCAAATCCAAGCAGCGCCCGGTTATCATACTGATCAAAACACGACAATGAGAAACAGACCACCGAGCTTTTGGGTTCGTAAGAAATATTTGTTTGCCGAGGGGTTCTCAACAAAAACGAACCGTGCACCCTAAAACAGATTATAGAAGAATACCAAGATCTTGGGGTGTTGGTTTCACAGGTACTTATCGGAGTTGATTGAACTACGAGATTCTCAAAGGGCTGCATGTAATGGTGGGTTAAATAAGTGACGGATCCTGAAAGAGTTATTGTATAAAAGAATTGTTGTATGGAATAATTTTTTTTATGAAAGAAGTGTTCTATAAAGGAAGTGTTGTATAAAAGAATTGTTGTATACAAGAATACAAGAATGGTTGTATGAAGGAATTGTATGAAATAAGTGTTGTATAAAAGAAGTGTTGTATAAAAGAATTGTTGTGTACAGGAATTTTTGTATAAAATAATCGTTGTATGAAAGAATTGTATGAAAGAATCGTTGCAGTTTTGGTTGCAGTTGCAGTTAGGACTCTAATGATCCGAACAGTTCAAAGACGCAGTAAATAAAATTAAAGAAGATTTTCGTCTCGGTTAGGGGCGGCACACTCCACCAACGTCGGATGAATTCCTATCAGATTATGTAACTCTAGATTCTCCAGCTTACCCCACTCAAAGAGTCCCACACCGAGCCAGCACATGGTAAGGAGAGGTATGCAGGAATATTAATGTAAGTTACTTTTTAAAAAAAATGAAGTTCAGCACCACTCCGATTATTACAATCGACTCCTTCACGTGACTTCACGAACCTATCCTAGAGCCGCATCGTGATGATAGTTAATAGTATCTTAAGTAAGAATAGCCTCAACCATATATGTATAGGTTGGGGTACTATGTATTATCTATATTCCGAATGTCTGTTTAAAAATTATAAAAAAAAAAAAATTAAGTCCTTTACATTATTATTAACTTTGCTTTTGTTCGCGGCTGGCAGGCAAAATATTCAGACGGCTAATGGAACCCACTTCCCGTCAACCGTTCGAGCCGAAACTTGGCCCATAGACTCGGTGCGGACAACAACACATTCTTTACAATTTTCAGCCCCCACCGTCCAACTCCAACCCCAAATTAATTATTTTTTCCCTGTTTCTGAAGGGAACTGTAGCAGTAACATGTAAAATTCCCGATAACTGCGCTAAATGAGACTCTTTAAAAGAAAAAATAATGCAAGGGGGTCGTTCGGTGCGTAAATTTTCTTTTGCTCTTCTTCTTCTTCTTCTTCTATGTCTTGAGGGCCCACGATCAATAGTTGGTGAAATAAATCTGCGGTGTAAAAGCGGGCGGGTCATTAGAATATTATTTAGTTCAGGGGCGTGAAAAAATGAGCGGTTGTGAGCCTTAGTTTGGTTGGGGGGGGGGGGCACTAATTGGGATTCTTATGAGATTCTTTATTTAAATGTATGTTTTTGTCAAATTTTCAGCCCCAACCCATGGATCTATATCACATTTTATAAAGGATTGATACAAAAAAACTTTTGTTAATAGGTTGTTAATTCATTCTGAAATTTGCGGGAGTTTTTTTTTAATAATCCTGACTGGACTCGCAAAATTCAAAGTCCGACCTCAAGACGTAGTCCCTGGTGTCGTAGACATGGCAACCAAAAGTTGTGCCCTGGGGGCAAAGCCTGGCCTTAAACGTGCTCTTTCACAAAAACTTGTATATATTAATACACATATTTCGAATTTAAAAAAAATACGACCATTTTTAGCGACCTCTGAAAACGGTGCCCGGTGGTTGGTGCTCTCTTTGTAAGATCCTGGACCTTTTTGTATGTGTATGTTGTGATTGTTCTGCCGGAAACTCTTGTAGAGTTCTTCTTGTGTTTTACAACACAGACGCCCACCTGCTGGCCGACGACACGCGAACATTCAGTTATCTCCGCCGATACATTTGTGTCACTTCATTTTTTTCAGCGGACAGCCCTGCTCACTCTCCTCCCCATTCGCCGTCCCATTCATGGATAAAAAATCCTCCCCCCACACACACACACACCCCCCCCCCCAAAAAAAAAAAAAGAAAAAAGAACGAATCCCATCAATAATTACGGGCTCAAATTTACGCCACGTCATCTGTTTCAGGTTGTGGGGGGCAGAAACCCCATAGGTGACCGATTTTAAGTCCGGAAAAAGTCTGTGTCAGATATCAGTGCGCAAATCGAAGACATTTGAACAAGGAATTAGATCTTAAATTATGTTGTGTTCAAGACACCTCCTGACTTTACAGTGTTGTAGTTTGTGACCTAGAAATGTCAGAAACTTAGAGGTTTACAGTTTGTGCACTTGAAAATTCCAAAATGCACCGTATTGTATGGTGTGCTAGATACCTCCTAAATGCACCGTATTGTATGGTGTGCTAGATACCTCCTAAATGCACCGTATTGTATGGTGTGCTAAATACCTCCTAAGTGCACTGTATTGTATGGTGTGCTAGATACCTCCTAAGTGCACTGTATTGTATGGTGTGCTAGATACCTCCTAAGTGCACTGTATTGTCTTATGTGTGCTAAACGTCTCCTAAAAAAATAGATTTTTTGTAAAACAACGGTTGAAGCCATTGCTCAAGTAATACAATAAGACAAAAGAGAACGTCATTTCAAAACGAATTCACACTTCACCTACTCAATACCATGAACCAAAATACGGTTTTCCTGGTAAAGCAGGCATATCTTCAATGTAACAAATACATATTATTCACACATCACTCATTGTAGTAATATTACATTTTACACATAAAAAAATAAATAAATAAAACATTTAAAAAAAACACATTTAAAGGATATCGAAGGATTTAAAGAAAAAAACACAGTTTAAGTAAGCGTTACTAAAAATAACGCGTGGGTTAAGTATGGAGTAGAAAATACAATGTTAGTTCCCGATTTTGGAGTATTATTTTCCCATAAATCATCCAGGTGTAATTAATGGAATGTGCAGTTTCAAGGTAGATTGTCGTAAAAGACAACTCAACATGGTGAATGTCTCTGGTTGTTTCCCCATAACCTGATTGCTGTCAGTAGAGTTTTGGGTCAATAGAAAAAAAAAAAAGAAAGGGAAACAAAAAATCTGGGGTATTGGCTCCTGACCTCTATCTGATGGCATGTTGACCGACGCCGAACAAGCTCTCGCTTGATTAATCGTCTGACCAGCCTATGTTCGGGCTCTTGGCTTTAATTAGTGGTGCAGAGAATCTCAAAACCGACTTGTCCCTGGGCTGCATGGGCGGTACGTGACACGTAACTGTGAGATTGTAAGTTCCGCTTTAAAGGAGACATTGACATTAGTAATAGAGCTGAGGTAGCCAAAAGGGTCGGCAAACTCATTAGTCAAAAGAGCCCAAAAAATCAGCAGCAAGATGCTTAAAAAAATCTGAGAGCCAAATTTCTTTTCGAGAACCTGTCAATATCAAGCACCATGTTTTTCGGAGTCAAACCCGGTTTATGGCCGACTGGCCGAGCCGCACTCAGGTCGCTGAAGAGCCGCATGCGGCTCGCGAGCCGCCTTTTGCCGACCACTGAGGTAGACCAACGGACATTCTTTTAGTAAAATTAATAACATGTTCGTATCATTTACGGAGCTGCTAGATTTAAACAGTAGCAGTAAAATGTTTCTAAGGGGTTTCCTTTACTTGGAGAAAGATATCAATGGTGAATAGATGTGAGTTTATTTTTTTATTGTCATTCAATGCGATTTTCTAATTTGGTTGAGAAGATATGAGGACGTTGGGATTTACACTTTGAAACAGGAGTTCGTGACATAGCGATGTTAAGAAAACATATCCATATTCATCATCATCATCATCATCATGTCCCTTAGTCCCTGGACCGTTGGGGCACCACAGATGACATGAAAACTATCCTTCTCCATTCCTCTCGGTCTTCTGCCTTACGCATAGCATCGCCTATAGTTTTAATCCCGTCCACTCTTTGATGTCATCTTCCCATCGTTTTCTGTCTTCTTCTTCTTCTCCCTCCTCTAGTTGTGCCTTTCTTTCAGTTGTTGATTGGTGATATGGTCTCTATAGCAGATGCCAAGAATGCTTCTGTAACATCTCTTTCATAAGTCTAATTTAAAACTCACGTCTGTCTTTTCCGTTCCAGCTCACCACGGTAGAGTTACGATCAGAATGCCCTGGGATTTGGTGGTTGTCCGCGAGACACGTAATCAATCATTGTATGTGCTTGTACCTGTATCGCCCTACAATGTCATGGGTATCCCCCACGTTCAGGTCTCGCCCGTCAGTGTACACGTATTTTCAATGTGCTTGTCTCACTTGACATTTTCACAGTATTTCAGTGTGGCAGTTACCTGACCATGTCACAGTAATTCAGTGCACTGGTCTCACCTGACAATGTCGCAGTACTACCATGCTATGGTCTCACCTAACACTTTTAAAGCACTTCCATGTTCTTGTCCTACTTGACAATGTCACAGTATGTCATGTCCTGGTCACACCTGACAGTGTCACAGTATTTCCATGTCCTGGTCTCACCAATAATATCACAGTATTTCCATGTTCTTGCCTCACCTGACAGTGTCTCAGTATTTTCATGTCCTGGTCTCACCAATAATGTCACAGTATTTCCATGTTCTTGCCTCACCTGACAGTGTCACAGTATTTCCATGTCCTGGTCTCACCAATAATGTCACAATATTTCCATGTCCTGGTCGAACCTGACAATGCCCCAGTCTTTCTACGAGCCGGTCAAAGATGATAGAGCAAAAACTCCCCCATTTGGAATCAGCTGTACTTAAGTTACCTAAAATTTCAGAACTATGAATTATATTTAACTGTAATATAAGCAATTTGTTAATTGTATATATATTTTTTTATATAAAATATTCTTTTTTTTTTAAAGAGCTGGGGGATTTTAAACGTGTTACGGTAATCTGTGTTAATGAAGCCCAGAAGATATGTTAAGACACTAATATTCTTGAAACCAGATCGCCACGGCCTTTCCTTTTAACGTATTCCATTTAAGCCAAACGCATTACGCAAATTTAAACAAAAAAATAAAAAAAAGAAAAGAAAAGAAAAGAAATAAAACGCTACAAAAAATCATATGCTTCTCCCTAATGCTATTCACAAAGATGTATTAGTTGGAGTTACGTGCGATTGAAACTTTATATCGCTAATGTCGACACACATTTTTTGCCGTCCTCGTGCAGATGAATATTGATTGATATTTGACGTTTTCCTATGCTCAAACGTGATCCCGGTCGATTCAGGCCACGGGAGAACGGAAGCGTGGAAATAGAGGGAGACAATTCTTATTTGTTAAAATTTAATAATGAAACTCGTTTGTTTGATCAAATCAGTGATTGAACGCCACCAGAGACGCTATTATGTCATTTCAGAAATCATGTTGATGTAACACGATAATGTGTCAATGCATGAAGGTGGAAGATTTTTTAAAATAGTGTTTATGCAACCAAATACATGGCGATGACAGATATCGAAAGATAGTTTCAAATGAAGATATCAATATGTGGTTTTAGAATAAAGATGTTGGTATATAGCTTTGCGGGGATGATATCGAAATATAGTTTTATGGGGATGATATCGATACATAGTTTTAGATTGAAGATATAGATATATAGTTTTAGATTGAAGAGATCGATATATAGTTTTAGATTGAAGATATCGATATATAGTTTTTAGATTGAAGATATCGATATCTAGTTTTAGATTGAAGATATCGATATATAGTTTTAGAATAAAGATATCGGTATATAGCTTTGTGGGGAGGATATCGAAATATAGTTTTATGGTGATGATATCGATATGTACTTTTATGGAGATTATCTTGATATATAGTTTTAGATTGAAGATTTAGAGACCGACCCAAAGTGATTTTCTCATTTCGGCTAAAACCTAAACCAGACCGAAAGTTAAAAATGACTTTCGGCCGAAACAGAAGCCGAAAGTATTAGATATTTTGAAATTCGTTCTTCAGCATCGAAAAATAATGGGGGAGTTATCAAAATGTTCATTCTTTTTATAAAAAATGGGGGTGGGAGGGCAAAACTCATGATATCAACGCTACCTAGACATATTTGTTATAGATAGAAAGCTTAACCTATGCAACTATGCATGTTTTATTTATATGGTTCACTTAAATGTCCAGGCATAAGTCTTGAAGGAACTATTTTATTCTGCTAAACCAAACTATTTCTTTAAAACACGCTTTCTTCTTGGTCGAAATTTAAATTTTTCGTCTCTCCGCAATTATTATTTATCGGGTAGTTTTATATTTCACCCAGGTCAAACAAAAGGGGGGAAGGAATTTTGAGTGAATCTTAGCATGATGCTACAGTATAGCAGATCTGGAACTGCCAATATGGTACAATGCAGTCTCAGAATAGTACTCTACCATCTCGGATTTGTACAGCTCTGTACTGTCACAGTGAATACATAAACATACAGTATCACTGTATGCATAATGATTCGCATGACATGTCTAATGAAGGGTGAAAGGTCACTTCGCACAGTAGGTGACGGACGTTTATAAATTCATATACTGTGCATTTTTTTTTACAAATAAAACTGTGTCCGTCATTGCAATTCTGATAGACTTTAGACTTTTTCTTTAAAACTGCCATTTGGCGCGAGAATGCATTGTCCAAACCATGATCTGATTTCCGGTTAGCGTTGTTTGAAACCGGTTAACCGGTTGTTGATTTTTCACAAGCTGTTGAGCGGATTTTAAAGGAAAAAAAGAACAACTATTTCAACAAAAGATACTTTAAAAAAAACATTAATATTTTTTTTAAATTACAATTTTATTTAGCTGATCATCCAAATACATAATTCTCCGCGTAACAGTGTCGCTATCGCTACCAGATGGCGCTGTACATCATTCTTTATGTAACAGTGTCGCTATCGCTACCAGATGGCGCTGTACATCATTCTCTATGTAACAGTGTCGCTATCGCTACCAGATGGCGCTGTACATCATTCTCTATGTAACAGTGTCGCTATCGCTACCAGATGGCGCTGTACACCATTCTCTATGTAACAGTGTCGCTATCGCCACCAGATGGCGCTGTACACCATTCTCTATGTAACAGTGTCGCTATCGCTACCAGATGGCGCTGTACATCATTCTCTATGTAACAGTGTCGCTATCGATACCAGATGGCGCTGTACACCATTCTCTATGTAACAGTGTCGCTATCGCTACCAGATGGCGCTGTACACCATTCTATATGTAACAGTATCGCTATCGCTACCAGATGGTGCTGATTTCATTAAATGCTACACCCGATCACAGCGCTAAATGAGATGCTTAAAAGTACCGCAAGTGCGACGAGTGCGTTATAATTTTTCTTATGTTTTACTGAAATAGTTGGTGTAATACGTGGGTGAGACATTAGAATAATAGCATAGTTCAGGGGCGGTGGCGCACCGTGTTGGGGCTAGGGATTGGGCGGGGGGTAACACTAATTGGGAATCTTATAAAGAGTGTTACTTGAATATGCACGTTTCGTCAAGTTACTTCAGGACATGGGATGTTCACGCATTGCAGCCGCCACTGTTCTGCGGGGTAAAGCTTGTAAGTATTAGAAGATTAAAAAAAATAAATAAACATGTTTTATAATTATATTATTATTATTATAATAAGTATTTATGACGTAGTACCACAACCTAGGGCTGGGCTCACCACGCTGTACACACAATTTAACGAACATAATCATGAACTTAAAAATTAACGTACATTAATAAAATAAAACGAAACAAATGTGTATTCGCTCCAACCACTACATAACTTTTTTAATGTCAAGCCATGGACGGCATCCAGCAGTATCGTCTAGCGGTCAGAGGGGGGAATCATTCAGGATAATAGAGTTGAAAGAGATGTGTTTTGAGTGCAGTTTTAAAGGCTCTGATGGTCGGTATATTGCGGATGTGTAGGGGAAGAGAATTCCATTGTTGCGGGGACACAGAAAGAGAAAGATCGATCACCGTATGTTTTCGTGCGAGTCTTCACTAATTACTATTTGGCACTGGCGTAGGCTGTGAGTGGGGGATGCCATTTTTTTATATATAGATGGGGAGGCATTTCCAGCCAAACTGCATAGTCTTATTGTGATGATGGGGGGGGGCATAAATCTTGTCCCGTCCCGGGTGGCACCAACTCTAATTACGCCACCTGTCACTAGACCTAATATATTGCTTGAAAATGAGCGTTGCTTTGACAGATCTAAAAATAGATACATTTGTAACTTCCGCTTTCTGTCTTATAAAATGGTATGTAATAGCTGACCTCGATGAACTAAATAATTCTGAATAAATTGAAAAAAAAAAAAAAAGAAATAAAAAAAAAAAAGAAATTTTGCCGGTTGGAAAGCGATGAACGAAAACCGATAACCACTTCCCCCCAACATCCGATATTAGCACCCCTTATTAGAAAACTGTTGTGAATTATAACTTTACCCTTGGTGACACGTTGAATAATGAAATGTAGGACTCTAACCCACTGAAATTCCACATCATTTACCGATTCGTTGATGGCCCTATAGTTATAACGATCCCCCTTGCTAGACACATACTGCAGTTCAAGACCCTAACAAACACATTTAAAAAAAAAAAAAAATTGTTATTAATTTTTTTTATTTAAAGACAAATATAAATCTAGTTTTTTTTTTAAACACACACATAATTTTAACAGCCACCATTTTAAGATGAAGAGAGATTTAAAGGTAATCAAAAGCAAGACACGAAGCACTGCCGAGTTTTTATGACAGCCATGGCACTAAGCCATTGTTTACGCAGGAATGCCTTCCCTAACCAACATGTCATACAGCAGTTTTTATGGAACCTTTTCCCACCCCTTTCACTCAATAAATTTACGGGGGGGGGGGGGGGGGGGGGATGAAAGAAAATCTATAAACATGACAGAGAATATGCCTTTTAAATGATGATTTAAAAAAATAATAAAGACTCTTACGAGATAACTAACAGATTTTCTTTCGTTACTTTGAAAGTCTCATTCCCATTTTCTTCAAGATTCAATTTTGTATAATATGTTCTAAAACGGCAAGAGTGGTCACTGAAGATGACAGTATTGGTGGCAGTAGATGACAGTATTGGTGGCTGTAGAAGACAGTATTGGTGGCTGTAGATGACAGTTTTGGTGGCTGTAGATGACAATATTGGTTGCTGTGGATGACAGTTTTGGTTGCTGTAGATGACCATATTGGTCGATGTAGGTGACAGTATTGGTTGTTGTAGATGACAGTATTGGCTGTAGATGACAGTATTGGTTGCTGTAGATGACAGTATTGGTCAATGTAGATAACAGTAGTGGTGTCGGTAGATTACAATATTGGTCACCGTGTGAACGTGTTGTTCTTTGGAAAGTCGTCACAAGTAATTCAGCCATTCATCACCTGTCAAGCCGGGTCTCCATTATAGTCCTAAGCGAGTAAAGCTAAATACAAGAAGGGTTTTCCTTGACCTTACCTTACACGAACTGGTCGAGGAAAACAATCAGTTTATTTTGTCCAAGAACTTTCTGTCCTCGAACTTAATTATCGTTTATCTGTTTTGTCGAGGCAGCCATGTAGAGTTTCTCCGACGCCCACCTACAACATTCATCAGAAATTCGCGATGAACTGTAGATATTATTTAAGATACATCTCTGGAGAAGGAGAAACTAAAGTAACTAATTATTTATGGAAAAAGGGGATATACGCCGATCCCACCATTGCGGGTAGAAGACAAATATCGGCTTGTCGTCGAGCTAAGTGCCCAATTGTGGAAGTCTGGCAGTGGATCGTCCAATGTTCGGTTCGCATATTCGGAAAGATCATCCCGGGAAACTGGAAGTATGCCATCGAACGTTCCACTCGCACAGGCGAGATAAATGTAGATTTAATATCGGGCCGCGTGCTCTGGTATCACTCCAGACGACTAAATAGAATAGTTACTCGGTCGGCCGACATGTTCGTCCCTCATCAGAGATACAGCATCGTCTTTATTTTACGTGCGGGTTAGTCCTTGTTCCTTACTATTGGCTATTGATTTGTGCCCGGTAACTACACGCCCGGTCCTTGATTTGTGCCTGGTAACTACACGCCCGGTCCTTAATTTGTGCCCGGTAACTACACGCCCGGTCCTTAATTTGTGCCTGGTAACTGCACGCCCGGTCCTTGATTTGTGCCCGGTAACTACACGCCCGGTCCTTGATTTGTGCCAGGTAACTGCACGCCCAGTCCTTGATTTGTGCCCGGTAACTACACGCCCGGTCCTGATTTGTGCCCGGTAGCTGCACGCCCGGTCCTTGATTTGTGCCCGGTAACTACACGCCCGGTCCTTGATTTGTGCCCGCTAACTGCACGCCAGGTCCTTGATTTGTGCCCGGTAACTGCACGCCAGGTCCTTGATTTGTGCCCGGTAACTGCACGCCAGGTCCTTGATTTGTGCCCGGTAACTGCACGCCAGGTCCTTGATTTGTGCCCGGTAACTGCACGCCAGGTCCTTGATTTGTGCCCGGTAATTATACGCCCGGTCCTTGATTTGTGCCCGGTAACTGCACGCCAGGTCCTTGATTTGTGTGAGGTAATTATACGCACGCCCGGGACCCTGACTTGTGTCCGGTAATGATACGCCCGCTCGGGACCTTGATTTGTGTCCGGTAATTACACGCACGCCCGGGACCTTGATTTTTGTACGGTAATTATACGCCCGCCCGGGACCTTGATTTTTTTCCGGTAATTATACGCCCGCGCGGGACCTTGATTTTTGTCCGGTAATTATACGCCCGCCCGGGACCTTGATTTTTGTCCGGTAATTATACGCCCGCCCGGGACCTTGATTTTTGTCCGGTAATTATACGCCCGCCCAGGACCATGATTTTTGTCCGGTAATTATACGCCGGGACCATCACGTCAACGCACTAACCCGGACCTTTATATATATATATATATATATATATATACACATTTCATTCGTCGTTGTTCAATACTTTTCCAAGGCTGTTTTGTGACATTTCTATTGAGCCTAAAATGTTACAGTAGTTTTAGTTTGTGCTCGCCGCCTTGTGCTACTTGTCACTGTCTTATTCACGTGCGCAGCATGCGAAGTAGCCATTGCCATTGTCTTGTTCACATGCGCAGCATACAAATTAGCTATCGCCTTTGCCTTATTCACATTTACATTGCCTTATTCACATGCACAGCATGCGAAGTAGCTATTGCAATTGCCTTATTCACATGCACAGCATGCGAAGTAGCTATTGCAATTGCCTTATTCACATGCACAGCATGCGAAGTATGAGATTTTTTAAAGGCAAATTGAATTCATAGATGGCATAACCACAAAAAGCAACAGTGCATCATGTTCGGTGGGACCCGCATGCAAGGTGGAATCCATATATAAGGTGGCATCGACATGTAAGGTGGGACACACATGTCAGGTGGGGCCCGCCTGTAAGGTGGGGCTGGTATGTAAGGTGGGACCCGCATGCAAGGTGGCATCGACATGTAAGGTGGGGCTCGCTTGTAAGGTGGGACCCGCATGCAGGGTGGGACCCATATATAAGGTGGCATCGACATTTAGGGTGGGGCGCACATGTGAGGTGGGGCCCGCTTGTAAGGTGGGGCCGGCATGTAAGGCGGGACCCGCATGTAAAGGGCGACCCACCTGTAAGGCGGGACGCGTACACCCTGAGCCTATTTGTTTTGGAAAACAAATATAATGGGTATAATATTTATATACACATATATAATTTCTCTTACGTTTCCAGAAGGCGATGAAAAATGTGGCAATAGGCGTAATGGTCGACAGGTGATTGAAAACATTATGATGGACATACTATTTAGCTCGAACTTGACTTTTATAGTAAAAGATTTATTTAAATTATTCATTTAAAAAAAAATCGTTTGTGTCGTCATGGCCAGCAGGGAAAACATATATTGTCTCGCCCACAAAGTGGCATTCTCATTTCACGTCTCTCCTTGACGAGAGATCTAGGTTGGCCACGACATATGGGAGTCGAGGGTTGACGGCCTTCCGTAAATTTACGGACAGTTCGTAAAAGTGCGGTTAAGAAAAAAATACACGCGCCCTTTGTTCTATTTCAGTCTCATATCCCCGTCCCAGCAGAGGTTCTCAGTACAGCATCGAAAGTATATTATGCATGCCCTATGTTCTATTTCAGTCTCATATCCCCGTCCCAGTAGAGGTTCTCAATACAGCATCAAAAGTACATTATGCATGCCCTATGTTCTATTTCAGTCTCATATCCCCGTCCCAGCAGAGGTTCTCAACACAGCACCAAAAGTACATTATAAATGTCCTCTGTTCTAGTTAAATCTCATATCCATGTCCCAGCAGATGTTTTCGTTAGAAGCTGAGAGTACTCCCCGCCTGCCTCCCGTTCCAGCATCGGTCGCATGCTGTTGGTTTATTTGCCGATGACATCGAACAATGTCTGTACTGTCGCTAATGATGGGTTTCAGCCACGATGTTTGCATGCTGCGTGGGAAGACACGGGAAGAAATCTAATATCACGTAACGTTATATGCAGCGGTCCTCAAATAAAACCCACTGGACATGGAAGCCTATGCAAGAGGTCTCGCGGGTTATCTAAAATGAAGTGAAGGTGTATACACGTTCCTCAAAATCGTTATATTCAAAGTTTGAGGGATTCAAATAACGTAATTGCATTCGTATGTCTGTTTGGAGCTATGGCTGAGAAGGACACTCATTCGAGCAGCGTAGCGCTAGCAGAGCATTCATTGGCGTCACCTCGAAAAGGGTTCTTGTAATCTTTACTTGTTGTTGGCAAGTGAGAAATATTTCACATTAGGAAATGGCATCAGTGGGCCTCCCCAAAGAACACCCCCCCCCCCTAAGCCTGAGTATCGGGCCGCGAAGCGGAACGTTGGAGATGTCCCTATGCCTGGACAACTCCCACCCCAGTCTGCTCGATCCGGTTCCGCCGGAGGACGCCCCTACCCAAGGACACCCGGTCGGTCCGACACTGTGCGGGGGTGTATGCGGAAGGGGTGTTGGGACACGGGTGGGATTTTTTCCTTATACGGATTTTCGGTATCTTCGACCCACTGCTTAGTTTGTACTTAAAAAAACTGTTCGGGAAACATTCTGGGCCTGCCTTCGCTGTGTGCACTGGCGCCACAAGATCGTTTCGTCAGACGTGTGTGTGCACTGGCGCCACAAATGTCTGATAAAACGAATTTGTGTGCAAGTATAAGCCGGGATTAAAACCCCATTTCCTACCGCCAGTCAAAACATTTTCAAATCCAACTTAACCCGTTGTGATGTATACGTCGCTTATATACATACACATATACAATTAGTACAATGTTGACTTATTTTCGAGTAATCAATGATTTTGCTAAGGGCCTACTTTGAATAGGTTTGAGAACCAGTCGCAGAGAAAACAAATTAAAAACTGGTCGGTGAGCTTTCTCCAATTTACACATAAAAGTATATTTATTTAAATAGTGTAGGCCCCAAGGTTTGGAAAGGGGACGTCTGGACAAGCAGCATGGGGTGGGGAGAGAAAGAATAAACGTGTTTTATCGGCAGTATACAATGAGTACGAGCTAAACAAACACGGCAAGGGGCGAACATAAACACGACAAAGGGCTAACATAAACTCAATAAAGACCAATACTAACTCAATAAAGACAAATACAAACTTAGTAAGGACCAATACAAACTCTGTAAGAACCAATACAAACTTAAGAAGGACCAATACAAACTTAATAAGGACCAATACAAACTCTGTAAGATCCAATACAAACTTAATAAGGACCAAAACAAACTTAATTAGGACCAATACAAACTTAATAAGGACCAATACAAACCCAATAAGGACTAATACAAACTCTGTAAGAACCAATACAAACTTAAGAAGGACCAATACAAACTCTGTAAGAACCAATACAAACTTAATAAGGACCAAAACAAACTTAATTAGGACCAATACAATCTTAATAAGGACCAATACAAACTCAATAAGGACTAATACAAACTCTGTAAGAACCAATACAAACTTAAGAAGGACCAATACAAACTCTGTAAGAACCAATACAAACTTAATAAGGACCAAAAAAAACTTAATTAGGACCAATACAAACTTAATAAGGACCAATACAAACTCAATAAGGACCAATACAAACTCTGTAAGGACCAATACAAACTTAATAAGGACCAATACAAACTATGTAAGAACCCATACAAACTTAATAAGGACCAATACAAACTCAATAAGGACCAATACAAACTTAATAAGGACCAATACAAACTCAATAAGGACCAATACAAACTCAATAAGGACCACTTCAAATTCAATAAGAACAAATACTAACTCAATAATGATCAATACAAACTTAATAAGGACCAATACAAACTTAATTAGGACCAACACAAACTCAATAAGGATAAATACAAACTAAATAATGACCAATACAAACTCAATAAGGACCAATAAAAAAACCCATTAAGGACAAATACAAACTCATTAAGCACAAATACAAACTCAATAAGGACAAATACAAACTCATTAAGGACAAATACAAACTCAATAAGGACAAATACAAACTCATTAAGGACAAATACAAACTCAATAAGGACAAATACAAACTCATTAAGGACAAATACAAACTCAGTAAGGACCAAACTACAACCTCGGTGAGGACCAATACAAACTCGGTAAGTAAAACTACAAACTTAATAAGGACCAATACAAACTCGGTAAGTAAAACTACAAACTTCGTAAGAACAAATGCAGAGTTAGATAGTAACGACAAATATAGATTAAAGACTTTTACAGATTTCAGTACAAATGCTTAGATCGGCAAGTTGCAACAGGTTAATGGTAAATACAGAGTAGGCTCTTGTACGGGTTAATGACAACTACAGGGTAAGGACAAGTACAGAGTAAGGACAATTACACACCACGTTAATGTAATCATTCATTCGATGGGAAATTAACAACCTTCAGGTTATAAATAGCAATACATACACAAGTTAACACAGATAAAGAAACACAGCACAGAAAGACACACAGACACGCACAGACACACTCAAACACACATACAGACACAATCACGCATTAACACACAGTTAGACACACATACACACTAAAATACATAGACAAAGAGACACACTCAAACACACATATATAGACACACATACACACTAAAATTCATAGACAAAGATACACACTCAAAACACACAGATAGACACACATACACACTAAAATACATAGACACAGACACACACTCAAACACACACACAGACACACAGACATTCTGAAACACACAGACACATTCAAACACACATACACACTGAAGCAGACACTGAGAATATTAAAAATCACGCGCACGCACAGACACACGCACACAGACTGGTACGCACACATGCTCTCGTGAGATGTTGTCACAGCGTTAAATTAAACTGTGTGCGGGGAGTCTTCGGCTAAGTTTGATTAGAACATCCCCTGGGAAGTGCGAGGGGGGGGGGGATGTGGACCAGAGTTGGGGGTGTCAGGCGGGAGGTAATGGGGCAGGTTATAAAACAAGATAATAAAGCGGAGGCCGGGAAATAAATGACGCATGATGGAGGGAAGGAAGACGCTATGGAAGAATAACTAAAGCAGAATGAAAGAATAATGAAAGAAGAATGAAAGAAGAATGAAAGAAGAATGAAAGAAGAATGAAAGAAGAATGAAAGCAGAATGAAAGAAGAATGAAAGAGGAATGAAAGAGGAATGAAAGAGGAATGAAAGAGGAATGAAAGAAGAATGAAAGAAGAATGAAAGAAGAATGAAAGAGGAATGAAAGAAGAATGAAAGAAGAATGAAAGAAGAATGAAAGAAGAATGAAAGAAGAATGAAAGAAGAATGAAAGAGGAATGAAAGAAGAATGAACGAAAAATGAAAGAGGAATGAAAGAGGAATGAAAGAGGAATGAAAGAGGAATGAAAGAAGAATGAAAGAAGAATGAAAGAAGAATGAAAGAAGAATGAAAGAAGAATGAACGAAGAATGAAAGAGGAATGAAAGAGGAATGAAAGAAGAATGAAAGCAGAATGAAAGAATAATGAAAGAAGAATGAAAGAAGAATGAAAGAAGAATGAAAGAAGAATGAAAGAGGAATGAAAGCGGAATGAAAGAGGAATGAAAGAGGAATGAAAGAGGAATGAAAGAAGAATGAAAGAAGAATGAAAGAAGAATGAACGAGGAATGAAAGAGGAATGAAACAGGAATGAAAGAGGAATGAAAGAGGAATGAAAGAGGAATGAAAGAGGAATGAAAGAAGAATGAAAGAAGAATGAAAGAAGAATGAACGAAGAATGAAAGAATAATGAAAGAAGAATGAAAGAAGAATGAAAGAAGAATGAAAGAAGAATGAAAGAAGAATGAAAGAAGAATGAAAGAAGAATGAAAGAAGAATGAAAGAAGAATGAACGAAGAATGAAAGAGGAATGAAAGAGGAATGAAAGAGGAATGAAAGAAGAGTGAAAGCAGAATGAAAGAAGAATGAAAGAATAATGAAAGAAGAATGAAAGAAGAATGAAAGAAGAATGAAAGAGGAATGAAAGAGGAATGAAAGAGGAATGAAAGAGGAATGAAAGAAGAATGAAAGAAGAATGAAAGAAGAATGAAAGAGGAATGAAAGAAGAATGAAAGAGGAATGAAAGAAGAATGAAAGCAGAATGAAAGAAGAATGAAAGAGGAATGAAAGAGGAATGAAAGAAGAATGAAAGAAGAATGAAAGCAGAATGAACGAAGAATGAAAGAGGAATGAAAGAAGAATGAAAGAAGAATGAAAGAGGAATGAAAGAGGAATGAAAGAGGAATGAAAGCGGAATGAAAGAGGAATGAAAAAGGAATGAAAGAAGAATGAAAGAGGAATGAAAGAAGAATGAAAGCAGAATGAAAGAGGAATGAAAGAAGAATGAAAGCAGAATGAAAGAGGAATGAAAGAAGAATGAAAGCAGAATGAAAGAGGAATGAAAGAGGAATGAAAGAGGAATGAAAGAGGAATGAAAGAAGAATGAAAGCAGAATGAAAGAAGAATGAAAGAGGAATGAAAGAGGAATGAAAGAGGAATGAAAGAAGAATGAAAGAAGAATGAAAGAAGAATGAACGAAAAATGAAAGAGGAATGAAAGAGGAATGAAAGAGGAATGAAAGAAGAATGAAAGCAGAATGAAAGAGGAATGAAAGAAGAATGAAAGCAGAATGAAAGAGGAATGAAAGAGGAATGAAAGAGGAATGAAAGAGGAATGAAAGAAGAATGAAAGCAGAATGAAAGAAGAATGAAAGAGGAATGAAAGAGGACTGAAAGAGGAATGAAAGAAGAATGAAAGAAGAATGAAAGAAGAATGAACGAAAAATGAAAGAGGAATGAAAGAGGAATGAAAGAGGAATGAAAGAAGAATGAAAGCAGAATGAAAGAAGAATGAAAGAAGAATGAAAGAAGAATGAAAGAAGAATGAAAGAGGAATGAAAGAAGAATGAAAGAGGAATGAAAGAGGAATGAAAGAAGAATGAAAGCAGAATGAAAGAATAATGAAAGAAGAATGAAAGCAGAATAAAAGAAGAATGAAAGAAGAATGAAAGAAGAATGAAAGAAGAATGAAAGAAGAATGAAAGAAGAATGAAAGAGGAATGAAAGAGGAATGAAAGAGGAATGAAAGAGGAATGAAAGAAGAATGAAAGAAGAATGAAAGAAGAATGAAAGAGGAATGAAAGAAGAATGAAAGAGGAATGAAAGAGGAATGAAAGAAGAATGAAAGAAGAATGAAAGAGGAATGAAAGAAGAATGAAAGAAGAATGAAAGAAGAATGAAAGAGGAATGAAAGAGGAATGAAAGAGGAATGAAAGAAGAATGAAAGAAGAATGAAAGCAGAATGAACGAAGAATGAAAGAGGAATGAAAGAGGAATGAAAGAAGAATGAAAGAAGAATGAAAGAAGAATGAACGAAGAATGAAAGAGGAATGAAAGAGGAATGAAAGAGGAATGAAAGAAGAATGAAAGCAGAATGAAAGAATAATGAAAGAAGAATGAAAGAAGAATGAAAGAAGAATGAAAGAGGAATGAAAGAGGAATGAAAGAGGAATGAAAGAGGAATGAAAGAAGAATGAAAGAAGAATGAAAGAAGAATGAAAGAAGAATGAAAGAAGAATGAAAGCAGAATGAAAGAAGAATGAAAGAGGAATGAAAGAGGAATGAAAGAAGAATGAAAGGAGAATGAAAGCAGAATGAACGAAGAATGAAAGAGGAATGAAAGAAGAATGAAAGAAGAATGAAAGAGGAATGAAAGAGGAATGAAAGAGGAATGAAAGCGGAATGAAAGAGGAATGAAAAAGGAATGAAAGAGGAATGAAAGAGGAATGAAAGAGGAATGAAAGAGGAATGAAAAAGGAATGAAAGAGGAATGAAAGAAGAATGAAAGAGGAATGAAAGAGGAATGAAAGAGGAATGAAAGAGGAATGAAAGAGGAATGAAAGAGGAATGAAAGAGGAATGAAAGAAGAATGAAAGAAGAATGAAAGCAGAATGAAAGAGGAATGAAAGAGGAATGAAAGAAGAATGAAAGAAGAATGAAAGAGGAATGAAAGAGGAATGAAAGAAGAATGAAACAGGAATGAAAGAAGAATGAAAGAGGAATGAAAGAAGAATGAAAGCAGAATGAACGAAGAATGAAAGAAGAATGAAAGAAGAACGAAAGAGGAATGAAAGAGGAGCTCATCGCTGAATTATTTAGCGACTATCGATAGGAGGAAATGAGAAGGGGGGGGGGGGGTGGTGTCAGATCCATTTCTGCGGTGCAGCCGTCGAAGCTTATCTAAAAGCTGTTATAACATTTACGAAAGTTAAAACAAAATACTTAAAACACAAAAATCATAAATTATTTGTATTCTGCAGCAACAATTCATTTGATGAATGATATCAACACAAAAACCTGGTTACGGCATTAATATATTATATAAGAATGAGCTCGACTGACCATAACGCCAAAGGGACGAAGCGATTTAAATACGTTTGAATTCTTAAAAAATAATGATAGTGATTTTCAATTATTTTAAGAAAATCGAATCAATTTAAATGCGCAATAACTAAAATGTATCCGCTTCTATTTTAGTAAATGTTTAAGTATTATTGTTATAAATTACAAATAGATTTAAAATAACAATGAGGAGCAATTTTATGCATTTTATCCGAGTTTAAAAGTTATTTTAAAAAAAAAATTAATGCAAAAATATGATCTAAGAAATACATGCCAATCACATTTATCTGGAAAACCCAAATATCTATTTTTTTAAAAGCGTTTTAATATTGAGAAAAATAATTAAAATTAATTTGTTATAAATAATCACACAAATGAAGTCATAGCGCGAATGGCTTATTTTAGTCAAAGCTAAAAGTTCTTTGATTTAATAACCGCAAGTGACAAACTGATAATGCATTTTCACCTTTTTGAAAGTAAAATTAATAAATATAACTGATTGCGCTTTGTATATTCAACATTTAATACGTTTTTACTTTCTTTTTTTCATTCCAAAAAACATTCTTTTATTCAATTTATTACGTAATAAAAACTTAAAATTAAATATACTTTTATAAGAAAATACTGTTTAAGTCAATCAGTGCAACGAAACTCTATAGTTAACAGGCTTCACCTTTGCACTTATCCTTTATCCAAATAAGAACAAACCATATGAAGTGCAAAACATATATTTTTTTCGTACGTCGGGGGCTACAATCACGTGAATGATTTTTATTAAAATATTGTGTGGGGGATCGGATACTTTCATTTTGCCTCAGGCAGCATAAGATACGCCTCAGAATAAAGGAATTAATTTAATTAAACAGAAGTGACAACGGTAACAGATTCTCATATAGATAAAAGAATTCTTTTGTTTTACGATTTTCCGACAAGAAAGTAGAAAACAAAGGCAAAGGTTCGGTTAAAATTTTAATGAAGTTTCAATAGATCAAATTCCGATTATATAAAATATATTTAAAATGTTATTTAGATGTTTTGTTGTAAATATACATTTTCATGATTTTAGAGATATTTTTTTAGTTCAGGTGCACGAAATGGGTTTGATTGATTGATTAGATATTTATATAGCGCTGGTATCCGTGCTACTTTAGCATGCTCACTGCGCTCAGGTGTTCTTAAGTCTATTTAAACAAAAAAGTCTTTAAATGTTTCTTAAATGATTTTTTTTTTATCCTTTTCAATACCCCTCAAAGGTTGAGGCAAACTATTCCATAATTTTGGCGCAATCGCTTCAAAAGAGCGCACTCCCTAAGACTTTTTTCTGTGTTCATACACACTGGGAATTGTCAGTAAGGACTGTGATGAAGATCTCAGGTTCTTTACGGACACTTGGTTATGAATCAGTTCTTTAAGATATTCCGGCGCAGAGCCGTCTATGCAGCTGTACGTGCGGGACAGAATTTTGTGGTTAAAGCCCTCACTCACAGGAACCCAATGGAGATCGCGTAGAACTGAGGTGATGTGGACAAATTTCTTTATCCGCGATACAATGCGTCAGAGTAGGCCCAACATTTAATAATTTGAAAACACGTGGCGTGTAAAGTATTTCTCTAACGTAAAAATCAGCCGTCAATGAACTCCTTTAGTGACAATAATGTCATGTTTATAGAAAAAAAATGTATCTCTAGTTTAGGGGCGTGAAAAGGGGTGGGGTAGGCGTATAATATGCAGCAGAGAAATACTTCTTAAAACTCTTAATGTTGTTCGATACGTAAACATCAATACAAAGAAACTTCTTTTTAAAAATAAGGAATTGTGATGAGTTTTCGCAATTGCAGGGTAGAAATTATTTCAATCTAACTGCTATTCTCGATAACATCGGGTGTTATTTTCTAGTTCTCTAAGACTGAAATAAATTGTGGAAGAGAAGACGTCTGAAACACCCCTGCGTGTAATCTAACGAATGATAACCGCATAGACTCCTTTTTTTCCTACTAGTAAAGGGGCCATCCCTCTAGTACGTACGCTACGTATACCCAGGGGTCGGGGGTAGGGTTGGTGGGTGGGTATCAGAAAGTACGTATATTTATTCATAAATTCTAAAATGATCATCACGAAACTCTTGACAGTCCCCCAAAAATAGCACGTTTGTGTCTCTAATGCTTTAACATATCACGCAATGTTTTGAAGGAATTACCGCCAGAAGGTTGCATCGTGTGTACACAAAAAGAACTCGTTAGATATCAAATAGTACTTATCAGAAGTACTACTAATACTACCATTACAATACTATTTTGATCTGCTTTTGTTCAAAGTTCGTGTGAAGTATCCCCCCCCCCCCGCCCGCCCTGCTCCGCTAGTAGTTCCTAGAACTTTTCGATTTCCCGGCGCCCTTGCCAAATGTTAGTTTTCACCACGCGCCCTGTGTTAAACTCCGACAAATACACTCGGCAATGGTAAATACAAAAACAAAATGAAAGTAAAGGGTTGGGTAAAAATAAATAAAACACATATGTAGGTCACGAAGAGTAACTTACAACTGGAAACCGTTGTTAGTCAAGTGCTTGGGCCATGACTGCTAGATGTCCCAATGGATTAAAGTTGAAATAAAACTAGGAAAATCATCCTATATTTTACGGCGTCCCTGTGAAGAAGCCGAAGCAACCCAGGATAGGGCCGTGCTGAGGTGAAGTGGCAGTAACCCAGGATAGGGCCGTGCTGAGGTGAAGTGGCAGCAACCCAGGATAGGGCCGTGCTGAGGTGAAGTGGCAACAACACAGGACAGGGCCGTGCTGAGGTGAAGTGGCAACAACACAGGACAGGGCAGTGCTGAGGTGAAGTGGCAACAACACAGAACAGGGCCGTGCTGAGGTGAAGTGGCAACAACACAGGACAGGGCCATGCTGAGGTGAAGTGGCAACAACACAGGACAGGGCCATGCTGAGGTGAAGTGGCAACAACACAGGAGAGAGCCGTGCTGAGGTGAAGTGGCAACAACACAGGCCAGGGCCATGCTGAGGTGAAGTAGCAACAACACAGGACAGGGCCATGCTGAGGTGAAGTGGCAACAACACAGGACAGGGCCATGCTGAGGTGAAGTAGCAACAACACAGGAGAGGGCCGTGCTGAGGTAAAGTGGCAACATTGTCTTCTGAAGTATATGGAATTTTATAGGTTTAATTTACTGTTAAGGTCCTTTTCAAAGACGATGTGGCCGCCTCTGACTTGGGGTTTGGGGTCCGGGAGTGAATGCCCTCTTCATCGTATTCTCAAGGTAGTTTCAGAGAGAGACGTGGCTCTCCAGAGCGATGCTGTGTACATTATAGGATGCAGTGGGCTCGCCAAACAGTAGGTGGGGGGAGAACACACAAAAAAAAATTAAATAACGTCATACGCATTCGATTTAATTATTTTTTTTGCGTAAGTACTAAAAGGGTGGTGCCTTAGAAAGATGTACCCTTTACCTTGACCCCAAAACAGTGGATTTGTTTAACATGTTAGAAATTATCTTGTTTTTAACGCTCAGACTTGTATTTGGTCATCATGTTAAACAGTCTGGAGAAATTATTTTTTTTTACAATATGTGAACGGATCTTGCATAAATTAATGAATGCTTTCCGTGTAGATTATTTACATCGCCGGTATGGCCGAGAGTTCTAAACTGAATAATTCCACACAAAGCCTTGAAAAGTACCCAGGGTGGATGGGCCTCGTTAACCTCGGACGGCAACTCATCTAAGAGAGGGCCAACACTCTTTAATTCAAACCCGGAAATGGAGTCCCGTAGGCGGATAAAGTGGACGCGGTGAGAAATTCCGGCAACTCCTGCGACGCCAATAGTGTCAAGCTGTATCATCCACATCTGATGTCCCCTTTGGGTTATCCAGGGGGTGGGGGCTGCATTTTGCTGTCTAGGGAGCCAGCTGATCTTTCTAAAAAAGAAAAATCACAGGCCTTGCGATTTCGTCACATTGAGACGGACGCATGCCAGAAAAAGAAAATTTAGATCTGGGGAATAACTTTAGTTTCTTTTAGTGGTGACACGAAACTATTCGATCGGCTCTAATATCTCTGAGGTGGAGAGCAGAAATACTTAAGAATGAAGAATGAAATTATGTTACTCCTTCACCCTACCCACCCTCCCCATTCTACCCTCCCCCCACAATCCCCACCGCAAATTAAAAAAAAACAAACATCGGATATCTGAGACACACTCCAGGCATAACTTCAACAATTAAAGCTGCTGTGGTGTTGTTAGAAAGGAGAGTTGTCTCAGGGCGTCGTTAACGCCCGACAACTCCGTGTAGTTTTGGTTGAAGGATGGGATAACTGGTTATCAACGAAAGTTATGTTTCAGGATGTACAATAGCTTAAAGTACGAAAGTTATACCATCTTGTAGTTTTCCCCATCCATCCCAAGAAAATAAATAAATTGACATTGTGATACATTCTATGAGTGTAACAGTGCAATTTATCTCAAGGGATAGATAACTTCTAATCTATGAAGCAAGCGATACTCAGCATAATCTCCCTTGCGGATTCATAGCTCCTCGTTAATGCTCTGTTAAGATATTAAGCTGCTGTAAAAGTGTCTTTAATTCTGTGCACCTTTCAATGCTTTAGGGTTTTCGGTGTCTGTAAGTCTGTGCACCTTTCAAAGTATTTAGGGTTTTCTGTGTCTGTAAGTCTGTGCACCTTTCAAATGATTTAGGAGTTTCGGTGTCTGTAAGTCTGTGCACGTTTCAAACGATTCAGGGATTCAGTTTTCAGGTACCTTTGTGTCTGCAGGTTATGTGAGTAGTCAGACAACGTTATGTTGACAGGCCGTGTGAATAGACAATCGTCCTTATGTCTATTTTGAGTCTGGGTGCTAATGTGTCTTTATGCTAAAAATTCTTTCAGTCTCATATTTGATCTTGATGAATAATATACATCAATATGGGACTTTAATTGTGTCCATCTTGACTTCGCCTTCACGGAAAATAGATCACAGAAGTTCTCCGATAACCGAAACGTACCGTAAAATTATCGTAACCTTCGGTCATCTTCGGGTATCTTACAATAAAAAAAAACAATCATTATTTACTGACCGGGCTTACTACCCGACACTTTGAGAAGCTCTGTACTTCACTGCTTGATTCCCAGCACCGAGAGGCCACATCCAGCCTGTAATGGTATCGGTGTGATGGCATCTAGATAAGTGTGTCCAAACGGACTGGTCAGTTTAATGGCTTTACGGGGCCGACGTTGACCCTTAAAAAAGTACCACTCTGTCACCAGCATCCAGCGATAGAAGGACAAGTACATCAAAAGACAGAGGAGGGTTTAGGCCAGCGCAGTGTCGCCTTAATCAGTTTGATAATGTGCATAGATTATTATTATTATAATTATTGGTAGTTTTCTATAGCGGGGTACCCCAGCCTAGGGCTGGGCTCACCACGCTGTACATACAATTTAACAAACATAATCATGAACTTAAAAATTAACATACATTAATTTAAGAAAACAAATATGTATTCTCTCCAAACTATTTACATGTCAAGCGACGGACGGCATTCAGCAGCATCGTTTTACGGTCAGAGGGGAATCAGTCAGGATAGTAGAGTTTAAAGAGATGTGTTTTGAGTGCAGTTTTGAAGGATGTGATCGTCGATGTGTAGTGGAAGAGAATTCCATTGTTGGATCACAGACAGAGAAAGGTCGTTCACCGTATGTTTTTGCGCAAGTCTTGGGGACAGAAAGAATACGCCTGTCTGCGGAGGAGCGAAGCTGTCCAAGGGTGTGAATAGACAGAGAGAAGTTCGGTTAGATAGGAAGGGCAGGAATTTGAAAAAACGTTGTGGCACAGAACAGAGAGTTTATAGTCAATCCGTGCTTGTACAGGGAGCCAATGAAGTGAATGAAGTAGTAGTGTGACGTGATCACGTTTTATTTTTGTCTTTAAAACTAGCCTAGCAGCTGAGTTTTGAACCTTTTGTAATTTTTCTAAGATGAGTTTTTGTGAACCTGACAGAAGAGAGTTGCAATAGTCAAGACGAGAGAGAACAAGAGCATGGACTAAGGTTTTTGTTGCATTTACTGTTAGGGTGATATTATCAGACCTGTCTACCAGTTCGAATGTTTCAAGTTTTTGCGCCCTTTGTATCCTCGATACGAAAATAGAATTGACAAAATTGATTTTATTTTCCTCAACTTTCAAGTGACTATCAACATACCAATTTTGAAATAGCTTTCCACCAGGTAAAATTGAATGAAATTGTGCTTGCATTAATGCTTTTTGTTCCCTTTTCCATTTAAGCATTGCGGTGATCTCCTCTGTACTGAATCCTTGTAAGCTGTGATCTCCTCCGTACTCAATCCTTGTAAGCTGTGACCTCCTCCGTACTGAATGACTGTAAGCTGTGATCTCATCCGTACTGAATGACTGTAAGCTGTGATCTCATCCGTACTGAATGAATGTAAGCTGTGATCTCATCCGTACTGAATCACAGTAAGCTGTGATATCACCCGTACTGAATCATTGTAAGCTGTCATCCAATCGGTACTGAATCACTGTAAGCTGTGATATCATTCGTACTGAAACATCGTAAGATGTGATATCATCCGTACTGAATCATTGTAAGCTGTCATCCAATCGGTACTGAATCCTTGTAAGCTGTGATATCATCCGTACTGAATCACTGTAAGCTGTGATATCATCCGTACTGAATCATCGTAAGCTGTGATATCATCCGTACTGAATCATTGTAAGCTGTCATCCTATCGGTACTGAATCACTGTAAGCTGTGATGTCATCCGTACTGAATCATCGTAAGCTGTGATATCATCCGTACTGAATCATTGTAAGCTGTCATCCTATCGGTACTGAATCACTGTAAGCTGTGATGTCATCCGTACTGAATCATCGTAAGCTGTGATATCATCCGTACTGAATCATCGTAAGCTGTGATATCATCCGTACTGAATCATTGTAAGCTGTCATCCTATCGGTACTGAATCACTGTAAGCTGTGATGTCATCCGTACTGAAACATCGTAAGATGTGATATCATCCGTACTGAATCATTGTAAGCTGTCATCCAATCGGTACTGAATCCTTGTAAGCTGTGATCTCCTCCGTACTCAATCCTTGTAAGCTGTGACCTCCTCCGTACTGAATGACTGTAAGCTGTGATCTCATCCGTACTGAATCACTGTAAGTTGTGATGTCATCCGTACTGAATCATCGTAAGCTGTGATATCATCCGTACTGAATCACTGTAAGCTGTGATGTCATCCGTACTGAATCACTGTAAGCTGTGATGTCATCCGTACTGACTCATTAATCAAATTTAATTTTGCACGGCGTGTTTCGAAAAGCAGATCACGGAAAGGATATTTATTTAAAAATGGCATTAGTCGTTGGATCAAGATTTAGGACTTAAAAGTTTTAAGGATATCATTGGGTTTCTTTATGACTCGAAAACAAAAACAACAACAAAAAAACAAACAAAAACAACAAAACTCTGTTTTGCCAAAGGTTGTTGACCCTCAGCGGATCTAAGATGCAAACTTGTTAACCAGTCAGGTGGTTAAAATGACTTTTAATCATAGCTGGCGTCGCGACGTAAAGCTACATTGACAATTGGTACATTGACAAATGCTACGTTTTCAAATGCTACGCTGACAAATGCTACGTCCACAAATGCTACGTTGACAAATGCTACGTCGACAAATGTTGCATTGAAAAATGCTACGTTGACAAATGCTACGTTGACAAATGCTACACTGACAATTGTTACATTGACAAATGCTACGTTGACAAATGCTACGTTTTCAAATGCTACGTTGACAAATGCTACGTCGACAAATGCTACGTTGACAAATGCTACGTTGACAAATGCTACGTCGACAAATGCTACATTGACGAATGCTACATTGACAAATGCTACGTCGACAAATGTAACGTTGAAAAATGCTACGTTGACAAATGTTATGTTGACAAATGCTACGTTGACAAATACTACACTGACAATTGTTACATTGACAAATGCTACGTTGACAAATGCTACGTTTTCAAATGCTACGTTGACAAATGCTACGTCGACAAATGCTACGTTGACAAATGCTACGTTGACAAATGCTACGTTGACAAATGCTACGTCGACAAATGCTACATTGACGAATGCTACATTGACAAATGCTACGTCGACAAATGTAACGTTGAAAAATGCTACGTTGACAAATGTTATGTTGACAAATGCTACGTTGACAAATGCTACATTGACAAATGCTACGTCGACAAATGCTACATTGACGAATGCTACATTGACAATAGGTACATAACCTATCCCAATCAGAAGCAATCACAATAATACTACTTCCTGCACGTGTAAATTTATAGCGTTTTTCAAACTCTCCAAATGTTGGACATTCGTTTGCATTAAACAATGACATCACGAATTGAAATATCAAGATTAAGTGTCGCCTTGGTGTTTATTAACACTTGCTGTCACGATGATACTCATTAAGATTAACACTTGCTGTCACGATGATAATCATTAAGATTAACACTTGCTGTCACGATGATATTAAGATTAACACTTGCTGTCACGATGATAATCATTAAGATTAACACTTGCTGTCACGATGATAATCATTAAGATTAACACTTGCTGTCACGATGATAATCATCAAGATTAACACTTGCTGTCACGATGATAATCATTAAGATTAACACTTGCTGTCACGATGATAATCATTAAGATTAACACTTGCTGTCACGATGATAATCATTAAGATTAACACTTGCGGTCACGTTGATAATCATTAAGTTTAACACTTGCTGTCAGGTTAATAATCATAAAGCTTAACACTTGCTGTCACGTTGTTAACCATTAAGTTTAACACTTGCTATCACGTTGTTGATAATCAATAAGTTTAACACTTGCTGTCACCATGATAATCATTAAGATTAACACTTGCGGTCACGCTGATAATCATTAAGTTTAACACTTGTTGTCAGGTTGATAATCATTAAGTTTAACACTTTCTGTCACGTTGATAATCATTAAGTTTAATACTTGCTGTCACGTTGATGATCATTAAGTTTAAATCGAGATGTCACGTTGATGATCATTAAGTTTAACACTTGCTGTCACGTTGATACTCATTAAGTTTAACAATTGCTGTCACGATGATAATCATTAAGTTTAACAATTGCTGTCAGGTTGATAATCATTAAGTTTAACACTTGCTGTCAGGTTGATGATCATTAAGTTTAACACTTGCTGTCACGTTGATAATCATTCATTAAGTTTAACACTTGCTGTCACGTTGATAATCATTAAGTTTAACAATTGCTGTCCATGTAGAGCGAAGAGAATCAGCAATTGTTGAATCAGAGACATACACACTAGAGCAGCGGTTCTCAACCTGTGGGTCGCGACCCCTTTGGGGGTCGAACAACCCTTTCCCAGGGGTCGCCTCAGACCATCAGAAAACACATGTACTGTACAGTTATGAAGCAGCAATGAAAATAATTTTGTGGTTGGGGATCGCCACAACACGAGGAGCTGTATCTAGGGGTCGCGGCATTAGGAAGGTTGAGAACCACTGCAGTAGTCTAATATGACTTGTTGAATGATCACTGACCATAATGTATGAAAACATATGGACTTCGTCTAGGTAATTCATGTGGATACATCGGTGATGGTTTATCAATCTATCTATCCATCCATCTATCTATCTATCTATCTATCTATCTATCTATCTATCTATCTATCTATCTATCTATCTATCTATCTATCTATCTATCTATCTGTCTGTCTGTCTGTCTGTCTGTCTGTCTGTCTGTCTGTCTGTCTGTCTGTCTGTCTGTCTGTCTGTCTGTCTGTCTGTCTGTCTGTCTGTCTGTCTGTCTGTCTGTCTGTCTGTCTGTCTGTCTGTCTGCCTGCCTGCCTGCCTGCCTGCCTGCCTGCCTGCCTGCCTGCCTGCCTGCCTGCCTGCCTGCCTGCCTGCCTGCCTGCCTGCCTGCCTGCCTGCCTGCCTGTCTGTCTGTCTGTCTGTCTGTCTGTCTGTCCGTCCGTCCGTCCGTCCGTCCGTCCGTCCGTCCGTCCGTCCGTCCGTCCGTCCGTCCGTCCGTCCGTCCGTCCGCCAGCCAGCCAGTCAGCCAGTCAGTCCGTCCGTCCCTCTGCCCGCCCTTCTTTCTGTCTGTCTGCCTGTCTATCATCTTTGTATCATCTGTCTGTCTATCTAATCTCGCTATCTATCTATTACTCTCTCTTTTTCTCCTTCTCTCTCTCCCCATAATCCATTAATCCTGACCGGCTAGACCGTAGATAATCCCAGCCCACATAACAATACAGTTTCCAAGGCTATGCGTCACACCGAATGCAGCATCTAACGTTAAGGCTTTCACAGACCATAACGACAACTTAAGCTTTCTTTCACCATAGCGACAACTCGAGCTCTCTTTTTCTGCTTTAGTTTTTTTTTTTAATAGAAAAAAATCTAAGTTAGTTTCTCCCTAGTAAAATTACGAACTGTGCAACACGGTGCCTGCATATGAAAACATAAGGCAGCGGTTCACAACATGTTAGTCATGACCCCTTTGGGGGCTGCACGACCCTATCCCATGGGTCGCCTAAGACCATCTGAAAACGCATATGCTCTACAGTTAAGAAGTAGCAACGAAAATAATTTTGTGGTCTGGGGGTCCACAACATGACGAACTGTATTAAAGTGTCTCGGCATTAGGAAGGTTGAGAACCACTGACCTAAGTCAACTTATCTTTTATTTTTTTGTTTTTAAAATGTTGTTCTTCCCTTTCTTGATCTCAGAATATCCAATAAAATAACCAAACAATTCTAGGAACCATTTTTTCATACATTTTTTTATTGGTTACGTTAAATAATGGTGACGTCATTCCGTGTACAGTAGTTAAATCGCGTACTTGGACACGCCATGGTTTCGGATTCTCTTATCATCTTAAACCTCTCAAATATCCATGGCCTTCCCGTAAATGTGTGTGTACAGCCAAGATCACATCACTGCGCTCTAGTGATGCACTGCGTTATAGTGATGTACAGCGTTGTAGTGATGTACTGCGTTATAGTGATGTACAGCGTTGTAGTGATGTACTGCGTTATAGTGATGTACAGCGTTGTAGTGATGTACTGCGTTATAGTGATGTACAGCGTTGTAGTGATGTACTGCGTTATAGTGATGTACAGCGTTGTAGTGATGTACTGCGTTATAGTGATGTACAGCGTTGTAGTGATGTACTGCGTTATAGTGATGTACAGCGTTGTAGTGATGTACAGCGTTGTAGTGATGTACTGCGTTATAGTGATGTACAGCGTTGTAGTGATGTACTGCGTTATAGTGATGTACAGCGTTGTAGTGATGTACTGCGTTGAAGATCTGTTCCGTGAGACGTAGTGACGTTTATGGTTGTTTCATAGATTGTTATGTCGCTTATATTCGCATTCGTCTGCGTGGAACATCCAGCTCTATGATTTTATTGGACTTAAGAATATCATGCTCTATGATTTTATTGGACTTAAGAACATCCAGCTCTATGATTTTATTGGACTTAAGAATATCATGCTCTATGATTTTATTGGACTTAAGAACATCCAGCTCTATGATTTTATTGGTCTTAAGAACATCCAGCTCTATGATTTTATTGGTCTTAAGAACATCCAACTCTATGATTTTATTGGACTTAAGAACATCCAGCTCTATGATTTTATTGGACTTAAGAACATCCAGCTCTATGATTTTATTGGACTTAAGAACATCCAACTCTATGATTTTATTGGACTTAAGAACATCCAGCTCTATGATTTTATTGGACTTAAGAACATCCAGCTCTATGATTTTATTGGTCTTAAGAACATCCAGCTCTATGATTTTATTGGTCTTAAGAACATCCAGCTCTATGATTTTATTGGTCTTAAGAACATCCAACTCTATGATTTTATTGGACTTAAGAATATCCAGCTCTATGATTTTATTGGTCTTAAGAACATCCAACTCTATGATTTTATTGGACTTAGAATATCCAGCTCTATGATTTTATTGGTCTTAAGAACATCCAGCTCTATGATTTTATTGGTCTTAAGAACATCCAGCTTTATGATTTTATTGGTCTTAAGAACATCCAGCTCTATGATTTTATTGGTCTTAAGAACATCCAGCTCTATGATTTTATTGGTCTTAAGAACATCCAACTCTATGATTTTATTGGACTTAAGAATATCCAGCTCTATGATTTTATTGGTCTTAAGAACATCCAACTCTATGATTTTATTGGACTTAGAATATCCAGCTCTATGATTTTATTGGTCTTAAGAACATCCAGCTCTATGATTTTATTGGTCTTAAGAACATCCAGCTCTATGATTTTATTGGTCTTAAGAACATCCAGCTCTGTGATTTTATTGGTCTTAAGAACATCCAGCTCTATGATTTTATTGGTCTTAAGAACATCCAGCTCTATGATTTTATTGGTCTTAAGAACATCCAGCTCTATGATTTTATTGGACTTAAAAACATCCAGCTCTATGATTTTATTGGTCTTAAGAACATCCAGCTCTATGATTTTATTGGTCTTAAGAACATCCAGCTCTATGATTTTATTGGACTTAAGAACATCCAGCTCTATGATTTTATTGGTCTTAAGAACATCCAGCTCTATTATTTTATTGCCGTTTGGAACATGCTGCTCTAACAATGTGCTGCACTATAGAACATGCTGCTCTAACAATGTGCTGCACTATAGAACAAAATGCTCTATCAATGTATTCCTTTGAAAGTAATGCTGTGCATTAATGTTCTATTGTATAGTTGTATTGAAAATAAAGCCATCAGTCCAGTTCTTTTTCTATATAATGTAATGCTAAGTCTATAGACACTTTGAATCTTCGACACTCGTTCAAGTTCAGATCGATGTGACTTTAAAGAACCTTTTAGATTATCGCACATGGCGAAACTGTATCATCTGTACAGACCAGATATAACAATGAGGCTTCCCGTGGGCGACGGTCATTTTATACTCCTTTATATTCACTATTTAAACCTACATTGAAAAAGCTACCTTTGAAAGTAGCTTTGGTTTTTATGGTGAGATTGATTTAATTAAACGCCGACGGTGTTAGATGAGAGGAGAGTGTATTTGTGTAATCGACTTGAAAGCATTGCGCCTTGGACGTTGACGTCGACTGAGTGTCTCTGTGTCCAGAATCACAGCCGGGAATACATTGGCGTAGTTTAAGTCTCAGTTAACCGATGTCGCTTCCGACCAAAGACCGCATTGTTAAGACATGTTTCCAACGAGGACTTCAACGAATCCTTCTTGACTTTCAAAGACTCATTTTGTGCGGCCAATTTGACAGATTCGCGCAGCATTGGCCAAAGTGCTATTGACACGCAACGTGTGGTCAGGCTAATGGGTTTAGTCCCGGATCCGTCAGCACTGCCCTCGATGCCTAGTCAGATGGAGTGTTATGAGACAAAGTCAAGAGGGAAATACCAATGAGACTTTTGAAATAATCCTAAGGGCTGAACTGTACTTCATGAAAACGTAGCGCAGTGAAAGGATAAATCAGCTTTGGCCGTGAAATGTTCACTAGTCCATGATCCGTCAGCAATGCGGTGGTTCGTGCTGCCGCTTTTGACTGAAAGTCTAAATACATGTGAAACGAAGGTGCAACACAAAACGCGATTCGAAAAATGTTGAAAGTTTCTTTGTTTAAATGACGATGTGTGCGAGCAGGGCGGGTGATGATGTGTGTGAGCAGGGCAGGTGATGATGTGTGTGAGCAGGGCAGGTTATGATGTGTGGGAGCAGGACGGGTGATGATGTGTGTGAGCAGGACGGGTGATGATGTGTGTGAGCAGGACGGGTGATGATGTGTGTGAGCAGGGCAGGTGATGATGTGTTGGAGCAGGACGGGTGATGATGTGTGTGAGCAGGACGGGTGATGATGTGTATGAGCAAGACGGGTGATGATGTGTGTGAGCAGGGCAGGTGATGATGTGAGGGAGCAGGACGGGTGATGATGTGTGTGAGCAGGACGGGTGATGATGTGTCTGAGCAAGACGGGTGATGATGTGTGTGAGAAGGGCAGGTGATGATGTGAGGGAGCAGGACGGGTGATGATGTGTGTGAGCAGGACGGGTGATGATGTGTCTGAGCAAGACGGGTGATGATGTGTGTGAGCAAGACAAGTGATGATGTGTGGGAGCAAGACAAGTGATGAAGTGTCTGAGCAAGACAGGTGATGATGTATGAGAGCTTGACGGGTGATGCAACAATCTACACTTGGAGAGCAACGGAGATGATGCTAGTTTAAAAAAAAAAGTGTAGGTGTCATTTCACCTTAGCAACACCGCGTGAGCCCAGCAACCCCCGATGACTGCAGTGGGCCTCGGATATATTAGGGACTCAAAGATGTGATGTGGATATTTTCTTAATTATCTACTTTCTAATTTGAAATTTATATTTCCGATACGCGTAATCTATGTTTCAAACAGAATCGTTAATGCTGACTATCTTTAATTCCTACACAATTCCTACACAATTCCAATACATCTATTCTTCCATTTGTTAATATCTTTTTTTTTCATTGGAATTCATTGTTTTTTTTCCCCTTCTCATTAAAAATAGTCATTTTTAAAAAATCAGTTTTAAATTATAAAAACTCATCATCATCATCAGGTCCCGTAGTCCTTCGACCGTTGGGGCGCCACAGATGACATGTACACTATTCTTCTCCATTCCTCTCGGTCTTCTGCCCTACGCATAGCATCGCCTAATTTTAATCCCGCCCATTCTTTGATATTATCTTCCCATCTTTTGCTTTGTCTTCCTCTTCTTCTTCCTCCTCTAGTAGTGCCCTGCAAGATCTCAATGTTTTACTTAAATCCGTTTCCCCCTCCCCCACACCCATCACACATTTTACACTTGACAGTTCATAACAAGCCATCTTTAGCAATATACCTTACCACTGATACCCCTCCTACCCCTTTCACTCACCCCATGCACGTCTGCTTGTCACTTCCAGTATCAACAAAACTCCATTCCTAGACCCAGCTTACCCCCCCCCCCCCGCCACCACCCTCTAATATTTATCTCTCCCGTTCCTTCGATTTCCGTTACCCGTCAGCCCGTCGAAATATTTTTCCCCTGGGTTTTTTTTCTTTTTCACTGCCATATTTTATCGTTCACCCCACCCGGGGCCATTTATCAAAGTTAAAGACGTTACCCCCCGTCATCTCGCGGAGACCCGAGGCCATCATGGCTGATATCATACCTTAGAACGCGGCCATGAGCCCCATCTTTTGGCACAATAATTTGAAACTCGGACAATATTATGACGACTTATTGATTGAGATATTACAAGCGGACGATGTACAAAACCGTTACACGTTGGTATAACTATAGCTCTGTGTAGGTCGTTGTTTCGAAAATTAGTTATTTATAAACTTCGCTGTTGTTCGTGTGTTTGTGGTAAAATCTTCAGATAGCTAAATAACCCTTTTCCCGTCATCCAATCGAGCTGAAACTTGGCACTTAGAATCGCTGCCGATGACGCAACGTTCGATCAAATTTTCAGCCCCCAACCCAACCACAAAACAAAATCAGGTTTTCCTGTTTTCAAAGCAGGGTGAGGATGTTAATTCAATGGGTGCGTGTTTTATAGTGTGGAGATTAATTGTGTAGCTGTTGATAGGTGCTTTGTATTTATGACGTATTTTTGGGTAGGCAGTAAACAACAACCGTGAAATGGAAAATGGGGGAATTATGAAACATGTTTACGCCAGAAGTTTACCCCAAATCTCCAAAAATCAGTTTTTCCTGTTTATCCTGTGCAATGGCTGCGTGTTTTGATGTGGAGATTAATTGTGTAGCTGTTGCTATGCGCTTTGTATTTGGGTATGCATTTAAAAGAAAAAAAGTCTATTAGGTTTTCCATGCACTATGTTTGAAAAAACCATTCCCATACCAAAAATCAGTTGCTACAATCACATAAATGATAGATCTCTTACAATGACATAAATGATAAATCTCTTACAATGACATAAATGATAAATCTCTTACAATGACATAAATGATAGATCTCTTACAATGATATAAATGATAAATCTCTTACAATCACATACATAATAAATCTCTTACAATGACATAAATGATAAATCTCTTACAATGACATAAATGATAAATCTCTTACAATGACATAAATGATAAATCTCTTACAATGACATAAATGATAAATCTCTTACAATGACATACATGATAAATCTCTTACAATGACATAAATGATACATCTCTTACAATGACATAAATGATAAATCTCGTACAATGACATAAATGATAAATCTCTTACAATGACATAAATGATAAATCTCTTAAAATGACATAAATAATAAATCTCTTACAATGACATAAATGATAAATCTCTTACAATGACATAAATGATAAATCTCTTAAAATGACATAAATAATAAATCTCTTACAATCACATAAATAATAAATCTCTTACAATGACATAAATGATAAATCTCGTACAATGACATAAATGATAAATCTCTTACAATGACATAAATGATAAATCTCTTAAAATGACATAAATAATAAATCTCTTACAATGACATAAATGATAAATCTCTTACAATGACATAAATGATAAATCTCTTAAAATGACATAAATAATAAATCTCTTACAATCACATAAATAATAAATCTCTTACAATGACATAAATGATAAATCTCTTACAATGACATAAATGATAAATCTCTTAAAATGACATAAATAATAAATCTCTTACAATCACATAAATAATAAATCTCTTACAATGACATAAATGATAAATCTCTTACAATGACATAAATGATAAATCTCGTACAATGACATAAATGATAAATCTCTTACAATGACATAAATGATAAATCTCTTAAAATGACATAAATAATAAATCTCTTACAATGACATAAATGATAAATCTCTTACAATGACATAAATGATAAATCTCTTAAAATGACATAAATAATAAATCTCTTACAATCACATAAATGATAAATCTCTTACAATGACATAAATGATAAATCTCTTAAAATGACATAAATAATAAATCTCTTACAATCACATAAATAATAAATCTCTTACAATGACATAAATGATAAATCTCTTACAATGACATAAATGATAAATCTCGTACAATGACATAAATGATAAATCTCTTACAATGACATAAATGATAAATCTCTTAAAATGACATAAATAATAAATCTCTTACAATGACATAAATGATAAATCTCTTACAATGACATAAATGATAAATATCTTAAAATGACATAAATAATAAATCTCTTACAATCACATAAATAATAAATCTCTTACAATGACATAAATGATAAATCTCTTACAATGACATAAATGATAAATCTCGTACAATGACATAAATGATAAATCTCTTACAATGACATAAATGATAAATCTCTTAAAATGACATAAATAATAAATCTCTTACAATGACATAAATGATAAATCTCTTACAATGACATAAATGATAAATCTCTTAAAATGACATAAATAATAAATCTCTTACAATCACATAAATGATAAATCTCTTACAATGACATAAATGATAAATCTCTTAAAATGACATAAATAATAAATCTCTTACAATCACATAAATAATAAATCTCTTACAATGACATAAATGATAAATCTCTTACAATGACATAAATGATAAATCTCGTACAATGACATAAATGATAAATCTCTTACAATGACATAAATGATAAATCTCTTAAAATGACATAAATAATAAATCTCTTACAATGACATAAATGATAAATCTCTTACAATGACATAAATGATAAATCTCTTAAAATGACATAAATAATAAATCTCTTACAATCACATAAATAATAAATCTCTTACAATGACATAAATGATAAATCTCTTAAAATGACATAAATAATAAATCTCTTACAATCACATAAATAATAAATCTCTTACAATGACATAAATAATAAATCTCTTAAAATGACATAAATAATAAATCTCTTACAATGACATAAATGATAAATCTCTTACAATGACATAAATGATAAATCTCTTACAATGACATAAATGATAGAACTCGTACAATCACATAAATGCTAAATCTTGTACAATGACATAAATGCATACACAAATACATTATGAAGGATTGATGAGGAACACTTCGTTTTCAGGGGCTGTTTGTTTCGTAGCTTTTGAAATGGCGTCTTAGGAGTGGTTTCATTCGCGGATGAATTTATTCCACAAATACATGTGTAGCAGGAATGACGTCATCGTTTCTTGAGGACTTTGGGTGGGGGCGTTGGCAGCGGCCACGCTACTTATCTTTAACCACAATAAATTTCTTTATATTATAAATCTATTTATATTTATACCGTCTGCTCTTAAATTGGAATGAAACCAAAAGAGAAGCCATCTTGCGGGTGAGGACGAATCCTACGGCTTCCACGCTCAAAACTTTTCCGCCGTTTCTCTGAACAAGTTAATCTGCTTATGGTGAGTACGTTAAGAGGAACGCCCAGTGCGGGGTGAGTTTCTTGTTTCCCCTACGACTCCCTCACATTAAAGAAGGGGTGTACACCCTTTATGCTTCCCTGGGGCCACATTGGAAGAAGGCGACGCATACACATATAGTCAACACAATAAAGAAACCATATAAGCTTCATTAATTATTGTTGTTTTTTTTCAAAGTGAAAGACAAGGCGACAACGTGAAATAAGTGATATGTTTGACAATTGATTTTTTATAATTTTTTTGGACGCTAAGGCTTCGATATTCAGTTCGACGGAAGTCGTTTCAATTCTCAATGTGCACATCAGATTGTGGTTCTGGTTTTATTTTTCGTTTGCTTCATCCTGGAAAATAGCTGTTCACAAACGTTGGTGCTACCAAACAGCTTGTCACAAATATCGGTGCTACCAAACAGCTGGTCACAAATATCGGTGATACCTAAACAGCTGGTCACAAATATCGGTGCTACCAAACAGCTGGTCACAAATATCGGTGATACCAAAACAGCTGGTCACAAATATCGGTGCTACCAAACAGCTTGTCACAAATATCGGTGCTACCAAACAGGTGGTCACGAATGTTATTGCTAAGAAACAGCTGGTCACAAATGTTGGTGCGTAATATTTTCTTTTGTTTTTTTTCATAAATAGTTGGTGAAATAAATCTGCTGTGAGTTGGGACATTAGAATATTAACATAAAATATATTTTTAAAAATGTATATAAAGGGTTTATAAGAAAAACTTAGTTGTTAAGGATTGTTTAATAATTTTTATTCTATAAACGACTTCATTTCACTTTGCATATGATAAACTCTTTTCGAATATGTACCTTGACTTAACCGTTTTGCTTACAAAAAGTAAATGATGTAACCGTAGTCGACAACTTTAACCAAGTCCTGGACTGTGCGATGAACCAATCTATTTAGGCGATGTGAAATGTACAGCCTTGATGACAAGCCGCATAACGTTATCCACCTTTAAAAGCTTTTGCGTATACAGTTGTCCATAGGATATTTCATCATACGTAAAAGTCCACTAATTTTACAAGACATCGCTTGTACACCCGGACGCCGGCCAACCAACGGTAGCTTATTCCAGATATGTTCACATTGACGAAATCTCTCTACTGTATTTTTCATTGCCTCTCATAAATCTCTTGATTTAATCCTGTCTTTTGATTAATTGCACTAAAGAAGCCATTTCTTCAGCTATATTCTTCATCAAAACCTTTATCACAACTTGCAAATTGAGCTGTATTAGTACATTAGTACATCAGTCATTTTTTCTATCGCCTACGTATTTTTTAATTAATTTTTTTTTGATTGACAGCTCCAAACTACAAAATATTTTTGTTCCACTTTTCCATTCCTTCATCTGGTGTCAATTTTTTCTTCCCTTCTTAAAAAGACCAATCCTCCGTTTGGCCGGACAAATTATATGCTATGACTTTCCTTCCATTCATTGCTAATAAACCCACCGTCAGCATACGGTTTGATTTATATTTTTAAATATTTTTTTTGCAATTTATTTTATTTTAATTCTTTATGACATGATAGAAGATTGTTTTTTAATTTTATTTCTTTTATTTTTTGTGGTGTTTTTTTTTTTGTTTGTTTTTTAACGGCACATTTTTTGAATAGCTAAAAAAACAACAACACTGCTTTTATTGCATGAAATGCTTTTTCCAATTGAAGGGCCGAGTAGAAAAAGTACTTAAGTGTATTTTTGAAGTTTTGAGAAAATTGAGTTTAAAATTGTTAAATTCTTATTTAGATACATTAAAATCTGTTCGAGGTAACTCTGAATCAAACGCATGTGGACATTTTTCATGAATGATATTTACAGAAATGATTCAGGGGAAGTACTCAAATATAATGCCTGTCTTAACTCATTTTTGAAAAATTGTAACTTAAGTACTTTTTCTACTCAGCCCTTCATTTTATTCTAATCTCTGAAAACTGGCTGAATTCTCTCAAAATTAAGCAGATTGACTTACTGTTTTGCTCGAAAAAAAAAAAATAATCCACTTATAGAAACCTTTTCTAAGAAGTGTATTTTATTGGATCAGACAGTGGGGCAGAACGGGTGGATGAGACTCGTTAACCTTGGACGGCAACTCATCTAAGGGACGGAAACTCTGAATTCAAAAAAACCCGGAGACGGAGCCCCGAAAGGCGGATAACATTGATACAATGAAACATTCCGACAACTCCTGCGACGCCTCTGGTGCCAAGCTGTATCATCCACATGGTGTTCCCTTGGGGTTATCCACCGGCGTAGAGAGAAAGGCGATTTGCTGTTCGGAACCAGATTATAATCCTAGAAGAATAATCCCAGGCCTTGTGGATTTTTGTCCTGCGAATTCCATACCATCGTCACCTTGTGACGGACAGATGCCAACAAAAAAAAAAAGTTACTTTATTGTCACTGTCTTTGGGTTATCTGTGTAGCCCTTTGTTATGGTCTGAGCCAGCGGTTCCCCGCCTGTGTCTTACAGGGTTCGATAGCGGGGCGCAAAAAGAAAATCCCGTTGGGAGTACGCGGGCGACCGTTTTGGGGGGGGGGGGGGTATGCAAAATTGATTTCTATAATTGCGGGCAGTCGTAAGAGAAGAGTTATGTGGTTGCAAAGCTGATGATGGCAAAAAAATAATAAATAATCAAACCGTGTGCCGACGGGGGGAAAAAGTTGGGAACCGCTGATCTCTGCAATAGTTATTAAAGTTTACAAGTACGATGGCACTCTGGTCTTATGAATAAAGAAAATATTTTTTGAGATCTTGCTGTTTATTGTTGATAGGATATAATGATGATTTTTTTTTATATTTAAAGGTATTTTTCCAATTAATGACGATATGTTGTGTTCCAGTGATAGTTCATTACATCGTAAATGGCTCAATACGCTTTTATTGGTGCTAAAAAGTTTATGAAAAAAATTGTCCGGATAAAAGGTTGGAAGTTAGTCGGAATACACAAGCTAATAATAATAAAATAATAAAATGTAACATTAAAATGAGATTTGTAATTTATTTTTAAAAAATTGATAAATATATGCCATGTATTTTCATCATTATAAAAAAGGGTTCCTTGTTTCCGGACACAGTGTATTTGTAAATACATCGGGTGGACACCCATTTACCCTCATCAAAGCACTTCATTTAATACCATCTCTCCCGACCCAATCTTGCAGCCCTTGTCATTAAGCCAAACACACACACTTCTATCATTCTTGATCAAGTCAACATTTGAGTTGACTTGTAGGCAGTCAACATTTGACTTGACTTCTGTGCAATCAACACTCGACTTGACTTCTGTACAGTCAACATTCTACTTGAATACTGTGCAGTCAACATTTGACTTGACGTCTGTGCAGTCAACATTTGAGTTGACTTGTAGGCAGTCAACATTCGACTTGACTTATGTGCAGTCAACATTCGACTTGACTTCTAGGCAGTCAACATTTGACTTGACTTCTGTGCAATCAACATTCTACTTGAATACTGTGCAGTCAACATTTTACTTGACTTTTGTGCACACAACATTTGCCTTGGCTTCTGTGCAGGCAACATTTGACTTGACTTATGTGCAGTCAACATTTGACTTGACTTCTAGGCAGTTAACATCTGACCAGACTTCTGTGCAGTTAACATTCTACTTGAATATTGTGCAGTCAACATTTGACTTGACTTCTATGCACATAACTTCGACTTGACTTCTAGGCAGTCAACATTTGACTTGACTTCTGTGTGGTTTTAGAAACAAATACACTTTCTTTAAGTCGATCGATGATTGATTGAAATAATTCCCCCTCACCCCCTACCCATGCGTGTTTGTACCCTCACTCTGATTTCCGTTTCCGGTTTTCATCTGGATTTCTCCCCATGTTGTCATTATCCGTCTAGTTTCGATTCCCGCCGTATCCGCAAAGTGGAGACAACCCGCTGAATTTCTCATCACATCCTACAAGTCGGCGGACGTGAAATAATCGAAACATTTTAGTAGGCGTCCCTCTATGAGCCCAAGTGTGAAATTGATGTGCGGGCAGAATCACTCGAGATATGATGGTTCGCGCATCTTGTGTATGTCCAATTGTGAATGTTTTTGTGCGCACCAAATACACTCGAAATGGGATAGTACGTGTCTCTTTTAAGAGTTCACCTGAGAATGCGGGGTTAGGCATGGGGGGGGGGGGGGGACAGTTTGAAAAACAAAAATTCAAAAATGTGTTGCCACATCTATTGTCTGTTCTATTGTCTGGTCTATTGTCTCTTACATTGTATATTCTATTTGTGTTCTAATATCTGTTACATTGCATGTTCTGTTTTCTGTTCTATTGTCTGTTTTATTGTCTGTTCTATTGTCTGTTCTCTTGTCATTCTATTGTCTGTGCTATTTAGTCTATTGTTTTCAATTGCGCACAAAGAAAGTACACACGTCTCGTGCACAACATCCTCTTATAGTGGTCCGTTGCGCTACCCCCCCTCCCCCAAAACCACTCTCCAAAGATATGAATGTAAAAAAAACCGGCTGGGTGTTAATAAGGATATAGATAACTTGATTAAATGAAATGTTAAATGAAATCATCAAGCTGTTTATGCTACAAACAAAGGCAAGACACACAACTTATTGACACCAAGAACAATTTCCAAACAGTTAATTCATCTTAACAAGTTTATAAAAGCTCGTCTTCCTTCCTTACCTGTCGCTTCGTATTATTCGAATTTTCGTTAAACAATTGATCACATTTGTAATACTTTAAAAAGTGTAAGGAGAAAAAAATAGGAATCCACTTACAAGTTATCATCGGTGGGCAATCACCCGTGACGGGGTCTGGCCAGGTGACGTCTCCGGTGCATATGCACAAACGTTTGCCGTTGACATAGACGCATTCGGCCAGCTTGCCACACTCCTTGTCCGACGTGCAGTGCCTGAGGCCGTCGCTTGACCTGTCGGCCGTGCCAGGTACGGTGCTCGGGTCCGATTCGGGTCTACCCCGGTCATCGTCTTCGGGCTTGAATCCGGCGCTGATCCGAGGCGGGGGCAACTTGTCGGAAAGATGGCCGCGTCGTTTGCCGTCGGCGATGTCGGGGAAAAGCTCGCCGTGGTCCCGGTGACTGTCTAGGGATGTTGGAGACTCGGCCTTCAGCTCGTAGCTGCTGGTCAGCATTTGAATCCCCTGTCTGATAAACAGACCATCCCCAGCGTTGACCGTTGGCTGTGCCGTTGTAACAGTTTCTGCAGAGAATTGGCAAAAAAAATTTTTTTTAGAACTGAGCGTGCGTTAATAATTTTAACAGTAGGTGCTTATGATCAAATGGAATATTTAATTAAACTTGGAAGAATTGCATTTTTTATAGAATCAGTTTATCTAAATCTAATACACACAATATAAATTTTTAGTAGAACATGAAATATGGGAAAGGAGTTGGGCTCTCGTGAAATGTTATTTAGTAGTGGGTCGATTTCCCGATGTATTTACAAAAAAACGCCTGTTACGAAACCTGCAGGACTTTCTCTCCAATCGCATTTCCACCTAGTAAATCGCAACTTTTTTTATTGTTGACACACGTGTCACTTTCGTTCAGTCGATTGAGTCTTACTCGGGCTGACCTGAAAGGTGGCCCGAGTTGATGACCCCAGAGTTTAGACTCCAGTGCACTGGGTCGAATCAGGTGGGTGGGCGGGGGATGGTGAATGATGGGAGAGCAAGAACAGGGGAAACAAACATACACACTTTCAAACGAAGACGAGTTTAAACGCACTAAAAAGTAGAAAATAATATAGAATCTCTTAAATGCATTACACAAACAAAATCCATACAGGAGGGTAGTAAGGCGCTCGCTGTTGCCAAAGAATTCGAATTAAATGTGGAAGAAAATTAAATGTTTCATTTTATTTTCATTAATTTTTCATTTTCTTTTAATTTTTCAAAATATGTATGCACTGCATAATACATATTAAGAACTATCATTGTTATTATTATTTTCATTTTTAATGAGTTTAAACACGTCATTGATAGAGAGTCTCTTTTTTTTTTAAAGTTGTATTATTATTTTTTTTTTTAACACATTACTTTTTTTTTTTTTTCGGACATGCCATAACACCGGCGTACAAACAATGAAATCAAATATTCTAATTTTTATCGTACAATACAGGATAAAATATAAAAAAAAAATAAAATTATTTCTTCGTTTTAAAAAAATCTTTGTTTTATAAATGTATTTTAACGGCATTGGTATTTTGTCTTGCTGTGACAGGCAAGACAGACGGCGTGGTCAAACTGTTCTCAGTGGACCTCACACAGAATCTTTCTATTCATTAGTAGAAAAAAAAAAGGGGGGGGGGGGGAGTTTATACAATTTTTGTGAACCCTTGTACCCCACCTGGCGTGTTTCCACATACCAATTTCAACCACGGGTGGGTTTAGAACATGGGGTGGGTGGGTTTAGAACCTTGGCGGCGCGGCTGATGAGCCAGGGCGTTCAAAAAAACAAAATGAAAACTGCCCTCGCAACTGTGGATGACGAGAAGTTCAATGCCCTCTGCCAATTAACTCAAATAATGAGATGGTTTTGGCTGCTCCAGCTGGACACACGTGGGCGGTAATGGGGTATTTATCAAAACGAATGACCCCCCCTCCCTTTTCCACCCCAATAGGGTCCCAATTAGAACAATCGCTATAATTAACTTGTCTAATGACGTCACGGCGTAAGAAGTGTTTTTTTTTGTTTTGCAGATAGTACTCTTGAATTGTAATACAACGTGACGGGAAATCTGTGTGTCTGTGGTGGAGTTGAGAGGGGCAGCTACAAGTATCAATTACAACGTTCAACATTGAGAATATGTGTACTTCATTGAGAACATATTTGTTGGACTGTGGTACTGCAAATAACGTAAGACAGGTAAATGATATATATATATATGTAACCTTAGAGGAGCCTCTCTTGGAGAGGTTGAGACTTTTAAATACATGGGAAGCGTCATAAATAAAAATGGTGGCACTGATGAGGACATAAAGTCTAGGGTCCAAAATGCCAGAGGAGCATTCAATACCCTGCGAAACATCTGGAACTCAAGAGAAATACTGACAAAAACAAAGTTGACAATATTCAACTCTAATGTCAAGGCACTTCTTCTGTATGGATGTGAACCTTGGAGAGCAACAAAAGCAAACATTAAAAAAACTGCAGGTTTTTATAAACAGATGCTTGCGAAGGATCCTCAAATTAAGATGGTTTGACAAAATTGATAACACTGTCTTTTGGAAGAGAACATCAAGTGTTCCGGTGGAGACGGAGATAATATTGAGAAACTGGAGATGGATAGTGCACACATTAAGGAAACCAAACACTAACATCACAAGACAGGCCCTGAACTGGAATCCTCAAGATACCAGGAAAAGGGGAAGACCAAGAGCCACGTGGAAGAGGGGAGTGGAGACAGAGGTGAAGAGAATAAAAATCGGGACTGAACTAGCAAAGATAGCCCAGGACAGTGACAGATGGAAAAATATTAAGAATATATATATATATATATCGTCGTTTTGTATCATATCTGCTGGAACTGATAATAACCTCATCCTACGTCATTGTTTGACCCACGGATGTAGATCCCATGTTGTGGCAGTTACCTTTCATCCCGGCACGACCCGAACCTAAAACCCGACCCCAGTTCATGCCGCCATCGTGAAAATAGAGAACCCCGACGCTTAATTATGGCCCACTGCGCGTGACAATGTTTCCGTATAGGGTAAATTGCCGTGTCAAGGAATATCCTTCAACAAAAGACAAACAAATCCGTTGCCGTGGTAACAGGGGAAGGAATTCTATTCTCCTGGAGTTGCAACCACCCCCCTTCCCTTCTCCCTTTTCCTCTCACGGTGGTCGCTGGTCGTAAACATTAGATGATTAGTTTGTCAGATGCATCGTTCTCGGAACGTGGAACAGGCTCAGTGGCTCCCTCATTTTCATATCGCCCTTGAAAGTAGCGGTAAAACAAACATCATAGAAAAAAAAACTGTCACTTAGAGAAGTTTGTTATTAGAAAAAAATGTTTCCTCGCTTTGAGAGGGGCGCATTTTGTAATATTAAGATTGGGCCGTGCAGGGGCCCAACATAAATTGCTCATAAAAGGAGGGAATTACTTAAGAATGGTTAAAAGTGGCTTGAGCGATAATTGGACGTACAGGTGGCTGGAGTGATAATTGGACGTACTGGTGGCTGGAGTGATAATTGGACGTACAGGTGGCTGGAATGATAATTGGATGTACAGGTGGCTGGAGTGATAATTGGACGTACGGGTGGCTGGAGTGGTAATTGGTCGTACAGGTGGCTGGAGTGATAATTGGACGTACAGGTGGCTGGAGTGATAATTGTACGTACAGGTGGCTGGAGTGATAATTGGACGTACGGGTGGCTAGAGTGATAATTGGACGCACAGGTGGCTGGAGTGATAATTGGACGTACGGGTGGCTGGAGTGATAATTGGACGTACAGGTGGCTGGAGTGATAATTGGACGTACAAGTGTCTGGAGTTATAATTGGACGTACGTGTGGCTGGAGTGATAATTGGACATGCAGGTGGCTGGAGTGATAATTGGACGTACAGGTGGCTGGAGTTATAATTGGACGTACAAGTGGCTGGAGTGATAATTGGACGTACAGGTGGCTGGAGTGATAATTGGACGTAAGGGTGGCTGGAGTGATAATTGGACGTACAGGTGGCTGGAGTGATAATTGTACGTACAAGTGTCTGGAGTGATAATTGGACGTACGGGTGGCTGGAGTGATAATTGGACATGCAGGTGGCTGGAGTGATAATTGGACGTACATGTGGCTGGAGTGATAATTGGACGTACAGGTGGCTGGAGTGATAAATGGACGTACAAGTGTCTGGAGTGATAATTGGACGTACGGGTGGCTGGAGTGAAAATTGGAAGTACAGGTGGCTGGAGTGAAAATTGGACGTACAGGTAGCTGGAGTGATAATTGGACGTACAGGCGGCTGGAGTGAAAATTGGACGTACGGGGTCACCAGTTAAGACCAATGTTCCCTTTAAGTGAGCGGCTGCACGGTCGCGTAGCTACCTCACAGATGCAGCGCAGCAGTTTTGAGCATCCGCGCAGCAAATTTTATAAAAAATGCATTCGAACAGATACGCTGCACTCTGCAAAGTAAAACTTTGCACACAACTTTATGATTTTGCACACGAACCAGCAAACCTTAGAGGAAACATTGGTTAAGACCACTTTCAAGATCACTGTTTCAAATGAACATTTGGAAACCAACGGTATGGTCGGGGGGGGGGGGGCGGTGTAGAGGTTTTTTAGCGTTATTAAGCAAATGAAAATTGCCCCCTTTTATTTTATAATATTTTATTCACATTTTTTTGTTTCTTAAATGTAAAATGAATAAAATAATATAAGAATCTCTCTAACTCAATCTAAATATTTTCTAAAGCATGACATGTTTGACAGGTCCAATGTCCTATTCAATGGTTTGACAGGTCCAATATCCTATTCAATGGTTTGACAGGTCCAATGCTCTATTCAATGATTTTGACAGGTCCAATGTTCCATTCAATGATTTTGACAGGTCCAATGTTCCATTCAATGGTTTGACAGGTCCAATGCTCTATTCCATTGTTTGACAGGTCCAATGCTATATTCAATGGTTTGACAGGTCCATGCTCTATTCAATGGTTTGACAGGTCCAATGTTCTATTCAATGGATTGACAGGTCCAATGTCCTATTCAACGGTTTGACAGTTCCAATGTCCTATTCAATGGTTTGACAGGTCCAATGTCCTATTCAATGGTTTGACAGGTCCAATGTCCTATTCAATAGTTTGACAGTCCCAATGTCCTATTCAATGGTTTGACAGGTCCAATGTCCTATTCAATGGTTTGACAGTCCCAATGTCCTATTCAATGGTTTGACATGTCCAATGTCCTATTCAATGGTTTGACAGGTCTAATGTCCTATTCAATGGTTTGACAGGTCCAATGTCCTATTCAATGGTTTGACAGGTCCAATGTCCTATTCAAGGATTTTAACCAAGTTAATATTTTACATTTAAAACAGATTAAAACTCGATCGCCTGGACGTGACTTCAACTTGGGGATATTCCAATCAGACACAATTCAATGGAAGATCAAATCTTGATCGCCCTTAAGTCAGCCATTAACTGGAAGAGTCCTTGGCCTAAATGATTTGTTCAGAGGTCTGCTGTAAAAAGATAAATTTAAAGAAATCTCACACCACACTCACCACTCTTACAGGTATTCGAACGGAGAGGTCAAACTTTCTCACGGGCTTTGCGAAAACGGTTGTGTAACGCCCAGCGGGTTTTCCTTTCAAAACAGCGTCTTAAGTCTTTCAGCATAACCTTGTCTATTGGTACTGGTCCGGCTAGTGTCGGAAATGTGGTGGTCTTTCAGTCCACGTGAGGTTGTTTTTTGTTTGTTTGTTTGTTCAGGGCATACATTTCTTTTGAAATTTAAACCCGTTTTTGGACAAGGTGGTAGTAAAATAGACCAAGTTTAATTTCAACGGGTCACTCAGCACTATAATGCGAAGCCAATGCAGGTCACTCAGTGAATCACATCTTCGGCAGGTCGGACATGAACGGAGGTATTAACTCTTTCGGAAATTCCCGCATTTATTGAACTGAATTAAACTATTTCAGAAATTAACTCACACTCACATCCTAGACTGACAATAATTTAAACACAAACCTCAGACATCAGTTATTGATATACACATGGGCTAGAAATGAAATCATTCATACAATTATTCATATACGTAAACACATACACTTGAAGTGCAAGTGAAATCATTCCCACAAATACAAACTAGCGTTTGTCTACCCTTGAACTGAAGGAGCAGCTATCGCCCCCCGACGCTGACCTTAGGTAAACTTTCGCCCTGTGCGAAGCACCCGTTCGGCGCCCCCTTCCCTGTCCCTGTATGGCTCCGCTCTTTTTCCGATTACGACGTAGGCTATGGAGCACGTGTAATAATGTTATACATGTAGCTAACCATACGCATTTTAACATGCACATTAATTTAAACCAGTGGTTCTCAACCTTTCTCTTGCCGCGACCCTTTAATATAGTTCCTCATATTGTGGCGACCCCCCAGCCACAAAATTATTTTCGTTTATACTTTATAACTGTAGAGTCTATGTGTTTTCAGATGGTCTTAGGCGACCCCTGTGAAAGGGTCGTGCGACCCCCAGGTTGAGAATCGCTGATTTAAACTGTTTAGTTTTTCTACGGTACTTTGTTCCATTTCCACACCCCCTTTAGGGGTCACCCCAAGGTTCACACTTCACTATGATAAGCTAAGGGAATTTAAATATTTGTTTTGGCGCCCAATGCGCCCTTATGGCCACGGCGCCCTGTGCGAGAGCACAGGTCGCACACCCTAAAGGCTGGCGCTGCGTCCCTCACACTTTTGAAGCTTCCGATGAAGCTTTCAACGCACAGCGGCGTGTCTGATGTTGGTTCCTTGATTGGTACGATGCGTGGGATTTCCTCCAGTGTTGCTCAGAAAGATCTATATTAGCAGTATACATATTTTATTTAAATTCATTCATTCTCACAGGCTACCCGTCCGCCGAAGATATGGCTACCCGTCCGCCGAAGATATGGCTACACGTCCGCCGAAGATATGGCTACCCGTCCGCTGAAGATATCCGTGACTGCCAGATTCATTCAGCTTATCCATGCTGTCCCATCTCCACACCCCCTCCCCCTTTTTTACGATATTACACATACACACAAACAAACATTCACTTATACTCGCAAACACACACGCATACAAAACATTAACTCATATTCGCGCAGACAAACCGCCCGCACTTGAATTCCGTAACCGCCGAAGAGTAACGAAAAATTCCCTCCATTACGCGTCTCGGTCGCTGGGCCGGAATGACGTCAAATAACTCTATTATACGACCGGTCCCTCGCGTTGTCTTATGATAGTCAATATCTAAACGCTGACCGTGGTTAAGAAATTAACGTATACACGTTATTAGTGCTACTGAAAGCGGCAGGCTTGAAGGTATTCATAGATACGGGCAAGGGGTCGATTTTCTCCAGATTTAAAAACCGGGCATTTTTTAAGAGAAATAACTGGCGCCGTGGGCCATGGCTCATGGGTTTCTAAAATTAAACGTTTATTTGTGGTTGAACTGAAAACTCTTCAGTCTGTGATGCTAATTTAGATGATTTGTATATTCTTTTAGCTTACAAATAACCAAAAAAATAAAGAAGAAGAAAAAAAGATGAAAACATTAATTCATCAATAGAATATAAAAATCTGTTATCCAGGCATACAGAAATAAGACATGAGATTTACTCGATCCTTAACCAAAACACAAAGAAGAAGAAGAAGAAGAAAAAAAAGAACAAAAGATGAATTCATCAATAGATGGAGTCCATAAACATCTGATATCCAGGCATACAGAAATAAATCATGAAAAATTAAGTATTAATTTTTGAAAATTTGTTTTGTAGTCAAAATTGCCCTTCGACAAGCCGAGACAAACCGTCAGAAAACCTTTCTGGTAAAATAGTACGGATGACCATTTAAAGGGTTTGGTCTGAGCGTTGTTGCTCTTACTGAATGTCCGTGAAGCTTTTAACAATCCGGCAAAGGGGATGATATTGTAGTGATATTGTAATGACACTAATGATACTGTAGTGATATTGTAGTGATATTGTAATGACACTAATGATACTGTAGTGATATTGTAGTGATATTGTAATGACACTAATGATACTGTAGTGATATTGTAGTGATATTGTAATGACACTAATGATACTGTAGTGATATTGTAGTGATATTGTAATGACACTAATGATACTGTAGTGATATTGTAGTGATATTGTAGTGATATTGTAATGACACTAATGATACTGTAGTGATATTGTAGTGATATTGTAATGACACTAATGATACTGTAGTGATATTGTAGTGATATTGTAATGACACTAATGATACTGTAGTGATATTGTAGTGATATTGTAGTGATATTGTAATGACACTAATGATACTGTAGTGATATTGTAGTGATATTGTAATGACACTAATGATACTGTAGTGATATTGTAGTGATATTGTAATGACACTAATGATACTGTAGTGATATTATAGTGATATTGTAATGACACTAATGATACTGTAGTGATATTGTAGTGATATTGTAATGACACTAATGATACTGTAGTTATATTGTAGTGATATTGTAATGACACTAATGATACTGTAGTGATATTGTAGTGATATTGTAGGGATATTGTAATGACACTAATGATACTGTAGTGATATTGTAGTGATATTGTAATGACACTAATGATACTGTAGTGATATTGTAATGACACTAATGATACTGTAGTGATATTGTAGTGATATTGTAGTGATATTGTAGTGATACTCTAGTGATAATGTAGTGATATTGTAGGGATATTGTAGTGATATTTAAGTGATATTGTAGTGATATTGAAGTGGTATTGTAGTGACACTGTAGTGCTATTGTAGTGACACTCTAGTGATACTGTAGTGATATTGTAGGGATATTGTAGTGATATTTAAGTGATACTGTAGTGATATTGAAGTGACATTGTAGTGATACTGTAGTGATATTGTAGTGACACTATAGTGATACTGTAGTGATATTGTAGGGATATTGTAGTGATATTATACCGATACTGTAGTGCTATTGTAGTGACACTGTAGTGATACTGTAGTGATATTGTAGTGATATTATAGTGACACTGTAGTGCTATTGTAGTGACACTATTGTGATACTGTAGTGATATTGTAGTATATTATAGTAATATATTAGTGATATTTTAGGGATATTGTGATACTGTAGTGATATTGTAGTGATGTTGTAGTGATATTGTAGCGATATTGTAGTAATAATGTAGTGATACTGTAGTGATACTGTAGTGATACTGTAGTGATATTGTAGTGATATTGTAGTGATATTGTAGTGATACTGTAGTGATACTGTATTGATATTATAATGATATTGTAGTGATACTGTAGTGATACTGTAGTGATATTGTAATGACACTAATGATACTGTAGTGATATTGTAGTGACATGTAGTGCTATTGTAGTGACACTGTAGTGATACTGTAGTGATATTGTTGTGATATTGTAGTGATATTGTAGTGATACGGTAGTGATATTATAGTGATATTGTAGTGATATTGTAGTTATACTGTTTTGATATTGTAGTGATATTGTAGTGATATTGTAGTGATATTGTTGTGATATTGTAGTGATATTGTAGTGATATTGTTGTGATATTGTAGTGACATGTAGTGCTATTGTAGTGACACTGTAGTGATACTGCAGTGATAATTTTGTGATACTGTAGTGATATTATAGTGATATTGTAGTGAAATTGTAGTTATACTGTAGTGATATTGTATTGACACTGTAGTGATATTGTAGGGATATGGTAGTGATATTATAGTGATATTGTAGTGCTATTATATTGATACTGTAGTGCTTTCGTAGTGCTATTGTAGTGATATTATAGTGATATTGTAGTGCTATTATAGTGATACTGTAGTGCTTTCGTAGTGCTATTGTACTGATATGGTAGCGATACTGTAGTGGCATTTTAGTGATTCGGGGCTATTCGTTTTCGTAGAGTTCGAATTTGTTATTGTGACATGATGCTATCACACTGGGAGGATGGGATGGAAAGTAGTACAGAGAATATTATATCATGCTATCATACGCCCATAGAGTAAGGACGGGGAACACAATGACAATTTGTGCAGGCGTTTCCCCACTTGTGCGCCATCGTTCAACGCGACCCGGTACCTGGCCATGAAAGCAAAAAAAAACCGGGAACGAAATATAATCTGGGAAAGATAGTTGGTTTTTTTGGTGTTGTCGCCCCCCCCCCCCTTTTTTTTTGTCACCCCTACGAAGCCCTATACAATCACGACACCGCCGAATAAGGACTAGCGGGTGAATTCTTTTCTAATTTTTTCGCAGCCTCTGACAGCAAAACAATGGAACGTCTGCCCCATATATCAACGGGGCACATTCTTTTCACATTGTTTACGCAACCGAATCGCCTCTGCCACGACCAGCCTTATGACATAACGGTTGTCGTGCAAGTACCCCACTCCGCTACTACAGTAAGGGTAGAGAGGCAGAAGGCGTATATATTTTTCTGTTGTGTTAACAATTTGTAGAAGCGTGTGAGCTTAAGGGGCAAGGGTTACGGGCGAGGTCAGGGGTGAGCTATTGTAATAAATCTATGATAACATAACAAGAGGAGACAGCGTGTATAAGGTATATGGTATATTTAGAATATTTCCACACAATCCCGACAATGAAATGGGGACATTGTTTAGCAACCCCTGCAAAAACAGAGAGATAGAGAGAGAGAGAGAGAAAATAAGAGTTGTTGTTTCAAATGAAAACAAATGAGATATACCACTTTTTAGAAGTCAGGGCTCAGGAGAAGCATCCATTTAATAAAGATACACTTTATCAAAGATTATCTTCGAATGCGGCTATTATATTTGTAACATAATGCTATTATAATATTAATGTGAAGTTGAGCGAAAAGCACCATTTTGTCTCAGTGTAATGATACATTTATCTATAAATATAGATTGGGAGGAACTACAAGAGGAGCCATATTGTATTGAATGAAGAAAGCTGTTGGGAAGATTTGGTAACGTGCTATGGATGTGGTGTGACTGAACTGTATTTAATCATCATTTCATTATTCATGAGATGTGAACCTTAGCTTCAGTTCACACGATCCAAATAGCTTCAAAATTCGCGTCAAATGTTTGTCATGAACGCACTATTTTGTGCGTGGTTTATTTTTTTGGACAAAAATGGGAATTTGATCAATTAGTAATTTTTTAAATTGTGACAAGGCTTCATACAAAAATTGCATGAAATGTATGATCGAACATTTGATCGTGTGAACTGATGCTTATTTTGTTTGCTGTTTATATACATAAAAAAGTGTTATGGTATTTTTTGGACTTGTATTGTTACAGTTGTGAGAAAAATTTAGTAGTTAACCCAGTATTTAACCCAGTAGTTAACCCAGTATTTAACCCAGTATTTAACCCAGTATTTAACCCAGTATTTAACCCAGTATTTAACCCAGTATTTAACCCAGTGGTTAACCCTGTAGTTAACCCAGTAATTAACCCAGTAGTTAACCCAGTAGTTAACCCAGTAGTTAACCCAGTAGTTAACCCAGTAATTAACCCAGTAATTAACCCAGTATTTAACCCAGTAGTTAACCCAGTAGTTAACCCAGTAATTAACCCAGTAGTTAACCCAGTAGTTAACCCAGTAGTTAACCCAGTAGTTAACCCAGTAATTAACCCAGTAGTTAACCCAGTAATTTACCCAGTAGTTAATCCAGTAATTAACCCAGTAGTTAACCCAGTAATTAACCCAGTAATTAACCCAGTAGTTAACCCAGTAGTTAACCCAGTAGTTAACCCAGTAATTAACCCAGTAGTTAACCCAGTAGTTAACCCAGTAGTTAACCCAGCAGTTAACCCAGCAGTTAACCCAGCGGTTAACCCAGTAGTTAACCCACCTAACTGATATTCACTGAGTTGTACGCTCTGGTCCGCAGACCTAAGCTTACATGGGTGGATGATGTGGAAGGATGTAGTGAGGCAGGCCAAATCCCTACATGGGCTGTAGCGCTACGGGGATGGATTAGTTAGGTCTGAGTGGAAGGATGTAGTGAGGCAGGCCAAATCCCTACATGGGCTGTAGCGCTACGGGTGATGGATTAGTTAGGTCTGAGTGGAAGGATGTAGTGAGGCAGGCCAAATCCCTACATGGGCTGTAGCGCTACGGGTGATGGATTAGTTAGGTCTGAGTGGAAGGATTTAGTGAGGCAGGCCAAATCCCTACATGGGCTGTAGCACCACGGGGATGGATTAGTTAGGTCTGAGTGGAAGGATGTAGTGAGGCAGGCCAAATCCCTACATGGGCTGTAGCACCACGGGTGATGGATTAGTTAGGTCTGAGTGGAAGGATGTAGTGAGGCAGGCCAAATCCCTACATGGGCTGTAGCACCACGGGGATGGATTAGTTAGGTCTGAGTGGAAGGATGTAATGAGACAGGCCAAATCCCTACATGGGCTGTAGCGCTACGGGGATGGATTAGTTAGGTCTGAGTGGAAGGATGTAGTGAGGCAGGCCAAATCCCTACATGGGCTGTAGCGCTACGGGGATGGATTAGTTATGTCTGAGCGGAAGGAAGTGGTGAGGCAGGCCAAATCCCTACATGGGCTGTAGCACCACGGGGATGGATTAGTATAGGTCTGAACGGAAGGAAATGGTGAGGCAGGCCAAATCCCTACATGTGCTGTAGCGCTACGGGGATGGATTAGTTAGGTCTGAGTGGAAGGATGTAGTGAGGCAGGCCAAATCCCTACATGCGCTGTAGCGCTACGGGGATGGATTAGTTAGGTCTGAGTGTAAGGATGTAGTGAGGCAGGCCAAATCCCTACATGGGCTGTAGCGCTACGGGGATGGATTAGTTATGTCTGAGCGGAAGTGGTGAGGCAGGCCAAATCCCTACATGGGCTGTAGCACCACGGGGATGGATTAGTATAGGTCTGAACGGAAGGAAATGGTGAGGCAGGCCAAATCCCTACATGGGCTGTAGCGCTACGGGGATGGATTAGTTATGTCTGAGCCGAAGGAAGTGGTGAGGCAGGCCAAATCCCTACATGGGCTGTAGCGCTACGGGTGATGGATTAGTTATGTCTGAGCGGAAGGAAGTGGTGAGGCAGGCCAAATCCCTACATGGGCTGTAGCGCTACGGGTGATGGATTAGTTATGTCTGAGCGGAAGGAAGTGGTGAGGCAGGCCAAATCCCTACATGGGCTGTAGCGCTACGGGTGATGGATTAGTTATGTCTGAGCGGAAGGAAGTGGTGAGGCAGGCCGAATCCCTACATGGGCTGTAGCACCACGGGGATGGATTAGTTAGGTCTGAACGGAAGGAAATGGTGAGGCAGGCCAAATCCCTACATGAGCTGTAGCACCACGGGGATGGATTAGTATAGGTCTGAACGGAAGGAAATGGTGAGGCAGGCCAAATCCCTACATGGGCTGTAGCACCACGGGGATGGATTAGTTAGGTCTGAACGGAAGGAAATGGTGAGGCAGGCCGAATCCCTACATGGGCTGTAGCGCCACGCGGGTGGAATGCAGTGTCGAACTTAGACTTGCTGAGGCCCTAAGCCATACAGTGTCTAGAGCCCCCCCCCCCCCCTTTTACTGTTGTAAATATTATCAGCTGAGCAAAGATAAATTTAAAATCTATGGCCGCTAGATTCTGTGGCTCTAAACTGTAGCTTATTGAGCTTATAGGTAAATCCGGCACTGATTGGGTGTACGCTCACTACTTCCTTCCACTCAGACCTAACCAATGCTTTCTTTTCCATGCTTGGATTACCCGTTGTTGTTGATCTTTTTTCCACCAACAGTGATATCAGTGCAGGAAGAAAAGTTGCAGTATTCTTATGCATATAATTGTAAGTACAGCTTGTTGTTGGACAAAGTCCAATAAATCTCTTTAATAATCAAATTACAATCTGCCCATCGGGACTTGTTACATAAACAGTGCGGTTTAGTTTAGTCTTAAATAGTAAATCCGCCACTGGGATTATCACTTTGAAAATCATCATAAGATAAGATAGGATAAGATAAGATTCTCTTACTGATCCAAATAAATGGAAATGCTTTTTAAAATTACATTTGGCATATTCATTTTCAGAACGTAAATATATACATCTTTAAACCAAGACAACATTTTGCAACTAAAACAGGTTAAACACAAGACACCTAAAGTATTTCTCTAGCGTAGAAACCAGCCATAAATGAGCTCCTTTGGGGACAATAATGACTTAATTAGTGATCATCTAGGCTTGGTAACCGTGTGGAGGGGAGAGGAGCACGCTGGTAAAGCCATATAGACTGGGGGAAAAATAATTTGTATATCTTTCGGTCCTAACCTTAAGATAAAGAATTCAACCTGATCGAGCGGATCTTAGGTATCTGTGATAAAGAAGGTGGGATGTATCGTTCAATCTATTTTTAGTTTTACAATAGCATTTTTCCTCATTTAGTTCCTCGAGTGAAGGCTGTTTGTGTTAAGCTGCTAGCTTTCTTGATTGAACACCCGCAACTGAAACGGCGAATACTGCTACAATTATGTTTATTTTAACACTGTAATTAGCTTTTTCTCTCCACAAGCGTCTTGCGGACGCTAAAATGATTTGTCACTATTCTATGTTATTTTAACTGTGACATTATCTCCTTCTGTTCGCAGCTTCTTGTAGATGAAAAAATGGTTGTTCACTGTCCTGGCAACGCCCAACACCATTTCGTCTATGGATTCTACCTTGACCACGTGCCGGAGAAACACAGAACAGGTATTTTCAGAATATTTCCATCCTAAAGGGTTTTGTCATGAGGTAAGCAAGCCCCCCCCCCCCCACCAAACCCTGTGCTTTTTGCCCTAACCCCCCCTCCATATTTATTTATCTTAAAATTTAATTTTGTACATACCACTGATCATTGTAGAATAATTTGGGCGATGGCCCCCTTTAAATTGGGCGCCTGGCCCGTGTGGAACTGTGCCGGAAGGGGCATTAAGGGCTCACGCTCGACTGCCCACCGACACAATATCCCAATGTGACATATAAACAGAAGTTTTCATATAGCGTTATCTAACAGACTTCAACAGCAAGCCCCCCTGGCAATTTAAAAAAACAAAATCAAGTAAACACCCTTAACAGTCAACTTAGTCACGAAGTGAGTGAGGTTGATAGAATATGTGCATGCACTCTAGTTTTTGTCCTTGGTATGATGCATGGTCGGATTAATTCGTATGATAGAAACACTTAGCTGCTATTTTTATGTATTGTCCATAGATAGTGTTTGAAGTGCGCCGTGGACTAAAGTATTATACATGTAATATGCCACGGCTGTGGTACTGTAGACGAAACAATTGGACATGTAATATGTCACGGCTGTGGTACCGTAGACGGAACAATTGAATATGTAATATGTCAGGGCTGGGGTACTGTAGACGGAACAATTGAACATGTAATATGTCAGGGCTGGGGTACTGTAGACGGAACAATTGAATATGTAATATGTCAGGGCTGGGGTACTGTAGACGGAACGATTTGACATTTAGAACGAGGACAACAATAAAGATGATGAAACAAAACTCGGAACCGAAAACTACTTCAATTTTTTTTGAATAGGAAGAAACCAGATTTCTCAGAATTGACAAACTTTTTCATTAGCCACTCGGCCCTGATCTTAATATAACTCTCTAATATAACTTTTTAATACCACTCTCTAAAATAATACACGAATATAACTCTCTAACATAACTCTCTAATATAACTTTATAATGTTACTCAAATTTAACTCTCAAACATAACTCTCTAATATAACTTTATAATGTTACTCTAATTTAACTCTCAAACATAACTCTCTAATATAACACTCTAATATAACTCTCTAACATGACTCTTTAATATATCTTTATAATATAACTCTAATATAACTCTCCAACATAATTCTCTAATATAACTCAGCGCCACAGCTCAGTGGAAGCACACCGGGTAGCAGCATGCTTGCATTTGTGTGTGACGTTACGTGTGCCGCATTGGCAACTTAAAAAAATATATATCATTTACCAACGAAGAAGATCAAACAACTTAAAAAGTTTAATTGTTTTATAACAATATTATACAACAGCTTTACTATTTATTAGTATCAACTGAAAATATTTTTCAAAAGGTTTACTAACACAGCCAGGTCAAGGGTCACGAAGGTTTTCATTGCATTACCCTGTTGCTCAATCAATTGAATGTAGAGTGATTTAAATCTAAATTCTGTATGCGCCAAAATGAATTCTTATACTTTCAGTTTTTTAGTACAATTGTTCAGTACCGTGCCTGCACTTTTGTTTGGCTCGGAAGCATTAGGCGTATTTATTTTCTCCCCCCCCCCCAACCCCCCGGGGTCAATAATAATAACTCACCGGCACTTTCTATGATCACTGAAAACTGTATACAATGAAAACCCAAGGGATTGAAGCAAAAGTGGTGTCATTTGCAGTGATCATGCTATTTGCCGGTAAGTTGCTATTTGCATGCTCAGCATGTGTTAAAAAATGTATTGTGTTTAATCGCCGTGTTAGCGCATATGCCAGGAACAGTGCTATTTCAATGTTCGTTATTTACAGGTTTCACTTGTCAAAATCACTAAAAACTGTTGTTGCTGTTGTTTTCGGGGGGGGGGGGGGTGGGGTGGTTACTCAACGTTCGCTCCAGGTGACGTCACCAAGACGCACTTATGTACAGCGAAGTGACTTTTGGGCGCATTCAATCAGACGTCACCGACAACCGGAGCGATCGACCAGCGACTCCGACTCCTCGCCTATGCGCCGTCGGTAACGCTAGACATTATTACAGTGCAGGAAGTACTAGAAATGAGCCAACTAAAGGAAACACATCTCTCCCGTTGACAGTTTGATTGTAAACAGCCCTGTTCGTGGCTGTACTTCCACCGACCCCCACTGACGATTCGGTGCTTTGTAGAGCTGTTCAAAACTTGTGGATTTAGGCTGGATGTAAAGAGAGCTGTTCAAAACTCATGATTTTAACCTGGATGTAAAGAGAGCTGTTCAAAACTCATGGTTTTAAGCTGGATGTAAAGAGAGCTGTTCAAAACTCATGGTTTAAAGCTCGATGTAAAGAGAGCTGTTCAAAACTCATGGATTTAAGCTGGATGTAAAGAGATATGTTCAAAACTCAAGGTTTTAGTCTGGATGTAAAGAGATCTGTTCAAAACTCAAGGTTTTAGTCTGGATGTAAAGAGATCTGTTCAAAACTCAAGGTTTTAGTCTGGATGTAAAGATATCTGTTCAAAACTCAAGGTTTTAGTCTGGATGTAAAGGTATCTGTTCAAAACTCAAGGTTTTAGGCTAGATGTAAAGAGATTTTAACTCAGATATTCAAAAAGTTAATATTTCGTAGTAGACGTGGGTAATCGATTATGCAATAAAAATCGATGCCTCGGTAATATTTAATGATGGAAGAGAAATGATTACTGAATATCTTAGATTTCTAACTGCTATCTCTTAAGAAACCGAGTTGAATGGGGAATAAAATGGAATGGTAACTATTTTTTATTTTAAGAAAACTATTTGGATGAATTGGTGGATTGAGAAATGGAATCGATTCAGGAAAAACAAAACTGAATAGGGAAATATATATGTAATGTTCAACAAAATTTTATGAATAAACTTAAACTTTCTTTTAAAATAAAGTTATCGGAAAATATATTTATACATATATATATATATATATATATATATATATATATATATATATATATTGTTTAAACGGCAATAATTATTTTCTGTCCAATCGGTTTCTGATAATTGTGCTCCTTCCCGAAAGACATAGTCATTTTATGATTATACTGTCATTTGATCATAAAACCTTTCATGATCAGTAGGTCGCTAGTGACGTTCACTTACCCTTGAGTGACGTCCATCTTGCATCTAAATTTTGACCCACTTCCTGATATCTAATTGAGCATAAAATGTCTGCACTTACCCCACCCCCTGATAACAATAAAAGCTCACATAATCAGTAGGTGAGGGTGACCTCCACCCAGAGGCGTAGCGAAGGGGGGGGTAGGGGGAGGACAGATGTCCCCGGGCGCCAGCTAGTTAGGGCCGCCAAAATGTGCTTTGATATTATTTTATTGATGAAAATAATGGGTTTGAAGGTTGAAAAGGGGCAAAAGGGGCGCTTTAAAATGAATCTTGTCCCCGGGCGCGAATCTCATCCCCGGGCGCCAAACACTCTAGCTACGCCTCCACCTACACTTGAGTGACGCCCATCTTGCATCTCAATTTTGACCCCCGCCCTGATGTCCGTTTGGGGTGAAACTTTGTACGCTTGCACGACCCAATACGACAATAAAACCTTTCATGAATAGTGGGTCCCCTTCGACCCCACTTCAATGCCCTCTATCTTGCATCTCAATTTTGACCTATTTCCCGATCTCATATCGAGCTGAAACTTTGTGCACTCACCCACCGAGGATGACTTTATAACACTGCATGATCAGCAGGTCACCAGTGACTGTCTATTGCCCTCGAGTGACCTACTGTGGATATCCCAGGAACGGAAAAGGGATATAGACATCGGTTGTTGTTTTTTTACTACAGTATTTCCACATGTCTGGTAAGATCTACTCGTTTCCGATAACAATCAAAGATGAGAAAGACATGTTCACTACAGAAAGGTCACGCTGATCTTTACCCTGTTAGCATTTCATTGGCGCCACACACTTTTTTATTTGTATGTTTAAATTCACTTACTTTACTCCTTTGTATGTTTAAATTCACTTACTTTACTCCTTTGTATGTTTAAATTCACTTACTTTACTCCTGTGGCATCGTTCAAGCCTAAAAGGGTGATTTTCAAATAAACTTTATTATTATTATTAATATGAAAAAAAAAATACTTTGCGATTTGCAAAGCACATTGTGTTCATGGGCGCCCCACACTCTTTTAGCTATAGACTAACCGTAACAGCTGTTAAGGTTTAGGGTTATATACCTTTTAGTACATTTGAAAAAAAACAGTAATTTTTAAAAATATGTTTTTAATTACATCTTATATTTTAGCCAATCGCGGGCAGGGATCGAGGTTTATGCGGTATGAACATGCGTTACGGCAGCGGTTCTCAATCTGTGGGTCCCGATCCCTTTGGGGGTCGAACGACCCTTTCACAGGGGTCGCCTAAGACGATCGGAAAACACACATAACCTGCTGTTATGAAGTAGCAACGCACATAATTTTGTGGTTGGGTGGTCGACGCAACATGAGAAAATATATTAAAGGGTCGCGGCATTAGAAAGGTTTGAGAACCACTGCGTTACAGCGTGATCCTCTGCCATTAGTATGCGAATGTAAACTGTTGGAAGTCTAAGGAAAACAAAAAAACAAAAAAATAACCTTACATTTCTAAGCCTGACCCTTTTGTTCACACGCCAAATATTGCCCCACTGTAAATGGTGTAGGAAGAGGTGTGGAAGGCGTGGCCTGCCGCGGGCGCCACTACTTATTAATTTTTTTCAAGGTTTGTGGGGTGGGTGGGGGGGGGGGGAATTTCCCATCAAATGGTGAGATTGGCATTTCCACCGAATGTAGAATTTTTTCATAGAAATGTGGGGAGGAAAACATTTTCTCCTCACCATTAAACCTAGCTACTCCACTACCCAGTAAGTTAAAAGCCTCATAGTTGCCCCACTGACATTTATGTTTAACATCATCAATATACCCCTCCTTCCACCCCCTTCCCCCCCCCCCGCATACACACCGCTGTATCTTGTAGGTAACCGCCCTTAACAGTGACACATCGATCCTGTCATAATTCGCCCAAGAACAGAGCTCTAAACCGACTTTAAAACAATGTCAAGGAAGTTCTAAAGGGAATTGTGAGTGCAAATTTACAGCCTACTTTTAGTCATGTCAAGCCATACAGCACGTTTAGTCATGTCAGGCCATACAGCACGTTTAGTCATGTCAGGCCACACACCACGTGTGGTCACGTCTAGCCACACAACACGTGTGGTCATGTCAAGCCACACACCACGTGTGGTCATGTCAAGCCACACACCACGTGTGGTCACGTCAAGCCACACACCACGTATGGTCACGTCAAGCCAAGCACCACGTGTGGTCACGTCAAGCCACACACCACGTGTGGTCACGTCAAGCCACACACCACGTGTGGTCACGTCAAGCCACACACCACGTGTGGTCATGTCAAGCCACACACCACGTGTGGTCACGTCAAGCCACACACCACGTGTGGTCATGTCAAGCCAAACAGCTTTTCTTGTAATTTCGTGTTATATTGTTTATATGGATTCTGTATGCAATGAAATTTTAATTGAGGAAAAGTGGTGTTTTTTGGGGTTTTTTTTTAGTAAGGAAGCTTTTAAAATCACTTGTTGGGAAGTGGTCGTGAAATTGCCGGGTTAGAACCAAGCCATAAGGTGGACCATTCTTAAGGGCATGCAGACTTCAAACAAAGTGAGTTCATGTGCACGAGATGTGGTATGATTTGTTTACGGCCTTTTCGGAAAATACAAAAAAAAAACAACAACAAAAACAAACAAAAAACAAACCAAGGAGTGACGTAATGTTGATGAAAAACAATAAAAATTATACTATAATTATGGGTTAGTTTACCCAACAGAAAGGGGCAAGATCAATGGTTGGCGAGATCAATGGTTGGCGAGATCAATGGCTGGCGAGATCAATGGTTGGCGAGATCAATGGTTGGCGAGATCAATGGTTGGCGAGATCAATGGTTGGTCGAGATCAATGTTGGGCGAGATCAATGGTGGGCGAGATCAATGATGGGCGAGATCAATGATGGGCGAGATCAATGGTTGGCGAGATCAATGGTTGGCGAGATCAATGGTTGGCGAGATCAATGGTTGGCGAGATCAATGGTTGGCGTTTTAAACCGCGAGCACCAAAGCCGCACATCCCAAACGAGGACAGAGCACTGCCCCTATTTGGAGTTATCGGAAGAGGTTCCATCTAGCTTCGAGCCCACCGGCGCCGGAGGCGGTGGAGCCTCCAGTGCCCAATACTAACGAGTGGAGGGGCTGGGGAATCCCCGCACCCCCCAGATCTCCACGTTGAAAGTCTGATTGACGGCGACGCCCAGTAGATGCGGGCATGCCTGTAACGTGCTCGCCGGGGCCATAAAAGGACAACAGCTCGGTCCACAAAAATGATTGTAAATTCTGTTAGTTTGTCTTTCGACGGTAAAAAATTAGTTCAGGGTCAGATTACTAAACTTCTCTGATGGATGGTTTCTTCAACTGGTAAATTGTGTTATTTGAGGTCGTCCCGTACGTTTGTCCTAATGGTACGGTCACCCCCGCCCCCCAAGCCACACACCCCCCCCCCCTAAATGGAATAGCCAGTGGAAATCATATTACACCTTGTTCAACGTGTTTCTTCACTGACACCTTTCGATTTAAGTCGTAGAATTATTTTCCAGCGAGGTTGCACTATCTTTTATTGATTTATCGTTTTATTATTTGGTGTTGTAATCAGTTCGGACATTTTTCATTGTTGTTGGGAGAGCAGCATCGCCGGCCGACCGTATATCCTTAAGTTGAGATGGTACCCGAAAGGAAGTCAGTCGAGTGAAGTTAAGGACCGGGAGGGGGGCGGGGCGGGGGAGGGGAATCTCCAACGTGTCTCTTCGCGGCCCAAATATTTAGGGGGCTTTTGGGGCCGAGGGGGGATTATTTGGGGCGTGCATTAAGATCTTTAAGCTTGACATATCGCCGACGCCATTTTCCTAAGGTACAATATGCATACATTGTGTCCACCATCATTTCAAGGTGGAGTTTCCAGGATGAGAAACTGTATACATCATTTTGCTGTACGACATCAAAGCACCGATTTGATGTGAAGTGTCCCATGCATACATCTCGTTGTGCGGTGATCTATACATAAATCTCTTATAACGTATTAATGCAGCTCCAGTCTACTAATCCCCTTACACTTACGAAGCTCTTTAGAGATGATCACCTAATCCTGTACGGGTTAGTCCCACGCCCGGTTATAATGGTCAGCCATCGAAGTGATAAGTTATCATTACAGTATGCCCTATGGTTATCAGTTAGTCAGCTTATAGGACGTAAAATCGATTTATTAGATCTGAATTGTCCAGTTGTAAGCTCTTTGATTGATGTATAGTGTGAACGGCCTTCCATAGGTAAAGTTGGACATCACAATGACCTCACCTAGACTGTATGACAATGTCAGGATGGCCTCACTTAGCCTGTTTGACAATGTCAAGATGGCCTCAAATAGCGTGTCTGGCAATGTCAAAATGGCCTCACTTAGCCTGGCTGACAAGGTCAACATGGCCTCAAATAGCCTATCTGACAATGTCAAAATGGCCTTACTTAACCTTTCTGACAATGTCAAAATGGCTTCACTTAGCCTGACTGACAATGTCAAAATGGCTTCACTTAGCCTGACTGACAATGTCAAAATGGCTTCACTTAGCCTGACTGACAATGTCAAAATGGCGTCACTTAGCCTGATTGACAATGTCAAAATGGCTTCACTTAGCCTGACTGACAATGTCAACTAAATAAAAAGAAGTATAACAAGTATGAGATGACAGTAAATATTTTTTAGAGATTTCCTTTTGTTTTTTTTTTTTACTGTCATCTGATACTAGTTAAACTTCTTTTTGTCTTATCTTCTGATGAAGGCTCTAAGCGGAAACGTCAAAATCTTTTGTCCTGTCTATGAATTCAAGTTTTAAGCATACACTTTTTAATCTAAGTAAGGATATTGAATGATAATCGCATTTCTGCTAATGGTTTTTTGGAGCACATAACCGGTGTTGGATTTCATCTTCTTATGTTTGAGGGACCACGATCAATTTATTAATCATTCTGGCTCCTGGTTTGAATTCAAAGTTTGCCTTCTCTTAGATGAGTTGCCGTCCCAGGCTAACGAGTCCCATCCACTCGGGAGTTGCCGGAATGTTTCATTGTAACAATGTTATCCGCCTATCGGGACTCCATCTCCGGGTTTGAATTCATAGTTTGCCTTCTCTTAGATGAGTTACCGTCCAAGGCTAACGAGTCCCATCCACCCGGGAATTGCCGGAATGTTTCATTGTAACAATGTTATCCGCCTATCGGGACTCCATCTCCGGGTTTGAATTCATAGTTTGCCTTCTCTTAGATAGTTACCGTCCAAGGCTAACGAGTCCCATCCACCCGGGAGTTGCCGGAATGTTTCATTGTAACAATGTTATCCGCCTATCGGGACTCCATCTCCGGGTTTGAATTCATAGTTTGCCTTCTCTTAGATAGTTACCGTCCAAGGCTAACGAGTCCCATCCACCCGGGAGTTGCCGGAATGTTTCATTGTAACAATGTTATCCGCCTATCGGGACTCCATCTCCGGGTTTGAATTCATAGTTTGCCTTCTCTTAGATAGTTACCGTCCAAGGCTAACGAGTCCCATCCACCCGGGAGTTGCCGGAATGTTTCATTGTAACAATGTAAACCGCCTATCGGGACTCCATCTCCGGGTTTGAATTCAGAGTTTCCTTCTCTTAGATGAGTTGCCGTGCAAGGTTAACGAGTCCCATCCACCCGGGGTGCTGGTGGTGTTTGCTTGACTGGGCTTTGGTGGGGATTGAAATCCAGACCATCAACTTGAGATTTGCTCAGTTTAGACGACTCGGCCACCCAGCACCAAACTGGTTATCAAATTATTTATAAGAAGAACAAAACAACCAAAGACAAAAAAATGTAAGAAAAGTCCAGATTTTTGAAAATCATAAATAAAACAATAAACAAATAGCAAAAATGTATTATTATAATTAATTCATTATTTAATTTTAAAAAAAAAACGTTTAAAAATATACAGATGCTGCATAATAATAATTATTAAAGTGGTAGGCCACTCTCTTGCGCTTCGTGTATCCGACCATATTCAAATATGCACAGCCATCACATGACCGGTGTGAAAAACCCGGTTGGAATCGTATCCGGAAATTTGATCGAAAGAAATTTCGTCGACAGAAAATTGATCGACGGAAATTTGATCGAACGGAAATTTGGTCGAATCGTTTTTTAAAATGTATACGTTAAAAATTGGCGTCAAATTTCCTTGAACGCATTATTTTGTTTTACTATGTAGCATAGTGCGTTCAAAAAGAAATTTGACGAAAATTTTAACATCTAAACTGAAAAAAAGATTCGACCAAATTTCCGTTCGATTAAATTACCGTCGATCAATTTTCCGTCGACGAAATTTCTTTCGATCAAATTTCCGGTAACCGACTGGAATGGTTTTTTTTTTTCTGGGGAAAAATGGCCGCCTTGGTATTTTATTGCAAGCGTTTGTTCGATGAAAGGCATGGACAAGTTGAATTATCGCCGTCTTCAATCGTGTTTTCTGCCTTCATTTATAAAAACAACAAGGTAAAGAGAAAGGCCATTAAAAAACATAAATGTGTGAAGTATATGAAGTGGGACCGAAGTTGTCGCGACCCCCCAAAAATGAACAACATAAAGATGCCCTCTCCATCCCCCTCCCCCTACGCGTGTGGCAACAGGTGGGGTCGCAGGGTAACTTGGACGCTTACTTTATCAATTATCATGTCGATCTGGTACGGCTGTGAGGAACAAGTTGAGATACATTTGAAACAGGAGTCAAAGCCCGGGAGGGCGGGGGGGGGTGAACTCACTCTCTAGTATTACAAACTCACCCTCTAGTATTACAAGCTCACCCTCTAGTATTACAAACTCACCCTCTAGTATTACAAGCTCACCCCCTAATATTACAAACTCACCCTCTAGTATTACAAACTCACCCTCTAGTATTACAAACTCACCCTCTAGTATTACAAACTCACCCTCTAGTATTACAAACTCATCCTCTAGTATTACAAACTCACCCTCTAGTATTACAAACTCACCCTCTAGTATTACAAACTCACCCTCTAGTATTACAAACTCACCCTCTAGTATTACAAACTCACCCTCTAGTATTACAACATGCGCCAAAAAGTGACAGTACTGAAACCTGTGCGTATGTGTGTTTGTCAACGGGGCATACATCGTGCCGTTCGCCAACTTTTTCCTGATGTTACAAGAAAGTTGAGTCGGGCAGTTACTGGAAATCGGGGGGGGGGGGGGGGTTGTCTCTCTACGGAGGGAATCAAATTCATATTTGACCATCATTACTTGCTCGTTGGTATAAGTGAACAGATGATTGTGAAATGCGGGGATTTGGGTGGGGGGGGGGGGATGTCCACCGATTGAATAAAGGGTGAAGAACAATTCCAAGACAGCGCCGAGTAGCATCACTTTTATGATTGCTAGAGATACAAGATTTCGCCGTTATAAAGTGTGTTTTTGTCCTTTATCGGGAAGAGGAAGTTTGATTGACCACCAAGTGTTTTCGATAGTAAGCATCACCCCCGCGTTTGACCACAGAAGGCCGCTGTGTCCCCCCTCCCCATGACGTCTACGATGTGCACCCTTGAATATCACCAATACGGCCTTTCGCCGATCGTTTTGGGACAATGGGTGCATTTTTGCACCTAACACAGGTTGGACAACGCTTGGCGGACTCAGACCCATCAGCCAGGATGATGCCTTGCTTCGCGGAGTCAGATCTGTGAGACAAGATGATGTCTTGCTTGGTGGAGTCAGATCTTTGAGACAGGATGATGTCTTGCTTGGCGGAGTCAGATCTGTGAGACAGGATGATGTCTTGCTTGTTGGAGTCAGATCTTTGAGAAAGGATGATGTCTTGCTTGGTGGAGTCAGATCTTTGAGACAGGATGATGTCTTGCTTGGCGGAGTCAGATCTGTGAGCCAGGATAATGTCTTGTTTGGCGGAGCCAGATCTGTGAGCCATGTTTTGTGCAAATCTCGGAAATGTTTGGGGTACACGATTTTTACAATTTAAAAAAACTAGCGATTCTCCGATGAAAGTCACATCCGTTAACAGGTCGATCAGACTTTCCCTTCCGCCGACAGTAAATCTGGCCACTTTATGCATGAATGTCATGCAGTGCTTTTATTCCTTCAAAAGCCTATTTCAGTTGCGTGTTTGAATGGGAATATTTCTTTTTCTTCTTCTTCTATAATTTGAGGGCCTACGATGAATGAATTGATCACTCTGGTTCCTTCTGTCCAATCAGTTTATATACAGAGTTGTTTTTGTTTGTTTGTTATATAATTATAAAATTACCACTTTTAAACTGTATGCACGCGTTTGTGTTAAATTATGTTTTGAAAAAACTAATTGAAAAGGCAGTGTTAAAAATATATATATTTCCTAATTTTGCTGCTCCATTGATACACGCTTCATACTCGCCCACGCACTTTAAAAGAAAAAAAAATGGACGCTTTTATTATGTTATATTTCTTGGTCTAAAAAAAATCTACTGGCTCATGTTCACTTCAGGAGTAAACGAAATTTTAAAAAATCACGCACTTACAAAAGTGTAAGTAGGCCTACATGTAAAAGACAGTGAACCAGATGGTTTTATTTCTGGGGACGCTCTACGTGCGCCGTGAAAGAAAGTAGTTTGCGGTGAACTGTACCTGAGAATTTTTCGTCTTCCGTATCTGGGAATTGTTGTCTTAAGTTTCTGGGAATTGTTGTCTTAAGTATCTGGAAATTGTTGTCTTAAGCTTCTGGGAATGGTTGTCTTAAGTATCTGGGAATTGTTGTCTTAAGTATCTGGGAATTGCTGTCTTAAGTATCATCTGGGAATTGTTGTCTTAAGTATCTGGGAATTGTCTACGTTTCTGGGAATTGTCGTCTTCAATTCCTGGGAATCGTCAATTTTAGTTCCTATAATACTTTGTTTTTAGTTTCAGGGAATTGTCGTCTTTAGTTCCTGAGAATTGTCTCTAGTTCCTGAGAAATATTCTCTTTAATCAATGCGAATAGTCGTCTTTAGCTCCTGGGAATTGTTGTCTTTAATCCCTGGAAATAGTCGTTTTTAGTTCCAGGGAAAGGTCTTTAATTCCTAAGAATTTGTGTCTGTTATTCCTGGGAATTGTCTTTAATTCCTAGGAATCGTCATCTTTAGATCCTGCGAATTGTCGTTTTAATTTGCTGGGAATTGTCACTTTTAGTTCCTGGAAATTGTCATCTTTAGTTACTAGGAATTGTTGATTTTAGTTCCTGGAAAGGGTCGATTTTTAAGGAATTGTCTATAATTCCGTTGCCTTTAGTTCCTCGGGGATTGTCGTCTCTAATTCCTGGGAAATGTTAAAGATCGAAACCAAAGTTTTCGGACACCTGTCATTAGCACCGTGCCTATATAACACATTTATTTTATACTCATTAGGGCAGTGGCTCTCAACCTTCCTAATGCCACGACCCCTCAACACAGTTCATTAAGTTGTGGCGACCCCAAACCACAATATTATTTTTGTTGCTACTTCATAACTGTAGAGTGCATGTGTTTTCCAAAGGTCTTAGGCGACCCCTGGGAATGGGTCGTTCGACCCCCAAAAGGGTCGCGACCCACAGGGTGATATAAAAGAAGAATCTACACAGTCTGGTATAACACATACTATTACATAGACTTATATATCGGACGCTATAACACAGACTCGTAAGGCAGACTTAACAAGACGCACTTACAGAGCAGACGCCGGAACCCAGACATTCACTGCAGACGTCATCAGAGACAGCTGTACACAGTAGGCGCACAAAAGACAGACCGAGGAGAGCATACGACACTAAACGGTGCGTGCGTACCTGACGACAAGGTCGGAGCTAACGGGATCAGGACATCCTCACGATCGGGCTCCGACGACGTCCCGACGATGGTCATCTTACGTTCCTGTCGTGCTGCATGACGTCATCCTGCAGTGGGGGAGAGGTGACTCGAACTGTAAATAACGCAAATCATTCGTTTTAGAACCCGGATGAATCGGGCAAAAAGCATAATGAAATCCGATTTTTTTCATACAAGTCTTACCTTTAGTGAAGCGGCTCTCAACTTGCGGGTCGCGACCCCTTTGGGGGTCGAGCGACTCTTACACAGGGGTCACCTCAGATCATCGGAAAACACATGTTTACGAAAATAAATTTATGGTTGAGGCTCACCACGACATGAGTTAAAGGGTCGCGGCATTAGGAAGGGTGAGAACCACTGCTTTAGTGCAACAGTAGCGGGATGTGTTTCTCTTTATCACAATTTAGTCACGCTGCCTGCCTGATGGATTCGTACGCGAACACCCACGCGGCCAATCGTATCTCATCCAAAGAGCAATTGTTTGTTTTGTTCCTCCCGAATCAGATTTTGAAAAAAAAGAGAACCTTCGTTCTTTCAGTGTGTGACGGTAGAGTTAAAAACATCATGGTTGTTCGGAAAGTGAGTGGGTGAATAGAGGGTGTGGGGGAAGGGTGTGGGTGTGGCACTGTGGGTGGGGGAGGGGTGGGGTGGTTAGGTACAGTAGATCGTATTGATACAAGAACTCTCTTTGATCTCCTCATCGCGTCCAGGGTAAAAGAAAACATGTTATGTTCGCTTCAGTGAAATCCTGGTTCAAGTCCAAAAGTTAAATTGACATCTTGATTTAAAGAGCCGTGGAAGCCGTTGTGTTTTACTTTTGTGTGTAGACCAGTGATTCTCAGCCTGTTGGTCACCTAAGACCATCTGAAAACATATATACTCGACAGTTACAAAGTATCAACGAAAATAATTTTGTGGTTGGGGGTCGCCGCAACATCAGAAACTGTATTTAAGGGTTGCGGCATTAGAAAGGTTGAGAACCACTGGTGTAGACGATCCCGACCGGTTGGCCGCTGCCAGCCGGTTACCGGAAATTTAATCGAAAGAAATTTCGTCGTCAGAAAATTGATCGACGGAAATTCGATCGAACGGGAATTTGGTCGAATCTTTTTTTTCAGTTCACACGCTAAAATTTTCGTCAAATTTCTTTTTGAACGCACTACACTAAATAGTAAAATAAAATAATACGACACAAAAAAATAATATACATTTTAATAGTTCTTGGTGTATCCGTCGGATATATCACTAAAGTCTTGCGGTGTTAATTGTACCCGAATTAAATATTACTATAGTCTTGTGTTTATTGTACCATCCTAACGAATCAATATATTCTTGTGGTGATTATTGTACCAACCTACCCATCACTATATTCTTCTGGTTTTTTTTTTGTATTAGCCGAACCCATCACTATAGTCTTTTGGTGATGGTTGTACCAGCTTGTTCTATCTCTTCAAATCTTACTGTGTTTGTTGTACCAGGTTGTTCTATCTCTTCAATCTTACTGTGTTTTTTGTACCAGCCTGTTCTATCTCTTCAATCTTACTGTGTTTTTTTGTACCAGCCTTTTCCATCTCTTCAATCTTACTGTGTTTGTTGTACCAGCCTTTTCCATCTCTTCAATCTTACTGTGTTTGATGTACCAGCCTGTTCTATCTATTCAATCTTACTGTGTTTGTTGTACCAGCCTGTTCTATCTCTTCAATCTTACTGTGCTTGTTGCACCAGCCTGTTATATCTATTCAATCTTACTGTGCTTGTTATACCAGCCTGTTCTATCTATTCAATCTTACCGTGCTTTTTGTACCAGCCTGTTCTATCTCTTCAATCTTACTGTGCTTGTTGTACCAGCCTGTTATATCTCTTCAAATCTTACTGTGCTTGTTGTACCAGCCTGTTCTACCTCTTCAAATCTTACTGTGCTTGTTGTACCAGCCTGTTCTACCTCTTCAAATCTTACTGTGCTTGTTGTACCAGCCTGTTCTATCTCTTCAATCTTACTGTGCTTGTTGTACCAGCCTGTTATATCTCTTCAAATCTTACTGTGCTTGTTGTACCAGCCTGTTCTACCTCTTCAAATCTTACTGTGCTTGTTGTACCAGCCTGTTCTACCTCTTCAAATCTTACTGTGCTTGTTGTACCAGCCTGTTATATCTCTTCAAATCTTACTGTGCTTGTTGTACCAGCCTGTTCTACCTCTTCAAATCTTACTGTGCTTGTTGTACCAGCCTGTTATATCTCTTCAAATCTTACTGTGCTTGTTGTACCAGCCTGTTCTACCTCTTCAAATCTTACTGTGCTTGTTGCACCAGCCTGTTATATCTCTTCCATCTTACTGTGCTTGTTTATCACTTTAGTTTCGATTTTTTAAAAAAAAATATATAATTATAAAACAGAACCCAATACGCGTTCACTGGATTCCTTCGTTGAGTGAATTTGTCTCCTAATAGATGGCTGTTAGATGTTCAAGTATCGATGTCGAACTGTGGCTTTGATCTCATGTGATTGAAGCACATCCCAGCGGCGCAGAGATGCTATTTACGACGCAGGTGCCGTCATGGCTCGAGTCTTCTCGGCGTCAACAAGGGCCTTGGGATCAAACTATCTGTTGTGAATCGCCTATGGTTCTTACTTGAAGCGTCGGACGATGGTTAGAAGGAAGAAGAAAAAACACAAACCCAAGTGACGAAATGAGAAGTCGCAGTCTCTCTGCAATAATATCTATTCGGTGACGCCCCACATCTTGAAACGGTGAACTCTATTCGTGCTTATCTGTCTAACCCCTTCAAGCTATTCAACCCAGCCATTGATATTTTGTTGTTCTTTCTATGGGAAGCGCCCAGCCTCCCCCCCCCTTGCTTCGCCTGACAATCTCAATATCGGATCACACTTAATCTTTTCATTACGCTTAAAAGTAATTATTACGGCAAATCACTTCTTCATGTCGTCAGCTGATCATCGCCGGTCACCCAGGCGTTCGATAAATTGTTTTATTCTTCATTCTGTCCCAGCATGCTTTGACAAGCGTCAACTCCATCTTTGTTGGTGTTTTGTTGTTGTTCGTCCCGTAAGAAATCTTCAAGGAAGAGCAGGCACCATTCGCCGGTGTTGATGGAATGTGCATTAGGATCTTATGTACACTCTTTTGCTATCACGCACACTCTGTGATGCACTCTACATGTTCTCAATTACTCTATTTGTCTTCATGTACACCTTACGTTCTCATGTACACTATATGTTCTCACGTACATCTTACGTTCTCATGTACACTATATGTTCTACTGTACACTTTAGATTCTACTGTACACTACATTTTCTGCTGTACACTATAGATTCTACTGTACACTACATTTTCTCACCTACACTATACATTCTACTGTACACTATACTTTCTCATGTACACTATATATTCTACTGTACACTACCCTTTCTCATGTACACTTTACATAAGCTGTAAGTCAGGATTTTCAAACCGTTTCTGTCAAGTGACCTTCTAATGCCGCGACCCTTTTAATACAGTACCTCATGTTGGGGTGATCCCCAACCAAAAAATTATTTCCGTTGCTACTTCATAAACATCTTTTTTTCCGATGGTCTTACGGGACCCCTATGTAAGGGTCATTCAATCCCCAAAGGGGTCATGACCCTAGGCTGAGAACCACTGCCTTAATAGATTGAATTATAATTTTTGTTCAACTGCTTAAACTCTTGACGGCTTAAAAAAAAAGGGGGGGGGGGGTATCTGATTTTGTAACACAAGGGCCTAAGTCAATGTAGCACTCGACCCTCTACTCACTACTTTTTCCACCAGTAAGCGGGGTGAGGGTGGAAACCAATACACATATCTTATAACCTCTCTTGCCTCAAGGCTTAGTGTAGTAATGTAGACGCCGATACGTACAGGAGATTCAACTATGTCATTCAACGATGTCATTCAACAATGTCATTTATCAATGTCATTTTTATGTCATTTAACCATGTCATTTAACATTATTATTTAACGGTTTCATTTTTCGATGTCATTTAGCGATGTCATTTAATGTCATTTAGCGATGTCATTTAACAATGTCATTTAGCGTTGTCATTCAACGATGTCATTTACAAATGCCAATGTATGTCATTTAACCATGTCATTTAACAATATCATTGAACAATGTCATTCAACAATGTTATATAACCATGACTCATGTCATTTACCAATATCATTGAACAATGTCATCTTCAAATGTCATGTACTCAATTAATTGAACGACGTCATTCAACGCGTGTCATTTAACCATCCAGCAATGACCAGTTTTATATAAAGAAATTCCAACCACGCTGTGGACACACATAGATGCAACTATTGCATTTCAGTATGTTTTCAAGATGATGGGTTTTCGAGAGCTAAGAGATAAAAGTCTGATAACTCAAGTCTCATTAATTCCCTTAACAGATTTCCACCATCTTGCTTTTGACACTGACTAGGGGAGAGCACAGATTTCCAGGGCAAAATGTCTGATTGCTTTCGTCCCTGAGTGGCATAACTCGATAACACTCAATAATAAACGAAAAATTGGGGCCCGTTTCGTGCGGGTGGGTCAGCGGGTGGAAAGGGGAATTGAGGGAGGGGGGGGGGGCTGACAGGGTCTATTTCAAAGGGCAGATTTAGAATAGATTAGGCGAGAGGAGACAGGCAAAGAATGGGCATAAATTTAATGGGCGTCTTCGAGAAAATTGCTGTGGAGGAAAAAAAGAGGGGGGGGGGGGGTTGGAGGGTTGATGTTAATGAATGATAAGTACAGAGGCGGAAATGAGAGGAGGGGATAGGAAGATAGAGGCAGAATGAAGTCAGAAACATAGAGGGAGAGGTACATAGAGAAAGAGGGAATTAAAGGGAGAGGGAGAAGGTCATAGAAAGAAGGAGACATAGAGCGAGAGGGACATTGAGAGAGGGGGAAAAGGTCATAGAGGTAGGGGCGTAGAGGGAGAGGACATGGAGAGGGACAGAGAAGGTGGGGAGAAAGTCACAGAAGGAAAGGGACATAGACGGAGAGGGACATTGTGGGGGGGATAGAGGGAGATAGAGAAGATCACAGAGGGAGGGGGCGTAGACGGAGAGGACATGGAGAGCGGCATAGAGTGTGTGGGACATAGGGTTTGTGGGACATGGAGTGTGTGGGACATAGAGGGAGATGTTAAGTGGAGTTGAAACGTAAATGACACAGATTGAATTTCTAATGTGCTGCCCAACGAAAAGAAGATCGCAGTTTCACGAGATCGGCCGTAAGAGATCGGTCGTAAGAGATCGGGCTAAAGATCAGCCGTAAGAGATCGGCCGTAAGAGATCGGCCGTAACAGATCGGCCGTAAGAGATCGGCCGTAAGATATCGGCCGTAAGAGATCGGCCATAAGAGATCGGCCGTAAGAGATCGGCCGTAAGAGATCGGCCATAAGAGATCGGCCGTAAGAGATCGGCCATAAGAGATCGGCCGTAAGAGATACAGAGTTGAAAATCAGAGAAAGAGAAGGAACGCCCTTTTAATATAATGACCACAACAACAACAAAAAACCCAGCAGATGGTCATTAATGTTCTGTTTTGTTCCATTTTTCATCTGGTCAGTATTTGAAGCACGCTGTCCAAGCTAACTTCGTGATATTACTTAATTGCACTTTAAAAAAAAAAGACCTTCCAAGAGAAAGAAGTTAAGTTTTTAAAAAAAAACATGTTTGCATTCTGGTTTTAATCTTATTTGCACGTGTTCTTTCTCTACTGAATATACCAAATCGTGTTTATAATTGTGTTCATTTCATTGAATATATCAGTTTTTGTTAATAAAGTTGCAAGCTCCTAGCCCGACCCCCACCATTGCCCGCCCTCATTCTCGGATGACTAAAATGATAGTTGAGTTTTAAATTTTATTTCCACTTAAAAATGAACAGCCCCCCCCCCCCATACCCCCCCCATACCCCCCCCCCCATTAAAAAAAACTTGGCCCACACCCCGGCTCCCCTTTCCACACCGCGCCTTGCTGTACAGCGAACTATATTTAGCTCAACGCTATAATCATCCGGCTATTGGAGAGATTCTTGGGCGCCGAAAGTAGTCCACAAAACTCGTGGCCGAGGGTCAGACAACTCGTCTAATGCCACTTACCCTTACATCTTTGTAATGGTGATGTAATGGGCGCCGTAATGGTGGAGTAAGCGAGCGAGTTGTTGGACGCTAAGCGTAATGGACAGACTAAGCTGTTGTTGAACCGGGTTTGTTCTAGATAAAGTTAGAGCAAGACTGAATGTGATCTATATAGATTTGGGAGCCGGGTTGAATGGGGGAGGAGAAATGAAGAATGGTGCGAGGTCTGATCAAACAGATTGCCTTATAGTATCGTTTAAGCTTATATGTAAGCTTTGGGAGCCGGGTTGAATGGGGGAGGAGAAATGAAGAACGGTGCGAGGTCTGATCAAACAGATTGCCTTATAGTATCGTTTAAGCTTATATGTAAGAGTGGACCTAGTTTCTTATATTGCATTATCCTAAAATGTAACAGAACCAAAATAATTTCTGTGTGGGTCATTTCTCATATCGGCTGCTTTGTAGTTATGACGTCACCGGCCTTAAAGGTGGAGTTGTAAGCCCGTATACACAGAGTATTCTATTTGTCAAAAAATTGTTTCAGTAGAGCTTCAGTAGAATGTTGGATAGGGAGGAGAAGGTGTCCAAACAGATGTGTCAATAACACCATCCTCAAATGCCACCTACTTACTGAACCTTTTGCTAACACCATCACGAAATACCACCTAAATTACACTATTCTATTACCATCGCCAAATGCCACGTAAATTATACTATTCTAGCACCATCACAAAACCCCACCTGAATTATACTATTTGTAAACCATCACCAAATACCACCCAAAATTATACTTTTCAACGCCATCACCAAGTACCACCCAAATTATACTTTTCAAACACCATCACCAAGTACCAGCCAAATTATACTAAACCATCACCGAATACCACCTGAATGTAAATGACATCGGTCCGCCGGTAGTTTTGTCGCTAAGAAACATTTTACTTGGATTGTAAAGATAGTTAGAAAAGGATTACCATAAAAAAAAACCACCATGCGTTGACCTCTGTGTCTTCCTCTTCGTTGAAATCGTCCAGAATCAGACCTTGTGACGCAAACTGTGTTGTGTAAGCCGACAGTTCGCCCGAACCGGCTTACAACACTTGGTCCCCATAATGTCTAGAGTCCAAAAAAAAAAAAGAAAATGGACCTATTTTCTGGACCCTATCCTTCGACTGAACAAGATTCGAGATGATGGATGGAATCCTATAATGCTAATTATCCCAACATATCTCACCTCATTTTTTTTCCCGATCGTATTGGACCCAGGCTTATATACAATTATCGGAAGCTCAGAACATTTTAGAATCGAATCAACCCTCCCACCCCCTCCCCTTAAAAATAGGGGGAAACAAAATAATTAAGAAATATAACAAGGTTGCATTTAACATATTATATTCACCAACCTTAAAAAACAAGTTTTTCGTAAAAATCCTTTTTAAAATGTATTATCAAACAATGGGGGGGGTGGGGGTGGGGGCAAAACTTTTGACGAAATCACCAGGCTGAGGTACCGCGCTATATAAGACCAATAATAATAATAATAATAATAAGAGAAGCATGCAACAAGCACTTTATACGAATCACAGCTACTGCCCCCCCCCTCACAAGGCTCGCAACCGCCCATTTTTTTCTAGCCCCTGAACTATATTCACCAACTATTTCAGAAGGTTACCGGATATTTGATCGAAAGAAATTTGGTCGACAGAAAATTGATCGTCGGAAATTTGATCGAGCGGAAATTCGGTCGAATCTTTTTTTCAGTTCACACGTTAAAATTTTCGTCAAATTTCCTTTTGAACGCACTATGCTATACTGTAAAACAAAATAATGCGTTCAAAAAGAAATTTAACGCTCAATTTTAACCTGTAAACTAAAAAAAGGATTCGACCAAATTTCGGTTCGACCAAATTTCGGTTCGATCAAATTTCCGTCGACGAAATTTCTTTCGATCAAATTTCCGGATACGATTTCAGAAAAGCAAAAGAAAATATTACATACCTAAATCACTTGCGATAATAATATTTTTCTTTTTAAGAATCTCAACTGAGCGCAGCTATCGTGAATTTTCCTTCATGTTTCATTTTAAAAAATATGTTAAAATTATCCGAGTATTTACGGTGATGAAGTCACTTGGTGCTAGCTACATCCCTTGAAATCGGATGTGTAATTTACCTACAACTACAGGTTCATTTAAGGTGGATGTCACTCATGCGATCTTTTATCCCATTACTGTCGCTTGTTTGTTTCACATTTTACTCGACCAGAAGTTACAACAGGCAACGTTGAGTCTGATGGGAGAGGTACTGTCCTAACCTGACAGCGCCAAGTCTTAATGCTGACCCTATTAGTTAAGTGGCCACTGTCACTGACCATGGACAGCCCTAGCCTGACAGCGGCAAGTTTTAATGCTGACCCCATTAGTCAAGCTGTCACTGACCAAGTACAGCCCTAGCCTGACAGCGCCACGTCTTAATGCTGACCCTGTTAGTCAAGTGGCCACTGTCACTGACCATGTACAATCCTAGCCTGACAGCGGCAAGTCTTAATGCTGACCCTATCAGTCAAGTGGCCACCGTCACTGACCATGGTCAGCCCTAGCCTGACAGCGCCAAGTCTTAATGCTGACCCTCTCGGTCAAGTGGCCACTGTCACAGACCACGTACAACCCCTGGCCTGACAGCGCTGCAGGTTGATTAATGCTGACATCATTAGTCCGGCGCCCACTTTCGCAGACCGTGCGCAAGACGAGAACATGAAAAACCCATCAGACCTTGGCTGTGGTCAGCCACTCCCGTTGCGCACCACCAGCATGGTGGATAGGAACGATGAAGTCCTCTTTAACTAAATCTTTTTCGGCGTGCCAGCAAAAATATCACTTAGCAGAACTGGGATTTAGCAACATTGACTCTGATTTTAATACCAACCCCCCCCCCCCCCCAATTTTCCCCCCTATTTTTTGTCTTAAATCGTACACTATTGAAATGGAATCAAAATCAGACAAAAATTATACTTCATTCGCGCATAGTAGTTCTCCTATAATGATTGATAATTTATGGCAGTCAGTATAATCTGGGGCGTCTCCCCATCCTCCCCCCCCCTTTTTTTTTTGGAGCCAACCCCATTCCCCCTCACATCATACCTGGAGTGGCCGACGCTGTGTGTGGGTCATGAGAATCCTGTGCAGGGTGCTTAGTTCGGGAATTCAATATGAATAATTGAAATATAAAAATATACAGTTTAAAAAAAATGTGTTTATTTCCTTAATAATATTGCTATTAGCAAGCTGTGACGGATAAGCTCACAGCTCACGACTCTTGGCCCTTTTTTAGCGAAGCGAATCACACAATAGACTATTAAAAAAAAAAAACAACGAATTCAAGTAGGCATATAATTTTTGTATATTTCAGTTTCGATTCTTGAAATGTATAGTTTGGTCGGGAGCTGAAAGTCTGCGCGGTCCAAAAAGAAACATGTGTTACTCTATACTAAAGGATTGGAGTGCAATACCAAGCCTAAAACAAACAATTTACATATTCTTCTTTTCCCTCCTATCAAACAGCCCCACAATATATATATTGTTGATATATATATATATATTGTTGATATATATATATATATATATATATATATATAAGAATGAGCTATAGGGACATAACGCTTAAAACCCGAAAATATTTTGATATGTTCGGACTCATAAAAACAATCATAGTTATTTTCTATTATTTTACGGAAATCGAATAAATTTACATGCGCAAAAAATAGTATATTTCCGCTTTTATTTTAGCAAAGGTTTAAGTATTAATATTATAAATTATAAATACATATAAAGAAACAACTAAGGATCTTAAGCATTTTATATGCGTTTGAAAGTTATGAAAAAAAAAATTAAATAGAAAAAATATGATCAAAGAAATACACAGTAATCATATTTATCGGGAAAACCCAAACATAAGTTGTTATTAGTGCGTTCTTTAGCGCGTTGTCAATAAGGCGAAATAAAATTAAAATTAATAAGTTATAAATAATCACGCAAATGACGACATAGTGCGAATTGCCTATTTAGCTAAAGCTAAAGGTTCTCTGATTTAATAAAAGAGCTTGACAAAACTGATAATGTTATTCTCCCTCTTATATTATAAGTAAAATTAATAAATAGCATTGATTAATTGATTGCTTTTTAAATTGCTAAACTTAAATACTAATAATTTAGCTTTGTATTTTTAATATTTAATAAGTTTGTATTTTTTATTCATTCCAAAAATAAACTGTTATGAAATTTATAAAGTAGTAAAAACTCTACATTTGAAAATAATTTTAATAAGAATATGCCTTTTAATTAAATTGGTGTAGCAAAACTAAATAGCCAAATAGCATTTTTAATGCACTTATCACTGATCTAGATAAGAAATAAATATATTAAATGCAAAAAAAATATTTTCCGTAAGTAAGGGGGCTACAATCCAATGGATAATTTATTATTTTTTTTTAAAACTCTGTACACTACACATTCATTTTGCCCAGTGCAGCACAAGATAAGCCTCAGAATAAATTTGATCAATAATTAACCTTCTTCGATACATTTATATCGATGGTAGGAAATTGAGTTCATGAATTTTTCTTTGGATGACAATATGTTTGAATCCAATGACAATTCAGTTGTAAAAAAAAGAAGCTATATTCTCATTGTACATATGAACATATGTTAACCAATTAAGAAAATCAATGACTTTAACAAAACATAAAAATATTTTCATAATTATCCCCAGGGATATCAAAACCCAATAATCACTTTACACAACTGAAAATTTAATTTTAAAAATATAGATTTTATTAGATAGAGAGATAGAAAGACAGACAGACAGACAGGCAGACAAATACACAGATAGATGATAGATAGAGATGTATGGATGAAAGGATGGATGGATGGAAGGGTGGGTGGGTGAGAGGATGAATGGATAGATGGATAGATAGGTAGGTAGAAAGGTAGGTAGGCAGGTAGGTTGGTAGGTGAGTCAGTAGGTAGATAGATATGTAGGTAGGTAGGTAAGGAGATAGGTAGATAGATGGGTAGATAGATAAATAGTAGCTGGATTTGTAGATAGTAGATAGGTAGGAAGGTAGGTAGATAGGTAGGTAGTTAGGCAGGTAGGTAGTTGGGCAGGTAGGTAGGTAGGCAGGCAGGCATGTAGATGGTAAATAGGTAGATAGGTATATGATAGATAAACAGACAGACAGACAGGCAGTCAGACAGAAAGAGAGACAGACAGAGAGACAGACAGAGAGACAGACAGAGAGACAGACAGACAGACAGAGATATAGACAGAGAGACAGACCGAGAGACAGACATAATGACTGAGAGAGAGACAGAGACTGACAGTGAGACAGACAGAGAGACATATAGACCGGCAGAGAAACAGAGATACAGACAGAGAGAAAGAGAGACAGACAGAGAGAAAGAGAGATAGACAGAGAGACAGTCAGAGTGACAGAGAGACAGACAGAGAGACATATAGACAGGCAGAGACAGAGAGACAGACAGATAGGGATACAGACAAAATGACAGAGAGACAGACAGAGAGACAGATCATCCTTGAATAATTGCAAAAAGGTTATCTTAATTCGGTAAACTATATCTATACATATTTAAGTATATCCCGTATGTGTTTCTATACCATCAATCCAAAGTGATGAAAATTGTGTGAATTGTAAAAAAAAAAAGGAATGGTTCTGAATTATTACACACATTTTACAATATTCCGTTTTGGGACCGGGGACCTAAATTCTTCCCCCCCCCCTTTTATGAGCTAAATATAATTTTCGTATGCGTTCCTACACCATTTATCCGATTGCGATAAAAGTTTGGTAAGTTGTTGTGCGCACAAATGGTTTCTGAATTAGCTTATCCATTTTGAAATATTCTTTTTCGGGCCGGAGCCTCAATTTATTTTTTCTTATAAGAGCTATACAAATATAATTTCAATCAGTGCTATTGCATGGGTGGCTAGAAATCAATCAAATACAAATGACATTTCAGTTTGTGTGTGACATAAGTATAACCATTTTAAAATTTTACGTTTTGGGGCCGGGGGCCTTATTTTAAAAATAATAAACATTTGAGCTTTCTAAATATAATTTAAAACAGAGCTACTGCGTGGGTGGATCAATCGCTGCAAGTGTGTGGACTAAATTTTGAAAATACACGCTTCTCACGTGGACAGCTGTATGTTACCTGCTCACGCGTTGAAAAAACTCTATTTAAAAATTACTTTAAAACTAAATTAAAACACAAGCATTTTTTTCATTGAGTGGCATGCATCGCATGCCGGGTTCTCGCTAGTATATATATAAAGATCGAGTAGTTGTTTCTTTAACATTACCAAATTAAATTTATTACTTGGAGAAATGTTAAAAAAAAGTAAAAAAAGAAACGGGATTTTTTATACTCACCCCCCCCCCCCCCCCCGCAAAATGGCCGCCAACTCAGATTGGAAACTCCTGCTTTCCCCCCACTTCCTGTGTAGACGCCCCAGAAGAAGAGGAAATATGATAAGACGTCGTTCTTCAGTGCGAACCGATTCGAAAGTGACGGAGACCAAGCCGATCTCGGGATACGACAAGCACGTCTCTGACATATGGCAACGTGTTGACAGTTTAGTGTGATTGACGCACGTCTCTGACATATGGCAGCGTGTTGACAAGTTAGTGGGATAGACGCACGTCTCTGACATATGGCAGCGTGTTGACAAGTTAGTGGGATAGACGCACGTCTCTGACATATGGCAGCGTGTTGACAAGTTAGTGGGATAGACGCACGTCTCGGACATATGGCAACGTGTGGACAAGTTAGTGGGATAGACGCACGTCTCTGACATATGGCAGCTTGTTGACAAGTTAGTGGGATAGACGCACGTCTCTGACATATGGCAACGTGTTGACAAGTTAGTGGGATAGACGCACGTCTCTGACATATGGCAGCGTGTTGACAAGTTAGTGGGATAGACGCACGTCTCTGACATATGGCAGCTTGTTGACAAGTTAGTGGGATAGACGCACGTCTCTGACATATGGCAACGTGTTGACAAGTTAGTGGGATAGACGCACGTCTCTGACATATGGCAGCGTGTTGACAAGTTAGTGGGATAGACGCACGTCTCTGACATATGGCAGCGTGTTGACAAGTTAGTGTGATAGACGCACGTCTCTGACATATAGCAGCGTGTTGACAAGTTAGTGTGATAGACGCACGTCTCTGACATATTGCAGCGTGTTGACAAGTTAGTGTGATAGACGCACGTCTCTGACATATGGCAACGTGTTGACAAGTTAGTGTGATAGACGCACGTCTCAGACATATGGCAGCGTGTTGACAAGTTAGTGTCATAGACGCACATCTACTACATATGGCAGCGTATTGACATGTTAGTATGATAGACGTCTGTTTCAATTTGATAATGTAGTGTTCAATAAACTGTTTATTTCAAAATTTTCCATGGAACAAATCAACTGTTTCGTTGCTTCTTAAAATGGATTATAAAAAATAAAATAAAGGAAGGAACAGGAATGATGTGGGTTTTTTTTTTCTTCTACATATTTCCCAAAGAGGTAGCGCTAGCAGACTACAATTCTTCTAGAGTTCTTCCAGAAGATGATGGGATGTATGTATGGTTGATACTGGAAAGACGATGTTTTGTTTTTATGGTTGATACAGTTGATACTTACCCTCATCCCCAAAGTCGGCTTAAGACCATGTCCACTATATTTACGCTATATGTCCACTGTATGTCAACTAAATGTCCACCTAGGAACCAAAATGATCTAAAATCTACGTGTATTTTTCTATTGTATCATCTCATTGAGTCACGAATTTTCCATCCCCAAACCGTTTTTCTAAAAACAAATATGTTTAAAAGATGATTTTCAAGAGCTGAGTTTGAAAAAGATATGGAATATGAAAACGGGTTTCGCCGAAATTCTAATATATAGTTTTTACAATAGACTTAAACTCAAAATATAAGGCAGGCCGTAATACTTTATGACAAACTTGTGCGGGCCGAAAAAAATAGGACAGAGGACAGGGCTTGTGCGAGCCAAAAGAGAAATAGGACAGGACTTTTGCGAGCCAAAAGAGAAATAGGACAGGACTTTTGCGGGCTAAAAGAGAAATAGGACGGGGCGGGGGAAATATTGGGATAATAATAATAAAAGAGAAAATGCCGTTACCTCGTGGGCCGCAAAGTGGGTGCTGGCGGGCCGCATGTGGCCCCCGGATCTATGTTTGTGCAGGCCTGCCCTAAGCGATTACAGTATCATTTAGCATTACGCAAAGTAACCATTAAAATTACAATCATTCCAGAATCACTGAAAACGTGGACGTTAGGGCGCAGTGACCGCGTCTTGACGACTTAACGAAGTTGTGTCTGCTGGAAGCTTAGCAAGTGAAGCTGAAAAAAGACTGACATATTGTCCGACAACTGAAATAAGACTGACATATTGTCTGAGAACTGAAATAACCTAAATTTACTCACGAATTAAAACAAAAAAGACTGAAGCTCGACATTTCAGGAAGTGATACGTCAGCCATCTTGTTGACAATGACGTTATGCTCTAAAAACAAACCATCTATGACCCCCCAACCCCGTGCGGGGCTCTGGTTGACATGTCTGCAGTGGTATGCCGGTTAAAGATGCGCTGCAACCGACCATCTAGCTTAACCCGGGGAGGGGGGGGACATAGCTACCATTGCGAGAACCTGCATGGGCAGACAAATGGCAGGCATGGTGTGTGCCGATATTGCAGTAACTGCAGTGCTGCTGCCAGCTGTGGACATATCTACAGTTGAAGTAGCGGTAGAAACAGGGTGCGAAGCATAACCGTTATGTTGCCGCTGATATCAGGGATGGCGTGGGTTGTGGCAACCTCATGCCGATTGATTCTGTACACACAGCCATTAAGGAGGCTGCTTCTTAGGCAACTGTTTCTTAGGCAACTGTTTCTTAGGAAACTGTTTCTTAGGCAACTGTTTCTTAGGCAACTGTTTCTTAGGCAACTGTTTCTTAGGCGACTGTTTCTTAGGCAACTGCTTCTTAGGCAACTGTTTCTTAGGCAACTGTTTCTTAGGCGACTGTTTCTTAGGCAACTGCTTCTTAGGAAACTGCTTCTTAGGCAACTGTTTCTTAGGCAACTGTTTCTTGGGAAACTGCTTCTTAGGCAACTGCTTCTTAGGAAACTGTTCCTTAGGCAACTGTTTCTTAGGCAACTGTTTCTTAGGCAACTGCTTCTTAGGAAACTGTTTCTTGGGCAACTGTTTCTTAGGAAACTGTTTCGTCCAAGCTACTATGTGAACGATTTACGAAGTGGAAAGCCACTCTAGAAACCCTTATGGGAGGGCTCCGGCATTTCACTAAGATTGTAAGGCTTAGATATTAGGATGTAAATATACTACCCCTGATCCCCGGGGAAAGTCGACTGCTGATGTTGGGAGAGCAAGAGATCACGACCAACCGGATATACTTAGGTTGGCATGACCCCGTAAAGAAATTCCCCCCCCCCCCGGGTGAAGTTACGAATGGGGGCTGTGTTAGCAGGGGGAGACCTACAACGTGCCACTTCGCGGCCCGATAGTAAGGGGTGTTTTCGGGCCCGAGCGATGTGCTTTGGGGAGATCATTAAGAACTCGCTGACAAATTTTACTAATATACATTTCATGAATATGTACTTCTAATAATTAACTTTTACATTTCTATTAAAAGCATTGTTAATTAAACTAAATACGTACGTGCATTTCCCTGATTACACTCCAACCCGAAAGAAACATGAAAAACAAATTAAGTTTGAACAAACAAGGAAAGAATTGATTAACCCATATGTTGCGGAAGTTTTTCTTCTTAAGCAGAAATAAAATTAAGGAAAGGGACAAAATTAGGTCAGAGAGGAACTGACATTACATTGATTTTAGCAAGAATAATTAAGTATATTTTAAAAGACGAAATCTTAAAGAAAATGAATTAAGTACTGAAAATTATTAACTCATTTTATAGCGAAGTCGGTTAGTTTGCTAAATGACATTAGTAAACTGTTCTTGTTAGATACTAATCAGGTTTTTGTAATTTAATGGCAGAAATCTACGAATATCACACCATCACCACCGTTATCCTACCATCACCACCGTTATCCCACCATCACCGCCGTTATCCCACCATCATTACCGTTATCCCACCATCACCGCCGTTATCCCACCATCATTGCCGTTATCCCACCATCTCCGCCGTTATCCCTGCATCACCACCGTAATACCACCTTCAACGCCGTTATTTGGCCAACCTCTCAACAGCAATTCGGTGCTTGTACGTAAATGCGCTATGACGCAGTGGCTGGTAACCTGAACGAAAACATGTTTGACAATTAAGTAACGCACACGTTCCCGGGTGAGGGTCTAGTACATTTGGCAATCAGCTCCAACTAAATTTTTACGAAAGATTTTTACAAACAAATTATGGGCTGCTCAAATGCATTGTTAGCAGCCCTGGTTTACGAAAGACTCGTCTGAAGAATTGCTTTGCGTGATGGCGATGAGAGGTGTCCGGCCTTAGAAATGACAACCGCAATTGGATGAGTGGGTTAAACGACTCTATATATAACGCTTAGTCAATTTAAACAATTTTCTTTTCTTTCAAGGAATTCATCACATCTAATGACTCTAGTATAGGAAAATTCTCATGGGATCAGAAATGTAAAAGTGCAGATGGCAATTTAATTTTTTTTTCTTTTTTTTTAATATGACGAATAAATATTTCTTCATTTTTTTAATAAATAGAATTTCTATAGACAATAAATGTTCACACCCTAATGACTGGCTTCATCCTGCACAAGGAACCCTCACCGCATTCCAGATAATGTCCATCCTCGCTCTGCATTTTCCTCCAACCTGCTTACAAATGGGGCACCTTTGTCCCAGCCTACCGACCTTCTCTATTCACCCTATTGTGCTCGCCGTCAGCTCTACCTTAACCTACCTTATCCCACCATAACCCACCCTAACAAACATTAACCCACTTAAACCCAGCTCATTCACCTTACCCCACCAGAACCCACCTTACCCTATGTTAACTTACCTAAACCAACTTTAACCCACCTTATACCACCATAACCCACCTTACCCTAACTTACCCCACCTTACCCCATGTTAACTTACCTAAACCAACCATAACCCACCCTAACCCACCTTAACCGACTTACTTTCAGCTTCGCATCAACCCTACAATACCATGCGCTATAAAACTATTCAATCAAACGACCCTCGTCTTCTACTTTCACCTCCACCTTGACCCTAAGCACAGTCTCTCTAGCTCCCCACCGTTATCCCACCATCACCACCGTTATCCCACCATCACCACCGTTATCCCACAATCACCGCCGTTATCCCGTCATCGCCGCCGTTATCCCGTCATCGCCGCCGTTATCCCACCATCACCACTGTTATCCCACCATCACCACCGTTATCCATCCAACCATCACGACCGTTATCCCGTCATCGCCGCCGTTATCCTGTCATCGCCACCGTTATTCCACCATCACCACCGTTATCCTACCATCACCACCGTTATCCCACCATCACCACCGTTATCGCACCGTCACCACCGTTATCCCACCATCACCACCGTTATCCCACCTTCACCACCGTTACCCCACGTCACCACCGTTACCCCACGTCACCACCGTTATCCCACCATCACCACCGTTATCCCACCATCACTGCCGTTATCCCACCATCACCCGATGGCAACGTATTATATACTACTAACACCTCCTTTATTCAACCGAGTCCATCGTTTCTCCACTGTGTCCACTGCTATTCCACCACCCCTCCCCCCAGATATCGAGCCCCACCTTTAGTTCAGCTAGACTTACCCTTGGAGAGAAACAAAAAGACATTGAAAAAAATATGAGTTAATTAATCATCTCGTAGAAGCTGTACAACGTCTGGAGACCCGGTTTAAAAATAAACTTTAAACCCTGAGGGTGAAGGGGGGAAAATGGAGATGGGGAGGGGTCTGAACACCTGACCGTCCTTGACACATTCTAATTCTGGACATCTGGCATCGCTTAACACGTGGCATCGTTGAACATCTGCCATCGCTGAACATCTTCCATCGCTGAACATCTGCCATCGCTCAACATCTGCCATGGCTCAACATCTGCCATCGCCGATCATCTGCCATCGCCGAACATCTGCCATCTCCGAACATCTGCTATCTCCGAGCATCTGCCATCGCCGAACATCTGCCACCGCCGAACATCTGCCATCGCCGATCATCTGCCATCTCCGAACATCTGCCATCGCTCAACATCTGCCATCGCTCAATATCTGCCATCACTGAACATCTGCCATCACTGAACATCGGGTCGGTAAACAAAATTTTAAAATCTGTATTCACGAGTTAATTTCAAATTACTATTTCATGGTATGTTACAGTTTAAGATAACGCATGGTTATTTGCGTTATCTTTTCAGCAAAGCTGTTTTTATTTCAAAATTCATAAGCTGCGAATAGAATTTCAGTGTAACTTCAACAGCCGGAAAATGTCAAACCACAAATAGCTGGATATCAAGTTCTAGGTTTCTCTTCACCTAAATGATCCTTACTGCCAAGGGGGGAGACGCATAAACGAATTATTATTATTTTTTTAATCCCGACAAATTATAGTCCAATGGGCGGATGTCGCTCCTGTTAACAAGTTCGCTGTTTCTAAATAAATCCAAGAAGTTAATCCCGTCAAGGGATTTGTGTCTCACGTAATCTCTTCTTACCACAACGCCCCCTGCGTTCACTGATATCACCCGAAGCCGTATTATTATTCCTCGTTGGGACACGTTTTGCCCCTACACTCCCATAGCGGGCGAGCAACTTATTGGAACGCTTGTATGGATATATGGATGTAGCAATGCACGGATATATGCGTTTTAAAGTGTATGGCTGTCTGGATGTTTAATATGTGTGAATTCAGATAAGCAAAAATGTAGAATGAATATGTTTAAACCTGACGAATATATGTATGATTGGAGGAGTCTTGTGTCTTGGAGTATACAAATCTTGAAGTTGCAAATCTAGAAGTGTGTACTCTTGCAGTTGAAGATTTTGAAGTTTAGGCTCTTGGAGTTTAGGTCTTTGAGTTTGAAACTGTTAGAGTTGAAGCTCTTGAAATTGAAGCCCTCGAAGCTGAAGCTCGTAGAGTTTAAGCTCTTAGAGTTGAAGCTCTTGAAATTAAAGCCCTTGGAGTTGAACCTCTCAGAGCTGAAGTTCTTGAAGATCGAAAACTTAAATCAGAAGCTCTAGACGTTGAAATTCTTGAAGTTGAAGCTCTTGAAATTAAAGCCCTTGGAGTTGAACCTCTTAGAGCTGAAGTTCTTGAAGATCGAAAACTTAAATCAGAAGCTCTAGACGTTGAAATTCTTGAAGTTGAAGCTCTTGAAATTAAAGCCCTTGGAGTTGAACCTCTCAGAGCTGAAGTTCTTGAAGATCGAAAACTTAAATCAGAAGCTCTAGACGTTGAAATTCTTGAAGTTGAAGCTCTTGAAATTAAAGTCCTTGGAGTTGAACCTCTCAGAGCTGAAGTTCTTGAAGATCGAAAACTTAAATCAGAAGCTCTAGACGTTGAAATTCTTGAAGTTGAAGCTCTTGAAATTAAAGCCCTTGGAGTTGAACCTCTTAGAGCTGAAGTTCTTGAAGATCGAAAACTTAAATCAGAAGCTCTAGACGTTGAAATTCTTGAAGTTGAAGCTCTTGAAATTAAAGCCCTTGGAGTTGAACCTCTTAGAGCTGAAGTTCTTGAAGATCGAAAACTTAAATCAGAAGCTCTAGACGTTGAAATTCTTGAAGTGGAAGCTCTTGAAATTAAAGCCCTTGGAGTTGAACCTCTTAGAGCTGAAGTTCTTGAAGATCGAAAACTTAAATCAGAAGCTCTAGACGTTGAAATTCTTGAAGTTGATGCTCTTGAATTTCGAAATTTTAAAGTTGAAGGTCTTCATCAGACTGGACATTACTTGGACATTAAATGGTCGGTAGTTTGGTGCGCTACGGTATTGCGTGTCGTTTGAATCAATGTTATGGTAGGCTATCATAGTATACTTTAAAAATTAGAATACGGTGATGCCAAGGGTGATTGATAGCACCCATCTAGATAGTAGCGTAGTGAGTTAACGATGCGAGTGGGGCTGAACAGTAGCGAGACCACTTCCACTGAGCCAGTTCCTGATGGCTTCGAAAGAGATCAGAGCCTCGGTCAATTCAATTGTTTGGACACGTCGAGTAAAGCACCCGCTCTTTGTTACTGTAGTTCTTTTGACCTCTCAACATGTCTACATAATCCCGAAATTCTTAAGTCCACGCTCACCTACACGCCTCCCAACCCCCTCCCTTGCCATCCCATAATCGATTTTCCCTCAAAGTAATTCGTCTTTAGCTCTTGCACGGGGAATTAAAACTAGAGAACTTAACATTTTCACAGCTTGCCCTCTGAACATTTATTTCCCCAAACTAATTATTATTCAACCTTTAGGCGAATGACCTAGATCAGTGGTTCTCAACCTTTCTACGCGACCCTTTAATACAGTTCCTTATGTCAAATTATTTTCGTTGCTACTTCATAACTGTAGAGTATTTGTGTTTTCCGAGGGTCTTAGGCGACCCCTGGCAAATGGTCTTTCGATCCCCAAAGGAGTCGCGACCCACAGGTTGAGAACCGCTGTCCTAGATTTGAAAAAACTAAACTGCTCCATCCCGACCACTCTACTGTAACAGAGCTGAAGTGAAGAAACACAAGACAACCTCGCATTTTGTTTTTATTCTGTTGATCAAAATAACTATTTCCCGTTCACACAAAGACATTATTTACCTTTTAAAACTATTTTGGTAATTAGGAATAAAAAAATGTTTTTAAATGTTTTTTTTTAAAGAAAACATGAAGATTTAGTTTAATGTTCGAGCCCCTCACGAGTTGGCTCCCGTGCAACTGGGCTTATGGGCGACAAAATGAAGGAAATACACAAAGATCCAACATTATCTTTAAAAACAAAAACCAAATCATCTTTTTTTAAAAGTTATGTTGATGTTATAAAAAATCTTTATTTTAAAAGCTCCCACAACATGCAAAGAAAGACCTGCACTGCTTTATGCGGTAAACAACAATTTGTTCTTTCTTTTTGTATGCCGTGTCATACATTTAAAGAGCACCCCCCCCCCCCATACCTTACCGAATAGAAGGCATTAAGTGCTAACGGACACTTTGAGACTCCCTTATCAACTCTTAACGTGAGACCAAGCGCTCGCACGGGCGTGAACGAACAATAAACACGATGTGCGGCCGGTCAAACATTGAGTGATTCGCCCGCTTGGTCCCACGTTTTTTTCCACTTTTTTATTTTTAGCTCTCTTACACTCTTTGATAGTATTGAGGCCTAACACAAGTCCCGGCAACACTGAGACGACTACGAAGATAACTTTCGAACTGTCGTACATTAACAATGCTGATATGGGAATTAACATCTGTTTGAAAATGATTTAATGCAGACACATATGCGATTATAATATGTGAAGGGGCTCCTAAGGTGACTGGTCGCCACGGTCAATGACGTGGACTGGGCTGTACTGCATGGATGTCGACTGGGCGGTACGGCCATGGACATCGCTTGGGCGGTACGGCCATGGACGTCGACTGAGCAGTACGGCCATGAACATCGACTGGGCGGTCCGGCCTTGGACATCGACTGGGCGGTCCGGCCATGGACATCGCCTGGGCGGTACGGCCATGGGCATCGACTGGGCGTTACGGTACGGCCATGGGCATCGACTGGGCGATACGGCCATGGACATTGACTGGGTGGTACGGCAATGGACATTGACTGGGCGGTACGGCCATGGACATCGACTGGACCACATTGAGGGATTCGCCCATTGGTCCCACATTATTAGCTCCCTTACACTCTTGATGATATTGAAGCCTAACACAACTCCCGCCAACACTGAGACGACTACGAAGATAATCTTCGAACGTTCGTACAGTAACGATGCTGATATTATTGTCTGGTCATAAAAATACTGCAGTACTGTAATCATTATTTTTAAATCCTTCTACAGAAAAATAAATGTTATAAGACTGATTAAAGCAGCTGAACATTATCTGAAGGGCATGCTGCTAACTCGAGTCTTGCACAATATCTAAAGGTAAGGCGGACAACGCGAATTATTGCAAAATATATGAATGTCATGCTGCTAACTCGAATCTTGCACAATATCTGAAGGTCATGCTGCTAACTCGAATCTTGCACAATATCTGAAGGTCATGCCGCTAACTCGAATCTTGCACAATATCTAAAGGTAATGCTGCTAACTCGAATCTTTCACAATATCTGAAGGTCATGCTGCTAACTCGAATCTTGCACAATATCTGAAGGTCATGCTGCTAACTCGAATCTTGCACAATATCTGAAGGTCATGCCGCTAACTCGAATCTTGCACAATATCTGAAGGTCATGCTGCTAACTCGAATCTTGCACAATATCTGAAGGTTATGCTGCTAACTCGAATCTTGCACAATATCTGAAGGTCATGCTGCTAACTCGAATCTTGCACAATATCTGAAGGTCATGCCGCTAACTCGAATCTTGCACAATATCTAAAGGTCATGCCGCTAACTCGAATCTTGCACAATATCTGAAGGTCATGCCGCTAACTAGAATCTTGCACAATTTCTGAAGGTCATGCTGCTAACTCGAATCTTGCACAATATCTGAAGGGCATGCTGCTAACTCGAATCTTGCACAATATCTGAAGGTCATGCTGCTAACTCGAATCTTGCTTTTACTTTTAAAACTATTCATTTTTCGTTTCGTGTTATATTTTCGCTCTGCATAAAACGCGAGCACCATTTAGTCACGACAGCAATAAGATCATCTATCTATTAGACATCAATTAGATCATCTATCTATTAGACAGCAATAAGATCATCTATCTATTAGACAGCAATAAGATCATCTATCTACTAGACAGCAATAAGATCATCTATCTATTAGATAGCAATAAGATCATCTATCTATTAGATAGCAATAAGATCATCTATCTATTAGACAGCAATAAGATCATCTATCTATTAGACAGCAATAAGATCATCTATCTATTAGACATCAATTAGATCATCTATCTATTAGACAGCAATAAGATCATCTATCTATTAGACAGCAATAAGATCATCTATCTATTAGACAGCAATAAGATCATCTATCTATTAGATAGCAATAAGATCATCTATCTTTTAGATAGCAATAAGATCATCTATCTATTAGACAGCAATAAGATCATCTATCTATTGGACATCAATAAGATCATCTATCAAATGGACAGCAATAAGATCATCTATCTATTGGACAGCAATAAGATCATCTATCTTTTAGATAGCAATAAGATCATCTATCTATTAGATAGCAATAAGATCATCTATCTTTTAGATATCAATAAGATCATCTATCTATTAGACAGCAATAAGATCATCTATCTTTTAGATATCAATAAGATCATCTATCTTTTAGATAGCAATAAGATCATCTATCTTTTAGATAGCAATAAGATCATCTATCTATTAGATAGCAATAAGATCATCTATCTTTTAGATAGCAATAAGATAATGTTCTATATTAATAGTACTGAGTGGGAGAAAAAAGGCTGTCACGCGGGACGTGTGAACTCAGGTAAAAAAAATATTCTTTAGAGAAAGACGACTATTATTCAGTGTTGTTACTGTTCGTGTTCCCCGCAGCGAGCTTCAAGCACAACGTCTGAACTCCTTTAGTTCGCTATCTTCGTTATACTGCGACTTTTGTTTTGTGAGCCTTTATGTTATAAAATGAAGATCTAATCCAGCGGTTTCTCAACCTGTGGGTCGCGACCCCTTTGGGGGGCCCACGATTCCTTTCACAGGGGTCGCCTAAGACCATCGGAAAACACACAGACTCTACAGTTATAAAGTAGCAACGAAAATAATTTTGTAGTTGGGGGTCGTCGCAACAACACGAGGAACTGTATTTAAGGGTCGCAGCATAAGAAAGGCTGAGAACCACTGATCTAATCTGTCGACGGGTTTGTTTGTTTTTTTGTACAACGTCATCTCTACCCCCGGGATACGGCAACTGCCTGTTCCCATCAGTAGGTCATTTCTTGACACAAACGGTTGAAGAAGACAATGCGCTCTCAGTGCGACACAGGGCAGTAGATTTCGTTGCACAGTATATAGAAAATGGGAAGCTACTAATTATTATTTTTTGACCCAGTTGGACCCACCGGAGTTATTTTCTCAAAATATCCGGACCCGGTTTGAAATAAAACATCTGTTTCCGGTTGAGCCCCAGTATATGAATATTATTATATTTATTTTGTGATCAACCACGCATTGCTATGACATCGTCCACAAGTAGACATTGCTAATCACTTTAATTTAAATACATTACAGAAATTGTTTATTTCGTTTAGTAAATATTTACATTATTACCATCGGGTCATTTCGATCAAACAAGTGATCAGCTGAGAATAACAATTAAATTGAGGCGGAACAGGGGCTGTAGCGGTGGGGGCGCCTCTGTTTCGGGGTGGGGGTGCCCCTGTTTCGGGGTGGGGGTAGTCTCTTCACCTAATGCTCTTATAAGAAACACGTGACATAAACACCAGCTGATCCTGTTGTTTATTTTTATAACCGGACATCAAGAGTCAGGCATGGTAGAGAAATGGAAATATGGCAGAAAACATGGCCACTGCAGCTGTGGCAACTGCTCACACCGAAAGACGTGAACGGGGGGCAACGCTGCTGTATGGCACTTAGTGTACAGTTATTGTATGGCATTTAGTGTGCAGTTATTATGCCATACAATAACTATTCACTAAATGCCACACAATAACTACACATAAATACCATACAATAACGAAACACTAAATGCCATCAATAACTGCACACTAAATGCCATACAATAACTGCACACTGAATGCCATACAATAACTGCACACTAAATGCCATACAATAACTGCACACTAAGTGCCATACAATAACTGCAACCTAAATGCCATACAATAACTGCACACTAAATGCCATATAATAACTGCACACTAAATGCCATACAATAACTGCACACTAAATGTCATACAATAACTGCACACTAAGTGCCATACAATAACTGCACACTAAATGCCCTACAATAAATTCCAACTAAATGCCATACAATAACTGCACACTAAATGCCATACAATAACTGCATACTAAATGCCATACAATAACTGCACACTAAATGCCATACAATAACTGCACACTAAATGCCATACAATAAATTCACACTAAATGCCATACAATAACTGCACACTAAATGCCATACAATAACTGCACACTAAGTGCCATACAATAACTGCACACTAAATGTTCGACAATGACTTCCCACTAAATGCCATACAATAACTGCACACTAAATGCCCTACAATAACTGCACACTAAATGACATACAATAACTGCACACTAAATGACATACAATAACTGCACACTAAATGCCATACAATAACTGCACACTAAATGTCCTACAATGACTTCCCACTAAATGCCATACAATAACTGCACACTAAATGCCATACAATAACTTCACACTAAATGCCATACAATAACTGCGCACTAAATGCCATACAATAACTGCACACTAAATGTCATACAATAACTGCACACTAAATGCCATACAATAACCGCACACTAAATGCCATACAATAACTGCACACTAAATGCCATACAATAACTGCACACTAAATGCCATACTTAGTGTGAGTCTAGCAGACTCAGAAACACACGACAATAATACATATTCGGTGTATAAAGTAGTACTTATTCTGTGTATAAAGTAGTACTTATTCTGTGTATAAAGTAGTACTTATTCTGTGTATAAAGTAGTACTTATTCTGTGTATAAAGTAGTACTTATTCTGCATATCCCCGGGATTTTGAGGTGATGCTACATGACCAATCAATATGTAATGACGTCAATAAACTTATAGTTTTGTGTTATTGATCAGAGTTATAGTACGTGGGACTAACATATAGGATATCCAATCACAGGGTCATGGTCTGGGGTTCACTCCCCACCAAAGTCAAAACCAGACAATGCTATGCGTAGTGCAGAAGATCGAGAGGGATGGAGAAAAATAGTTTTCATTTCATCTGTGGCGCCCCAACGGTCCAAGGACCAAGGGACATGATGATGAGGATGTTGATGATGATGATGAATTCCAAGACAATAACTGTACACATATATCAGATTTTTGACGTTACTTGCCTATCAATATTTTGACCGCTTCGTCCTACGTAGTACGCTACCTTCTTTAATCCCCCGCTACAGTCTCATTAGCTTCTCTAATAGCAAGGAACGGTCATGAAAATTTCCCACAAAACATTTTGTTCTTTTTTCTTTTAAACCACTCGTGGCCCCATGACCCGTGTGATAAAGATTAACATGAAATCTGTTTATGGTGATGAGCATTGTCTTGTACAAGACTCTGATGGTCTGAAACAGACTTTATGACGGCGAGACGCCCTCTTAACGGCAACAGCGACTAATCTCATTATACTTAAGATTAAAAGACAGTTAAATTAGTTGTGGGTTTTTATCTTTTGTGATTTGAAAGTATTCGAAAGAATATGGGTTGTGGAGTAGAGCTTGGGTTGTTGGCAGGGGACGGGGTAGGAATTTTCAGATACGGGTTGTGATGTTTGAATGGAGTTTCGATGGTCAGATAGGGTTTGTGACGATTTGATGAGGTTGCTATGTTCAGATGGTGTAGTGATGTTCAGATGGGGTTGTGAAGTTCAGATGGTGTAGTGATGTTTGAAGTGGGTTGTGATGTTCAGATGGGGTTGTGATGTTCAGATTGTGTAGTGATGTTCAGATGGGGTTGTGATGTTCAGATGGGATTCAGATAAGTGTTTGGGGCATTGATGGGGGAATGGGATAGGAAATGAAGGTGTAGAGATCGGATTGTTCAAAGAGAATAAAATGGTAGATGGAGGATAGTGTGGTGGACGCTAGAGGGAGGATAGCGGGGTAGGCGGTAGAGGCAGGATAGTGTGGTAGACTGTAGAAGGAGGATAGTGTGGTAGACTGTAGAGGGAGGATTGTGTGATAGACTTCAGAGGGAGGATATTGTTAGTAGACGCTAGATGGAGGATAGTGTGGTAGGCGGTAGAGGCAGGATAGTGTGGTAGACTGTAGAAGGAGGATAGTGTTAGTAGACGGTAGAGGGAGGATAGTGTTAGTAGACGGAGAGGGATAATAGTGTTAGTAGACGGTAGAGGGAGGATAGTGTTGTAGACTGTAGAGGGAGGATAGTGTGGTAGACTATCAGCATCAGCTTTTTGGAAACATCTGAATATATTTCCAATGAATGTTCTTTACCAAAGGTTGATCCCTTACAGCGTCCCAATCAGCATACTCCTCCTTAAATTTCAGAATAATAATATAGTTAGTGACATGAGTATCCATCCTTCGTTCTGTCTTTCTTTTTCTTTCTTTCTTTCTCTCCGTCTTTCCCGTTTTCCTTTCTTTCTGTCTGTCTCTCTCTCTTAGTCTCTCTCTCCACGTTCTCTCCCACACTCTCTCACCTCTCAAATCTTTTCCCCCCTCCTGCTCTTCTCCTCTCTCTCCCTTCTCTCTTCCTTCTCTCTCCCCCTCTTTCTCCCCCTCTCTATCCCCATCTCTCTCCAACTTTCTATCCCCCTCTCATATCCCTCTCTATCCCCCCTCTCACACCCCTCTCTATCCCACCCCCATCTCTCTCTCTTCTCACTACAGTTTCGGTTGCGCTCCATATTTAACTACATCTGTTTTCTTAGGACGAGTTGACAATCAACAAACATCAGCGCTTATGGGCAGTTTAATACGGTTTGTTGGCTATGAGAAGAACACTGTTCTAGGGTCAACTTTCCTCCTTCCATCCACACTGGATGGCGACAAGGAATAGGGCTTGACATTTCTCAGACCGGAAAACGTCATAGCGCACTACGTAATGTTACTATTTTTAGAACGGCGGACAAATAAATCTGAAAACACGGTATACAACGAAGAATCTTTTCTACAACTAGTCCCCAACACTAGACAAAAATTGAAATTGGAATGATAATCAAAATGTTAGTTCACAAACTTTTTTGGCTTTCTTTTAGCTTTCTACTAAATTGCCATCTAAAAAGAAATAATTAAAATAAAAATGCATGCAAATGGGCGGGGCAGATTGTTTATTATTCTGAAACTAAAAAGATAAAAAACAGTGGGCAATTTAATAACTATAGGCTAAGATTTTTTTATAACTATGTTATTCAGGAAACTCTGTTACACATGTAGCAAATTTGAAGAAAACACAAATAAACACAATAATAATCGATGAAAAGTTCCCTATTTGTATGCACCGTTAAATTCTTAATTTTTGTTTTTAAACTATCAATTTTTGCAAGTGTTCATGCTATATGTTAAAAGATGCCCGAGATTTCGTACACCCTTTCAATCAGGAATCCACACAAATACAATTGATGGACTTTGGGTGCAGGTTAAGCGTAAATTGGCCTGTTTCCAAACTACTTCATTGTGTGCTTTCCAGTGGCGCTTTCACTTACACACAAACACACACACAAACACACACACAAACAAACACACAAAAAACACAAACATACACACACAAACAAACAAACACACATACACACAAACAAACGTACACACATACACAAACACACAGACCAACCAACCAACAAACCCACCCACCCACCCACACACACCCCAACACACAGAGAGAGAGAGAGAGAGAGAGAGTAAGAAAGAGAGAGAGACATACACACACAACTTGAACATGTTTCCGACAGTTGTTAAGTGACTATTTTCACATTTGACCATTTACTCATGGTAAAACATTATTAAACTGACATTCGATTTAGGCCTACTACTACTAGTGTTATGCAATATCAATAGGCCTACTACTACTAGTGTTATGAATTAGGCCTACTACTACTAGTGTTATGAATTAGGCCTACTACTACTAGTGTTATGAATTAGGCCTACTACTACTAGTGTTATGCAATATCAATAGGCCTACTACTACTAGTGTTATGAATTAGGCCTACTACTAGTGTTATGCATTAGGCCTAATACTACTAGTGTTATGCATTAGGCCTACTACTACTAGTGTTATGAATTGGGACTACTACTAGTGTTATGAATTTTGGACCTGCGTTCGGATGATCCCAATCCCCTAACACCACATAAATTAGTGTGTTTCTCTCAATCTCTCTCAAAACGTATTATGCCATTTTATTATTGAGATTGTGGATTTTTGTAAGTGGTGTAAATATTTCATTAAATATAGTTGAAAACAATATTTTGATTTAGGTTAAGAGTCACTTCGCTAACACAGCAGTACTGAACATTGTTGGCATTTTGTCCGCATAATTACCCGGATGATTACAGCAATTCTATTTATAGATTTCCGCCATTAAATGACAAGCCCTATACAAAAACAACCCACCTGGTTGAGCATAGTGGGTTTTTTTTATTGACGCGACCACACCGGATGACGACATGTTCACAAGATGTCAACTCTTTGCCAGATGGCTGACACTCTAATCTGAGCTCACGACCACACCGGATGACGACATGTTCACAAGATGTCAACTCTTTGCCAGATGGCTGACACTCTAATCTGAGCTCACGACCACACCGGATGACGACATGTTCACAAGATGTCAACTCTTTGCCAGATGGCTGACACTCTAATCTGAGCTCACGACCACACCGGATGACGACATGTTCACAAGATGTCAACTCTTTGCCAGATGGCTGACACTCTAATCTGAGCTCACGACCACACCGGATGACGACATGTTCACAAGATGTCAACTCTTTGCCAGATGGCTGACACTCTAATCTGAGCTCACGACCACACCGGATGACGACATGTTCACAAGATGTCAACTCTTTGCCAGATGGCTGACACTCTAATCTGAGCTCACGACCACACCGGATGACGACATGTTCACAAGATGTCAACTCTTTGCCAGATGGCTGACACTCTAATCTGAGCTCACGACCACACCGGATGACGACATGTTCACAAGATGTCAACTCTTTGCCAGATGGCTGACACTCTAATCTGAGCTCACGACCACACTGGATGACGACATGTTCACAAGATGTCAACTCTTTGCCAGATGGCTGACACTCTAATCTGAGCTCACGACCACACCGGATGACGACATGTTCACAAGATGTCAACTCTTTGCCAGATGGCTGACACTCTAATCTGAGCTCACGACCACACCGGATGACGACATGTTCACAAGATGTCAACTCTTTGCCAGATGGCTGACACTCTAATCTGAGCTCACGACCACACCGGATGACGACATGTTCACAAGATGTCAACTCTTTGCCAGATGGCTGACACTCTAATCTGAGCTCACGACCATCCGCTTGCTACAGTATTCAGGTATTCAGATACAAAATTTTTTTACAAACCACTATCAATCGGAGAACTCTCAAACATTTAACCTACCAACTGCCTACCCCTGTGCTCACGCAGTATTTTAACTATTCGCTTGTTTATGGACCCTACCAATCACAACACTGGCCCTCGCAAAATCACTCACACCAGCTCAATATACGCAACCATTCCATACACAAATCGGCCGTGGTCACAAAACTGTTCAGTTTTAACAACACACATGTAATTTCAAGATAATTGTTGAGCACAACCACCGATATATTAGCTAATAATTTTTTATTTATTTAATTTTTTAAATAATTTTTTTGTGTTGGTTCTTGAAAATTCCGTTATGAATTATTTCATTTAGTAATTTGTTGAATTCAGTCAGCATTGATTCGGTGCACTTAAAAGCTGCATATTTGACAATGTGTGCATTCCATGCTTGCAGACAAATCTATTCACCTGGCCTGTACGCCCATCTCCTCCAGCTGAACCGACAACCTCCATACGAGAGATAAACGCCAATTAATGAGGAACTTGCATTTAAGACTTGTTTCTAGGGCTAATGTTTTTGTTTTATTCGTGCTGCTATGCTCCTGCGCTGATAACTAGATTCAAAGGAAACATTTTTTTTCAAAGGAAATATCTTGTAATATTTTTGTTTTTGTTAGCTGATGTCATGGTGATATAAAATAGCAGGAACTTTTGCAGAGAAGAAAATCTGGGGGAGAGAGAGTTATTCCAAAAATACGGCCCATGAAATTGTCGTTTTATAACACAAATGGGGCAGCGTCCGCTGTAACGGTGAGGACAGTGTGGGTGGGCCAGGCCCGTACTGAGGAAAGGCAGCACCCGAAAGGAAGCCCAAATAATGGGGCCCACCAATATAGAAAGAATTGCTGCGCGAGGTGGACCAGTTTTTGTTTTTTATAAAAAAAACGATGTTGGAAACCGTTGTCTTCGTGAAGAACAGGGCAATTTATCTTTTAAGTTACGAAGTGGCTATTGATACACGGGTACCAGAATTGAGAAGTTGATATTAAAAACGATTTAAAATATTATTGTTGGGTTTGTAAGATCAAATGAGTTATCAAATGAAAGATAATTGAATGTACTATACGTTTATAATCTTAATTCTTCAGTTTTATTAAAATAAACTATTACAAATGACACCCGAATGGCATTGAGCCTAATGGTACCCGGGTGCGAATGGCGGCGCTGCGTGTCCGGGTCCATTTTGACTAATGCTATTCGGATGTCATTTGTAGTAGTTTATTTTAGTTTAAATGAAGAATTAAGTTTACAAACGTATAGTCCATTCAATTATCTTTTTATGTGATACATCATTTGGTCTTACAAAGCCAACAATAATATTTTAAATCGTTTTTTTAATCCCAACCTCTCCATTCTGGTACCCGTGTACCAATAGGTGCTGCCTTTAAGTTACTTTAAATGTCCCATCTAAATACGATTTAGCCGCCTCATTCCATGATGTTGTCGCTCTGGTGCTTGTGCCCCATTCGCCCCTCCCTTCTCACGGCCGTGATGAAGGAGCCCTTGAGATACTGTTCCGGGCAACCGATGTGGAGCTAGGTGGGGAGGGGGGCGACTCTATTTGGATATGTTGAGTGAGAAATTGTCAATAAACTGGAAATTAAAAGTGAATGTAATTTTTAGTGGGAGTTGGCAGAGGGAGAAATGGTTCAGAGATAGTAAGAGAATGCTATGTATAAGAGAAAAAGAGAGATGTAGAGAGACACTATTACCGAATATAGGAATAATGTACATTAAATTTTAATTTAAAAATGCAAGGAAAGATGGGGTCGGGGGGGGGGGGGGGAAGAGATAATCTTGACGTGAAAGAATGGACAGAATGGCAACGGACATAGACGTCATGTCAATAAAAGGGGCCAAATAGCAAGCACAATCACAAGAAGCACAATCACAATCACAAGTAAAAAAAAAAACATCTGCTAATGGACATCAATTATCTATGCACACTGGGCGCACAAGCGTGGTTCTCGACGTCGATTGGTTTCCCAGCAGGACAAAGGCGGGTGGCATGGGTATAGACAGAGGTTCGTGGTTGCTAGGGCAAAACAAGATGGACGGCGACCTCGTTCTGGTGGGCGAGAAAATGGAAAGTCTCTGAGATTGCAATCAACTGGACTCATCATAAAAAAATCTCTCCCAATGGCATCAACAGACTTATGTCTGGGTTTCCAATTATGTCAAATGTGAGTGCGTACGTCAGTTATTGCTCGGATTGCGCAGTGTTGGTTTACCGGGGTGTTTGTGTAGCGCGGTGTTGGTGTACCGGGGTGTTTGTGTAGCGCGGTGTTAGTGGATCACGGTATTGGTGTAGCGCTGCGTTAGTGTTGGTGTAGCGTGGTGTTGGTGTAGCGTGGTGTTGGTGTAGCATGGTGTTGGTTTAGCATGGTGTTAGTGTAGCGTGGTGTTAGTGGATCACGGTATTGGTGTAGCGCTGCGTTAGTGTTGGTGTAGCGTGGTGTTGGTGTAGCGTGGTGTTGATGTAGCGTGATGTTGATGTATCACGGTGTTGATGTAGCGTGCTGTTGATGTGTCTGTGTGTTGTGGTATTGTTTTCTAGCATTTTGACCACATCGGAGTACATCGCTATCTAAGTTGTATAGATTACAATTTGTGTAGATGTTCGTTTTTTCTTTTATATTTGACTTGTTATCTATATTTTAATAATATAAGGTTTAATTTCTCCCATCCAGAATACAGTGTTCAATTTCTCCCATCCAAACTACAATGTTTAATTTCTCCCATTCAAACTGCAATGTTCAATTTCTACCATCCACAATACAGTGTTCAATTTCTCCCATCCACACTACAGTGTTCAATTCCTCCCATCCACACTACAGTGTTCAATTCCTCTCATCCACACTACAGTGTTCAATTCCTCCCATCCACACTACAGTGTTCCATGTCTGCCATGCAGAGAATTGGATCGTTGACTCCGTAAAACCAAATTCCTAACTTTACAGCGATGCGATCCCGTCTCTTTGTTATACTGCACTCTCCTGTAAGTTTCATCTGCCTTTTCTTTTCTGTTCTATTTGTATTTTGAGGGAACTTGTACTTGCCCCAGTGACGTAGTAAGGAGAGGGTGGTCCACCCCGGTCGTAACTTAGTTCCTTTATTTGAAGGGGTGACATTTTCGACCAACTGCCCGAATTTTTACGTGAAAGAGGCACGGAAAAATCTTGTCCCGCCTCAAGGGGTTCTAACCCTCGCTACGCCGCTGGCTTGCTCCGAGTCTTTTTCTTCCCACCTTTTAAAAATATATCATAAATTTGCCTTTGTTCGTGATTGGTTGTCAAAATCTTCGGACGGCTAATTGACCCACTTCCAGTCAACTTATCGAGCTGAAACTTGGCACATAGACTTGTTGCCGATGTCAACACATTCTCTCAAATGTTCAGCCCCAAAACCCCGATCATCACAATTTATCAATGAGGGAAAAGCTGATTTCATAAAATAAAAATTTCCGATAACTGTGCTAAAAGAGATTCTTGAAATAAAATAATCAATACCTCAAGTGCTTTTGGTGCGTACTATTTTTTTTTTGGCTCTTTTTTCAAGTAGTTGGTGAAATAAATCTGCTGTGTTCAAGCGAGTGTGTCATTAGAATATTAATATAGATAAGAGCCGTTAAAAATAGCGTTTTCGATCCTTGAGGGGTTGGGTGGGGGGGGGGCACTTTTTAGAAGTCTTATAAATTTTGCTATTTGTATGCATGCTGTTTCAAATTTTCAGCCCCATAACTCCCTGGGTGAATTTTACATTTAATAAAGGATTTATACGAAAATCTTTTGTTCCCAAGCCTGCCCAAGGGTTTAAGTTTAAACATTAAATCGGTGTTTAAAAAGACAATGATTTTAGGCTGCGACTAACACAAATGGCATCCGAATAGCATTGAGTCTAATGGGACCCGGGTGCGAATGGAGACGATGCGTGTCCGGGTCCATTTTGACTAAATGCAATTCGGATGTCATTTGTGGTCGTTTATTTTAGTTAAATTGGAGAAGTAAGTTTACAAGCGTATATTCCATTCAAATGTCTTTCATTTCATACCTAATTTTGACTTAAGAACCCAGCAACAATATTTTAAATAGTTTTTTTAATCCCAACCTCTCACTTCTGTACCCGGGTACCAATGTCCACTTTGATGACTTAAGTATGATGTGTTCAACGGATGGAGGCCTCGGAGCCGAAACGTTTCGGTTTTCATTGCGTCTACTTTATGAAAGCCTGAATAGACTTTTTCATTGACGCACAATTTGTGTTTGCCTTTAATCTTTCTCGACCGTGTCTCTTTGATGTTGACTCATTGACTTGGTTGACGGGGCAAGGATACGTCGATCGATGCGGCATTCAACAGATACGTTTTTTTAAACAAAATTAATAATAATTGGTACACTCAATGGGTGACAGATTCAGATACGAACTCGAAGCTGACTGGAACAAAACCACACTTAACTGATGTGTTAGTCTAGAACAAAAATGGAATTGAAAATGTATGGTAGTTCTATTTCAGCAAATAGGCCGTAGATCAATCTAAAAAACATTTGCGGAAGTTCTAAGTGATCAAATAGGTGGCCAGCAGGACTGTGAAGGTAATCTCTTTTTGAAGGTTTCAATAATATTTTGTGTAAGACTTCTCATGCTTGCTTACGTAACGGCCCCGTTCTAATAATTGACAATGTCCAATTAGGCCCAAGCGGTTGAAATTTTGCCTTTTTTTTTCTTTTCAAATAAATATTATCCTCATGAGCTAGACCAGACGTCGGCAAAGTTTTCTTCACACGCGCGCGACACACTCTCGGCCTTTCCACGACTAAACGGCTTCTTCAGCAGACAAGACAAAACAAGAAACAAAAAAACAAAAAAATAAATGGACATTTAAAGCTTATATCTATACGTGTTCAAAGATTCGGATCCTTCCAGACCCTCATATATATGATTATTACCATGCTTTTTTATAACGTTTTTTTTTAAATTTCTTTGTAATAAGCTGATATGACGTTGATTTGTACTCACGGTGCCAAACACACAAATGTTAATTGGCAATAATAAAAATTTAAAAAAGACAACCCGTTTTTATCGGACTTACCGGGAATGTCCACTTAATCAGCTCAGCCCACGCCTTTATTTGGGTGGGAAATCCTGTTGTTCTGTGTCAAGATCTAATTTTTTAAACGGGTTTACAGGAGTTCTCTGTGCTTTGTTTTGTTTTTTCAAAACAAAATTCCTCTTACAGAAGTATCTTAATTTTGTTAGTCAGTTTTCTTTTATAGTGAAAACAAAATAGCGCAAGAAGAGTAGCCATGCATTAACTCTAAAATATGAGCTCGTTAATCAGGGGTTCTAAAACTGTATGATGTACAATAATTTATTTTCAGGTTGTGATTTCTAACAAGCAATCATCGGAAAAAAAATATGGGAGCGACTGCGATTGCGTTGCTAAATAAGAAAAAAGTAAAAATATGGAAAACGTGGATACAAAAAATTTGAAAGAACGTCACGTACCGACTAAAAGCCTTTTCGGGCGAACAACTTATGGTAACAAGTAAACTATAAAATGAAGTAAAATGAGCTACGTTTTAAAGTAGGAATTGCTGTTTTTACAGTGTGAGAACAAACTGAGCGGTAGCCAGCCGCGCAATTTGCGGTCAAATCAATCTGGGTTTTACCTTAGACCAGCCTGTATTCATATCAATCTGTGTTGCACCGCAGACGATTCTCTTGTCACATCAGTCTTGATTGGGTCCAATCAACGTTATTTAATACTGAGTAATATCTAACACGAATAGTGTTTACAATTGATAAACATTTTGTGCAGCCTATTTCAACTGGCAATGGCGTCATCTCATACAACACGGTTCAGGACAGTTCAATGATTTTGGTATTATTTTATTTAGACCCCACAGTCCTGATAAAAACTGGTTTCTCAGTGCTCACTTTAAATTATCCAAATAATTTTTTTTGTATTTTTTTTTTGAGAACCGCGGGTCGCAATCATTAAAATTCTTTAAACAAATGGCTTTCCTGCTGGTCAAGCTAAGGAGTTGAGAACCATAGCCTCCCTGCCCCCCCCCCCCCCCCCCCATATAACGAATTCATCACCAAATCGAGATATCAAAATAAACTCCCTATTTATATGAAAATCATCGTCAATACCAAGTGGACTGTGAACGAACAAGGGAAGATAATTGAAGAGTACAGGGGGAAAAAAGGAAGTGTCTGATTTTTATTTTAACTGATTTTTTTAGTTATCACCCCTGACTAATAGATAGTCAAAACTAGATCGTTCTGGATTAAGTTTTAAGGAGAGCAAATGGCCAAGTCCTTATGAAAAATGGAAACCAAATAACTGTTTACACTGGGGGGGGGGGGGGGGGCAGCATAGTCCGATGTTGACACTGGAAAAGTAGGGCTTAGTCACTGATATCATTCTTTCTGTCCTGAATACTCCAATTATAAGAATTCTAAATTTTCTCATGTCAAATTGTTCTTACATTTTCGGACTGCCGCCCCCGACACCGTCCCCATCCCCGGGGGCAGCGCGAACTTACTTCAGTTGTCAAGTTTATAAATCACGTTTTGACTTGAAAGCAATGAAGTATACCTGTACCGTATGAAGTATAATAATTGTACCGTATGAAGTATAATAATTGTACCGTATGAAGTATAATAATTGTACCGTTTGAAGTATAATATATGTACCGTATGAAGTATAATAATTGTACCGTATTAAGTATAATACCTCTACCCTATGAAGTATAATACCTGTACCATATGAAGTATAATACCTGTACCGTATGAAGTATAATAATTGTACCGTATGAAGTATAATAATTGTACCGTATGAAGTATAATAATTGTACCGTATGAAGTATAATAATTGTACCATATGAAGTATAATAATTGTACCGTATGAAGTATAATAATTGTACCGTATGAAGTATAATAATTGTACCGTATGATGTATAATAATTGTACCGTATGAAGTATAATACCTCTACCCTATGAAGTATAATATATGTACCGTATGAAAAGCGAATAGTATTCGAATCCCAACAAAATTTGTCTCTGCTTATAAAATATAAAGAACCGTTGATACAGTCGATGCCCTTCAGCCAGCTACACAAATCTGCTCCAAGGTTGTACAAATACAAATAATCTCTATCAAATAAAAATAAAAATCCCCCACCTTTCTGTCCCCTCTCCGAAACGTCTGTTACGTCACAAGAATGCACTTTCCTTTTTAACATTTAAAAGAAATTTTGTTTTTGTATGTATATAATTTTTTTTTTTTTTACATTTTATTATTTCGCCTTTTAAGGACCTGAATTTCTTTTCTTGTTTTCCATTTTTAACGTCTCCCACTTAGCTCTTTTGTCTGCTGGTGTAAAAATGTTTTCTACAAAATTGTACGTCTGGTGTTATTACGGAATTTCACCGCCCCCCCCCCCCAACACGTTTTTTAAAAATATTATTTTTTAAATCTTATGCAGGTCTGGTAACCAGGGATGCTAGCATTCCTGGTGGTGCTGGAGGCATGGTCACGGGGTGCTGGAGGCATGGTCACGGGGTGCTGGCGGCATGGTCAAGGGGTGCTGGAGGCATGGTCAATGGGTGCTGGAGGCATGGTCACGGGGTGCTGGAGGCATGGTCACGGGGTGCTGGAGGCATGGTCACGGGGTGCGGAAGGCATTGTCACGGGGTGCGGGAGGCATGGTCACGGGGTGCTGGAGGCATGGTCACGGGGTGCGGGAGGCATGGTCACGGGGTGCTGGAAGCATGGTCTCTGGGGATGCTGGAGGCATGTTCACGGGGTGCGGGAGGCATTGTCAATGGGGTGGGGGAGGTTTTGTCCCGAGGTGCGATATAATTTTAAAAAAAATAGACTTATTGGAATTTTTTTTATTCTATGGGGAGCGGAAAATATGTTTTGATTTCGAGATCGAGTTGCGAGAGCTACGTTTTGAAATCAAGAAGGGGTGCAGCGTTGCAAATAATTAAGAAATCCTGCTCTCGTGTTTTAAGCCGTTTTTCCGCTTTGTTCTAATCTGTGGTCGGTAAATCACGGTTGGCGAGCCACATGCGGCTCTTTAGCGACCTGAGTGCGGCTCTTTAGCGACCTGAGTGCGGCTCTTTAGCGACCTGAGTGCGGCTCTTTAGCGACCTGAGTGCGGCTCGGTCAGTCGTCCACAAATCGGGCTTGACTCAAAAAAAGAACATGGTTCCTCACAGGTTCTTGAAAAGACATTTGGCTCTCAAAAAAAATGTAATCGTCCTGCTGCTGATTTTTGGTCCTTTTGACTTATGAGTTTGCCGACCACTGGACTAGAGTCAGTGCCATGACTTATGTACTGAAATTTCTCTCTACTTTGTCCGGTGCTGGCTTGATGTCAGACAGCGAAGTCTTATCGATGCTAAGGGTATTCTTAGTTAGATGGGGGAGGCACTTATCGGTCACAGACATGCAGGGGGAGATAAGATAACTTTCTCCTAAGCACTTCAAAATATTCATATCTAAATGAGGAGTTATGTGTCTCGTGCAATAACTCTGTCTCACTCTCCGTCTCTCTTTGTATCTTTTCTCTCTATCTCTTTGTAATATCGCTTCCTTCTCCCCCTCTCTTTTCCCCTCCCCCTCTCTCTCTCTATATATATTTCTCTCTCTTTTTTCTCTTTCTTTTTTCTCTTTCTTTTTCTCTCTTTTTTTCTCTCTCTTTTTCTCTCTTTTTTTCTCTCTCTCTCTTTCTTTCTCTCTCTCTTTCTCTATCTTTTTTCACTCTTTATTTCTCTCTTTCTTTCTTTTTTCTCCCCCTCTTTCTCTCCTCTCACTCTCTTTCTTTTTCCCACTCTCTTTTTCTTTCTCTCTTTTTTTCTCTCTCTCTCTCTATATATATCTTTCTCTCTTTTTTCTCTCTGTCTTCTCTCTCTCTCTCTCACTTTCTCTATCTCTCTTTCTCATTCTCTCTCTTTCTCGAGCTTTTTCTCTCTCTTTCTCTCTTTTCTCTCTCTCTTTCTCTACACTTCCTCTAAATTATGTCTAATTTTTTTTTTATTAGATGGTACAAACTAAGTTCTCAACGTTAGCAGACGTCACTAGACTGGTGTTCCTATCAATGACGACATAAACGACTACGGTTAACTTAAATAGCGGCATTGAAAATCTATACCTTTTGGAATGGAAAAATAAGCCCGAATATAGACTTTAAGATGTGGGCTCTGGCAGTTGATAAGTCGTGAGCACTTTTAAAAGTCTCACGACTTCTAGGGTAACAAGAGGAGAGACTGCAACCAGGTTAGCAAAATGGTAAATGAGTTAAACAAAGTATGGCCAAACCTTGCTGCCCTCTCGGGTACTACTTCTCAGCTAAGTGCAATTTTTTAAATATTATTCTGTTCTTTTCTTGTTGTTTGTTCGCTGACGAAGGCTTCGTGCCGACGCGTTCGTTGTTTTGTTGCGTTCCTTTTTTTTTCCTGGTTTAACCTTACTTTGTTCAACTCATTTCCTATCGCAGCTTCTATCTCAGGAAACAATCACTTTTTTTTCTGTGAAGTAGAAAAATTATGATTTTTTCCGACTCCATTAGGCGACAGCGAAAAAAAAAGCGAATCATCATTTTAAAAAAAATAATTAAATTATAATATTTATTTATTGATTTATTTTGACCTCGACACTTTTAACGTCACATCTTCATGTATCGAGAAGTTTTGTTTTTGAAGATAATGATTGCCTCCCCACCCCCCCCCCCCCAAACGACCCAATTATCTCCCACCTTCCTGTACCCACTCCTTCTGCCCGCCGCGCCACCCTCTGTCAATCTTAATCCTCCGCCCACGTCCAATGATGTCCAAGCCGGTCAGGCCCAAATCCTTGCACCGGATGACCCCCTGGTCCTCGTTAAAACTGTCAGATTCAATTGACCTTCAAACTTAACATTTTTAGACGCCTATTCACCAGTGGTTCCATTGAAGTAAAATTCAAACGGGTTTATTTCAAAAAACGTTTAAGGTTAACCGAAGCGTCTATAATGGAACGGAAGTAAGCCACACATACTAAAGGTTGGTTTCGTTTAACGAAAAAAATGGGATTGGGTGGGAAAACCTTCTATATTTTGTTTTTAATTTGTAAGTAAATTGAATTTCTTCAGTTAAAGATAATCTACGCTGATTTTTTAAAACTAGGCAATTGAGTAATCTGGAGTTCAGGAAAGGGATGTCAAACAACAGCAGCTCCGGCCGCAGGGCGACCTCGACAAACAACAGCAGCTCCGGCTGCAGGGCGACCTTGACAAGCAACAAAAGCTCCGGCTGCAGGGCGACCTAGACAAACAACAGCAGCTCCGGCTGCAGGGCGACCTAGACAAACAACAGCAGCTCCGGCCGCAGGGCGACCTAGACAAACAACAGCAGCTCCGGCCGCAGGGCGACCTAGACAAACAACAGCAGCTCCGGCTGCAGGGCGACCTAGACAAGCAACAGAAGCTCCGGCTGCAGGGCGACCTAGACGGAATAGAAACCTGTGTACACGAACAGGTGGAAGATGGTCGTCAACACTGACAAGATGGTTCACTCCATATTCACTAATGGGCGGAATGCTCTAAAGCACGAGATCAAACTATCCATCTGCTGGAAAGATCTAAAGCACGATATCAAACTATCCATCTGCTGGAAAGATCTAAAGCACGATATCAAACTATCCATCTGCTGGAAAGATCTAAAATGAGATCGGACACCAGTGGATTTGAGAATGAAGCTGGACAATAAACTCAAACTAAATAAACACATACGCGAACTATGCGCCCAATCCACGAAAAAAATGAACCTGGTGAAAAATCTGGCTTGCACCGAATGGGGCGCAGACGCAAGACTACTGAGAGCTCGCTACCTCGGTAGTGTGAGGGGTGCAATAGACAACACCCTCCCGGCCCGGACGTTTGCGGGCCGTGCGGCTCTAGAAGGCCTGGGCCGCATACAGAACCGAGCTCTTGAGTTTTATGCGTCAGATTGACGACCCCTGCTTATGACGTTACTGAAACTTGTAGATTTATGAGATCGATTTTTTGAAAGATGTGAGGACAACCGTATGGTTAGCACTGCTCATTTTGATTCCCCCCCCCCCCCCCGCCCCACCAAAAAAATAAACTTCTTTTTAAAAAATGGCTTGTTCATGTTTCCAGATCTAGCACTATAGGTAACTTTCTTATTCGTCTCAGGCTGTTTTATTGTCTATATTATGTTATATAAGGTTTGTAAGTAGTCCATTTTGTTTTCTTTCATGTTTTCAAAACTACTCGTAGACACGAGATAGATGGTTCCGTGGAGTAAAGTGAGTAGATCGTACTCCTCACGGGGCAGGGAATTGGTGTTAGTTTTTTTTAAAATTCATTTTAATAAGGCTCAATATTGCAAATGATCTTTTTTTTAAATACTTTAGATCTATATGATCTTTTTATAAATACTTTAGATCTTTATGATCTTTTTAAAATACTTTAGATCTATATGATCTGTTTAAAATACTTTAGATCTATATGATCTTTTTTTAAAATACTTTAGATCTATATGATCTTTTTTTAAAATACTTTAGATCTATATGATCTTTTTTTAAAAATACTTTAGATCTATATGATCTTTTTAAAATACTTTAGATCTATATGATCTTTTTAAAATACTTTAGATCTATATGATCTTTTTTAAAATACTTTAGATCTATGTCAATTTCTCTTTTGTTGGAGGCTGGTTGGCAAAATCTTCGGACCGCTAGTTGCCCCACTGCCTGTCAACCGATCGAGCTGAAACTTGGCACATAGACTCGTTGCCAATGAAAGCCCATTCTATAAATTTATCTGCCCCTCCCCCCTATCTTCCCAAACAAATGAATAAATCCGTTTGTCCCGTTTGTCACAGTGAACATGAAGTAAAATTCCGGATAACTGCGCCAAATGAGATAAAAAAAATACAGATTTAAACAAATTGTAACCAAAAAAAACAACAAAAAAAACAAAGAACTTAGTTGCAAGACTGTTAGGGGGGGGGGAAGGGGCACAAATTGGGTTCTTATCCAGTGCGTTACTTGAATGCATGTGTTGTCAACTTCCTATCTCCTCCTCCCTCCCCCTCCCCCCCCCATATTACTCGATTTTACGATTTACAAAGCATTTATACGAAAATCTTTGTTTCTTGGGGTTGTTTTATTCAAACTTGACTTCACATTTCTGAACATCGGATAACGCGTCAAAGTGGAACAGAGATGGATCTCGTGTGGACAGAGGCAGGTCAATATGTTAAATATCCGGACGCTTTTGTCTGTGCCGAGAGCGCTCTGGAAATGATGAAAACGTTTGATATATGATATCATCTTGCCGCAACATACGAAGGTGATGTACATACGGATATTCCATCATGTCATTGTCAGACCCGTGTTCCTGAAGTTGGACTACGTAGCTCCTAGTGTCAATTCTCTTCCAACCTCCCAAGCGTCTGTCTGTTTACCCCCACCCCACCCCCCAAGCCCCTGGGTCCTATGTTGTCGAAGGAATGTGATCATTTGATCAATCACGTTCCATCAACTTTGACGTGGCGTCAAATATAACAGGCCACAACTTGGGCCACCATGGGTAATTTTGTTATTTTTTAACCGTTTCCCTCTAGCCTGGTCAAGTATTGAAGATTCTGCATACTCGGCTGTTCAATTTATACTAACTTCTAGCTGAATTCATCAGTATGTTCTGTTGCAATAGTTACGATCTACAACTCCAGCTGAATTCAGCAGGATGTCCTTTTATGATAGTTAACAATTTCAGCTGAAATCTTCAGGATTTCCAATTGTAATATTTACGATCTGTAACAAATCCAGCTGAATTCATCAGGATGTCCTATTATGATAGTTCCGATCATTAACAACGTAAGCTGAAATCACCATGATGTCATGTTGTAATAGCTACGACCTATAACAACTTCAGCTGAAATCATGAGGATGTCTTAACTGTGGTAGCTCCGGTCAATAGGAAATAGTAGAGCAAGGTATGTGCGGAAGCGTGAAGGGAAAGACAGGACAATAGGTGAAGAAAGGTTTCGAGCTAAGAGCCTTCGTGGGTGTTCTGATCTACATTTCCAGCCTCACGACAAACCCGGTGTCGATCTTAATTTTGTCTCTAAACAAAAATGTCATCACTCGCGATTGTAAAAAAAGGATATTTATACCCAGGATTCTCTTGTCATTTGCACATTCTTTTTTTTTCTTTATTTTTTTTTTACAAAACTATTTCTGGATTCTCATTTCATTCGTGAACATTTTGCAATGCCCCCTTTCTTACTTAATAATTTCAAAATGATGAAATTTTTATTTCATTAAACATAATATAGTTATAATATACTCAGTTGGGTGGCCAGTGTTAGTGCCGACCGGGGTGGGTCAAGATTTTTTTTCACCCCCTTTCCTGAAAACATTGCACCTCCATAAAAAGGGGGGGGGGAGTGACGCTGGGGTGGTAAGGCCCCCTCTTCATTCATTTTTCTACGCCACTTAAAAATACAAGTGTCGGGGGTGTGGACCGATATTTCTAATTTTAAAATAGGTATTTGAATGTGAATATTGAAATTCAAATGGGTATTGATCTGGATAGCCCCATCCACACCCCCCCCCCCCCGGACCAAGCATTCTCCTGAAACCTTCAAGATGACAGTTGAAACTATTGACGTATGTCACAATGGCCTGGTGTATCGGCTGTACATAGGACGCACGTCCTCTCCGCTTCACCCGATGATTTAATTATGCGGCTATCTCAAACATGCGCCTCCGGTCCCAGGTCATCTTCAAGGTCAAGTCGCGTGATGCCACCCAGTGCGCAAGGCTGCAACATGCCCCTCAAAAATTTGTTTTTATCTTATCTCAAATGCGTAAAGTTATTTTTTTTAAAAGTATTCATAACTTTATTAGCGTATTCCATCTATGACAATGGTTCTCAACCTGTGGGTCGCTACCCCTTTTGGGGTCGAACGACCCTTAAACAGGGGTCGCCTAAGACCAACGCAGAACACATTTATGAAGTAGAAACGAAAATAATTTTATTGTTTGAGGTCACTCCAACATGAGGAGCTGTATTAAAGGGTCGCGGCATTGGGAAGGTTGAGATCTGTTCTATTAGATGGGTCAGGGCTTGCTTAAACATTGACATCTAAAAAAAAAAAAAAAAAAAATGGGGGGCCTACATATAACATTAAAAAAAAGTGTTGCTTTTAAAAATAACTCGATCAACACGATTTGTTAACAAAATATTAGTTTAAAAAAATTGTTAAGAAATAACAGATGAGTAATTTTGATTGATCTCATTTAAATACGGAACCGAATATAATATAAGCAAGAAATAAACTTACTTCGCGTACCTACTGGTGGCTACAGTTTTCCATAAAAAGCTTTCCTTCCCCCAGGGTTTGGCAGACAGATCCAATTATTTCACATCAAGTCTCAGGTGTGTACGTTTCAATCACATATTTAATGCTGAGTTGTTGAAACAGTTTCAAATAATTAATCAATTAATCTCTGTAAGAATTATTTTTTTTGGTGTTTCTTTTTTTAATTTTTAACTCGGTTTTTTTTTTCTTCGTTAACGTTTTAAAGAAAAATGGTCGGTATTTCTGGTCGTAATTGTATCAGGGGAAACCACTCAACATTTCATTTGTTTTTTTGTCGGTTATCTTATCTTGTATTATTTATAACTAAATAAACGCTCCACCAGTGCCAACAGGCTCAGGTATAAACACGCGACAGTATGGCGGACTGCCAGTGCAAGGAAAAAAAATTGACAAGATGATTCGAACTGTTCAAAGGTTTCGCAGACGGAGCGAAGCCTATTTTTTTGTCCAGAGTTGTGAGATAGACAGAGTTAGACTTTCTTTTGTCCGGAGTTGAGGGATTGACAGAGTGAGACCTTTTTCTTTTGTTCCGGAATGGAGGGATAGACAGAGTGAGACCTCTTTCTTTTGGTCCAGAGTGGAGAGATTTATTTTGTTTGTAGTCCTTGGTCGATATGAATAGTTGACGTTTACTCCTGGCTTAGTTTAGTCTCAGTCTTACCATGGCTGATTGTTGTCTACGTAGAGTGGTCACGGGTAACTTCTATTTCGTCCTTACAAACCCACTTCATTAGACCAGATGCCTCGTAACTAAATGCCGCAGTATGTGGGTGGCTTGAGTGTGTGGGTGGCTCGACTGTGTAGGTGGCTTGAGTGTGTGGGGGGCTCGACTGTGTAGGTGGCTTGAGTGTGTGGGTGGCTTGACTGTGTGGGTGGCTTGACTGTGTAGGTGGCTTGAGTGTGTGGATGGCTTGACTGTGTAGGTGGCTTGAGTGTGTGGGTGGCTTGACTGTGTGGGTGGCTTGACTGTGTAGGTGGCTTGAGTGTGTGGGTGGTATGAGCGTGTGGTTGGCCTTAGTATGCGGATGGCCTGAACGTGTAGGTGGCCTGAGTGAATGGGTGGCCTGAGTGTGTGGGTGGCCTGAATGTGTGGTGGCCTTAGTGTGTGGTTGGCTTGAGTGTGTGGGTGGTTTGGGTGTGTGGTTGGCCTGAAAAGCGAAAGAACGCTAGTGATATTCTCAATTATTAATTTAATTATACTATTAAATTAAATTGAAAATTGAAAACCAAATATACAGGGAAAAATATATTCAATTACAGCAAGTGAAAAAGTACAACACTCTAAATATACACATATCAATACACACACATGTACAAAGTGTACAATCTTGTAAAGCTCCAATTAATAAGTCTCGTGTCTTTGCAAATGGCACACACACACACACACACAAACTATCGGCTGGGAAAACTGTCGGCTTATTATAAGGGAGGTAGGTGGAGCCCTCCAGAAACGATATTCTAGAAATTGCATCACCCGATAGCATTATTTAGATTAGAGCATATAGAACATAGAACAATCTTTTCCCAATCAAGGGAGAAGTGGGGCTGGTACAGCGCTCACGTTTAATCGGTCACGTCAATATAAAAAAAATGGGGGAGACAAGTGGTGGTCACCGCAACGCTTTGTCGATGTAAAATTAGGTCAGCACACTTGATCTAACAGTAACAAAGCCGAATCATCTAATTTGCTTATCTCTTAACTACCAATACAAGTATGCAAGCGCCTCAAGATGCATATTCGAAATTTTAGATTGTTTCTCAAACCTTAAAATACATTTTAACTGTCAGTTCAGAGACTCTCAGACGTCTGCGACCGACAATGGCTGCGACCACTTTATTTCACCACGGGACAGGCTATGTATCTTACTTCAACTGACCATTGAACCATAGGACAGGCTATGTGCCTTACTCCCGTTGACCGTCATTGAATCACAGAAGGCTATGTGCCTTACACCAGTTGACCGTCATTGAACCACAGGACAGGCTATGTGCCTTACACCAGTTGACCGTCATTGAACCACTGGACATGCTATGTGCCTTACACCAGTTGACTGTCATTGAACCACAGAAGACTATGTGCCTTAAACCAGCCGAACGTCATTGCACCACAGAAGGCTATGTGGCTTACTCCAGTTGACTGTCATTGAGCCACAGAAGGCTATGTTCCTTACACCAGCTGACCGTCATTGCACCACGGACTGGCTATGCATTCTACTTCAGCTCATTAAGATAAAATGCACTTTAAGAGGATGTAACAAACACACAAATAGCCTGGTATTTTACATTTGATTAACACCTTTATAAAAGGCGTCATGTTGACCAACCCATATTGTAATTGCTTTTTAAGAACTCATAGTATATCTTGAATTTAAAAAAAATTCAAAAAGGTATTGAGAACACATTTTTTTTAAAAGACTTGGACTTTTTTGGAATGTCTCTCTAGTGGATGAATAATCCGATCAATAAGTGCAGATCGATATTTAATTCAGGTAGACCTGTGATGAACCCAGTCACCCGTGAGGACAGGAAGTCGGTAATGACTGGGAGAACTGATCCTCTCCATTGTCGTAATAGTTGGTTGCCATATTTGTCAAAAAAATTTCCCGGCAGACAGTGTCAAAAACTTTTTCCACGGGCCAACAAGGATATGACCGCAGTTATACAAGAAATTTTAATTTATTTTGGATATGTTTGGTTTAACTACGGTAGTGCTAGATTGTACCTCTAGACTCGAAACTCTTGAGTGCACCACGAAAAGGAAAGAATGCCCAAATTCAAAAGTGTTTGAGTATGTTTTCTTTAATCGGATGATAACAATAGGTCAAAAGATGTATTCTGTAATTATTGTGCATTAGTTTGAGAGCCTCTCGGTGTTGACGTCATGATTCTGTGTGGAAAGAACACACTTTTTTGTGTGTGTCATCTCTTCGATTAACGTAAACATTCTATCTCTGACACCGTGTGACTTCTAATGTGTTCAAAAACACCGTGTGACTTCTAATGTGTCCTAACACACCGTGTGACTTCTAATGTGTCCTAACACACCGTGTGACTTCTAATGTCTTCAAACACACCGTGTGACTTCTAATGTGTTCAAAAACACCGTGTGACTTCTAATGTCCTCAAACACACCGTGTGACTTCTAATGTGTCCTAACACACCGTGTGACTTCTAATGTCTTCAAACACACCGTGTGACTTCTAATGTGTCCTAACACACGTTTGACTTCTAATGTCTTCAAACACACCGTGTGACTTCTAATGTCCTCAAACACACCGTGTGACTTCTAATGTGTCCTAACACACCGTGTGACTTCTAATGTCTTCAAACACACCGTGTGACTTCTAATGTGTCCTAACACACCGTGTGACTTCTAATGTCCTCAAACACACCGTGTGACTTCTAATGTGTCCTAACACACTGTGTGACTTCTAATGTTTCCTAACACACTGTGTGACTTCTAATGTCATCAAACACACCGTGTGACTTCTAATGTGTCCTAACACACCGTGTGACTTCTAATGTCCTCAAACACACCGTGTGACTTCTAATGTCCTCAAACACACCGTGTGACTTCTAATGTGTCCTAACACACCGTGTGACTTCTAATGTTTCCTAACACACTGTGTGACTTCTAATGTCATCAAACACACCGTGTGACTTCTAATGTGTCTAACACACCGTGTGACTTCTAATGTCTTCAAACACACCGTGTGACTTCTAATGTGTCCTAACACACGTTTGACTTCTAATGTCTTCAAACACACCGTGTGACTTCTAATGTCCTCAAACACACCGTGTGACTTCTAATGTGTCTAACACACCGTATGACTTCTAATGTCTTCAAACACACCGTGTGACTTCTAATGTGTCCTAACACACGTTTGACTTCTAATGTCTTCAAACACACCGTGTGACTTCTAATGTCCTCAAACACACCGTGTGACTTCTAATGTGTCCTAACACACCATTGAGCTACAATTTATGTTCAGTGATCGAACTGTTGTAGTGGAAATGTAGGAGTTTAACATGTCGGAGTAAAACTGTCGGACTAAAACGAGGGTGGTAAAACTATGCGACGACTGTGGTAGCCCTACAACACTGAGATAGTGATATCCCGAGACCACCAATAGATGAATGAATAAATATCGTTTGTTCATCCATTTTGTCATATTCACACAATGTCTTCTGTCTTACAGCCGCTGTCGGTGACTGCATCTATTTTGTCATGGCTCCCAAAATGTTTTCATACTCACTCCCCTGCACTTACTACCCCACATAATTCACCTTCCCGCTCTTCCCACACACTCAACCTCCCGCATTTACTTCCTCGCATACTCAACCCCCTCGGCATCTCTTCTCCACATACTCACCCCCGCACCTCCTTCCCCACATACTCTCCCCCGCACCTCCTTCTCCACATACTCACCCCCGCACCTCCTTTCCCACATAGTCGCTCCCCTCACGCTGACTTACCTCAATGCTCTCACCCTCACTAAACCATCTCCCAGACACCCATTCACTCACAGACACCCAATCACTCACAGACACCCATTCACTCACAGACACCCATTCACTCACGGAAACCCATTCACTCACAGACACCCATTCACTCACAGACACCCATTCACTCACAGACACCCATTCACTCACGGACACCCATTCACTCACGGACACCCATTCACTCACAGACACCCATTCACTCACATACACCCATTCACTCACATACACCCATTCACTCACGGACACCCATTCACTCACAGACACCCATTCACTCACAGAGACCCATTCACTCACAGAGACCCATTCACTCACAGACACCCATTCACTCACAGACACCCATTCACTCACAGACACCCATTCACTCACGGACACCCATTCACTCCCAGACACCCATTCACTCACAGACACCCATTCACTCACAGACACCCATTCACTCACAGACACCCATTCACTCACAGACACCCATTCACTCACAGACACCCATTCACTCACGGACACCCATTCACTCACAGACACCCATTCACTCACAGACACCCATTCACTCACAGACACCCATTCACTCACGGACACCCATTCACTCACAGACACCCATTCACTCACAGACACCCATTCACTCACAGACACCCATTCACTCACAGACACCCATTCACTCACGGACACCCATTCACTCACAGACACCCATTCACTCACGGACACCCATTCACTCACAGACACCCATTCACTCACAGACACCCATTCACTCACAGACACCCATTCACTCACGGACACCCATTCACTCACGGACACCCATTCACTCACAGACACCCATTCACTCACAGACACCCATTCACTCACAGACACCCATTCACTCACAGACACCCATTCACTCACGGACACCCATTCACTCACAGACACCCATTCACTCACGGACACCCATTCACTCCCAGACACCCATTCACTCACAGACACCCATTCACTCACAGACACCCATTCACTCACAGACACCCATTCACTCACGGACACCCATTCACTCACAGACACCCATTCACTCACAGACACCCATTCACTCACGGACACCCATTCACTCACGGACACCCATTCACTTACGGACACCCATTCACTCACAGACACCCATTCACTCACAGACACCCATTCACTCACAGACACCCATTCACTCACAGACACCCATTCACTCACGGACACCCATTCACTCACAGACACCCATTCACTCACGGACACCCATTCACTCCCAGACACCCATTCACTCACGGACACCCATTCACTCACAGACACCCATTCACTCACAGACACCCATTCACGTCACGGACTCATAAGCTGCTGCCAATGAGCATCTCTGATAGGCTAAATTAAGCGATCACTACCTCAACCAAGAACTTTCAAATCTGGGCAGGTAACGCTGTGTTTTGTTAGCTGTCCTCGGCCCCCAGGTGTCCCTGTAGAGGTTTATTTTAACGAAGTGGCTATTTGTACCCGGGTACCAGAAGTGAGAGGTTGTGATTTAAAAAAAAAAAAAACTATTAAAATTAAATTGTTGGGTTTGTAAGACGAAATGAGGTATCAAAAGAAAGATAATTGAATGGACTGTACGTTTGTAAACTTAATTCTTCGGTTTAACTAAAATAATCTACCACAAATGACATCCGAATAGCTTTTAGTCAAGATGGACCCGGACACGCAGCTCCACCATTCGCACCCGGGTACCATTGGACTCATTATCAAGTCTACTTGATACAACTAAGCACTTTATTGAAAAGAAACTTGTATTCACATAATAAAGAATCCTCTAACTCAGTGGTTCTCAACCTTCCTAATGCCGCGACCCTTTAATACAGTTTCCCATGTTGTGACGACCCCCCCCCCCGCCCCAACCACAAAATTATTTTCCTTATTACTTTATAACTGTAGATAGCACGTGTTTTCCGATGGCTTAAGACGACCCCTGGGAAATGGTCATTCGACCCCCAAAGGTTGAGAACCGCTGCTCTAATTAATAATATCGCTTACAGTACAGGAGGATATATATATATATATATATATATATATATATATTCACTTCTAGATTGATTAGAATATTTGCTCTCGTCCTCACATGTATTTCAAAATTGATTAAATAGAAAAAAGCACAATACGACCTGTGAACATGGCAGCCTTCTCTCCCTGCCAGTCACATCAAGATGTTTCTCTAGGTGTCTATCTCAAATGATGTTTATCTAATATCAAATAAGCATGCACATCGTCATGCTGTTACAGTACGTATTCAAATTTAACATATATTTTCTCATTCAGATTAATTGATATTTCATGTATCTGGTTATTGCCTCCTTCTGTTACATTAAATAAAAGTACTTGTTCCGTTGAGCTCCCAATGCTGAGCTACGAAAATGTGTGTCTTTTTTCCCCCCTGGGTCATCTCTGCTCCATGGCGAAATAAAAAGGAATTACGCCCAAAGCAAACCAGTAGAAACTAATGAAAGTGCTGATTTTGGAATTATTTCGACGACTACTCCCTCCCGCTCTGACAAAATGGAACACCCCCAGGGGGGCGTGCACGACGTCTCATTTGAACACTCTCATTCTTCCGTATTAGACGTTTTATGTTCTGATAGGAGACGGGCTGGACACGCCATGGGGTTTGGCAATCCGAGATCCCTGGTGATGTTTGCCGTTTTGGAGTTGAAAAACAACCGTAGGTCTTGTCAGATCGCTGTTGGGGGTGTGGGTACGGAGTGGACGCTCTGGAGTGACGCCGGAAAAGAAAAATAGAAACAAGCGCGCAGCTTGACCTCCAGGTCAGGAGTTGTTGATTGGTTTACACTCGAAGACTCTTCACGTCAATTCAAGTTTATCTTTCTCAGCGCTGACGGTGATTTATTTCTTATGAAACCTTCCTCCGCGGTCGTTGTCTATTTTAACACCTGGAAAACAGATAGAGGCACTGGCGTAGGGAAGACGCGTGGAGGGGACAATCCACCCCCCTCCCCGGGCGGCATATTTATAGTTATATTGAGGTGCGGAATTTCGACTAAAGGCAAACATTTTGACGCGCCCCAGGCGGCACTTATTTAGCAAGCGAATGCATACAGAAGACCGAACATAGCGAAATGTACCCCAGCTAACATGTTGTGTCTTGTGAGACCTTGGCTGTATCTTTTGATCTGATGGACTGAGACCTTGACTGTATCTGTTGGACTGAGACCTTGGCTGTATCCGGTGATCGGATAGATTGAAACCTTGGCTGCATCTGTTGATCTGATGGACTGAGACCTTGGCTGTATTTGTTGATCTGATGGACTGAGACCTTGGCTGTATCTGTTGATCTGATGGACCGAGACCTTGGCTGTTTTTGTTTATCTGATGACTGACCTTGGCTGTATTTGTTGATCTGTAGGACTTAGATCTTGGCTGTGTCTGTTGATCTGATGGACTGAGACCTTGACTGTATCTGTTGATCCGTAGGACTGAGGCCCTGGCTGTATCTGTTTATCTGATGACCTTGTTCACAATTTGTCCCATTTCTAGTGCCTCTGAGATTAATCTTTCGATGGGCATCATCTAACCCAGGGGTTACCAACCTTTTTGACTCGTTTGGCTCTTTTTAAAAAAAAAAAAAAAAACAACCTCTTCTATCCATGGAGCCCCTTTAGCTCTATGCTACGCCTTACAAACTAAAAATGTTTAGGAGTGCTCTGGAGCCCCTCGAGACGTTGACGTGGATTCCTACGGAGTCCGCGGGGAGAGCAGGTTGGGATCAACTTATCTAATCCACGGCAAGGCTTAAAATAAAGCGTGGAAGGCGCTGGGCTGTAGCAGTGGGAGGTTGCGGAGTGGAATTTTGTTACAGGGGCTTAAAAAGTTTTGAAACAGAAACGGAAATGGAATGAACCCGTCAACGTGTTAATATTTGTTTTATTTTAGAGTACATGGCGGTGGGTTAGGGTACTTTACTACGTTACTACGCTCCTGGCGTCCATTCAGTAGGCAGAACAGCATTTGACCGTTCAAGTCGGCAAATGTTGCGTGATGAGTCCGACCTCTCGGTTACGGAACCGCAGCTTCCTCCCCCTCCCCCCAGTTTCCCTCCCCCACTAGATATAATATAATAAAAATTATAATAGTATTTTTTAAAATGTATTTTTCAAAATTAAAACTCAGACATTTTGAGACAGCGATTTGGTGATCAAGCGCTGAGCCTGTGCTAATGCGATATTAAACAGACCAAAAAAAAAAAAAAAGAACCAAAAAAAAGACACATTAAAAAGTCTACAAATCCAACATGAGGTTGAGAGTATTATTTTTTTTAGCATTGTCGTTGAATGACGTCATCCCCCTATAGTACGCGATAACCACATTTTCACTATTGTGAAGTGTCTGCCGTCAACGGCTATGATTGATGCGGAGGTGGGCGCTAGTTAATGGAGGTTTAATGTCTTTGGGACACCAGACGGCGTTGGTGTCATGTTGTGTATCATGTTGTGTATCAGTGTGAATCAGGTTGTGCCTGACTTTTTTTTTTTTTTTTTTTTTTTATGAATAGCTCAAATATTGAAGAAATATTGAAAGTTTGTATGAAATTCTTGTTACTTTTTTTAGAATTTACTTTCATGACTGCAATTCGTCTACATATTTTATTAAGTTTTCCACTTTTAAGTTTATCAGAGCCAAACACTCACTAAACACTGACTTAACCTCTGACAACCCCATGAGCAATTACACCCGGAACACTAGCAAATGCTTCACTGTGCCGCGGAGGAACACAGTGCAACATAAACAATCATTCTTCCCACGCACAATAATCGCTTGGAACCACCTGGGCAATACCGCTGTGAACTCGACATCTATCGAAAGCTTCAAGGCTGCCTTGGCATCTGTTTAGGAGCCGTTAGGATGGCAGCATCGCTCAGTGTTTCTTTCAGAAATTTTCCCCCGAGGGGGCACTTTTGACGTTCGGGGGGGCAGTGCCAGTTTTTCAGTGGCCAGAGGCGTAGCTAAGGGGTGTCAGATGGGACATATGTCCCCGGGCGCCAGACTAGCGGGGGCATCTACTGTTAATGGAGGAAAATAATAGGTTTCAGAGCTTAGCGGGGGGGGGGGGGGGGAAAGGGGAGGTGTAAAAATGAATATTGTCCCCTGTCATCAAAGACTCACGTCAGTGACGTAGCAGTGTGGGGGGGGGTGAACATTTGGTCTTCCCAGGTGTCATTTTTTCTTTAGATAGAGCGGCGGGATTTTACGGACATCTGCAGAGTTTCTATCGAGAAAGGTAGCGTAGCAAAAAAGTTAACCCACCTAGGGTGGCGCTAACACTAGGCACGCCGCTGGGCAGTATATATCAGCACCAAATTTGGCTGTCATGGCAAGTAATTTTTATCGGGAAGTAGGGCAGCAGAAAATGTGTGATTGTTTAACAATCAAAAGGTGCATTTTGGAGTATGCATGATTCGAATGTTTTGATAAGACTTTCATTTGATCGGGGGAAATAATTTTTCAAGCGTCGGGGGAGGCATTATGGCGACCAGTGCCAGACACAAACTAAATTTCTTCTTCTTTTTCTGTCTATTAAGGGCCCACGATCAATTTATTGATCATTATGGCTCCTATGAATGTAGATGGGATTTGCAATGTTTCTGTGCCTGGTGTTGATGCGGATATTTCACTGGTAACAAGAGTTACCTAGTGAGGGTATCATGCACTGTATTCAATGTATCTTTAAGACATTGTGTGAAGGGGCATTTCAAACGTTCATATATTTACTGTTAGATGTCTCGTAGAAAAATGCGAAGAATACATCAACATACACCAACTATATCTGGACTACAAATCAGGTTATGATAGCATAGACAGGAAATACATGAACGATGATGTGCTGGAACTTGGAGTCCTTAACAAACTTACCCGACTCATACATATGACGATGGATAACTACAAAAGTAGAATCAAAGTACAGAGGGAGTACTTGAGGGAGTTCCCAATCAATCTGGGCCTCAGACAAGGAAATCCGTGTATCATTTTCAACATCACTTTAGAAAAAAGCATTAGAAACATACGTGTGAGCACCTGAGAGGTGGTACAGAACAACCATAAGGAACTTTATAAAGCCAGCCACTGCAATACCTGGCCTACACAGACGATATAGCACTACTTGGTGCCCCCCCCCCCCGGAGGTCTGCCTGAAAGAAACACTGGCATCGCTTCCCAACCGTTGCACAAACGCCAGTTTATGGATGCAGCAACGTACCCTACCAGAACAAGAACCCCCCCTCCCCATTTTTTTTTCCAAATAAAACACCTCACCAAAAAAAAATATTGAAACAAAACAAACTTTGCATACAGTTATTGTTGTTTTTTGTTGTTGACAGGGGCTTTCTAACTCATCTAAAAAAAATATTCACAACGACTTCCTAAGCCAGTGGTTCTCAACCTTCGTAATGCCGCGACCCTTTAATACAGTTGCTCATGTTGTGGCGACCCCCAACCAAAAAAATTATTTTCATTGCTACTTCATAAAGTGGTCTTAGGCGACCCCCGGTAAAGGGTCATTCGACCCCCAAAGGGGTACCGACCCACAGGTTGAGAACCGCTGCCCTAAGCACAAAACATGGACCAGGTAAACGGGTATTATTTTTTTTTTTTTTTTGGTCCATAGTCAGCAATTTGTTTTCTTTAATTAAAGCTCTCAAATTGGCTGCTGGGCTGCCTGGATAGTCGGAACTTTTGATGAGCTCGCCACTATCATGTCCCCTGCGGCTTTCAAAGAACTCTGCTCCACAACGTGGCGCGGATACTCGCGTGCTGGGGGACGTGCGTGTGTGAGGACATTACCGGGAACAGGTAAGTGGGGGGCGAAATTGTACATGCCATGCTACCTGACTCGGGTGGAGACGCAGGAGTGATGAGGTTGAGAGCGTACGAATGCTTACAGCGAAGGGTGATACTGGCGATTGCAGGGATGATAAGGTCGATAGCAAGGCTGATGTCGGGATGGTAGGATGGGCGACGCGGTAGAGAACAGAGCTAATGTTGGCATAGGATTAGTGGTGAGAACGAAGATAACAAATCTGATGTCTCCTAAGAAAAAAGGCCTGAATGTCTTAGTAAAAAATATGATGTCTGCTAAGTCAAGGCCTGAATGTCTTGATAACAAACACAGGGTTATAGCACGGGTAAAATAAATGGTACAAACATGTGGTCCAAACATACGGTACAAACACAGGCATGAATTACTCGTAATGACTGACTGGCTTCATGTATTTTTATATCTATCCATTGACATATGTCATGTGTTTATATCCACCCATTGACATACATCATGTATTTATATCCACCCATTGACATATGTCATGTATTTATATCCACCATTGACATATGTCATGTATTTATATCTAACTATTGACATCTCTCATGTATTTATATATCTACTGGTTGATATATGTGATGTATTTATATATCTAATGCTTCATTTGAATGATGTGACATCCGTTTATCCTTTATGTCACTGGCACAGTACATATGAGGATAATGTCCTATAGTAAAAATTGGGTTAATGTCCTTTAGTTAAGATGAGGATAATGTCCTTTAGTATAAATGGATATGATGTCCTATAAAAAAATTAGGACAATGACTTAAAGTAAAAATGATAATAATGTCCTATGGTACAAATGAGGATTATGTCCTACTTTAAAAATGAGGATAATGTTCTACCGTAAAACTGAGAATATGTCCGTATTAGAGTACTACTAAACATAATGTTCTACATCAAAAATGATATGTTCCTACTGTTATTTTCTAAGAAGTTGTTATTGTTCGCCCACGCTGGATAAATCTTAAATTGCTTTATGGTAAATATATTTACCCAACGTTTCAATTTCAGTATATATATATTTTTTTTTTTTAAATGTAAGTCCCTCGTTCCCAGAATTCTGCACTGCCAACCAACGGTTGTACTCTTAGGTCCTGATGGTGTCTAGGGCTAGTTAAGCATTTATAGAATAATTCGAATCTTTTTCTAGATTTACCTCGACTAACTTGATGCGTACGCCCCTCAAGACTTAACGTTCAATTCAATTTGCTGCGCGCGTACGGCTTTGTCCTGCGTTGGATGTCCGGGGGAATGGGTTTACCTTAAACTGAAAGTTAAAATTTTAGATTGAAAAAATACCTTTTTAAAAAATATACTTTGTCGTCTGATTATCTCAAGCCAGGCAGACGATCTAGGCCAGTTGTTTAAGGCAACCTAAGGTTTCAATCACCTCAATTTCTATAACAACTATAAAAAAAAAAAAAAAAGAAACAAAAAAAGGAGGAAAAAAACTGTTTGGTTTGTATAATTATCTTTGTACTCTTTGCAAACCCATTTGAACTGGACCGTGAGGCCCAAGGGCGGCGGTTTCAAAACCTGTGCCCAGCGTGAGGAAGCGCCGCGGCCGCCCCAGGAGAAAACTCATAAACGGCTCCCCCCTCCCCCACCCAGTAGAAATTGATTCTAGAAAGGGCTTCTCGAGTCCAAAATGTTTGGAATCACTGCCCTTAGGGGTTCGTATCAATCACTTTGGAGACCTGTACTTCTAAACACGACTGATGGTTGGGATTTTTTTCTTAAACTTGTATATTTGAATTAAAAGGACTTTTTGTCTGGAGAGTTCATGCATGCATTTACATTGCTAGGGTTAGTGCCGCCAGGGGCGGAACACGATTTTTACCATTCCCTTCCACTACACACTAAAAAAAAATCCAAAAAAAACCAACAAAACATTACGTCGGCCGAAAATAGCGCCCCTTTCTTTATATAAAGATTAAAACGTGCCACCCGTGGCTGACTGATCCCTCCAGCCCCCCCCCCCCTCTTTCCTACGCCTCTGCCAACATGTATTCGTTCCTCGAATTTTGTTATCGTGTCGCTAGATTCAGTACAATATGGATTGGGGGGGGGGCATCGCATGACGGAAAGGTCAAGTTCTAAAATTCAGAAAGCAACAATGGGGTCGTGCGGGGTCGGGGGGCCGTGGCGTGGATGTCACAGGGTTCCGCCCAATGATAAACCAGTGAGAGTCGACGCGTAGTGACGCTGTTCTTTACGACAGCAGGCATCATTCAGTGAAGATGGGTCAAGGCCTGACACCCGGGTCAAATGTCCAATTTAAACTAGATGTATACTGGAGTTTTAAATGAGACCTTATAAATAAGAAGCCATCTTGAAACCAGAGAAGTTTTTTGTGTTGTTTTTTTTTGCCTCCGCGTCATTTCATGGTCAAGGGTGGGTAATTTGCGGCAACGGAAATTTTCTAAAAATACTTAGTTCCCATCTTAGTGAGGAAACATGGATTTTGGGCCCCGGGGGGGGGGGGGGGGGCAAAAATCTTTTTTTTTTTAAAAAAAAAGGCTTTTGGTAGTTTCCATAAGTCAATTTTTTTTTTTTAATGTAGATTTTGGCGCATTAGCCATTTGGCACATTGAAATAATTTTAAAAATTAAAAAAAAAACACAATAACAAAGACTTTCTTTTATGACAACTAAAAATCGATAAAAGAAGCAAAAAGTTCAAAGGAAATACTCAATGACACCATGCCTTCGATAAGATTAAATAACAAGACATGGATGTGTGAATGGGAGAAGCGTTGTCCGCCATTAGTTGTCCGCATTCAGTTTGGGTGGGGGGGCAGTATGGATGTGGCGTGATTAAACTAGTAAGATGTTTAATTTCACCTTATCATGGTATACCCTTGCAGGAGCGTGTGCTCTGGGGGGGGGGGGGGAGGGTGCGGTTCTACTAGTTACTTCCTATTGGTAGATACGTTGATTAATTGTCGGCGTCTGTCTGGTCTCGTAAGACGATGTTGTGGCTTATGCGGACGAGAACCTTTTCTTGTTTGGTTTTCTTTAGCAAAGAGATTGGCAGCAATCCGTTTTGCCCCCCCCCCCCCTTTTTTCGACCCCCCAAAAGAACTCCTGTGTTGGACGCTTTGTCCAGGAATGCGCAGAAAGCGCCACAGATTTCTTCATTGATACATGGAAATATATAGTGGTCGCTAGGTGAGTAAATAAATAATCAAACAGTCCCTAAGAACAAAGTTTTTCTTACGAATCCCTTTTTTATGCATTTTCGGTTGCATTTCTGTTACTTTACTTGATTTATCATTTATGTAATTGTGCGTGATTTATCATTTATATAGTTGTGCGTGATTTATCTTTTATGTAATTGTGCATGATTTATCATGTATGTAATTGTGCTTGATTTATCATTTATGTAGTTGTGCATGATTTATCATGTATGTAATTGTGCTTGATTTATCATTTATGTAATTGTGCATGATTTATCATGTATGTAATTTTGCTTGATTTATCATTTATGTAGTTGTGCGTGATTTATCTTTTATGTATTTGTGCTTGATGCATCATTTATGTAATTGTAGCAACAGATTGTGGGATTGGAATGGTTTTTATCAAATTTAGTGCATGTGAAACCTAATAGACTTAAAAAATAGTTAAATTCCAAAGCGTAACACATACCAAACACATAGCAACAGCTACACAATTAATCTAACCACCAAAAACACGCACCCACTGAACAAATCATATGTCATTCATCTTCTCCTAGGAAAAATTGCTTAAAATCATTTTTTTTTAAGGAGGGGAGTAGGGGTGGCTGAACATGTGTTTGGAATGTGGTGTCACCGGCAACGAGTCAGTTCGATAGGACAATGAGGGAGTGGGTCAGTTAGCCGTTCGAAGATTTTTGCCTTAAACACCTTAACACAAGAACACAAAAAAAAGTAATTTAATATAAAAGTTTTACTAAAAAGGGGGTTTGCATGTTCGCATGGGGCGGTGCGCTGATCACTTTGTGGTGCGTTTTTTTTTGTTGTTTTTTTTTGTTTGTTGGTAGTTGAGCTGCCTTACAGATTATTCGCGCGCGCCATGTTCATTGTTCTGCGCTAAAAGTGTTCCAACAGTACATAGGGTACACCATAGAGTTTTGGGTGGTTATAGCTTTCCGAACTCGTATAAGTTGAATTGTCATTTTGAGGTGAACGATCACTCGTAGTCCTTGCTTTAAATATGATGTCCTTTACAGTAATAGGATTCAGCTCTTCGAACGACAACAGAAATATAAGATTACCGGTACCCTTTTTTTGTTGAATAAAATCACCTTAATCGAATCACCTTAATCAAATCAACTTAATCAAATCACCTTAATCAAATCACCTTAATCAAATCACACTAATCGAATCACCTTAATCAAATCAACTTAATCAAATCACATTAATCGAATTACCTTAATCAAATCAACTTAATCAAATCACATTAATCGAATCACCTTAATCAAATCACCTTAATCGATTCACCTTAATCGAATCACCTTAATCGAATCACTTTAATCGAATCACCTTAATCGAATCACCTTAATTGAATCACCTTAATCGAATCACCTTAATTGAATCACCTTAATCGAAGCACTTTAATCGAATCACCTTAATCACATCACTTTAATCGAATCACCTTAATCGAATCACCTTAATCGAATCACCTTACTCGAATCACCTTAATCACATCACTTTAATCGAATCAATTTAATCGAATCACCTTAATCGAATCACCTTAATCGAATCACCTTAATCGAATCACCTTAATCGAATCACCTTAATCACATCACTTTAATCGAATCACTTTAATCGAATCACCTTAATCGAATCACCTTAATTGAATCACCTTAATCGAATCACCTTAATTGAATCACCTTAATCGAATCACCTTAATCGAAGCACTTTAATCGAATCACCTTAATCACATCACTTTAATCGAATCACATTAATCGAATCACCTTACTCGAATCACCTTTATCACATCACTTTAATCGAATCACTTTAATCGAATCACCTTAATCGAATCACCTTAATCGAATCACCTTAATCGAATCACCTTAATTGAATCACCTTAATTGAATCACCTTAATCGAATCACCTTACTCGAATCACCTTAATCACATCACTTTAATCGAATCACTTTAATCGAATCACCTTAATCGAATCACCTTAATCGAATCACCTTAATCTAATCTACGTCAGTTTGAATCAGAGGAAGACGTTAGAATTGTTTGGTTAGACACGTTTTGAATTTTTTGTTCTAGATAAAAGAACAAAATTGTGTGTGGGGGGGGGTGTGGTCTTATGGTTTTTCTTTTCCTCTTAATTTTCTGCTTTGGTCTGCTACAAGAAAATAAAATGTTTGTGGTCAAGACCACAGACAACATTCCAAGGTGTTTGTAAATCTGGTTTATCTCAATGATGTATTTTTTGTGTCCACCTAGTGATCTCTCTCTTTCTCTCTCTCTCTCTTATTTTCTCTCTCTCTCACACCCACACTCTGTCTGATCTCTTTGCAGATCTTTGCTCTCTCCCTCGCGCTCTCTCCTCTCCTCTATCTCTGTCACCCACACGGTCGTTCTCTTTGCAGTTCTTCTCTCTCTCTTTATCTCTATCTCTATCTCTCTCTCTTTTCTCTCCCTCTTACTCACCGACACTCTGTCTTTTCTCTTTGCAGATCTTCTCTCTCTCCCTCGCTCTCTCTCTCTGTCTCTCTCTCTCTCTCTCTCTGTCACCCACACTGTGGTTCTCTTTGCAGTTCTTCTCGCTCTCTCTCTTTATCTCTCTCACTCTGTCTCTCTCTTTCTCTCTCTTTCTCTGTCACCCACACACTGTCTGTTCTCTTTGCAGATCTTCTCCCTTCCCCTCTCTCTCCGTCACCCACACTGACGTTCTCCTTTCATTTCTTCTCTCTCTCTTTATCTCCCTCTCACTCTCTGTCTCTCTCTTTCTCTCTCTCTCTCTCTCTCTTTGTCACCCACACTCTGTCTGTTCTCTTTGCAGATCTTCTCTCTCTCTATATATATCTCTCTGTCACCCACACTCTGTCTGTTCTCTTTATGGCTCTTCTCTCTCTCTCTGTCGCTCTCTCTTTTTCTGTTATCCTTATTTTCTTTATCCCTTTCTCTATCTCTATAAATGCCCCCGTTTTTCATTCGATATCGTATATCTCTCTAGCTCTCTCTCTCCTCTCTCACTTTTCTTTTTCTTTATCTTTTCTCAACTCTCCCTTATCTCTTTTTTCCATAAAATATTTAATAGTATTCTTTTTAGGAACTGATCTTCTAATTGATAACATGGATGACTCTATGGATAAGATAATCCACAACAAAGATGCCTTCAGCACGTTGGTGTCCAAGCACGATTTTTGTTTTGGCCATCCAGCCCGTAAAAAATGGGAAATGTTATTAGACGGGGCTGAAATAGATGACACAGTTTGGGGAAAGTTTGGGGAAAGTTTGGGGAAAGTGCAGGAAATAATTTCTCCAAAAGGACGTCAGCTCAGAGAAAAGAATAAATGACCTTGAGTGGGTCTCTTTCCGGGTCTGTTCCAGAGAAATCCACTAATTAGGCTTTTAAACAAAAAAATTATTATGTGTGCACGCGTGTGGGTCGGGGGGGGGGGTGTATGAATGCGTGGGTATTGTATGTGTGTGGCTGAAATGTGTTGGGCTGAAATGTGTTGGGCTGAAATGTGTTGGGTGCCTTCATTGCGCAATGTTCCATTTTTAGCGCCGTATTGTTAGGTTCAGATAAGGTTATAAAACCGTGACCTCTGACCTCTGTATTACGTCTTTGAAGGATTCATCGAACGGCTTCCTTGTCTGACGTCATGTCTTGACAACGCCGCGTTCAAATCCTTAACTGTCGTTGTTAAAATAAAGACTGTGAGATTCTTCACGTTTAATAAATATGTGAACAAAATGATGCACCCATCTCTGTGGTGTGTGATGGTCAGTCGCTGCCCGGCCCCTTGTGAAACAAGATGTTGGGGCTGTAGTGGGGAGGAGGGGGGGCAGCTCAGTTCTGGGTACCGTGTGGTGCAACGATTAGATTTGCGCTCATTTCCGCCATTTAAAAACAAAAGTTCAACTACAGCAGAGGCGCCGCCTTGGGTGGTTAAAAATATGTTTAAAACAGCGTATTTCTTCTTTAATTTTATTTGATAGTGGGCCCAGTGATTCATTATTGACATATCGTGTCGCGAATTTTACTATTCATTCGCAACAACTGTGGGCTATTTTTGTTATAAGCCAGAGGTTCACAAACTTTTTTGTCTCGAAGACCCCATGCCATGTTTTTTGGTTTTGTGTAGACCCCCTGCTTACATGATATTACTTGCTAGTTTAAAATAATTCTTAAAGAGTTTTTTGTTTTTGAAATTTTACTTCATAGGTAATTTTATTATTTTTGTAAGAAGATATATGTCTTTATATAGAAGTCACGACCTGCTTACATGAGATCCACTATCGATGACCCCCCCCCCCCCTTTTCATTTTCATTTCATGGAACCCCCCCCCCCCTAATTTTTGTTTCTCCCTGACATGGACCCCTTGCAAGTTGTCGTCGACCCCTGTTATAAACGGTGCATTCCACTGTTTAGAAATAAGTATTCAATAACTATACGTTTCACAACGTTCATACATCTATTAAATTAACAATCAACACAATGTTCGCATGTAATGAGCAATGCTATCTTATGCACCGCGCACAGGAAAAGACGTTCATTTGTGTGCACCAAAAAAAAAATGTAAAAAAACTTACATAAAACATTCGTAACAGACATGGCCACAGTGCAAAATCGGGGAAAACACTAATTCGGTCACCGGGGATCTCCGGATCCTTGCAGTTCCCATGGCCCAAAATGCGTTTCTTCTACCTCACATAATCTCAGGAACACTCTATTTTTTAAAAAATGATAAAATTCTTTCATAATGACCGACATCTCACCACTTAGGACACACAACATCCAATTATACATTAAGGACAGGTGATTTTGTTAACACAAAGTCTAAATTGCAAAAAAATAAGTTTTCTTTTTTTTTTCCTTTTAATGATGTTGTATTTCATTCGATATTTCTTTTACGCCTTTAAAGACAAAAGTGAAATTTCTAGTTGGTAGGCGTATATTTGCCCCGCCCCCTCTCAACCACACCCCCGCGCTTAGTAGAGTTCTGTCTTTCACCTTTGTTGTGCACCATCTTCTATTACTCACAACACGAGATCTTTGGTTGACGTCAACCAGGCAGACATAATCATGTCTGCCTTGCAGGCAGTATGCTCTGAAGCCGTTATGCCCTGCAGCCAATCTGTTCAAGCCACTCTGCCTTACAGTCACTCTGCTCTAGTAAATGTGCCATACAGTCGTCTGCCCCGCAGCCAATCTGCCCTATAAAAAAATCTGCCTCTCGCTACATACAGCCTTTTTCTTACGCATATCGGCAATGGAGAGATCCAGTCCGACGTGGCGTTACTCGTATCCGGAAATTTGATCGAAAGAAATTTGGTCGACGGAAAATTGATCGACGGAAATTTGATCGAACGGAAATTTGGTCGAATCGTTTTTGTTATTTATACGTTAAAATTTTGCGTCAAATTTCTTTTTGAACGCATTATTTTGTTTTACTATATAGTGTAGTGCGTTCAAAAAGAAATTTGACGAAAATTTTAACGTCTCGACTGAAAAAAAGAATCGACCAAATTTCCGTTCAATCAAATTACCGTCGATCAATTTTCCGTCGACGAAATTTCTTTCGATCAAATTTCCGGTAACCGGCGTTACTCTGTCTTTGAATCAGCTGCAGAAGGATTTTCTTGCAACACCATTGAACAGTGTCTGTGTCATAGGCCGTTTAAAAACTACGGCAACCCGGTCAAGCAATTCGAGGTGTTGTATAGACAATTGGAGGGAGCTGGGTGGCCGATTGGTCTAAACTTGAGCAAATCTCAAGTTGATGGTCTTTAAAAATAGACAATTATGTCCCAAATCGGAATTTTTCTCCCTATTAGAAATGTTCTGTGCATCAAGGAACTCGAATACAGAAGAGTGGGAACAAAGAGAGGTTCCCTGAACCTAGATGAAGTTCAACCAAAGTCGATATGATTCATCTAGAAGACCGCCCTTTCCAGTCTGAGAATGTTTCACCAACTTTGACGACCATGGTACTAGGCGGACAGAAGACTAAAAAGGAACAATTTCTTTAGGGTTTTGGGGCGGGGGGTGCTGAAGACACCGGCAGTGGGGGGTCCTTCAGTTTATATTAGTTTTGTATTACATAATACATGATATCCTTCTTCGATATATTAGGGGTCCACGATGAATGTATTGAAGATTCTGGCTCCTACCTTTGTATATTTATACAAAAACTTCAACTAGAATACAAAGTGCTAAAAATATCTTCAGATAGGCTAATATAGTATATTAGATATTGAAAGCCAATATAGAAATCAACGAATGGGAAATCATCGCTGAGCACTGTTCCAGTTGGCGAACAGCAGTGTGCGAAAGAGTCAAACAGCAGTGTGCGAAAGAGTCAAACAGCATTGTATCAAGGAGTCAAATAGGAGAGAAGATGTGTGAAAAGAAGCTCTTGCAACAAAAAAAGGGCAAAACGGAAGGCCAAATTTAACCATACGTCATGGTTCTCCTGCAAGAAATGCAGCCGTGACTGCCATTTCAGGATCGGCCTCGTAAGCCATTTGATGACGTGTCAGTAGCTACTCCATCGTCTCGCGAGGACGGGATGCTGCCCAACCTATCTCTCTCTCTCTCTCTCTCTCTCTCTATATATATATATATATATATATATATATATATATATATATATATATATATATATATATATATATATATATATATATATATATATATATATATTTGCCATTTAACATCTTCTAAATAATTCCTTAACCCCCCCCCCCCCTTGTGACGTTGAGACCACGGGAAAGTCCGCAACGGATTAGTCCATCGTAAGGACACCGAATAGACCTTTCATTAGTCAGCATCTCCAACAGCGAATATTTATCAACGTCACTTCCGTCGACATTTATACTATTCGTCCGGACATTTGGGGAAACAAATGGGTCTATTTTTAAATGTCAAAACAAAAAGTGTGGTCAACCCAAAAAGGCTTCCCGGGATGAATTGGAAACCACGGCCATTACAGCTTGTATTAAACTCTTAAAATAAACACACACTAAATGCTGTGTAGAATAAATTTGTAGTTTCTCAAATCTCAACGCACACAATGAAGCACAAATTGATGAAACAAAATATATCGAACCTTTTGTTATATTTTACGAAGAGCGAATCAGTTTATTCGAAATTGATATGGCATCCGCGGCCGCACAATATTCACCCCTGGTCAAGAAAAGGGACTAAACATAATTTGGATGACGTGTTCATCCATTCGTCGGCCATTAATAGTCTACCGCCGTAACCCCGCCCATCACCTGTTATATATAGCAGACAGGTATACATAAATCAGACAAGTATACAATATCCTAGACACGTAGACAATATATCAGAGAAGTACTCAATATTTCAGACGCCTTCTGAATTTCAAAATTTTGATTGCCAGTACCACTTGTAATTTTTCATGCAAATTTCACTAATAACCGTGCAGTATTGTAAATTTTCATGCAAATTTCACTAATAACCGCCCAGTCATTGTCCCTCTATTGACCTGGTCTAGTCGAATGTCTCTTTTTGTCTAGGTAAACGTCTCTTGTTTCTTTGAAGTCCATCGTCACTTGAAATGGGACATGGTAATATTATAGCTAATGAATATGTTAATATTATTATTTTTTAATAAGTATTATTATATACAAAACTATTAAATAAATGTTTTCTTGGCGAAAACAATATCTAAAGATTGTCAGCTGTAAAGAATTTAAAAAAAAAACAACTTACCTTGATATAAAATGAGCGTGAAATCCGTAGCCAAGAGAAATGGGCGCTTACTCCTCTTGTACGTTGCTACGGCCGTGGAACGGGCATAGGTTAGATATGGACGTTGCTATGGCAGTGGAGCGCGGATATGTTGGCGAATCGTTCAAGTGTTTCCATTAAGAAACATTAACTGCTTAAAAAAACACTGGCATGTCACACTGCGTTTGAGGATGGTTTCAAAGATTCAAATTATCCACAACATTTTAAGAAACATAAAAAAAAAAAAAAAGATGATTTCAAGGTTTCTTACATTTAGGGTCAATATAAACAGTAGCTTTCTTTGGTAGTCGTTACTAAATAAAATTGTTTATTGTTAATATTAGGACATCTGTTTAACGTTTTTAGAGTACTGTTTGATTTAACTTGACCTTTATGGTTCTTGATTTCACATCGTACATATATTCAGACCCTCTGATAAAACTATAGTTAGTGTGCTTTTATCTCAAAAGATACTTATATTTAGAACCTCTGATAAAACTATAGTGTGCTTTTATCTCAAAAGATAAATATATTTAGAACCTCTGATAAAACTATAGTTAGTGTGCTTTTATCTCAAAAGATACTTATATTTAGAACCTCTGATAAAACTATAGTGTGCTTTTATCTCAAAAGATACATATATTTAGAACCTCTGATAAAACTATAGTTAGTGTGCTTTTATCTCAAAAGATACTTATATTTAGAACCTCTGATAAAGGTTAATTCTAATTTTTTTTTTACTTGAAGAGCTACATCGCAGCCGAAATTAAATCTGGGCCACGCAATAATCGATACAAAACCAATTAATATTCGGACGATACCGCAAAGACCCTCCCCCCTCCTTTTCCCATGGAAGAACGGGGGCTGTTTTTTTTAGTATCGGTTTGACGAATACTAATGCATCTGTCTGGGAGTTGACGAGATAATTATGCTCTTGCTTTCTAATGGGGGCTCCTTGAATTTTTCGGTAAACAAATCTTTTGACCCGAAGCCTGGTTTTCAGTTACTTCGCGGTGGAAATGTATGCCGAAGTCTGGTTTTCAATTACTTCGCGGTGGAAATGTATGCCGAAGTCTGGTTTTCAGTTACTTCGCTGCGGAAAAGTATGCCGAAGTCTGGTTTTCAGTAACTTCGCGGTGGAAAAGTATGCCATTAAGTTTCAGCAGAGCCTGAAAAATCATCTTCGCGGACCACCGGAAGCCCGTGAACAACCAGGAGCCTGGGAACCACAATGAACCCGGGGACCACTAGAGGCCCGTGGACCACAAGGAACCCGGGGACCACCAGAGGCCTGTGGACCACAAGGAACCCGGGGACCACCAGAGTTCCGTGGACCACAAGGAACCCGGGGACCACCAGAGGCACGTGGACCACAAGGAGCCGCGGGACAATCAGGAGCACACCACAACCCGCAGGCATCCATGTGCACGCATACCTTTAGGAGCCCACAGACCACTAGGAGCCCATAGACCACTAGGAGCCCACAGACCACTTAAATCCCGCAGACCACTTGGAGCCCGCAGAAAACTAGGAGTCATCGGACCGCAAAGTGCCAAGGAAAATCAGGAGCCCGTAGACTACAATTAGCCATGTAGAACGCCAGGAGGCCACAAGTTTCTTAAAAATGTGTAATTCTGTTTCTAAATTATGTCTTCAAAGTATTGAAATTGAAACTTATGGAAATGTTGAATGAAAAATTTCTAAATGTCCGGCGTTTTATAATATTTACAAGCAGAAAGTCATCGATATTGGTTCCATATTGGAGTGACTGCAACGATTATCCATATATATATATATATATATATATATATATATATATATATACATATATTTTATATTATATATATTTATACAAATATTGTAAGTCATTCGCATGAGATGATGACCAAGGTTTGGAATTGAGTAGTAGTTTTGACTTGAGCTATATTTTCTGTTTAAAATGATGGATAGTCGCTCAATTCGTCAGCCTCACTCTCTCGTCTTTTGACTGTTTGTTCCGATGGCTAGACTTTGTCAAGACGACTGGAAATAGACCAGGATACAATAGATGACCAGCAGCGCTTCTCGTGTCTCTCCGTGCCCTTACGCGTTCCACGTTGCAGGAGTTGGTGGGATTTTCATTGTGTCATACCCGATTATCTGAACTACTCAAAGACAAAGGGGCTGGTCTAGAAAATACTGCCCCTTGTCACACAACAATCCAGATGTGATGGGTGGGGGTAAGGGTGGTGGAGTTAATTTTTTTTTTCAACAGTGTGACACCAGCACGACAGATACAATGAGTCTTTTCTTTACAAAACCCCACGCTAGCTATAAGATATATATTTGTAGTATAGAGGTTGATCCGTCTCGATGGCACTCGCCTTATTATTGAATATTAAGAAATGTACCTGTAGATAACATTGATGAATATCAAAATGCTGGAAGTGGAAGAATTTTTTAAAATCCTAATTAAGAATTCTGCGTAATTTTTTTTTTTTACAATTGAATGAGAAAAATAAAATAAAATCGTTTCATGTCCGGTTTCATCTATTATATTTTTCTAAACACGATCTCGTCCTCTCTCTAACACCACCTGCTGACCTATATTATGAATCATACTGAACATTACATTACTAACCCTAGCTTTTGTTCTAACTGTGAATCTACATATTTAGATGTATGAACATTACATTACTAACCCTAGCTTTTGTTCTAACTGTGAATCTACCTATTTAGATGTATGAACAGTACATTATAGCTAACCCTGCTGTTGATCTAACTATGAGGCTACCTATTTAGAAATATGAACAGTACATAGCTAACCCTGCTGTTGACCTAACTATGAGGCTACCTATTTAGAAATATGAACAGTACATAGCTAACCCTGCTGTTGTTCTAACTGTGAATCTACCTATTTAAAAGTATGAACAGTACTTGACTAACAATGCTGTTGTCCTAACTGTGAATCGCCTTATTTAGATATTTGAACAGTACATGACTAACCCTGCTGTTGTTCCTGTTCTAACTATGAATATAACTATTAGATATATTTTGATTGATTGATTGATTGGATACTTCTATAGCGCTGGTATCCATGTCATCAAATCTATTAAACAAAAAAGTCTTTAAATGTTTCCCAAATGATTTTATGTCCTTTTAAATCTGAAAAGGTAAACGAAATCGATCCACGTTTATCAAATATTTACGTTATAAAACAACATTTCAAAAAGTTCAAAATATAAATATATATATATATATATATATATATATATATATATACATACAACGTAACAGTTAGGTTACCAGATTTCCTTACAATAATATGATTTGTCATTATAAGGGTCTTGTATAAAAAAAAGTTCAATGCGCAGGTTTTTTTCAATTAAATAATAATAATAATTAAAAAAAGAACTTTTGTTTTACTTCATATGCTTTGTTACTAAACTGGTTTTTGTTAGTGTCAAAGCTTAGTTTACATAAAGAATTTTGTATATTTTTGGCGAAACTTCGTACTTGCTACTACAACATATTGTTATTTCCATTTTTACCAGTATGCTTTTTGAAGAAAACAAACACCAACTTAGAAGTGATAGTAAAATCCCTCGACTTGGAACTGATGGAATTATCCACCGACTGGTAAAGGAACACAGAATCCACAGAATTGAAAGTGCGGACTGAGAAGTGATCTAAAAATTCCCAACTTTGAAAGTGATAGGATGATCCCCCGAGTGATAAGCGATGCTATAGAAATATGTATTTTTGTTGGTGTCTTATATACACGCTGCCGATAGTGCGAAATTTTCGACCGTTCTCTCGTGGCCCCGACTGTGTTTAGAGCGGAAGAAGTCGTACAGGGAGCAAACTGGAACCTCCATCTGTACGGCGGCGTGGAGCCAGACACAGGAAACCACCTAGTACGGCGGAGACTGCTGATTTCTGCTACATGCCAGTGAGAAATGGGTTTCTGTAACCCTAAACTATTTTATCTTCTACGATTGACTGTTTTCACGGAGTGGCCAGAATCACTATTTAAAATCAACGCAGTCAAGCTAATAACAGCATATCATTTACAGAAGTTAAAGTGACGATCAGGGATCGACCCTACTTTAACATGAGCCATGGTTTACCAGGCACTAAGTAAATCTACCAGGGTCTACAAATATATAGTTTAGTAGATAGGTGCAACTTTCACCATTAGTTTAGACAGAAAGGTAGAGTTCCATTTTGTGTTTAAAATGAAATGTTTCAAATTTCTTCATTGTTCGGCTCTAAAAACAAAATTACCATTTAAAATTTCCAAAAAATAGTTTTCTAAAAAGTATTAAGAATTCGGAAAGAAAATCAATAAATAAGCTTATAAAATAATAAAAGTGTTGCATTGCGATAAAGCTTTAAAACAGATTATATTATTATTATTATTATTAGTTGTCTTAGATAGCGCGGTACCACAGCCTAGGGCTGGGCTCACCGCGCTGTACATGAAAATATTAGCAAAGGAGACATAATCGTGACAATAAAATAAAATACATTTGTGTAATAAAGAACAGCTGTATAGAGACAAAACAAAAACAAATGCATATTCACCCCATCCACCCCAGAACTTTTACATGACAAGCCATGGACGGCGGCCAGCAGCATCGTTTATTGGTCAGATGTGGGGAATCAATCGGGGTAGTAGAGTTTAAAGAGATGGGTTTTGAGTGCAGTTTTGAAGGCCTGTGTGGTTGGTATATTGCGGATGTGTAGTGGCAGAGAATTCCATAGTTTGGGGGCGCAGAAATAGAAAGATCGTTCACCATATGTTTTAGTACGTGTCTTAGCAACGGACAGAATACGAAAAAATTGGAGTGGGCGTAAAAACCAGACAAAGTTTAGAAGAATGAAAAGGCACTTGTATCACTTCCATTCTTCTATACTTTTTTTCTGTCGGTTTTTTACGACCACTCCATTGTTTTTTTCTTTTTAGGTAGGATATATGTAAATATATATTATGTAAATTTAACTTATATATTTTTAAATGTTTCGTTGTTGTACTGATGAAGGCATGTGCCAAAACGTCTACTTATGTATTATATAAAATTATTATTTAAGCTTAATATATAGTGTTATATTGACATGGATTGTTCGTGTCTAATTAATCAAGCAGCGATTATTTCAAAACAAGAGAAAAACTCAAATGTCCGAAGAACTATCTAGCAAATTCTCGTGTGTAGCAGTGTTAATCTTACCGCCTCCCACTGGTGATGTCTAGATTGATTCTCGAGGAATGTACCGATCACAAAACAGCCGGCGCCAATGTGGAGGCTTTTTGTCTCATTGAAGTAACCGAAAATAAGAGATAAAATATGGGATGTGCATTGATACAAGTGCCTGGTACTTCCGGCTAATTGACCTCTGCCCTTGCATTAGCTCATAACTACAGTTGGCAGAATATGTTGGAGACGCAAGCCGAGCATGGATTTATGATAATTGTCCTGAGACATGATATCGAATGTCCGCATTAGGATGGCATTACCATAGGTCAGTGACGCATATGCCAAATGTCCGTCATAAGCCGGACAGATTAATCCTAGCTAATTAAATTCCAGTAAACCCTAATTTTTGGACACCACGTGGTGGCTTCGTGATTATCTCTTAATCTTATATATAGTTTGCTTCTGGCGTGGCTGCTTCCTTTTCACAACTGAACCTTCCCCCTACTCAACATGTTTTTATACTATTACGGGCCGTTATAAATGGAGAATTTAATCTCTTATCTTTTGTCTATGGCTCGTTCTAAGACACAGTCCATAATAAAGGACGATGCCAAAGTTTTAAAATAATAACAAATAATACGACACACAAAGCCAGAGCTAATTACAATTAATAAGTTTTTAATGTGTTCATTTCAATTAAATTACAACAGCAAAAGAATGTGATTAAAATCATTAACTCACAGTTTGCAGGTACCGGTACTGTGTATAAAAATACAATGAGCACAAAATTGTACAACGAGGCAATACCAAAATCTACACACAACAACGTATTAAATAATGACACACAGCACATCTCGTGATCAAGGAAAGGAAAATCTCTCTCGTCATTAAATCGTATCCCTTACCCTGTTTCAGATGATCATTCTCGAAATGGAATACGCAGTCTTATTGCTTCCCGCATTCTCGAGATCATTCTATCACGTTCGACTGAAACGGACGATAGTAAGCTAAAATGTCAACAAAGTGATATTTTTCTAGCCACCCCCAAAAACGGCCTTGACTGAAAAGAGGTCATGCACGTGGAGTGCGGTATTAGCGTGTATCAAAATACGCCATCCTTCATAACAACACTAATAGTACTGAATGGTGGGGAAAAGCTGTCACACAGCGAGCGTCATGCGTGACGGTTGAACTCAGGTAAAAATGTTGAGTTTTTTCGGAGGCGACTATTTTAGTAATCAATAAAGAGCCACGGGTATGGTGTAGGACTGTCTGTAGGACTATTGTTTAAAAGCCGACAAAATAGCGTTTAGGACTGTCTGTGGGACTATTATTTAAAGGCTGGGATATTAAAGAAAATTAGAAGTTATCTTTGTTTGTTTGTTTTTGTTAACACTTTTACCCACCAAGAATTTTCTCAAAATACCCGGACCATTTTATCAAAATACCCGGACCCCGTGTAAAAAAAAATTGCCCCCGGTTATGCCCTAGTACGTAATAAAGATGTCCGTTGGATAGCTGAACCAACTCGTGGTAATGATAAACGTAAACTCGTTACAGCTTGGGGCGTGACAACGTTAAAGAAAAAAATTATGTAGTCGAGTGATGAAATAAAAAGGTGCATACATTTTTTATTGTTGAAAAACTGGCCAGTAATTACGTCCTGAAATCAGACTCATCGTTTGAAACAACTGATGAAAGACGGCGAAGTGCTAATGAAATCGATTGAACTTATTCTAATGAATAACTTGAAATGACAACAACAAAAAAACGTCTCGAAACACTTTCTTGAAGCTTAAAGGTATACTGTGCCGTTGAGTTGTATAAACGGTAGAATACATTATCGTGTTTTCAGATGTCCTGCTGCTTAATTGCGTTAAACCCATTCGATTTCTCAACCACATTGTACTAGAAATTTGTATCTTCTAGTTTTACTTAATACTTTAAACAATGGTTCCCGAAGTTTTCGCTGTGGCGACCCGGGCTAGGTTTGGGGGAGATGAGGCTGCCTAAAAGATACGCCGCGAAATATTGCACACATTTTTTTTTTAAATTGTGTTTCAATTTTCAATTCGATGCGACAGGACGCGACCTCTAGCGGACCTGTTTCAGACAGGCAAAACACTAAATAATAACCCTTTGCAAAAGCCTTTACAAATGGGTACGTAGACGGCGCTCTACATTAATTAATTGCATCGATTGTAATGAGAGTAAACCGTCAATTAGTGGCGATAAGATGTGTATAATTATTCTCATTTCGATAGAGTTTTTGTTAAAATTTGACATAGGGCAACTAAGCAAATATTGGATGCAGCAGACGCGCCGAGAATGGTCCTCGGGGGTTGTGGGGGCGCCATGATAATAAGCCCTACAAGAAAGGGGCTTCAAGTATATCTAGCTTATCTATTATTTCAATGAGCACATCTCTCATCTTGAACAATTACCGTTAAAACGGCACGGCTGCAAGGCTTTGGCCGTCTGCTTACGATCTCGTTGTACCTCGGGTGGAGTCCTAACATTCTGTTTTCATTTACATCCGTCTTTTATCCGCCCCCTGCAGCTTCACGTCCTCCCCTGTAGCTTCACGTCCTCCCGCTGTAACTTCACGTCCGCCCTCTGTAGCTTCACGTCCTCCCCCTGTAACTTCACGTCCGCCCTCTGTAGCTTCACGTCCGCCCCTGTAGCTTTACGCCCTGAACTCAGCATTTGATCCCCCCACAAATCTATCTCCCAACTCCAGGCCAGAGACTGCGGCGCAGATAAACTCAACTAAATGTTTCTATTTTTTTTTTTTTTTTTTTCTTTACACCCCCCCCCCTTTTTCCATCACCCCTTTTACATCTTTTGTGATCTTCTGGAAGTTGCTCCATCTATAGACTCCTAAAATGTCTACAGACTACAATCTGGCGATAGCCGCGAAACGAAACGTAAAAAACAGATCAATAATAATTTGAATGGATGTGGACATTATGCGCGTGTGTCGAACCCTCTAAGCCCAACAGGTTTTTGCACCCCAACCGTTCCTTGGGCAGGCATTAATCTTTAGCGGACGGAGAATGATGAACAGTTTGAGGACGGAGGACAATGGGCCGGGATAGGATTGCTGCCTCCCCGTGGATGAGCCCTGAGCACTTTGACGTATGGCCGTCTGTGAGCGTAAAGTGGAAGAGTTGCAGCGGCGGAATCAGAAAATGTATAGAGTTTTACGATTACTGAGCGCAGTCCACCATTGTCAGCAGACCACCACCGATGCAGGCCACCATTATCAGCAGACCATTGTCAGCAGACCACCACCGATGCAGTCCACCATTGATAGCAGACCATTTACAGCAGACCACCACCGAGGGAAGACCACCATGGACAGCAGACCATTGAAAGCAGACCACCACAGGGGGAAGTCCACCATTGACAACAGACCATTGACAGAAGACCACCACTGGGGGCAGTCCACTATTGACAGCAGACCATTGACAGCAGACCACCACTGAGGGCAGTCCACCACTGAGGGCTGTCCACCATTGACAGCAGACCATTGACAGCAGCCCACCATTGAGGGCAGTAAACCATTGACAGCAGACCACCACTGAGGGCAGACCACTGCCGAGGGCAGACCACCACCGCGAGCGGTCCACCGCAGATGGCCGACAACTACTTAGGGCATTTGAAATCCGAATCTTTTACCCTCCTTCTCGTTCTTTATGGAATACTTATCGATTTCTTTTACTTACTCCATATTTTCCGACCTCAGTTATTTCCAATGGCACCATATTAGCATGTCGTGCCCCCACCCCCCTTGGCACACGTCGATAGTCTTCGACTACGCTTACTCTTCCGTTTGTTACAGTGCTGCTAGGAAGGAATGCATCAGCTATAGGAGAAAGAAAACGTACAATTTAACCGAACTTTCTTACTGTGTGAAAAAAAAAACTGGCATGTTTATTTTCCTCATGGTGGGGGTGGGGTTTTAGGGGAGGGGTGGTTTATTGGATGGTTTTTTTTTTAATTGAGCTGATTCGTGAATGGTTTGAACCAGTGAGATTATCGGTAAGATTGTGACAGTGACTACGATTCCTCGGCACGTGTCGAATAACTGTCGTGACAAAGTCACGTCTCGGACTGTGTCAACACTGGTTACACGGCTGCAGCATTTAGAATTATGGCTTGAACAGCAGTCCAGTTAGATTAGAATTCGCAAATGTGACATTTTAAAGTTTTCATGGTTCGGGAAACATGTAAGTAACAAGAAGCGTGTCGTCTATTGTGTCGTAAATTACAAAAGAACACGCGTGTCCCTGGGTTAGATTTGTGTGGTGTGTTATGGACATCTCACCTGCGGCGTGTATTTAAATGTCAAGATTTAAATAAGTGCGATCTCTCACACTGTAAGAATTGTTTACCAAGCGATATCAAATTTACACCACTTTTCTCGGACTGAAGGGCGCCTGATCAATGAGACGCCGTAATTTGAATGATGATGATGATGATAAGGACAGCACCAGATGTTTGATATGGGTGCGAAGTCTATTTAGAACATGTCTGTAAAAGGACCAACCACCTCTGTGAAATAGCCCTCAACCAACCATGTATGCGCTACACAGCTTAGCACTTCCATGAGTTGAGAACCTTTGTTCCACATGAAACAGTATGTTCCATACGACACAGTATGTTCCAAATGACACATTATGTTCCATACGACACAGTATGTTCCAAATGACACAGTATGTTCCATACGACACAGTATGTTCCAAATGACACATTTTGTTCCACATGACACAGTATGTTCCATACGACACAGTATGTTCCAAATGACACATTTTGTTCCACATGACACAGTATGTTCCACATGACACATTATGTTACATACGACACAGTATGTTCCAAATGACACAGTATGTTCCATACGACACAGTATGTTCCAAATGACACATTATGTTCCATAGCATCTCGCCACTGTTAGATCACTTGATCAACAGGACACAAGGTGTCCAATAGCATCTCCTTTAGGTTAGAACACTTATCTTTCATTTCAAGATGCACCATATCGTCTCCATAATGTTAGAACCCTTGTCCTACTTGACACAAGATGCATTATATCATCTCCATAATGTTAGAACACTTGTCCTACTCGACACAAGATGCACCATATCATCTCAATAAGGTTAGAACCCTTGTCCTACTTGACACAAGATGCACCATATCGTCCCCATAAAGTGCACACATAAAGAAGCCGAAGAGGTCGGGCTATTACCTCCTGAATGGAAGGCCGGTTCTCCCCGTTGGCCGAGGGCAGCTGAAGGGGTCCTCAAGCGGCAGTGAGTGCGGCTTGACCACTTCTAAAAACTGGGGAGATGGAAGAGTTTTCAGCAGTCTGGTAAAAACTTAAACTGGGACATGTCTGTCATGTTGCAATAGATTATTGCAGGTATAAGACATCCTTGACCCGTGAAAGGTCAATGTCAATCTGTGTGTGTATTTTTATCCCTTGCCGTTAAACCACTGTCTGGGTCCATTATTTAATCATACAATCTCCAAAGGCTAATCCAGTTCGATCTTAATCCTCAAGTGCAAACGTACATCGATTAGAGTTGGTTAATTGCGGCTAAGAAGCTGACATGGATCTTTACATTTATACAAACAGGAGAGGGAAAAGTCCATAATTTCTTGGGAATGAGATCAAAGAAGCTAATAATTCCTAGAAAATAAATAAATATCTAAGGGATGCCTAATGTCTGCTATTAGTTAATTTTTTTTTAAAAATCGAATTGGAATATTTTGTCTTAGACTGTTGGCATACGTTAGTGCAGGCGTGCACAACTCTTATGTGAGGCGGGCCGTATTACTTTATGAAAAGCTTGTGCGGGCCGAAAGCCAATAGGACCAGGAGGAAGGCTCTAAAGAAAATAATAATAATAAATTTCGTTACTTCGCGGGCCGTAAATTGGGTGCTGGCGAGCCGCATGCGCCCGATGGCCATATGTTGTGCAGGCCTGCTTTAGTGAGTTGTCAGCAGTTGTCCGAAAATGCCGCATATCAATATAAAGAAAATAAGTGACACCCGGAGTGGACAACCCCTCCAGCTGCCCCCCCCCCACTTTTTCCTACGCCCCTGGTTGTGAGAAAATATTTCAAGTCCGCAGCTCTAGAGGAAATCATGTTTGTTCTCTGTGTGGATTAGCTCCGGTCTCTATCACACAGTTGGTCAGATAACCGTTAAAAGTCTCTGCTAAGATTATCCAGCTCACCTAGTCCAGTGGTCGGCAAACTCATTAGCCAAACGAGCCGAAAATCAGCAGTAGGACGATTTTTAACAATTTTGAGCGCCAAATTTCTTCCAAAGAACCATGTTTTTCGGAGTCAACCCCGATTTGTGGCCGACCGGCCGAGCCGCACTCAGGTCGCTAAAGAGCCGCATGCGGCTATCGTGCTGCAATGTTCCGACCACTGACCTATTGTTATTATCTGGATAATTAATTCTTGAAATATTGCGTGCAAAGATTGCCGGGTAAATGGAATTACATTTTGCGTAGCGTCTGGTTTTTCACCAAGAGGAACCTGCATTTTCCGTTATAAATTTTAATGGGCTTAGCGTGTATGCCTGGACAACGACTATTTGGTTTATTACCTAGGTAAGATCTTATTGTTCACTCAGTTCAAGCTGCCCCACTGGTGTGAGGAGTCCACAGCATCGGGCACGTGCAACAGTGCGTGGTGAAGACCCAAGAGGGACACCGACCACCTGTCTCTTGGCGATGTGCTAAAGACGCTACTACGACTTTGACACCTTAGCCTTCATAGCAGCGCATCCAGTGATTCTTAAACCTTGAAGTCGTGAATTCGTGCACAGCTATGTCCGTTGGGTGATTCCTACCGAGCCTTATATAAAAATGAGACTCTCTTGGCGATGTGCTAAAGACGCTTTCTATCTATCTATCTATTTATCTATCTATCTATCTAACTATCTATCTATCTATCTATCTATCTATCTATCTATCTATCTATCTATTTATCTATCTATCTATCATCTATCTATCTATCTATCTATCTATCTATCTATCTATCTATCTATCTATCTATCTATCCATCCATCTATCAATCTAAAATGAAACTGTTTCAGCAGTGCCTCTCAAACCTTTTTTTTTGGGGGGGGCCGGTTGGAGAAACTTGAACTCAACAGGTTCATGTTTTGGTTAGTTTCAACATGTATTTTCTTAGTAAGCGCTACACATTTTTGTGGACGGGCGACTGATAACATCGCGTTCTGGTCACGGTCCTGAGATCTCTGCGCTGTGGATCACTGCGTTAAACTAATATATGAACTCCGGTGGTTTCCAAGGCCAGAGTCTTGAGAGCTTTGGGTTTCTGAGCGAGTTCAAATGAGGTTTTAGAGTTAACATTTTAAATATGGATTTATTATTGAAATGAAGAAGTCAACGTCTAATATGTTTGTAATTGGAAGGTTCTCAGCAGCATTAATTTTGAAATCCGCTCATGTACGCCGAAAAAATGTATGGCGTCAGTATTAAATTTTGTGACCTGCTGAACGAAGTCTATGTTCCCTATTCATATACCAGATGTATCACGTCAGGGTATCACGTCAGGATTAAATGTTTGGGACCTGCTGAATGAAGTCCATGTTCCCTAGTCCTATACCAGGTGCATCCTGACAATATCCTCACGATTGTAGACCAGATGCATCATGTAGATATTCCACTTTTGGAGGACCTGTCATATAACAACAGAAACCCAATCACCATGTATGTCCCATAAAGCTGCAAGCCACGTCCAAAATAACGCGCACTTATTTCTCGCGATCGAATATTCATAGATCCAGATGATTCTACCTCATCATATACAACCAGTGGCGTGTCTAGCAGGTGGGGGGAGCTAGTGACGTGCATGGAACCTCTTGTGGCGTGTGTAGTCTGTTGGCTGTTAAAACATAAATAACAAAAGTGGCGTGTCTATAGCGTACAGCACATTTTAAACATAAATACATTTAATCATCTCCTTATCTCAAGCGAATCCTCCTGTAGCGATTGCTATATGGGCTCAGTAAAACATTGGAGCTTGGATTCCCCATTGGAACATGGATTCAACATTGGAGCTTAGATTCCACATTGGAATATGGATTAAACTTTGGTGCGTGGATTCAACATTGGAACGTGGATTTAAAATTGGAGCAAAAATTCAGCATTGGGTCAAGGGATTCAACATTGGTGCGAGGATTGAAAATTGGTTCGTTGATTCAAAATTGGAGCTTGGATTCAAAATTGGAGCATGGATTCAATATTGGAGCATGGATTCAACATTGGAGCATGGATTCAACATTGGAGCATGGATTCAAAATTGGGACATGGATACAACATTATGGACAGGGATTCACTATTGGGGGGGGGGGGGGGGCGACTTTCCAATGATCAGGAATTAGCCGTATAAGCAGTGATTGACAAGTTGAGCTGGAATCTTCCACTGGAGTAGGGATTCACCATTGGAGCTGGGATTCATCACTGGAGCAGGGATTCACCACTGGAGCAGGGATTCACCACTGGAGCTGTGATTCACCACTGGAGCAGGAATTCACCATTGGAGCAGGGATTCACCACTGGAGCAGGGATTCACCACTGGAGCTGGGATTCACCACTGGAGCTGGGATTCACCACTGGAGCAGGGATTCACCACTGGAGCAGGGATTCACCACTTGGAGCAGGGATTCACCACTGGAGCAGGGATTCAACACAGGAGTAGGGATTCACCACTGGAGTATAGATTTACCACGGGAGCAGGGATTCAACAATGGAGCAGGTAGTCGCCACTGGAGTTGGGATTCACAACTGGAGTAGGGATTCACCACTGGAGCAGGGATTCACCACTGGAGCAGGGATTCGCCATTGGAGCATGGATTCGTCACTGGAGCTGGGATTCGCCACTGGATCAGGGATTCGCCACTGGATCAGGGATTCACCATTGGAGCAGGGATTCACCACTGGAGCAGGGATTCACCACTGGAGCAGGGATTCACCACTGGAACAGGGATTCACCACTGGAGCAGGGATTCACCACTGGAGCAGGGATTCATTACAGGAGCAGGAAATCATCACTTGAGCTCGATTTCACCACTGGAATAGGAATTCACTACTGGAGCAGGAATCCACCACCGGAGCAGGAGTTCACCATCGTAGCAGGAGTTCACCATCGTAGCAGGAGTTCACCACCGAAGCAGGAGTTCACCACCGGAGCAGGAGTTCACCACCGAAGCAGCATTTCACCACCGGAGCAGGATCTCACTACCGCAGCAGGAGTTCACCACTGGAACAGGTGTTCACTACTGGACAGAGATTCACCACTATCTGATTGGGTTTCACCAATATAACAATGATTCACATCGGAAGCAGAGATTCACCATCGTATAAGAGATTCATAAATGGAACTGGCAATCCCCAAAGGAGCAGGAACAAACTCATGAGAACGAAACGGTCTCAGAAACAAATACCGTACGTTCTAGACTCTAGACAGCTGTTGACTCTTATACTTGACGCCCGCGAAAGAAGGCAGCAACAATGGACAGCCGCCACCAATATTAATATTAATGGGACTCGCTACTCCATGTCTGCTACTTCAGGGAAAGTAACTGAAATAATAAAAACCAAACGCAGCTGTATAATGAATGTGAATTGTTTAAATAAAATGTTATTTGAACTGGACGTTATAACATGTTGCTAGTTTTTTTGGAATCGTTATCCTGAGGATGAGCCAAACTTTGAACGTTGAAAATGATGGAGGAGATAACGTTGAATGCCGGATGTCATATTTGTTGGATGTTGTGTGTCGTGTAGTTGAAAATAGTCTGAAGCTTTAAAAAAAAAAAAACCCAACGTCCAAATAACTGGACCGAGTTGATGACTGTACACCTACAACTACTTTACAGCTGTGATTACTGTGCATCTCCGATTGCTGTACATCTCCGATTACTGTCCATCTCCGATTACTGCACATCTCCGATTACTGCACATCTCTGAATACTTTACATCTCCGATTACTGTACATCTCCGATTACTGTACATCTCCGATTACTGTACATCTCCGATTACTGCACATCTCTGAATACTATACATCTCCGATTACTGCACATCTCTGAACAGTTTACATCTCCGATTACTGTTCATCTCCGACAACTGTACATCGCCGATTACTGTAAATCTCCGATTACTTTACATCTCCGATTACTGTACATCTCCGATTACTGTACATCTCCGATTACTGTACATCTCCGATTACTGTACATCTCCGATCACTGCACATCTCCGTTTACTCTACACATAACCACAGAACAGGTGTAGGCCTAGAGAACCATATCACGGCTGTCTACACAATTTATTTATTTTTTTAAAATGTAACCTCTCTCCCCACCACCTCCCACACTCACCCCACACCACTCCCCCCCCCCCCCCCCAAATCACAATATAATGTTTGCCTCGCAGAAACGTCTCCAAATTGTGTTCATATTTTTTTCTTGGGATTAATGGTTGCTTCCAGATTTTTTTTTTGTTTTGTCTTTTTTTTTGTTTGTTTGTTTTCTATTTGATCCCCGTCACGTGCGTTTGTTCTTTCAAACAGATTGTTATTTCAAAAGCTGAGCTTTACTGTTAAGCTTAAAAGGAAAATCCCGATTTTCGGGAAACTTAAACTTGCTGGTAAAGTTGAAGGTCGTGCTCCACAGGAAATTGTCTATTTAGCTTCTGCTGGGGGGGGGGGGGGGGGTTTCTTCTTCTTTTTTTTTTTTTTTTTTAAATGTCGCCTTTACCCCCAGAGGTTTTCTTACATTCTGGGCATAATCCAGGGGCGGAATACGTTTTACATTTCATTGAATGTCGAAGTATGTGTGTGCGTGTGTGTATGGGTGATGGGAGTTTTAGGTGCACCTTTGTCAGATCTAGATGGACAGGGAAGGGAGTTGCGCAAAGATAAAGGGTGGAGGGGGGGTGAGGCAATCTAGTAATAGAGATTGGAATGTATTCGGAATGAATTTTGTTTTGTTCTTTTCTTTTTAAAGGGTGTATAATCGAAGTGGCTATTTATACACGGGTACCAGAATTGAAAGGTTGGGATTAAAAAACGATTTAAAATATTATTGTTGGGTTTGTAAGACCAAATGAGGTATCAAATCAAAGATAATTGAATGTACTAGTCTGTGCTCTTGTTCTTCTCGTCTTGACTATTGCAACTCTCTTCTGTCAGGTTCACCAAAACACTTCATAGAAAAACTACAAAAGGTTCAAAATGCAGCTGCTAGGCTAGTTTTAAAGGCAAAAAACATGATCATGTCACTCCACTACTCCACTCACTTCATTGGCTCCCTATACAGGCACGCATTGATTACAAGCTGTCTCTTCTCTGTCACAACGTTTTCTCAGATTCCTGCCCTTCCTATCTAACCGAAATTCTTTCTGTCTATTCACCCTTTCGACAGCTTCGCTCCTCTGCAGACACGCGCATTCCGTCCGTTGCTATGACACGTACTAAAATATATGGTGAACGATCTTTCTCTTTCTGCGCCCCCAAACAATGGAATTCTCAGCCACTACACATCCGCAATATACCAACCACACAGGCGTTCAAAACTGCACTCAAAACACATCTCTATAAACTCTACTACCCCGACTGATTCCCCACATCTGACCGATAAACGCTGCTGTTGGCCGCCGTCCATGGCTTGACAGATCTGGGGTGGATGGGGTGAATATGCATTTGTTTTTGTTTTGCCTCTATACATCTGTTCTTTATTACATAAACGTATTTCATTTTATTGTCACGAATATGTCTCTTTTTCTAATATTTCCATGTACAGCCCGGTGAGCCTAGCCCTAGGCTGGGGTATCGCGCTATATAAAACACCTAATAATAATAATAATAATAATATACCTATCAGATTTAGACGGATGTTTCTGTTTTGAACTCTTCTTTGATTTCTTCATTAAACCAATTTTTAGCCACAAAGAATTGTACAATAACAAAGAAAAAACCAGACGCGTAATTGAAAGGGCCATCAAAAAGTTACAAAGACGGAGACGTTGCCGTGGTTGGGGAAAATTGTTCGCTGTGAGGCAATCGCGCCACACAAAAGACAGAGTACTGTCTGGGGCTGCTCTGCCTTTTAGAACTCAGTGGGAGTTCTTCGAGGGCCGTGTCAGTGCCAGTGGGGAATTTAAGTTTGGTGGGGGTGGGGGTAGTGATGTTTTGAACAAAGCCGGCATTCTTGTACATAATCAATATGTTAGTGACACTGTAGACGAGGGGCATGTGCCGGTGTCCGTATCACAGTCAGGAAGTTACGGAGACATTGTCTCCGTGTGTGTGTGTTGCCTTGAAGGGACGGATTGGCTTCGTCTTTCTGTAAGATGTACATTAAGATTTTCTTTTTTGTAAATACTTTTTTTACATCCTTTATATTAAATTCGCTCTTGTTCGTGGATGGAATAATCTTCGGACGGCTAATTGACCCACTTCCCGTCAGCTTATCGAGCTGAAAATGAGCACATAGACAGATCGCCGATGACAACACATTTTGTACGATTTTCAGCCCCACCCCCCGAAAATTTAGTTTTTCCCTTGTTTTTCAAGGGAGAGATGGGGGGAAATATGATGCCACTAAGTCTTATTTCTCGAAATAAAATTCCCGATAACTGCGCTAAATGAGATTCCTGTTTTTAAAATCTCAGGTGCGTTTCATGCATAATATTTTCGTGTGTCGTTTCTGAAAAAGTTGGTGATATAAATCTGCGTTGTAAAAGGCGGGTGGGTGGTTAGAATACTAAATAATTCAGAGGCTTGAAAACATGTGCGGTTGCAACTCTTGGAATAAGCGGAGGCGGCGGCAGAACTAAAATTGGATTCTTATAAAGTGCGTTACTTGTATGCATGTTTTGTTAATTTTTCAGCCCCCCCCTCTCCCCCCACTTGCTCGATATTACATTTTATAAAGGATTTATACGAGTTACTCTTTTTTAAAGGTTTTTACAAAAAATTAAAATATAAATTGACTAACTTAATGCGACACTATCGGTGCTTATTCGAAATACTGTAAGGCCATCGACTTCACTGCCAATGTTCACAATGTTAATGTGGTTGTTGAAATCGTCTTTAAGAAGCCAACCTTCCCTCTGAACTCTTTAATAAGAAAACCTTCCCTCTGTCATGTTCAACAAACAAACATTCCTCTGACGTCATGTTCAACAAACAAACATTCGTCTGATGTCACGTTCAACAAACAAACATTCGTCTGATGTCGTGTTCAACAAACAAACATTCGTCTGATGTCATGTTCAACAAACAAACATTCGTCTGATGTCGTGTTCAACAAACAAACATTCGTCTGATGTCACGTTCAACAAACAGACATTCGTCTGATGTCGTGTTCAACAAACAAACATTCCTCTGATGTCATGTTCAACAAACAAACATTCCTCTGATGTCACGTTCAACAAACAAAAATTCGTCTGATGTCATGTTCAACAAACAAACATTCCTCTGATGTCATGTTCAACAAACAAACATTCGTCTGATGTCACGTTCAACAAACAAACATTCGTCTGATGTCGTGTTCAACAAACAAACATTCGTCTGATGTCACGTTCAACAAACAAACATTCGTCTGATGTCGTGTTCAACAAACAAACATTCGTCTGATGTCGTGTTCAACAAAAAACATTCGTCTGATGTCATGTTCAACAAACAAACATTCGTCTGATGTCGTGTTCAACAAACAAACATTCGTCTGATGTCATGTTCAACAAACAAACATTCGTCTGATGTCGTATTCAACAAAAAATTCGTCTGATGCCATATTCAACAAACAAACATTCGTCTGATGTCGTGTTTAACAAACATTCGTCTGATGTCGTGTTCAACAAACATTCGTCTGATGCCGTGTTCAACAAACAAACATTCGTCTGAAGCCTTGTTCAACAAACAAGCATTCGTCTGATGTCGTGCTTAATCAACAAACCTTCGTCTGATGCCATGTTCAACAAACAAACATTCGTCTGATGTCGTGTTCAACAAACAAACATTCGTCTGATGTCGTGTTAAACAAAAAAACATTCGTCTGATGTCGTGTTCAACAAACAAACATTCGTCTGATGTCGTGTTCAACAAACATTCGTTTGATGTCGTGTTCAACAAGCATTCGTCTGATGTCGTGTTCAACAAAAAACATTCGTCTGATGTCGTGTTCAACAAACAAACATTCGTCTGATGTCGTGTTCAACAAACAAACATTCGTCTGATGTCGTGTTCAACAAACAAACATTCGTCTGATGTCGTGTTCAACAAGCATTCGTCTGATGTCGTGCTCAATCAACAAACCTTCGTCTGATGCCATGTTCAACAAACAAACATTCGTCTGATGTCGTGTTCAACAAACAAACATTCGTCTGATGTCGTGTTCAACAAAAAACATTCGTCTGATGTCGTGTTCAACAAACAAACATTCGTCTGATGTCGTGTTCAACAAAAAACATTCGTCTGATGTCGTGTTCAACAAACAAACATTCGTCTGATGTCGTGTTCAACAAAAAACATTCGTCTGATGTCGTGTTCAACAAACAAACATTAGTCTGATGTCGTGTTCAACAAAAAACATCGTCTGATGTCGTGTTCAACAAACAAACATTCGTCTGATGTCGTGTTCAACAAAAAACATTCGTCTGATGTCGTGTTCAACAAGCAAACATTCGTCTGATGTCGTGTTCAACAAACAAACATTCGTCTGATGTCGTGTTCAACAAACAAACATTCGTCTGATGTCGTGTTCAACAAGCAAACATTCGTCTGATGTCGTGTTCAACAAACAAACATTCGTCTGATGTCGTGTTCAACAAGCAAACATTCGTCTGATGTCGTGTTCAACAAGCAAACATTCGTCTGATGTCGTGTTCAACAAACAAACATTCGTCTGATGTCGTGTTCAACAAGCAAACATTCGTCTGATGTCGTGTTCAACAAACAAACATTCGTCTGATGCCAGCTCTAAAAAAAAGATCATACATTACCGTAATGTCATCAACAAACAACAAAAAAAAAACAACAACAAAACAACAACAACAACATATGACTAACCAAGTGGTCGGCAAACTCATCAGTCAAAAGAGCCAAAAATCAGCGGCAGGGCGGTTTTAAAAAATTTGGAGAGCCAAATTTCTTTTCAAGAACCTGTCAAGAGCCATGTTTTTCGTAGTGAGTTTAAACTAGCTACTAAACATTAAATACAACCAAATATAATAATAATAATCTTATTTATTGACAAAAAAATACGAAACACGCATTTAATGTGAACTATAACCTTGCTTTTAATGTGAACTATGACCTTGCTTTTAATGTGAACTATGACCTTGCTTTTAATGTGAACTATGGCCTTGCTTTTAATGTGAACTATGGCCTTGCTTTTAATGTGAACTATGGCCTTGCTTTTAATGTGAACTATGACCTTGCTTTTAATCTGAACTATGACCTTGCATTTCCTTGGAAAGTTTTGATAAGTCTGCTTTGTATGGCGTTATTTTTAATCTCAAGCAGGATTCCAGAGTCTCATCAACAAGACGATTTCTCAAATTTACTCTTGACGATTGTTCGCATGCAATGCGTAAGCCAAAAAATCAGCCGCACTCTGGTCGCTCATGAGCCGCATGTAGCCCGCGAGAGCCGCGATTTGCCGACCACTGGACTGATCGAATAGCACGAGCTATAGGTTGTGCCAACTTCAAACGTTTACCCAAACTCTTGCGCTACAAGCACAACTCATTTGAAACAATCTGATACGTTGCTGGTGTGGGGGTTTTTTTCCACTTTTTTTTTTAAACTTTAAATCAGCATTTCAAACTCAGCTGCGTTGTCCATCGTCCATCTTCGAATGCTTCCCCCTGCACCGAAGTCCAAAAAGATTAAGAGCCGCTATGTTTCACGTGGACACTGGCAGCGCTGTAGGACACGTCAGTTGTTGTTGAGGTAAGGAATCGAGCTTTATATATATATGTAAATTTTGTTGTTATTTTTTACAACCACCTCCCAACTGCTTTGGCCTTGATCATCGGAAACGTTAGTAGGATCATCGGGAACATTGGAAAGATCATCGGGAACGTTAGAAAGATTATCGGGAACGTTAGAAAGATCATCGGGAACGTTTGAAAGATCATCCGAAACTTTATAAAGATTATCGGTAACCTTAGAAAGATCACCGAAAACGTTAGAAAGATCATCGGGAACGTTAGTAGGATCATCGTAAACGTTGGAAAGATCATCGAGAACGTTAGAAAGATTATCGGGAACGTTAGAAAGATCATCGGGATCGTTTGAAAGATCATCCGAAACTTTATAAAGATTATCGGGAACCTTAGAAAGATTACCGAAAACGTTAGAAAGATCATCGGGAACCTTAGAAATATCACCGGGAACGTTAGAAAGATCATCGGGGACGTTATAAAGATCATCGGGAATGTTAGAAATATCATCGGGAACGTTAGAAAGATCATCGGAAACGTTCGAAAAAAGTGGTGACGTTTAAACAAATGGAGCCGAGTAGTGGGAACTGGGCTCAGTGACAATAGGGTAGGGTAAGTGTGGTCAGTGACGCTGGAGTAGGGTTAAATGGAGTCAGTAAACGTTAGAGTATGGGTAAATGGGGGTCAGTGATGTTGAAGTATTAGTAATTGGGTCAGATACGCTAGAGTATGGGTAAATGGGGTCGTTGACGCTAGAGTATGGGTGCATGGGGTCAGTTACACTGGAGTGGTGGTGATGGATGACTCCCATGTAGCGTCTAACGCCCGCGTCTGTGAACTGGATTCTGTTTCTCGGCGACGCAAAGGGAAATTCTAAAAAGAGTTAATATGGCTTGAGGGGGAAAAAAATGTTCGTTTAAAAACAATTACGTTTTAAGGAAATTTGTGCGGGTTATAATAAGAAACCCACGGCAAACATGTTGCCAATAAATAAGCTTGATAATACAAAATATATACACATAAATGGACCAGGTGGAACTATGGTTAAAGGATATGCACATATGTTATGTGCTGGTGTACGTTGATATTAAGTCTTATATTTATTCAGTGTATAAACGTGTCGATTACTTCTGTGTACATCTCGTTTCTGTGTTCCATCTGTTTAAACATCGGCTTTGGGTTTGATGTAAGAGTAAAAAAGACAACTCGTGACCTTTAACCCCGGGTTCCAAACCAGCGTTTTCACGAAAGACTTTCTGGTAGAGTAAAACTTATTAGCTTATAGCTGTTCAGTTTCTGGCTTCACTGGGGTTGGGGGGGGGGGGTCCTCGGGGTTTCCTATAAAGTTACAATCTTCATCCGAAACCTCGCCTAATGAGACGCCATGTTGGTCTGGCGGTCAAGATAGTCGAGGTATCGGGTTTTCCCCTATCGTAACGTGTGTGTGTGCATGGGTGTATTTGTGTGTGTTTGTGTGTGAGATAGAGGGAAAGAGACACACGCGCGCGCACAATCACACATACACACACACACACGCGTGGTTACCACACAACAGTGGCGTAGCTGGGGGTAGGTGCCTCCTGAGGCCAGCCAAGTACTGCCGCCCACGTCCAGGAAAACAACACGGCAGGATTTCGAAATTGCCACCCCTCAATATAATGATCCGCCGCCCCCACTCCAACCCCTTCCTATGACACTGTCACACAGACTCACACACACACCCACACATTAAGCCCAATCACATAGAAATCTGCGATCAACGGCGTTCGATATGTTTTCCTTAAGTTTGTCCCAACATCCTCCTTTTATTTCAGAGTGTTTCACGGGCCATCTTTCCATTAACCCATTGCATTCCGTATACATGATCCAGCTATGAATCCACCCTGCATTCAGTCAGTTATCCAAATGTCCCCCTTTGCATACTCATACTTATGAATTACGATTCATAAATTCAGTATTCTATCCATTAATCCATCAATTCTGTAGTGTTTTAAATCATTTACGTAAACTTTGCTTTTGTTCGTGGCTGGCTGGGTGGCTGGCTGGCTGGGTGGCTGGCGAAGTCTTCGGACCTACTTATCGTCAACCTATCGAGCTGAAACTTGTCACATAGACTCGTTACTTATGACAACACACTCTATTTTCATCCCCATCATCCCAAAAAAAAAATGTTTTCCCTGTTTTTTCAAGGGAAAGATAAAGGAAATATGATTTCACGAAATAAAATTCCCGATGACTGTGCTAATTGAGATTATTTTTTAAGTAATACCGTCAGTGCGTGTGGTGCGTAATTTTGTTTTTCCGGAAATAGTTTGTGAAATAAATCTACGTATTAAAAGCGAGTGGGCTATTAGAATATCAACATAGTTCAGGGGCGTGGAAAAAAATTGGCGGTGTCGATCCTTGATGGAGGGGCACTATTTCCGATTCTTATAAAGTATGTTACTAGAATGCATGTTTTGTCAAATTTTCAGCCCCAGCATCCATTATTCAATATTACAAACTATAAAGGATGCATACGAAAAACTATGTTTTGTTTTGTTTTTTTCCCTAAACCCAATACCTCTTAACCTTAAGTTAACAACATCCGTCGTCCAGATCAAAAAACATTCTCTCCCCCCCCCCACCATTCACCCCCCCCACACACACACACAAAACTACAACTTCATGTCGCCTCGGACCATCACGTGACCTTCACCTCCATCCTTTTTTGTGAGCCTTCTATTGTGCAACGCCCCGTTTTATTCGCCAACAAATCTCCAGACCCTCGAGCTTCATTGTGCCGGGGGCGTTAATTATGTTTGGAGGCCACTTGGACATCTCCTCCAGAGCCAAAGGGACGCCCTCCATATTTGCCCCCCACTGGACGCTTTTATTAACCAGAGACCTGGTAATCCGGGTAGAAACACTTTTGGCCGCGCAGGGGGACTTCACTCGGTAAAATGTTGGAAAGGTTTGGGGGGGGGGGGGGGGGCGCGCGCTCGTCGGCTCATGTCCCTTGGTAAAGACTGAAACGTGAGTAGCGTCAGCTAAATACATTGGCCCGATTGCAAGGCTGGAAAATACAACAATACTTCGTCTATGTTTTTTTACAAGTAAACTTTAATTTAGCAAGTAATTGCAAACAAAATAAGACTTGTGGCTAGGAGTCTGGGGAATCATGGTCGATTTAAGAAGCTAACAAAATATCAGAATGAATTAAAAGGCATGTCAGCAGATTAGATGGTCTAACCCAGTGGTTCTCAACCTTTCTAATGCCGTGACCCTTTAATACAGTTCCCCATTTTGTGGCGACCCCAAACCACAAAATTATTTTCCTTGATACCTCATAACTGTAGAGTAAATGTGTTTTTTGATGGTCTTAGACGACCCCTGTGAAAGGGTCGTTCGACCCCCAAAGGGGTCGCGACCCACAGGTTGAGAACCGCTGATCTGACCATATAAAGTGGTGTGAATGTAGCGTGTTCAGTTTTGAATTTCAATTCTTCAAATGGTCCTGAAGTAATATAACCTCTGAAGTGTGCGTGAGACATTACCCTGAAATCGTGTAAGACATTTTTGCACATTTTGTCTCCAGCTAAAACTAAAAGCAAAACACTTATAGCGCTAACCTGTTTTATTGACTGCTGGTCTGGCGTCAGGTTCATTGACTGCTGGTCTGGCGTCAGGTTCATTGACTGCTGGTCTGGCGTCAGGTTCATTGACTGCTGGTCTGGCGTCAGGTTCATTGACTGCTGGTCTGGCGTCAGGTTCATTGACTGCTGGTCTGGCGTCAGGTTCATTGACTGCTGGTCTGGCGTCAGGTTCATTGACTGCTGGTCTGGCGTCAGGTTCATTGACTGCTGGTCTGGCGTCAGGTTCATTGACTGCTGGTCTGGCGTCAGGTTCATTGACTGCTGGTCTGGCGTCAGGTTCATTGACTGCTGGTCTGGCGTCAGGTTCATTGACTGCTGGTCTGGCGTCAGGTTCATTGACTGCTGGTCTGGCGTCAGGTTCATTGACTGCTGGTCTGGCGTCAGGTTCATTGACTGCTGGTCTGGCGTCAGGTTCATTGACTGCTGGTTTGGCGTCAGGTTCATTGACTGCTGGTCTGGCGTCAGGTTCATTGACTGCTGTGATCTGCTTATAGGGACTGGTATAGACTGGCGTGTGTGCACAGGGATGCATATATAGAGTTTCGACATGAGGTTCGTGTGAGGGCTGGTTATAGTTTGAAATGTGGTTTGGTAGTTTGTGATGTGGTTTGGTAGTTTGTGATGTGGTTAGGTAGTTTGTGATGTGGGCTGGTAGTTTGTGATGGGGTTAGGTAGTTTGTGATGTGGTTTGGTAGTTTGTGATGTGATTGGGTAGTTTGTGATGTGGTTAGGTAGTTTGTGATGCGGTTAGGTAGTTTGTGATGTGGTTAGGTAGTTTGTGATGTGGTTTGGAAGTTTGTGATGTTGTTAGGTAGTTTGTGATGTGGGCTGGCAGTTTGTGATGTGGTTAGGTAGTTTGTGATGTGGACTGGTAGCTTATGATGTGGTTAGGTAGTTTGTGATGTGTTTTGGTAGTTTGTGATGTGGTTTGGTAGTTTTTGATTTGGTTAGGTAGTTTGTGATGTGGTTTGGTAGTTTTTGATTTGGTTAGGTAGTTTGTGATGTGGGCTGGGAACTTGTGATGTGGAACGGGAGCTTGTGATGGGTGCTGGTAGTTTGTGATGTCGTTTGTTAGTCTGTGATTTGGTTTGGTTGTTGGTGATGTGGTTTGGTAGTCTGTGATGTGGTTTGGTAGACTGTGATGTGGTTAGATAGTTTTTTATTTGGGCTGGTAGTTCGTGATACGGGAGTCAGTGATACAGGACGTTTGTGGGCTTGTAGTTTGTGATGTGGTTTGGTAGTTTTTGATGTGGGCTTGTAGTTTTTGATGTGGGCTTGTAGTTTTTGATGTGGGCTGTTGTTAGCTAAGGGTGCGGGTTTGATAAGAAAAAGCATAAGATTCAAAACTGCAGCAAGTTAATTATTTGACAAAGACCGGTCCCGCCGGGGGTGGGGGGGGGGGGTTGAAATGTATCTAGTTTTTTCATAATGGAAACTGGTTGATGAAAACTGTATATGCACAGCGCCCTTGTGTGGCCTCAAAGGATGCGATGTAATCATAGAGTTGATGAAGGAAGACAAGAGAGTCGGAGAACAAGTGAAAGACACAAAGATGTGTGGTCATTTAGATGCGATAAGGTTAAAATGAAAATATAATTAAATTTACACTACAAAATTAGGATGCAATATTCTGCTTTATTAGAATAGCCGAGTGTGCCAAAAAAATGAATTTAAGGCAATAATCAAACCTACAGTATGTTTTTTTCAGGTTTCAAAAATGACATGTTATTGCATCATTGTAGATGTCCTGTCGCTATCAAAGAATTTATTCATTATGACCTTCGGTGCAATGGAATAATCTCTAAGTAATGCTCGTTCAAAGATAAGAGAAGTGTGTTGTGCTGACAGGTGTGTTGTGCTGGCAGGTGTGTTATTGAGACTGGTATGTTATTTAGACAGGTATTTTATTAAGATAGGTATGATAATTACACATGTGTGTTATATAGAGAGGTGTGTTATTGCGACAAGTGTGTTATCTATAGACAGACGCATGTTATTTAGACAGACATGTTATGGAGACTAGTTTGCTATTTAGAGTAGTGTGTTATGTTAAGACTAGTAGACACGGGTCAAGCAGAATGTTGGGCCTAATCTTGTTAACACTTGTAGCTAAATGTTGTATAGACTAGTAAACTTATCTTATAGAGACAAGTATAGGCGCGTATTTGTAATTCTGTCATCGCGATTTAATGGTTACATTTGATGAAAACATGGATTACCCAGAAACAATATATTGGCGTAGTTAAGTTATTGATGCCCTACTATAGGGCCGGCGCTCTGGGGGGGCGGGAGGAAGGGGGGGGGGCTTGTACGAATGTAGTTTTACTGGGCCTTTGTCGTTATATGCCCTTACTGACCTGATACTGGGTTAACTTGTCATAACTGGACAAGTCATAGACATACTGGGTCTTACTGGCCACAAATGTACAAGTCATACCGTGCATTTGTTTACTACCTTATTGTCAATTTTATATATATACTAGCGGATATACCCGGCAAATTTGCCGGGATAGCATTCGGAACGAAGGAACTTCAACAGTCTTCAGCCTTATAATTATTCCGATCCCGGTGGGCTCCCAATCCGGTCGGTATCCCGCTCCCGTTAGTATACCGTTTCCCGGTGGGATTTTGATCCCTCTGGATACCAATTCCGGTATGATCCCAATCCCGTCAGTATTCCGATCCCGGTGGTATCTTGATACCAGTGGGAAAACGATAGCTGTCGGATCCCGATACCGGTGGGTTACCGGTCTAAGCCTATTGATATTTATACATAGCTTATATAAGGAAAAATTAAATGGGGCCACCGGCCCCAGAGAAATGGATATTATAAGTTCAGTACACTTCGGTATTTGCATATGGATAATAAAGTGTATGTGTACTAAGTTTGTTCAAGATCTATCTATTCATGTAGGAGTATTTGTTGGTCATTTTATTTATATAGTTTATATAGGAAAAAACTACATTTTGGGCCCCCGGCCCCAAACGGAATGTCATAAAAAGTCCATAACCCTTTAATAGATCTTTCCGGATAATGATGGATATATGTGCCAAATTTCGTCAAGATCCATCCATTATTCTAGGAGATTTAAGTCTATTGACCTATATACTTTCTGGAACATTCTAGATTAAATGTATTATCCTCCTCGAACTGTATAAAAACTGTCTTTTCTGAGTCTTTATTCTTCGAATACGAAAAGTTATTCAACTAAATGCATTTCTATAACTATAGTACTTATATGTTAAAAGAGGGGGGCCCCGGGGGCCCATTCCATAATTGTACCAAAATTTTTTTACAGATGGGGCCCAATAAAAATCATTCAGATAAGTTATGACGCTAACATTTTTAATTTGTCCCAATAAAATCTATTGAATAATGCCATAGATATAGCGTTTTAAAGTTGTCGAACTTTCTGGAAAATTCTGTCCATTCACGTAGGAGTATTTGTTTGTAATATTTTTATATAGCTCATATAAGAAAAAAACGAATTCGGGACCCCCGGCCCCACACGAAATGTTATTAAAAGTTCTCGACCCCTTAAGAGTTCCTTCTGGATAACCATGGATATATGTGCCAAGTTTGGTCAAGATCCATCAATCCGTGTAAAAGCCTTTGTGGAACAGACAAACAAACAAACAAACATATTTTAACTTTTATATATATACTAGCCGATATACCCGGCGTGGCCCGGGATTGCATTAGGACCCCGATCCCGGTGACCTACAGATCCCGTTAGTATACTGTTCTCTATGGGATCCCGTTCCATCTTGACCTATATCGATCTATTCACATATAAACTGTAGTGTTGTCTAAGCCTATTGATATTTATATATCTCATATAAGGAAAAATGAAACGGGGCCCCCGGCCCCAGAGAAATGGATATTATAAGTTCAGTACCCATCGATATTTGATTATGGATAATCAAGTGTATGTGTACTAAGTTTGTTCAAGATCCATCTATTCATGAAGGAGTATTTGTTGTTAATTTTATTTATATAGCTAATATAGGAAAAAACGACAGTTTGGGCCCCCAGCCCCAAACGGAGTGTCATAAAAAGTTCATATACCCTTCAGCGTTTTTTCCGAATAATGATCGATATATGTGAAAAATTTGATCAAGATCTATCATTCCATGTAGGAGTATTAAGCCTATTGACCTATAGAACTTTCTGGAACATTCTAGATTAAATGTATTATCCTCCTCGAACTTTGTAAAAACTGTCTTTTATTAGTAGTAATTATTCTTCGAATACGAAAAATTATACGACTAAATAAATTTCTATAACTATAGTACATTTAAGTTAAAAGAGGGGCACCGGGAGCCCATTCCATAATTGTACCGAATTAGTTTTGCCTGAGATGGGGCCCTATAATAATCATTCAGGTAAGTTATGAAGTTACAATTTTAAATTTGTACCATTAAAATATATTGAATAATGCCATAGATATAGCGTTTTAAAGTTGTCGAACTTTCTGGAAAATTCTAGATTGGATATTATTAGTTTTACATCCACCGTTATTTCCATATGTACTAAGAAGTGTATTGCAACAAAGCTAAGCCTATATCCATCAATTCGCATAGAACCTATAGTGTTGTCTAAGTCTATTGGTATTTATATAGCTTATATTAGGAAAAATTAAATGGGGCCCCCGGCCCCAGAGGAATGGATATTATGAATTCGGTACCCTTTAGTATTTGAGTATGGATAATCAAGTGTATGTGAACTAAGTTCGGTCAAAATCCATCAACTCATGTAGTAAGTATTAACCTATCGCTATTTATATAGCTCATATAAGGAAAAATGAAATGGGGCCTCCGGCCCCAGAAGAATGGATATTATGAGTTTAGTACCCTTCGGTATTTGAATATGGATAATCAAATGTACGTGTACTAAGTCTGATCGATGTCCATCCATTCACGTAGGAGTATTTGTTTGTAATATTTTTATATAGCTCATATAAGAAAAAACCGAATTCGGGGCCCCCGGCCCCAAACGGAATGTCATAAAAAGTTCTCAACCCCTTAAGAGTTCCTTCTGGATAAGGATGGATATATGTGCCAAGTTTGGTCAAGATCCATCAATCCGTGTAAAAGCCTTTGTGGAACAGACAAACAAACAAACAAACAGATTTTCACTTTTATAAATATACTAGCCGATATACCCGGCGTTGCCCGGGTTTGAATAGGACCCCGATCCCGGTGACCTACAGATCCCGCTAGTATACTGTTCTCTATGGGATCCCGTTCCATCTTGGCCTATATCGAGCTATTCACATATAAACTGTAGTGTTGTCTAAGCCTATTGATATTTATATAGCTCATATAAGGAAAAATGAAACGGGGCCCCCGGCCCCAGAGAAATGGATATTATAAGTTCAGTACCGTTCGATATTTGAATATGAATAATCAAGTGTATGTGTACTAAGTTTGCTCAAGATCCATCTATTCATGAATGAGTATTTGTTGTTAATTTTATTTATATAGCTCATATAGGAAAAAACGACAGTTTGGGCCCCCGGCCCCAAACTGAGTGTCATAAAAAGTTCATAACCCCTTCAGCGTTTTTCCGAATAATGATGGATATATGTGCCAAATTTGGTCAATATCTATTCATCCATGTAGGAGTATTAAGCCTATTGACCTATAGAACTTTCTGGAACATTCTAGATTAAATCTATTATCCTCCTGGAACTGTGTAAAAACTGTATTTTCTAAGTAATTATTCTTCGAATACGAAAAATTATACAACTAAATTCATTTTTACAACTATAGTACATTTAATTTAAAAGATGGGCCCCGGGGGCCCATTCCACAATTGTACCGAATTATATGTGCCTGAGATGGGGCCCTATGAAAATCATTCATGTAAGTTATGAAGTTAAGATTTAAAATTTGTCCCATTAAAATCTATTGAATAATGACATTGATATAGCGTTTTAAAGTTATCGAACTTTCTGGAAAATTCTAGATTGGATATTCTTAGTTTTAAATCCACCCATCTTTCAGTACGGACAGTGTATTGCTACCACGTTAGGCATATATCCATCAATTGACATAGAAACGATAGTGTTGTCTAAGCCTATTGAAAATTGATATTTATAAAGCTTATATAAGGAAAAATGAAATGGGGCCCCCGGCCCCAGAGGAATGAATATTATGAGTTCAGTACCCTTTTGTATTTGAGTATGGATAATCAAGTGTATGTTTACTAAGTTTGGTCAAGATCCATCCATTCATATAGGAGTATTAAGCTTATCGCTATTTATATAGCTCATATAAGGAAAAATGAAATGGGGCCCCCGGCCCCAGAAGAATGGATATTATGAGTTCAGTACCCTTCGGTATTTGAATATGGATAATCAAGTGTACGTGTACTAAGTTTGATCGATATCCATCCATTCACGTAGGAGTATTTGTTTGAACAATTTTTATATAGCTCATATAAGAAAAAAACGAATTCAGGGCCCCCGGCCCCACACGAAATGTTATTAAAAGTTCTCGACCCCTTTATGTTCCTTCTGGATAACCATGGATATATGTGCCAAGTTTGGTCAAGATCCATCAATCCGTGTAAAAGCCTTTGTGGAACAGACAAACAAACCCACAAACAAATTTTCACTTTTATAGAACTTTCTGGAACATTCTAGATTAAATGTATTATCCTCCTCGAACTGTGTAAAAACTGTCTTTTCTAAGTAATTATTCTTCGAATACGAAAAATTATACAACTAAATGCATTTTTACAACTATATTACATTTAAGTTAAAAGATGGGCCCCGGGGGCCCATTCCATAATTGTACGAATTATATGTGCCTGAGATGGGGCCCTATAAAAATCATTCAGGTAAGTTATGAAGTTAAGATTTAAAATTTGTCCCATTAAAATCTATTGAATAATTCCATAGATATAGCGTTTTAAAGTTATCGAACTTTCTGGAAAATTCTAGATTGGAAATTCTTAGTTTTAAATCCACCGATATTTCAGTACGGACAGTGTATTGCTACCACGTTAGGCATATATCCATCAATTCACATAGAAACTATAGTGTTGTCTAAGCCTATTGACAATTGATATTTATATAGCTTATATAAGGAAAAATGAAATGGGGCCCCCAGCCCCAGAGGAATGGATATTATGAGTTCAGTACCCTGTAGTATTTGAGTATGGATAACCAAGTGTATGTGTCCTAAGTTTGGTCAAGATCCATCCATTCATGTAGGAGTATTAGCCCTATCGATATTTATAAAGCTCATATAAGGAAAAATGAAATGGGGCCCCCGGCCCCAGAGGAATGGATATTATGAGTTCAGTACCCTTTAGTATTTGAGTATGGATAATCAAGTAAATGTGTACTAAGTTTGGTCAAGATCCATCCATTCATGTAGGAGTATTAAGCCTATTGATATTTATATAGCTCATATAAGAAAAAAACGAATTCGGGGCCCCCGGCCCCACACGAAATGTTATTAAAAGTTCTCAACCCCTTAAGAGTTCCTTCTGGATAATGATGGATATATGTGCCAAGTTTGGTCAAGATACATCAATCCGTGTAAAAGCCTTTGTGGAACAGACAAACCCACAAACAAACAAACAAATTTTCACTTTTATATATATACTAGCCGATATACCCGGCCTGGCCCGGGATTGCATTAGGACCCCGATCCCGGTGACCTACAGATCCCGTTAGGATACTGTTCTCTGTGGGATCCCGTTCCATCTAGGGTTCCTCCTTTCCAATGTTATCCCATTTCCCGATAGGATCCCGATTTGATTGTGACATAGATATTGCGTTTAAAGCTATGGAACTTTCTGGAACATTCTAGATTAAATGTATTATCCTACTCGAACCTTGTAAAAACTGTCTTGTTTAAGTAATTATTTTGTAAACTTGAAAAATTATACAACTAAATGCATTTCTATAACTATAGTAAATTTAAGTTAAAAGAGGGGCCCCGGGGGCCCATTCCATAATTGTACCGAATTAGTATAGCCTGAGATGGGGCCCTCTAAAAATGATTCGGGTAAGTTATGAAGTTAAAATTTTAAATTTGTCCCATTAAAATCTATTGAATAATGCCATAGATATAACGATTTAAAGTTATCGAACTTTCTGGAAAATTCTAGATTGGATATTAATAGTTTTAAATCCCCCGGTGTTTCAGTACGGACAGTGAAGTGCATTGCTACCACCCTAGGCCTATATCCATCAAATCACATAGAACCTAAATTGTTTTCAGAGCCAATTAATATTTATATAGCTTATAAAAGGAAAAATGAAATGGGGCCCCCGGCCCCCCAGGAATGGATATTATGAGTTTGGTACCCTTTAGTATTTGAGTATGGATAATCAAGTGTATGTGAACTAAGTTCAGTCAAGATCCATCCACTCATGAATTAAGTATTAAGCCTATCGATATTTATATAGCTCATATAAGGAAAAATGAAATGGGCCCCCGGCCCCAGGAGAATGGATATTATGAGTTCAGTACCCTTCGGTATTTGAATATGGATAATCAAGTGTACGTGTACTAAATTTGATCGATATCCATCCATTCACGTAGGTGTATTTGTTTGAACATTTTTTTATATAGCTCATATAAGAAAAAAACTAACTCGGGGCCCCCGGCCCCAAACGAAATGTTCTTAAAAGTTCTCAACCCCTTAAGAGTTCCTTCTGGATAAGGATGGATATATGTGCCAAGTTTGGTCAAGATCCATCAATCCGTTTAAAAGCCTTTGTGGAACAGACCCACAAACAAACAAACAAATTTTCACTTTTATATATATACTAGCGAGTACCCGGCATGCGTTGCAATGCCACTCATCGAAATAAAGTGTCCGTGTTTTAATAATTTTTTTGTAAGTTCTTCTAATAAACACCTTTTTTTAACCGTCTGGTGCGTATTCGAATTAAATAGAAGGTTTTAAGAAGTGTCAGCAGACCACACGCAGCTGTCCGTGTGGGAAGCATGGATTTTCCAAATTTAGTCCCAAAACATATCGCGATTGATCCCCCCATGCAATAGCTATGTTTGAAATTATATTTATATGGCTCATTTATTACATATAAACAAATTTAGGGCCCCCGGCCCCAAAAGTAATATTGTGAAATATTTGTACTAAATCAGAAACCTATTTATTAAGTCACATATACAAAATGAAATGTCACAGTAATTCCACCCACTTATGCAATAGCTCTGCTTGACGTTATATTTACCAAAAAAAAAGAATTTAAGGCCCCCGGCCCAAAGCGGAATATTGTAAAATATTTGCACTTCTTTAGAAACCTAATGCGGGCCTGCACACAACAACTCACTGAAAGTTTATCGCATTCAGATGAATAGTATAGGAACTCATACGGACATTATATTTAAATAGCTCATATTAGAAAGAAAAACTACTATAGGGCCCCGGTACAAAACTGGTAATTCTTTGTAAAATGAATGGGTTTTGATATTCATGGATATACTTTTGTCAAATTCATTTTGTCAACTTCCCCCTCCCCCAAACAGAGTTTTAAAGAAATTAATAAAATCATCCACGGGATTGTAATCCACTTACTTACGCAAAAACAATTTTTTTGCATTTCAAATGCTTTGTTCTTATTTAAATGAGTGATAAGTGCATTAGTGGATGCTATTTGGATATGTAGTTTCGCTGCACTGATTGCATTAAACGGCATTTTCGTATTAAAAGTATATTTAAAGGTTAGGGTTTTTTTTAATTTCTTTTATTAATTTATAAATTTCATAAATGTATATTTTTGGAAAGAATAAAAGTAAAAATTTATTAAACGTTAAAAATAAAAAGCAAAAATTTTATTTCATTTTTTAAATTGTAGCACTTTAAAAAGCAATCTATTATATTTATTAATTTTACTTTTAGAAAGGGGGAAATACATTATCAATTTTATTAGGCGCGGTTATTAAATCAGATAAATTTTTGCATTGAATAAATAGACAATTTGAGTTCTGACGTCATTTGCGTTATTATTTAGAACAAATTAATTTTACTTTTATTACGCAATATTTGGAACGTACTTAAAAAATGCACTACAATCAACAGATGTTTTGGTTTCCCCGATAAATGTGATTACAGTGTAATTCTTTGATTATAATTTGTTTTACTAATTTTCATAACTTTCAACCACATATAAAATGTTTAAAATAGTTCCTTAGTTGTTACTCCATATTTATTTGTAATTTATATTATTAATACTTAAAATTTTATTAGCGAATATACAATATATTTTTCGCATTACCATTGATTCGAGTTCCTTAAAATAATAGAAGAAAACTATGATTGTTTTAAAAAATAGGAACGTATTTAAATCGTATCGGTTCTTTGTGAGTTACGGTCAGCATATATCATTCTTATATAATAGATGTATTACTACATCATTGCTATTCAAAATCACAACACATTTACAAAGCTATATCCGATTCTAAAATACGTCACAAAATTCAAGCTTATTAATAAAAACAACAAAAATACTCTCTACACTAAACATGCAAAAACGTGTTTTCTCTGCTCTTGCTACAAATTGATGTCTGTTGGCATTTGTTCAAGGGCGGTTGAGTTGATAGCTCCGTTTGAAATTATTTTGATAAAGTTTGTTAAAGAAAACAAAACGAATTTAAGGACATCGGCCCATGCGAAATATTGTAAAATGTTGTTCTAATTTAGAAACATTTGCGGGAGCGCGCATATCAATTCACCAAAGTTTTTATCGCAATCGGATGAATGGTATAGGAATGCATACGATAATTATATAGATAATAAATGGTGGAAAACGAATTAAGGCCCCCGGCCACAAACGGAATATTGTAGAATTGTTTTATTACTTCAGAAACCTACTTATTATATCACAAAATTAAAAAAAGAGAAACATATTACTGAAGTTGTATCGCATTCAGATAAATGGTATAGGAGTGCATACGGATATTATTTTTTACAAAGCTCATATAAGAAAAATAACGATTTTGGGGCCAACGGCCAAAAACGGATTATTTTAAAAGTGTTGTAACTACTTCAGAAACCTAATTACTATGTGACACACACAATTTAATGTCGCTATTTGTATTTGATTAAAAATCTATCCATCCACACATTAGCTCTGTTTGAAATTGTATTTGTATAGCTCATATAGGAAAAATAGAACATAGGGCCCCTGGCTCAAAACGGAATATTTTAAAATGGTTGTAATAATTTAGAAACCTTTGTGGGCATGATCGCAACATCTCGTCAAAGTTTTAGCGTATTCGAATAAATGGTGTAGGAGCGCAGACGAAACCTATAGTTTACAAAGCTCATATAAGAAAAAAAACGATTTTGGGGCCAACGGCCAAAACAAAATATTTTAAAAGTGTTATAATGACTCTGTAAAATGCGCGAGCTTATGGGATACAAGTCTCCAATGTTTTGTCGCAATCGCATGAATGGTGTAGGAGCGCATTTGGTTTGAAACTATATTTATATAGCTCATATAAGAAAAAACGAACATGGGGCCCCTGGCTCAAAACGGAATATTTTAAAACGGTTGTAATAATTTAGTAACCTTTGTGGGCATGCTCGCAACATCTCGTCAAAGTTTTAGCGTATTCGAATAAATGGTGTAGGAGCGCAGACGAAATCTATTGTTTACAAAGCTCATATAAGAAAAAAAAAAGATTTTGGGGCCAACGGCCAAAACTAAATATTTTAAAAGTGTTATAATGACCCAGTAAAATGCGCGAGCTTGTAGAATACAACTCTCTAATGTTTTGTCGCAATCGCATGAATGGTGTAGGAGCGCATACGGTTTTAAACTATATTTATATAGCTCATATAAGAAAAAACGAACACGGGGCCCCTGGCTCAAAACGGAATATTTTAAAACGTTTATAATTATTTCCAAACCTTTGTGGGCGTGCTTGTAACATTTTCCCCAAGATTTAGCGCATTCAGACGAATGGCGTAGAAGCGCAGACGGAAATATTTTTTACAAAGCTCGTATAAGAAAAAAAACGAATGAAGGGCCAACGGCCGAAAACGAAATAATTGAAAAGTTTTTTAATGTCGCAGTTAAATGCCCAGGTAGGTGGCCAACAACTCACCAAAGTTTTGTTGCAATCGCATGAATGGTGTGGGAGCGCATACGAGACAAACATACATACATACATACATTCATTTTTATATATATAGATATATGATATGATATGATATGATATGATATGATTTTTTTTAATTGCGCTGGAACGAGATACTTATGAGGGGCTTGTTTTTGCTATAAATTCTTGCTTGTCGAGACTAATTCCGAGAGACATTATCCGCGCAGTGTTGGAACAAAATTATCCAGAAACGTGGTGCGGAGTTCTTGAATATCATGTTATAGAAAGCCAAGAAATGACAAAATTTTAGTTGTTGGACAAGTGTCTTCAAGGTTCCCAAAGTTTGGTCCGCTAATCACGCAAAGTATTCTATCCTGATGCATATTTCAAGGGTCTGTTTGGTCTCGTCTGTTGTGTCTCGACTCTAAAATTATATTCAAACTGCAGAATTAAAAAAAAAAATTTAAGCAAGTAGATCGCAGGACAAACAAAAAAAAAGCAGCCTCACTATTCACTTTGGGACAGGGGCACTCAATCTTTTTGATCGGCGGGAGATTGTTGCTCGGGAGGCTCGGACCAACAATCCTAACTTTATGCCTACGTAAATGTCTTGGCATACATAGGAAACATGGTTAATTTTATCGTCAATTGACTTAAACTTCAGATTGAACATTTTTTTTTAATATATTAAAATATTTTACATTAACTTTTTACTTTTTTTTTAAATCCTGAAATTTTACTAACTTAACTAAACAGTTCAGAAATTCAGGCATATTCCCATGAATTATCCGAAATCGTTCCGAAACGTTTCCCTTTCCTTTATATGGTCCACATTATTGCGTCAAAGCAAAACAGCTAAACAAGACTCATCAGGGAAACTGTTCGATAGGCGATGCCTTCATAATGAACTGCATCTTACAAAATGTTCACGCTTCTTGACCTTCGTCACTGCAACTAATTCACTGCTCGGTTTTGAACAGAGAAATGACTGATTAATGTTGCAGCCATAGGCTTGACTGATGAATATTATGGAGTCATACGATTGACTGGGGTTTGATTCAGTCATAGGATTTTCGGATGTTTGATGATGTCATATGATTGGCTGATGAATATTGTGCAGTCATAGGATTGAATGATGAATGGTGCAGTCATATGATTCTCTGATGAATAATATGCAGTGATATTTATATGTGGGTTGAACTGCCTTAAGAGTTAAGACCCCTTTTAAGAGAAAGGGGACCACTTTTAAGACAGGGCACCACTTTTAACAAAGGGGACCACTTTTAAGACAGGGGACCACTTTTAACAAAGGGGACCACTTTTAAGACAAGGGACAACTTTTACGGGTGGTAGCAGTGGTGTTTATAAGTCATTGAAGGGAGTCCATATTTTTTTTTTTTAAATGCTTTAAAAATATATTATTATTTTGTTTACTATCGGAAATATTAGGCACGTCATTCACAACGGTCTCCAGGCCCGTGGGGCTGGTCTTTGAGAACACCTCATTTAGGGTCTTCATACTATTTTGCTTGGAGTACGGTTAGTACGGGGAAAAGACAGACTGATCATTCGAATATTTTGTACCTACGAACATTGTGCTTACGGGAAATTACTAACTATGAATAAGCAAAGCCTGGTTATATTTATGGTATATAATGTTGTAAGACCGGGCGCGAGGCCCCCACAGGCGCGGAGCCGGGGGCGGTTGCCCCCGTTCACCAGCTCCTAGGTCCGGCCCTGACTGCTAGTATTCTACTATCTACTAAATATTTCCCATCAGATCGATCATACTCCGTCTCAAACCATCCTCATTTTCCGACATGAGAAAATTTATATATTTTAATTTTTACATTTGTCAAACTTGAACTATTTCAAGAGATTTAAAAATAACAGTAATTAAATAGCGACCTTTTTGAATTAAAGGGAGACAATCATCGATAAAACAACGAATTTTTTAAAATTGCTTATAGCCTCCCTCTAATTCTTAATCAAAGGTAGGGGACTTTGTGTGTGTTATTTGTTGTGCGGGGCATGATTTGCCAACTGCAGAATATTTTGGTTCTGGGTGAGGGGTGGGGGATATTTATTTGTACCTATAAAGCTACGTCACTGATTACTTCTCTCTTCCCCCTCCCCCAGTCTGGCTTAGGAAGGCGTTTAAACAAAGCCAAAGTTTCGCACATGTGGACAGTTGTTTTTTTTTTAATGGACTTAATCACACCACCCAACTGAAGGTTAAGGTCGAAGAGATGACCTCTTTAGGTCTTAGGATGAATTCTCTCTCTGCAACTATGAATTTTGAAAGGTTATATATTAAGCGTGTCCTTGTCTCTTGTAAGGTCCATGGCCAGTCACAACCAACAGTGGGGGCCATAATCTATCTATGCACTGCCCACATAATTTCTAAGGTGCGTGGCTCGGCCCAACCAGCAAAGGGGGCCATAATCTATCTATGCAATGCCTACTTATACTTTGACACTTTATTCTAGTAAGCCTGGAGCGGATCATTTGGTCAAGATTATGACATGAAAGATTGAAGGCATTCAGCCCCGCTAATTTGATACATTTCTCCATACATTGTTTAAGTTAACAATGTCTATTTCATGGATGGATCTGCTTTTTGGTCACTTTTGAAATTTACACAGCCACATTCACAAATGTCCAGCCGGATTTCTTTTTCAAAGTCCCAACAATCTCCCCTCCCCCTTTTTTTTCCCATCGCCAAAAAAATGTGTTTGAAGGAAATTTGTTCAAAAGGGCATTTCTTAGAATGGAAATTTGTTCCAATCTGTGGCAACAAAATTTATTGCAAAAAAAAAAAAAAAAACACAAAAAACGTCACTTAGTCCTGAGTTGAAACCAGTATAGTTTACGTCTAGACTTAGACGATTCAAAATAAATTGTTTTTTTTTAAATTAACCTGACATCCACCAGGCATAAGTAGGTCTATGGCCTATGCTTACACTCATTTACAGTTTCTTTAATGATATTTTAAATTAGGTTTAAGTCTGTATTATGTATTTACGTCTTGTTGTAAAGATAGAGATGTTGCTTTGAATAATAAAAAGATGACTGATTATAAGACATCATTCAAATAAAATTAAAACTAACACGCTAATTCCTGTAATAATTTAATGCCTTACAATTCATTTAAGACACCTAAATTTTTAAACTGCTATGAACTTCCATTATCCACGACCTCAAAAGCGGTTGACGAAGCGAAATCAAAACACACCAATTTTATCCAGCTAAACTTTTAAGGCTTAAAAATATTATAATAGTGTTAGGTAATGATAATAATATACTGTTATGTTTAATAGAATTTGACAATATTAAACAACACCAGTACAAATTGAGAGAAAGTTATGCTCTTTAGTTAAAGAGATTATTGATTATATTCTGTCGTCAACATTTGTTATCCTTTTTAAGTAGTGACTAGTGTTAAACTAGTAATACTTTTTTTTTACTAGTTGTATAACTGTATATTGATATTGTAATTAATGTAATTGTAGGTAGTAGACATATGGCTATATTTAGTAGTTGTAGGGGTCACAATTTTAGAATTTTGCTCTGGGCTACAGTCACATTTAGTCAAGGTACCCACCCAACTCAGTCAACTGACAGCAACTGGGTATTAAAACGTATCCCGAAATTTGATCGAAAGAAATTTGGTCGATGGAAAATTGATCAACGGAAATTTGATCGAATGGAAATTTGGTCGAATCGTTTTTTAAATTTATACGTTAAAATATTGCTTCAAATTTCTTTTTGAACGCAATATTATGTTTTACGATATAGTATGGTGTGTTCAAAAAGAAATTTGACAAAAATTTTAACGTCTGGACTGAAAAAAAGATTCGACCAAATTTCCGTTCTATCAAATTTCTGTCGATCAATTTTCCGTCAACGAAATTTCTTTCGATCAAATTTCCGGTAACAGTATTAAAATGCATGGTCTTTAAAGTTTAAAAGCCACATCACTTTCTGGATATTTGAGACTATTCATACTAATTCATAGGCACTTCGGTATCTCCCGGAAACAACCGAAAAATGGATGCCTGCTTTAAGTAATTGGCGGATGTAGAATTTATTATTATTGTAAAAATTTGCTATAAAAGGTGATATAATGATACCCTCGTGAGCCTTCTAGTACAGAAATTTTCCGGCTACACAGTAATTTGTTAATATCTAACTAATTTCATCCAAAAAATAATAATAAATTTGGATTCCATGATAAATGACGTTAATCGCCAATCTCGTCTATTTCTAGCCTTTCTATTATATATCAGAAGGACTTTAATTACCAAAATGCTAGGGGTTTCCCGTTAAATGCCCGAGCGTGTTAAATTCTTCAAGTTTTGAATACCGTACTATTTCGATAGACCAGGAATATTTCTTTTCTGTATTTAAATCTAGTTTTTAATTGTGAGGTAACCATTATAAATAGAAAACTACTCATCCAAGTAAAATAAAAAAGAAACTAGTTTTAATTAACACAAAATTTAAATTATTTAAAAGAAATAAGAAATTAATTGTGTAGTGTAGATTCAGGGTTATGATTTAATATGATAAGATGTTTTTCTAAGCTTATTTCAGATACAAGAGAAAATTTTCTAATGCAGAAAATATTATTTTGATTAATTTTTATTTATGATTACATGCATTCAATTTTAGAGAAAAAAGACTACTTACCTTTTTATACATATAAGAATTGGTTTAAAATTTAACACAAGCATATAATTTGTTCAAATTCAATAAACAAGTAAATTTTTTTTTCTTTTTATCAGCAATGATTTTTCTGTTCACGTTTTGCTTAACATACCCTCAAATAATTTTTTTCAAAATACAAAGTCTTGATGTTATTTAAAAGTTTTGTTGTTCGTTGTGTTTAATATTGCATTGAGAATGTCTCCTGTAAATATGGTAGCATTATCTTGTAAAATAAAAAAGTTTTGGGCAAATAAGTCAGAAATTTGGAAAGTCTGTCACACGTTTTTGCAGTAAAATACAATAAATATAAAGAAGGGGGTTCAAAAAATTCAGTAAAAAATTCATAACTTCAATTCTATAAAAGATAGAAAGATGAAATTGGTATTTTTGCAAAGCTTATAGCTTGCCCTTCAATATGATATATCATTTATGACAATAGGACAATATTGATTAGTCAAAATGGACCCGGACATGCAGCGCCGCCATTCGCACCTGGGTACCATTAAGCTCAATGCTATTCGGATGTCATTTGTGGTGGTTTATTTGAGTAAAACTGAAGAATTAACATTTCAAAAGTATAGTACATTCAATTATCTTTCATTTGATACCTCATTTGGTCTTACAAACCCAAGAATAATATTTTAAATCGTTTTTTAATCCCAACCTCTCAATTCTGGTACTTGTGTACCTATAGCCACTTCGAATATTAAATGGCCACACAAGTTTTTCCGTGATTTTTCAAGTGCACAGAAGGGATGCGCGAGTGACTTTCAAAGTACCTAATCCAACCGCAGTCTAAAATGACTAAGCTTTGCGTACTTTATGCCTAAGGCTTAATAAGTTAATTTTTTAGCAGTTTTACTGTGTGTAGGCGACATGTTTTTTTAATGAGAGCTGAGTCAGCCTTTAACTTTTTTAAAGACTTTAAGTTAACTTCAAATTTAATTATGGAGTAGGCCTTCAAAATTTAAATAGTCTAATATGATTAAGTTATTTTGTGATATTATTTTTGCGTAGCTTAGTTTACCAGCTTACGGCTAACTTCATTTAAAAGTTATAAGGACTTAATAAAACTAGTTGATTTGATACATTGCATTCAGCGAGCCTAACATAACTATGTATAGTTAATCTTTATTTATAGTTAGGCGCTGGGTAGTCTTTACGTTATTATACTTTTATTCATAAGCACAGTGGCGCAGGCAAGTATTTTTTGTTTTATGTGGGCGGGGGGGGGGGGGGGGGGGCAAAATTGGAGACAGAAAAAATGGGGGGGTGGGGTTGGTCAATGAACCCTTTCCCCTGCAGAAAATCCTGACAATGCCGTTTCATATGCCTATCTCAGGATCTCTTGTGACTCTGTATTACCATAGTTAGTATAGGTCACTAATAGTCTATATAATAATAATAATAATAATAATAAAGTTCATTTGAAAAATAACGCTTCATCCCCAAAGGCTCGAAGCGCGGTACAAAAACTAAGCTGGGAGATAATAACAAGCTGGAAAAGATTGTAGACATCATCATTCCAGCTGGTCTTTGCGAAATAGATGAGTTTTTAAATTTGTTTTGAAGGACTTCAGCGTCTGGCTGTTTTTGAGAGTGTCAGGAAGGGTGTTCCAAATGGTTGGGCCATTTATGATGTATGCTTGTATTTACAAGTAAATTACAAAACTGCTACTAGAATGCTGTATAAGCTATAAATAGGAGTGATTGTGGAAATGATGATTGCTGCAGCATCTGTGAGATATTTTTAACATTTCAAAAACGCACCAAAATTTTATATAGTAATATTTAAGGAAGCAGATGCTAAGCTTTGTAGATCCTCAAGTGCTTGCATAATATTACATTCTGTTTAGGGACCAAGCTGTCGCTCTTTTATGTCCCCGGCAAGAACTTTACTGGCATGCCACATCTGCTGGGCTTTGCTGTAAATCAGACTTTGTGCATGGATGTATGGGGGGCACCCACTCCTCCACTCATTAGTATTGGGCACTCTGCTTTATCTCAGGCGCCTGTCCACAGGGATGGCAGCTCAGGTCTCAAAGAGGATGTAATCTGCTCGAGTAACTTTGAGAAAGAGAGTCTCCTGTTCTTATCTGGGATATGAGGCCATGGCTCTCGCATTTTAATCCCTACCATTGATCCCCTTTCCTGTTTGGGTGTTGCATTTTTCTTTAAAGCTTACAGGCTGTCTCGCCGTTCTCCCTATTCTTTAAACACTCCCCTCGGAAGAGCTTTTTCAACCAGGACTTGACCCCCAAGTTGGGTCGGTGGCCGGTTTGTTTGTGGCTGGTCAGACCCTGCCTTGCTGGATAGTCAGCTCTGTCGTTTTGGGGTAATCTCTCGTGTCCAGGGATCCACTGAAGAACCACTCTGCCTCGATGTGACTGTATGTCTTGCATTGACCATTTTTTTGTTTTTAATGAACCCCTTTTCAGAGCTTGCCGTAAGAGTCAGTAAACACCGATGGTTGGAATTTGTTTTCTTACAGCTAATTTGCTGCACACTTGTTTCACGGCCATTAGAATAGCTTTGATTCCTGCATTGATAATCGTACTATTCTTGTGCTCGCATAATAAATTTGTTAATTTTTCAGAGGAACCAATTAAGTCAAGTTCATTAGGTATATAACTATCCAGTAGTTTTCAGTCTAAATAGACCCCAATTTTTAATTTAAATATTGTCCTAAAAGCATTAAAACAAGAAAAGTTTATATTTTTACAGTTTTTAATGAAATTAATCATCCCTTTGTTGGCAGCGTTAAACAATGGAACTCCTCAAGCAGTTGGAGCAAGCTAAGGCCAGTGGCTTAACCAAGGATGAATATTTCAGTCTTCTTCAAGCTGAACTCAAGTTGTCAGAGATCAAGTTTCAGACAAGAGATTTCCATCAAGTAATGATGCATTTCATTGCCTGTTGATACATACTCAATTTTTTAATTGTTAACAACTACATTAATTTTTAATAAGTAAACCAGGAAAATATGCTTGTATAAAACGTTGAAAACATTTTTTTTATTATTTTAGATTTCCGAGCCGAGTTCAATCGCCAGTAATCCTTCGGCTTCATTTATAAATATAGATGATACATCAATGAAAGGTAAAAATGATATAGCAATGAAAGGTAAAAATGATACATAAATGAAAGGTAAAAATGATACATCAATGAAAGGTAATAATGATACATCAGTGAACAGTAAAAATGAGACATCAATGAAGTAAAAATTTGATTTTAAAATAAAAAATGACTTGCTACTTTCAATTCTTGCTTTTTTTTTTATAAAAGACTATTTAATTTATAAGCAATTTGCCACAAAATAATTGACAGTCTCTCTCTCTATTTTTTATTTAAAATATTAAATTTTGAATTATTTTCTCTAAACATTTTTATAAATGTGTGTCTCAATTTTCAAGAGCAAAAATTTTTCAATGCTTTTCCTTAGTAGTTTTCCTTTGGTTACAATGTCTTTTTTTTTTGTCCCTCTAGAGTGTGAAGATGCCGGTTATAAACAATGTGAAGACACCAGTTATATAAAAGCCAGCCTCGACGGTTCAGAACTTTATCAAAGTTTTGAGCGTTTGCTCGCTACGTCAATCCAACAGATGAGAACAGAGTTCAGAGAGATGAGAGACGCCATCCTAGCAAGACTGGACCAGGACAGGTCATCCATGAGAGAGCAGCTAAACAAAACTCAGAATGAGGTCAACCTCAAACTGACCAAAATCGACGATGAGGTCAATCACATCAAGACGCTTTTAAATACGGGACTGTCCACGGTGGGGCAGGAGGTGCACGAGGCGATGACCAACACTCAGTTGTTGTGTGAGAGGACGAGAGTATCCCAAGCGGGGGCATCTCATTGTGATGAACTGATAGGCTCGGGGCGTGCAGGGGCTGTCGAAAACAAACTCAATGACCTTGAGAATCACTTGAAAGAGATTCCTGAAAAGCTGGACGGGATCAAAAGCTACCTGGCAGATGTCACAGACATCTCAAACGCCAAGTTTGTTACTGCTTTAGAAGGGAAGATGATAGAGTCTACTAAAATGGTGGAGAACGCCATGAACCAGATCAAAGGTGAAATTTTCGATGTGACGGAAAAAGAGGTTCAGCTGCTGCGAGACAGGATCCCTAACCCCTTCCCACCAAAGAAACATTACATATGTGATTTTTATGTGCCGCACTTTCGAGATAAGATCAAATCCACAGCCGTCGTGTACAGCGCGCCCTGGCACATTGAACAGCTGGGATCCTGCGTCAAGGGGGTGGCCGAGTTCACGCCCAACGCCCAGATGAGCGTGTGGATAGTCCACGGTCGGCACCCTCGCGAGGTGGGGCTCGCGCTGAAGTCCACCATCAAGCTTGACGTCAGTGCCACCATCAAGGACATGAGGTGCATCCTGCCCGACAGCACCGTGGGGCACACCACCTGGGAGTGTAACGAAGCCAAAATCAAAGACAACAGCTTCTGGGGGGAGCTCGTCGGGGTTCTGTCCTGCTGGGACCTGATGGGGAAAGGTTACGGGCAGAATGAAGGGTACGATAAAGAGGCACTGCTTCTTCGGTTTAAGATTGATGTCATCTGAAGGGCGGTATCAATTTCTTCACGATACATTGCAAAACACTGGAATTTGTAATTGAGAATAAGCATATGGAAGACCTACTAAAATGTAGTTTAAAGCATAAAATATGTGTGCCTTGATTTCTTATTGTGATGAATTGCCTGCATTAATTAATTGTTTATATCTTGGTTGAAATTTTAAATGTCAGTGTGTAGATATTAGGTGTCAAAATGTCAGTGTGTAGATATTAAGTGTCAAAATGTCAGTGTGTAGTTATTAAGTTTAATTAAGTGTCAAAATGTCAGTGTGTAGAAACTAAGTGTCAAAATGTCAGTGTGTAGATATTAAGTGTCAAAATGTCAGTGTGTAGATATTAAGTGTCAAAATTTCAGTTTGTAGAAACTAAGTGTCAAAATTCAGTGTGTAGAAACTAAGTGTCAAAATGTCAGTGTGTAGATATTAAGTGTCAAAATGTCAGTGTGTAGAAACTAATTGTCAAAATGTCTGAATGGTCTGTACGACATGGTGTCAGTTCTCTCCCTTTATGACAGTTGTTTTAATTTTTGCTTAAATTTAATGTAAGGGCAACCATTTATTATTGATATTGTATTCACAAAAATCGTATATGACCCATGTCCAATTCTCAGCTTTTCCAATTACAAATATGTATCAATGTATGTAGACTTGACTAATGTCTCCTAGTCCTAATAATTTATTTCACTTTTTATAATATGGTTCTCTTAATAGTGAATCCTGTTATTAATTATACAGTCACAATAGCACACAAGACTTCAAAAAACAATCATTTAACTAGCTGATACCCCTTGTGATGCTTGAGAAATTGGTGAAAGAATCTGATGCCTGAGATTGAGGTGCTAGTAAGAATCTGATGCCTGAGATTGTGAAAGAGATGATAGAATCTGATGCCTGAGATTGAGGTGCTAGTAAGAATCTGATGCCTGAGATTGAGGTGCTAGTAAGAATCTGATGCCTGAGATTGAGGTGCTAGTAAGAATCTGATGCCTGAGATTGAGAAAGAGATGAAAGAATCTGATGCCTGAGATTGAGGTGCTAGTAAGAATCTGATGCCTGAGATTGAGAAAGAGATGATAGAATCTGATGCCTGAGATTGTGAAAGAGATGATAGAATCTGATGCCTGAGATTGTGAAAGAGATGATAGAATCTGATGCCTGAGATTGTGAAAGAGATGATAGAATCTGATGCCTGAGATTGAGGTGCTAGTAAGAATCTGATGCCTGAGATTGTGAAAGAGATGATAGAATCTGATGCCTGAGATTGAGAAAGAGATGAAATAATCTAATGCCTGAGATTGAGGTGCTAGTAAGAATCTGAGATCTAGAAAGAGATGATAGAATCTGATCCCTGAGATTGTGAAAGAGATGATAGAATCTGATGCCTGAGATTGGGAAAGAGATGATAGAATCTGATGCCTGAGATTGAGAAAGAGATGAAAGAATCTAATGCCTGAGATTGAGGTGCTAGTAAGAATCTGAGATCTAGAAAGAGATGATAGAATCTGATGCCTGAGATTGTGAAAGAGATGATAGAATCTGATGCCTGAGATTGAGGTGCTAGTAAGAATCTGATGCCTGAGATTACAATTGCTTCTTTTAAACTATATCTTTTTAAATGAATCTTTGGTAAATTTTTAGAAAGATATCCGCGATTTTTACCATCTTGGTCGTTTTTGATATAATGACGAATAAAAAGTTTTTAAAAATGAAAAAATGATCTAAATCTATCCCTCACCCTAACCTGAACCCTAAATTCCTCCCTAACCCGGTTTTGACCCTCTCCCTAACAGGGTTTTGACATCGCAAATGACGTCACGGATACACAACTACAAATTAGCCGATTCGGTAATACAAATTTCTGCTTTTCCTTGGTTGTAACTTCTGAGAATTGTATTTCTCATATTTAAATTTTTAAAAAGCCTCTTAATATATTTTAAATTGAATTTGTGTGCGTCCAGGAAGGCTAAATCAAAAAAAAAAAATCTTGACTTTGTGTACCGGAATATTATTACAGCTGTCACATAGGAATAAATTAAGCTTGTTATTTCGTGTCAAACCACGTCATCAAAACAAAACGTCTCTCTAATCCCAAACTTTGACCTTTGATTGACTATCGCCCTTTTATGTAGTTTGTTTTGTTCATCCACACCAACCCCAAATATTTCTATTTAACTCATGTGTCAAATTAAAAAAAAAAGCTAAATTCACTGTAAATAAATGTAGCAAATGTTCAACACAATTCAAGTTCCTCATAGCATGTGTAATAAATGATGATCAAATACAATAATGCCTAGCATATTTTTATCCCTATAATATAGGCTATATCTTTCTTTTCGTTGCACTTGGCCGAAAATGCCGCCCATAACTATATAGAGGAAAAAAAAAGTCACGCCGGGGTGGACCGCCCCCCCTTCCAAAGCCACTGCATGTAATATAATTTCGTTATTTAAAACAAATTCTATCCCCCCCCCCCACACACACACACAAAATTGAAATAAATGGGTAACTTTAAATATGAATATCATCAGTGAGTGCCCCCTGCTTTTATTTGCATCAAAAAAATATTTATCTATTGGGGATTTTGTAATAATAATTTTTTTAAAAAAACTATTTGGGTGGGTAGGGGGTGCTGGAACTTGTTGGGTACTGACCTCCATAATGATTTATTTATTTATATTTTAATGTTACTATGATGGTAACATTCTATTTGTAAAGACTGTCAAAATTAAACAAAAAGCGTGACTCTATAAAATTGATGGATCAATCCTACTTTAACACAATTTAAAAAATTAATTATTAAAAAAGATTCATCAAACACCAAATACTAATAAAGATCAATTATAAATGCACATAATGATGCATTTAAAGTGAATCCCTAAAAAGTTAATCTTTATAAATATTTTCTGCTTTTCATGGGTCCCATCTACAGAAAAACGTAAGTATATAGTATATTCTTTAGTTGCGTTAGTGCGAGGTTCCTCAAACTTTTTACACAGGGGCCAAGGTACTGTCCCTTAGACACTGTTGGGGGCTGGACTAAAAAGTTTTTAAAAAATTTAATAATTTTTTTTAAAACCCTGCACACATCTTATTTGTTGTGGAAAAAAAAACCTGCACACATCTTATTTGTTGTGGAAAAAAAACCCAGAACACATCTTATTTGTTTCAATTTTTAGCATTTTGGACCAACATTTTTGGTTACTTATTCTTTTGAATACCATATAGTTTAGTACCATTTTTAGTAGATTTCCGTTTAGACAGTAAACAAAAATGGCGAATGATCAAATGTTTTAGTAACATTGTTGAAAGTTGAGCTAGCATTTAGTTTTTAAGCATACTGCTGACAGTAAAGTATACGATAGCGACAAAGTTTACTGCGTTCACTGCAAGTTTGCTTTCCGTGGTTCAAATGCATCGCTGATGACCATTTTCAGCACAAACATAGAAACACGTTGACGTTGTTGCCAATTTAGTTGTCGACAGTGACCTCAGAAGAGTTCTCAATTAAAATTAAACACTTTTTTCTTGTCATGTCAAACAAACTTGTAAGCGAAGAAGTTTCTGAGGACATGAAAGTTGCATTTGCTCAGTGAATTGCCATTTCAGGACGTTGTACAGCAATTGTGGAAGATGAAGGACTACACTGACTGCAGACAGTACTGTAGTGTACTATACTGAGGACTACTCTACTAAACTGTGTAATAGGCATTGCTCTTCACTTCATAGGCACTTTGGCTCGGTAAAGCAAGGGAGACTACTTCAAAATTTGTATGGGGATTAGGTTTTTTTATTTTTGGATATTGGTGCTATTTTTGATTGAAGAAAAGAGATGAGGGGAGATGATCAGTTCGTAAGTGATTTTGCTGTGCTTTTTTACTTTTTTAAACTCTGGGTCAAACTTGGTAACTACTAAATTTCTTAGTCATAGTTCATATATTTTAAAACATGAATCACTCATTCAAAGCAATATAGATTATTGCAAGAATTAAGGATTGGTCCCAAAATGTGACAAAAATTTTAAAACAGCCGGTTGTGGTGGCAATTTTTTTGCACTCGACTTACCGGAAGAGGTTAATCTCTAATGTAAACAGTGGTTATTATTATTAATATTAGAAACAATTTTCAAATAGCTTAATAAATATTTCCTGTATTATAACATAGTAGTTTGATTATCTAAATGTCCATTTCTAATAACTGATTTTTAATAATAGTTTTACTTAAGACCTTATATAGTTTATACATGAGTAGGCTTTGTGGCTGAAAAATACATAAATGTTATATTATTATAGAGAAATACTAAAATTTTATGAACAATCAAAATTTTTAGTTTTAATCTAAAATTCATTAAAATAGTCTAGTCTAGTGTAGGTAGTTCGTTTAGGCAAGGTAGACTACTTCAAAATTTGTATGGGAAATTAGAATCGGCGCAGAAGAATCCGAGTTTTTAATTTTTGGAGGTCAGTGCTTGGATGAAAGGATAATTTTGTCATAGAATTGTGGTATTCATCCATATGTAAACAGTAGTGGACATCTTGACCTACATTTCCATCATAAATGTTTGCCTTTTCAATCAACCCCAGTATTAGAAATTCATTGGTAAATATAAGGCATCTTTCCCTACAAAATTTCATATGAAGTTCAAATTATATGTCTTTCATATTAATTTTATATTATATCTGTAAAATATATTGAATAATTGATGTATATGTGTGCCAATTCTATTGAGCTAGGACATGTTGGCTATTAGTTATGCTCATCTTAGTGACCTGCGTTACCATAATGTCACCCTGCCCCACTTAGACCACGCCCCCTCTTTAATGGGGGGACGCTGATACTTAGGAAATATTTAATTATTACCACTATTTACATAATAATATTTGATAAATTAGATGTAATTTAAAAGTATAAATAAGAGATACTTGTATGGTTCAGTGGTAGAATTATATTATTAAATCTCACAACAAGAAATTATAAAGTAAAATATTTTTAAATTTAACTTTGAATATTAGAATATTAAGTTTAGATTAGAACTAAAAGTATAAATTATATATAAAATTGTATTCCTCCAGATGAGTCTCCTCTCAAATTTAGTTGAATGTATTAATGGAAGCCATGGAGATGACCAAACTGGGCATTGAAAACTTCACATGAAGATGACCAAGCTGGACATTAAAAACATCACATGAAGATGACCAAGCTGGACATTAGAAACTTCATATGAAGATGGCAGAACTGGGCATTAAAAACTTCACATGAAGATGACCAAGCTGGACATTGATAACTTCACATGAAGATGGCAGAACTGGACATTGAAAACTTCACATGAAGATGACCAAGCTGGACATTAAAAACTTCACATGAAGATGACCAAGCTGGACATTGAAAACTTCATATGAAGATGGCAGAACTGGACATTGAAAACTTCACATGAAGATGACCAAGCTGAACATTAAAAACTTCATATGAAGATGGCAGAACTGGACATTGAAAACTTCACATGAAGATGGCAGAACTGGACATTGAAAACTTCACATGAAGATGGCAGAACTGGACATTGAAAACTTCACATGAAGATGGCAGAACTGGACATTGAAAACTTCACATGAAGATGACCAAGCTGAACATTAAAAACTTCATATGAAGATGGCAGAACTGGACATTGAAAACTTCACATGAAGATGGCAGAACTGGACATTGAAAACTTCATAAATTTTCCATGACGAGGATGACCTAGTGAAGTATGTTGTTTTTCCCTTCATTCAAGCAACAACAAAACTACAACAATATTACTAAGTTTTACAATGTTTAAAGATTGATTCATATGAACACTATGATTATTGGTATTATAGCATACATGAAGACATTGGGTACAAGAAGTACAGAGGATGCCATCTTACTATAATTGGATAGCCTTTACTATCATCTAGACAGCCCTAAAAAATATGCTTAGGGTGCTTTCCTTAGATTTCTCTTCGGCATTTAACACCATCCAACAACACCTTATGATTAAAAAGCTTTATTCTTTAGGTTTAAATTCAATTATTCAAGTGAGGATGCTGAACTTTTTTAACAAATTGCCCACATTATACCAAGGGGGATGACCAAATATCATTAACTAGAGAAATATATTCCGTGGCACCACAAAGTTGCGTTCTCTCCCCTGTCCTGTATACAGTATAATACCAAGAGCCCAAGCAACACCGTTCAAATAATTTGCTGATGATATCAACATCATTTGTTTGATATCTGAAGGGGAAAGCTTATACTTTAACTAACTGCTTTATCAGTTGGTGCGATGACAATTTTCTTCAGATAAATGTCTCAAAAAGGAAAGAAATGTTTGTTGATATCCAGAGGGGGAATCACCTAATCTCACAATTAATAATCACAGTAAAGAGCAAGTAGAGACATAGAAGTACCTAGGTGTCACTATTAATAATAAGCTGTCATGACATGAACACAACCAAATAGTCAACCATAGACTTTTCTATCTTTAAAAAGTGTAAAACTTCCACTTAGACAAACATGTTATTAACTTATTATACAATGCAACAATTGAAAGCCTACTAAACTTACATATTACCTGCTGGCGTGGGAACTCATTGTCTGACATCAGACACCGATTAAAGAGACTAATCAAGAAAGCTTGTAATATCACACAAATTAAACATCTTTCACTTGTACAAGATCAAAAATGGGCTGGTCCACTGCTCCAGTATTAAACAGAAACTCGTCAATCTCCCCCCTAGACAGCGAAGAGGTCACGACAAGCAGTTTCGACTTTTAAAAACAAGAACTCAGTACAGGAGCTCCTCATTCCTGCCAAAGACAATAAGGGACTGGAACAAGCTTCCAAAAGCAACAGTTGAGGCGACTACACTTGACACATTTGCGGCTATTGCCTCCTGTCTTGCAACCTGTGAATTATCCCCTTGATAACCACACACATTAACATCGCAAACCCCTCTGAAACATAGGAGCCATAATGATCAATTCATTGATCGTGGGCCCTCAAAACATAGAAAGAACTTTTTGATGAAAAATGCTGTTGTAAAACTAAAACATTTTTGGTTGGTACATCCCACCCTCTTTCATCACAGTTATCTAAGATCACATCCCACCCTCTTTCATCACATTTATCTAAGATCACATCCCACCCTCTTTCATCACAGTTATCTAAGATCACATCCCACCCTCTTTCATCACAGTTATCTAAGATCAGCTTGAACAGGGCGAATTCTTTCTATTAAAGTTAGAATCAAAAGATATAACAATTCTTTTGTGCCCCAGTCTATACAAATTTACCAGCCTGCTTCCCCAGCGGTTACCAAATCTAAATGATGACTAATTAAGTCCTTATAGTCACAATTCATTGATAGCAGATTTCTACACTAGAGAAATACTTGAGATGTGTTGTGTTTCAATTGTTATCATTGTAAAATATCTTGGTTACAATATATATTTATCTATGTGCTGAGAACGAATATGTACAAGTACAATGTAATAAAAAAAACTTTTACACTAATTTTGATCAATAAAAGAATCTTTATGTTATCTTATAACACATATATTTAATAATATTGTATTAATTTTTGTTTATGGAAAGTGGTCTTGTCACCACGCTAGACTGACTGCCAAATGCCGAAAGTACTGTCTTGGTTTTGGTACTCCTAGTACAAAGTAAAGATGTCAGACCTACACATTAAATATTTCTAAAAGAATAATGTTCAACTAATATAAATCCATCCAGTCACCAGCTAGTGAGGAAACATCTGCAATTCTCAGTAGAAATAAATACTTATGCTAGCTCACTTCTCCTTTAATCCAAATGTAGAATGCTCAATCCTCAGTGCTAAGCTGTAGATGTTTATCTATTCAGTGTTTTTACAGATTTGTCTATAAAAAAAATGTTAATGTACTGTAGGCAGCACGATAGAGAGAGACAACATGAGTCTGAGAAATATAATAAAGAAAATTGAGACATAGTAATTTGTCATTCTGAGGTAATCCACTGAGAAATATTTGTTATTGATAAAAAATATATTTACTTATTTTTGTTACGTTGAAAACCTCACAAGGATTTTCCCAAAGCTAAAAATTCCATGTCACCTCTGTCTGACGACACACATAAAAGTTTCACATAACAAATGTCGAATGCATTGTAATTTTATACAATTATATACACAACAACTCAACAAGTCAAATGTTGTTTAAGATATTTTTTCATAAAATATTTAGTCATTTACTTTACCTTCTTTAAAAATAACTTATCTACACAAACCTCCAGGGGTCATTGGCACATGGTACATCAGCATAGATCTTAAAACGACCAGTTTTTAAAACAATTTTTTTTTTGCCAGACTGTTTACTGTTATTTCTCTCACAAAAACTGTTTATGACTTTATCACTTGTATTATTAAGATTTCACAAGTCATTCAATGATGCCAGTCTATAGCCCTGATCATTGTTGGTTAATCTGGCAGGTCCATGGACAGAGATGTGCAAGATAAAACTAAACTTTTACTGGAGAGAGATTGTGGAAGCAGAGAACAGCTCTTTTGACTTGGAGAATCAACAACAAAGACAGCTGTAAGAGAAATATGATGAGATTGCCAGTCAGCTTGTCCAGGCATTGATAGAAGGTAGTTATCTTAACTCTATGACTGCCAAGAACAGTTTTCTGTAGCGTCAAGCCATTTTTAGTATTTCCATATGCTTGTCAAAAATGACCCTTACAAGTATACATTTTCTGAAATTACATTAAACTAAGTATCTGTTGATAGGAAAAGAATTTGTTTTTATATTATATATATTGCTACTGACCTAGACTTTTACAGAGTGAGTCAAAATTTTCTACTCAAAATCTGAATTCAACACAAACTAATACTTCATAAATTGTTCAAAATATCATAATACCAAGTTTGTGAGATACTAGAAGAAATATTCTCTCAGAACATATCAAGTTATAGTTACTTATATTGAACATAGTAATATTGGTGAATTTTTTTCATTCACTATCTTCAAATATCTGTCATACAAAATACATTGGGGACCACAAAATGATTCCCTTTCAATTGAAATTATTAAATCCATTTTTTGTTCATTAATTCTCCAGGAAATTCACAAGCATAAATCTCTTTGGGGTAGGTCTTTCGGATTCAATATTTGTCTTTTTCTGTTCAATTCCCACCCTTTCCCAAACAAATTTGTCTGTAACAATAAGACTAAGTTTAGGGTTAAATTTTTCAATATCTGACTCTTATGTCCCCATCACTGCTAGAGTTAATACTTTCATTACTAGCAGACGCAATATCTCTGAAATCGCTGTGTTCATTCTAATCTATTTGAAATAATTCCAATAAAGAAATTTGCGTTGATTTTTTAATCTTAGAGGGGGGCCCTCTCCGGCATCAGACTTTATGGCAGTCGAAAAATTTGAGAAAATTTCAGACCAAATTGATCACAAACAAATCTCTGATAAAAGCATGTTTACACACAGATAGTAAGGCAAACAGGAAACAAACTCATTTATTGAGAGTGGTTTCCCCATAACCAATTTAAATTAACTTATTCACATTTTAATATTGATTTTTATAGCAGCCGATTATATCGGCCTTGACACCACAGAAAGGGGTAGGACGGCAGAGTTACAGGGTTAAAAATGTTTTATTTTTACCTGATACGTAACTCTACATATGAGCTTATTCTTTACATAAAATAGGTTATTTATTTTTTGCTTCCAGTATCAAAGTCATGTTATTGATCAAAGTCATGTTATTGATTTAAGTCATGTTATTGATCAAAGTCATGTTATTTATCAAAGTCATGTTATTTATCAAAGTCATGTTATTGATCAAAGTCATGTTATTGATCAAAGTCAAATTATTTCTATTTTAAATTAATTATACAGTTTACATTGTTCTTCCAACAAATATAAAAGTTAATAAATAAGTTTTTCTATTTGAGATTCTTTCATGGCTAATATCTTTTTTGGTTAATTTCTTTTATGGCTATTGTCTTTATTGGCTAATTTCTTTAATGGCTGATGTGCCCATTCCACAAACTGGGAGTGACCCAGGACAAGATCCAAACCCACTTCCTCTAAAACACGAGACAATGTTACCATGGTGGCTGATGGCAGTAGCTTGCCCGTCAACTTCAATTATTGAATAATCTTAATTTAAATAAGTTTGAAGATATCAATTTCTGATGCATTCATTTCCTGGTCCATGCAGTTTAAACCAGATAAAGCCATAGTCCATGCAGTTTAAACCAGATAAAGCCATAGTCCATGCAGTTTAAACCAGATAAAGCCATAGAGTTTCATGAATGGTTTTTTTTTTCCATTTTCCAGTGCCACCAATTACATTGGATTTAATCAATTATTTGATTTATTAGAATGTCAATTGGAAAACAATAGAATTATTATTTGAACATTTTTTATTTTTTCTTCATAAATTAATCATTTAAAACCCCAGGACTGCATATTTTCTCCACTATGCACATCTGTAATTGGCACCTATAAGTTGTGCACATCTGTAATTGGCACCTCTAAATTGTGCACATCTGTAATTGGCACCTCTAAGTTGGGCACATCTGTAATTGGCACCTCTAAGTTGTGCGCATCTGTAATTGGCTCCTCTAAGTTGTGCGCATCTGTAATTGGCACATCTAAGTTGTGCGCATCTGTAATTGGCACCTCTGAGTTGTGCCCATCTGTAATTGGCACCTCTAAGTTGTGCGCATCTGTAATTCGCACCTCTAAGTTGTGCACATCTGTAATTGGCACCTCTAAGTTGTGCACATCTGTAATTGGCACCTCTAAATTGTGCACATCTGTAATTGGCACCTCTAAGTTATGCGCATCTGTAATTGGCACCTCTAAGATGTGCACATCTGTAATTGGCAGCTCTAAAATGGGGACATCTGTAATTGGCAGCTCTAAAATGGGGACATCTGTAATAGGCAGTTCTGAGAGCAGCACATATGAAATTGGCACCTCTAAGATGTGCACATCTGTACCTAAAAATAAGCAGCCCCACTTCTGGTTATTGGTGAAGGGTTTACTGTATCATGCATATATTAATGAAGTTTTAGAGAAGTGGTTCTCAACCTCTGGGTTGCGACCCCTTTCCCAGGCGTCACCTAATACCATCTGAAAACACATATACTCTACAGTTACGAAGTAGAAGATTGACCAGTTCCTCCCAAGTCCCAACACTCTGTACATTATAAAAGAAATATTAACCATATTACTTGTCTCCCATTAATGGTTCACATATTCATATAGTCATATCAGTGACACCTGTGCTTTATATATTTAACATAAAACCACATTTTCTCATCAGTCAGATCATAGTATATGAGTATCTTTTTTTCTTTAGTTTTACTAATTCTTATTTTCTTATATTTATATGCATAACTTTGGTGTAGACATTGCAGTCTTTGTTTTACATATAACAGTAACCAACATATAGTTTCATCTACAATGAGTCTTTTAGAAAAAGTGAAGTATCTGAAGTAGATGAATATAAATAATTTGAATGTAATATTTTGTTTTTTTAACTTTTAGGTTAATACATTCTACACGAGTGACAGTCAATCTATAAATATCATAGATTCTTGGCTGACAGCTAAATGTACACCACACTATCTTGACTGCCATCTGAATATACACCATAACATATTGGCTGCCATCTGAATATACACCATAACATCTTGGCTGCCATCTGAACATACAACAAATCATCTTGGATGACACCTGAATGTACACCATACCATCGAGGCTGATATCTGAATGTACACCATACCATCTTGGCTGACATCTGAATGTACACCATAACATCTTGGCTGACATCTGAATGTACAAAAATCATCTTGGATGACACCTGAATGTACAACATATTATTATCTTGACTAACATCTGAATGTACACCATACCATCTTAACTGCCATCTGAATACACACCATACCATCTTGGCTGCCATCTGAATGTACAACATACCATCTTGGCTGACACCTGAATGTCTCAACCCAAGTAAACAAATTTACCAAATTATTAATTAAATAAAGTTCAACTAACACACAACTAAAATGTTTAGACTTTTCAACCAACCTGTTCATTGTTTCAATTACTCAAACTTTAACCTGACTGGTTTTAAACCTATAATATTTTTCATTTGTTTTTCCAAGAAAAGTCACCTTGTTGCTGTATGAATGTGTTGCTCCACCAGGTCATTGACAAAAGCTAATAATATAGACTTTTTAATTACCCCAACCTGTCTTGGCAAGAAGACTGAATAGTAAAATGTATTACCTTGACCAGCTGGTGGAAATAGAATGATAAGCAGAATGAATTACCCTAACACTGTCAGTACATATTAATGTATTTCTGGTTGACTTGTTTATATTGTCACAATATAAAGCTAAATTAATTTAAATATTAACTTAAAAATATAATAATTAACATCACTAGACAAAAATTCAACTTGTGCATTCATTTCAAACATCACTAGAAAAAGATTTAACTTATGCATTTATTTCAAACATAACTAGACAAAGGGTTAACAAAAAAATCACTAGTGACACATCACTAGACAAAGAGCGAGCAAACAAATCACTAGTGACACACAACAAGACAAATAATTAGTGTAAAAGTTACTAACAAACACTAGAAAAGTGACTAAGATGGTGAAAAACACTGAATGAAATCATAACAATAAATTCATGTTCATTACAACTCATCTCTTTAAACTCTACTATCCTGACTGATTCCCCCCTCTGACCGATAGATGATCCTGCTGGGTGCCTTCCATGGCTTGACATTTAAAAAGTTATGGAGTGGTTGGGCGAATACACATTTATTTTATTTAATTCATGTTTGTTAAATTGTATGAACAGTGTGGTGAGCCCAGCCCTAGGTTGGGGTACTATGCTATAAAAAACTTCTTATAATAATAATAATAATATAAAATATCCTAAGACCTATAACAATAATTTTTAGTGAATGGACAAAATGTGGTTTTGAATGAATGAATTAACAAAAGCACATAAGAACTAAATTCTTAGTTTTTGTTGATTACAAATCATGATGATTTTCACCTATAACAAGCAATTTGTTTTTGGAGAGGTGTGTTGAGTTTAAAAACAAAAGTGGGGTGGTGGAGATATCTCATACTTATACAAATATTCTCTCTTCAAAAGATTGCTATTTATGACTCTTTGCAACAAAATTTAAAGAGCAAAATAAATTAGTCTCACTAAAGCATGAAATTTATTTTCACCAAAAACACTTTGTAGAAATGAAAAGTTTGTGTTCACAATATGCTTTTGATTCACCAAGAGTCTAAGTCTTTTTATTTGAATAACAAAATAATTGGATACAAGTTTTTCCATTTTATAAAATGATCCATGTGGATAAAAGAACCAAGTGGAACATCACATAAGGATAAATCTAGAAATATCAATTTTACTTTTATCAGAATTTTTTAATGAAACAAGTTAAATTTGAATTTTCTATAAGAGCTTGAATGAATGATAGCCCTCATTGTAAGGTTAGGTATCCAATATGTTCCAAAACCAAAGGCTAGTAATTGTTATTAATGCTAACAGTTATAAAGTAACTGACCTCACAAGTTAGTAAGGTTCAGACTAACTTAATTTAAACAATCATAGATTAAATAAAACCTCTGTTAACATAAATTTTAAATCAATGTATAAATATTTAAAAATCATTTTTTAAAATATTTTATAGAAAAATTATTAACATCACAATAAAAAATGCATTAAAAATTAAATTTACACACAAAAAAATTAATTTTATTATAATGTACAGGATATCTCAGAAAAATTCTCTTTATTAGCATAAAAGTCATACACCGGTACTTCTATCAAAATGTGTATTAAAAGTTATTTCACATAAAATTTAATTATTTTCAGACGTACACACATAAAATTAAATTTTATATAAGACAATTTAGTATTAAATTACTGAATAAAATAAATGTCCGAAATGGTTTTTTTTTTCTCTCGATTTTGAGAAATATGGTATAAGGGAAGCAACCATTAAAACAAACATGTTTTTAAAGTCGGTAGCGATAGCGTCCCATTAATAATTGGTCTTATTTTAACGATTCAAGAAAGTTAACTCTTGTCACCTTGGTTAAAGATCGTATTAAATTGGTTACTGTTCTTGATTCTTTATGAACTTATGGGAGCTAACTGCTGTCACCTTGATGAACAAAATAATTTTTTGAGTTGCCTCTCACTGAGAGCTCTTTTAAAAAAAATGTTTTATAAAAAAAGAACAACAAATAACAACAACATAATTTTATAGCGTTTCTTAGGATAAATAATATTTTTAAGGGCTATTTCACACTATTAGGGTTCAGGTTAGGTTTAGGGATATATTTTTTTTAGAGTTAGAGGTTTAGGAATTGATTTAGGGTTCAGGTTTGGTATTTAGGGGTGCAATTAGGATATTTTTTCATTATTATTTAACGTTTTATTCTTAATTTTACGGATCGCGGCAACCAAGATGGCGGCCGTGTGAAACATAGCGGAACTAATTCTTGGAATTTACCATAGTTTCTTGACTTAAGAATAAAGTGATAACCACAATTGAGTCAATTACCTTTGAAAAATACCAGGCCTAGAGATCACAATATTAATTTGATGAGAATAATGTTATTGATTTAAATTTGTTGTTTAGTAATTCACTTTAAAAAAATCTCCAGGCCAAGGGCTATGAAAGGCTGTTATTTGGACAGTCAGTAAATTCGTATAGAGTATAGATTGTACCACGTTTTTTTACCATGGCCGTCATCTTGGTTGCCTGAACCCTAAATTTATCCCTAACCTGAACCCTAAATCTATCCCTCGCCCCAACCTGAACCCTAAATCTATCCCTCACCCTAACCTGAACCCTAAATCTAAACCTAATGATGAGGTACCATCTATCTGAATTAGCCGGACAGTCTTACTAACATAAAAAATTCGTAACACTAAAGTAAAGAATTAAGAATGTATAGATACTTGTATATACATAAATCCTTTAAAATATTATAAATTGCTCAAGTTTTAAAACTAAACCAAACAACATAAATATTTAGGCCATACATTGTATGGGGAACAAGCTATGTGGGAAATATTGTTTTGTGTACATTGAGAAGTACAGTAATAATGAGAAATATTTTTGGGTACAGTGAGAGGTACAATAGTGATGAGAAATATTTTTAGGTACATGGAGAGGTACAGTGGTCATGGGAAAATTTCAAGACACTGACACAAGGTAGAAACATAGACCATTTTTTAAAATGAAGAAATGATTTCATTCATGGGACTAGTTTTATACACTCTATCTCACATATATGACTTGATTTACTTAAGATAAACAAAACTTAGGACTTAGTGTATAATTGAAGACCTTAGAGCTAAAAGTACTTAAGTCACATTTTTGTCAAAATCAATCTAAACTGTTACCTTTTCTTATACAATTGAGCCAAGTGCACTGCAAAAATTTGAAAACATTAAAATGTGCTTAAGTACCTTAATTAAACAAGAAAAATTATTAAAATGATCACATTTTATAGACGTAAAAAATATTTGAGCTTGATTATCTCAAAATGTGTATTGTGTGACTTAAGTACTTTAAGCAATAAGGTCTTCAATTATATTCATATAAAAATAGGTCAAAATGCCCTCTTTATTAACATCAGAATTTATATATTTAATCTAAGGTGGGATGATCAAATCAAGAACTGAAAAAAACGGGACACACTCAAGGAGGGTTATTTGGGGGGATACCCTCCAGCTAAAGAGGGGTCCGGGGGCCTCCGCTGGAAACTGTTTATTGAAATATCCTCATTTTAACTATTTTGAGACCTTGAAATCTTTTTAATTTACCTTCACTTTAGTAATTACATTTAAACTCTGAGCATGTCATAAACGAAAACAATAATTTTGTCATAGCATCCCTTTCCACTCTTTGGAATACTCCATTAACTAACATTGACGCTTGGGCATAATTATTGTCTATATGAGAAGATCATATAAAATTAAAGAATAAAGTTCAACACCTGTCACTCTGACACAAACAGGCTGGCAGGGATCACACACAAAACTGTCACTCTGACACGAACAGGCCGGCAGGGATCACTCATAAGTAACACATTACACAGAGCGGTAGTGGAACCAAAATTGGTTTCTGCGCAGTTACGTCATTTTTTTCCCCCACGGCTTCAAGTCTTGTGTCTTTCGCTATACATATAAGATCTATGACAGAGATACTGTCGTTTACACGGTGTGGGCAGAGTGGTGGAGGGGGAACAGTGCAGCCATTACGCGAGCCCACATCACTACTGGCACTGGCTCCACAGCTAGCCAAAATATTATTGAAGTTATATTATAAATTAGGAAGTTTTAGTGATTTGAAAATGTGTTTGGTTTTAGAAACGGGACATTTAGGTGTCCCGCGAGACTTTTTCGGGTTACCAGCAACAATCGTGAAAAAATGGGACAATCCCTTTTTTACGGGATGTTTAGTCACCATAATCTAAGAAAATGAGCTAAGCTAAGTATGGAAAAAAATCTGAAAAAAGGATGTCACAAAAAAATTAAACGTGTTGGCAAGAAGCCTTCTTCAGTAAACAAACCACAGTAAAAACAATATAAGATAAAAAATTTGCTTTAACGTAGTATTTGAGAGGACAGCATGAGGAATTTAAAATTAATCTCTTATATTTAATTTTTGTACAAGATTTAATTTAAATTTGTCTAATTTTTTAAACTTTTGTTTTGTTTAGTAAACCCTGGAATCTATGAAATCTGGCTTCTAAAATTTGTTTGACCAATTCATTATTGAGGCACTAGGCTTATGTCTAATTAGCATATATAGGGAAATCCGCCCCTTTCATAAATACAGAACACACTACATAAAAATTTTACAAGTTTATAATTTCTCTATTTACAGATTGTTTATAAAGCCATTGAATGATTTCCTCCAAGATGTGATCTGATTGGAAACAATGTCTTTCATGGTTCATTTGACCCAGGTACTGAATATCTATTAAGTGGTAGATATGTCATGGTTTATTTGACCCAGGTACTGAATATCTTTTAAGTGGTAGATGTGTCATGGTTTATTTGACCCAGGTACTGAATATCTTTTAAGTGGTAGATATGTCATGGTTTATTTGACCCAGGTACTGAATATCTTTTAAGTGGTAGATGTGTCATGGTTTATTTGACCCAGGTACTGAATATCTTTTAAGTAGTAGATGTGTCATGGTTTATTTGACCCAGGTACTGAATATCTATTAAGTGGTAGATATGTCATGGTTTATTTGACCCAGGTACTGAATATCTATTAAGTGGTAGATATGTCATGGTTTATTTGACCCAGGTACTGAATATCTTTTAAGTGGTAGATGTGTCATGGTTTATTTGACCCAGGTACTGAATATCTTTTAAGTGGTAGATATGTCATGGTTTATTTGACCAGGTACTGAATATCTTTTAAGTGGTAGATATGTCATGGTTTATTTGACCCAGGTACTGAATATCTTTTAAGTGGTAGATATGTCATGGTTTATTTGACCCAGGTACTGAATATCTTTTAAGTGGTAGAAATGTCATGGTTTATTTGACCCAGGTACTGAATATCTATTAAGTGGTAGATGTGTCATGGTTTATTTGACCCAGGTACTGAATATCTTTTAAGTGGTAGATGTGTCATGGTTTATTTGACCCAGGTACTGAATATCTTTTAAGTGGTAGATATGTCATGGTTTATTTGACCCAGGTACTGAATATCTATTAAGTGGTAGATATGTCATGGTTTATTTGACCCAGGTACTGAATATCTTTTAAGTGGTAGATATGTCATGGTTTATTTGACCAGGTACTGAATATCTTTTAAGTGGTAGATATGTCATGGTTTATTTGACCCAGGTACTGAATATCTTTTAAGTGGTAGATATGTCATGGTTTATTTGACCCAGGTACTGAATATCTTTTAAGTGGTAGATATGTCATGGTTTATTTGACCCAGGTACTGAATATCTTTTAAGTGGTAGAAATGTCATGGTTTATTTGACCCAGGTACTGAATATCTTTTAAGTGGTAGATATGTCATGGTTTATTTGACCCAGGTACTGAATATCTATTAAGTGGTAGATGTGTCATGGTTTATTTGACCCAGGTACTGAATATCTTTTAAGTGGTAGATATGTCATGGTTTATTTGACCAGGTACTGAATATCTATTAGTAAATGTATTTCCAGTTTTCTATTAGTTTTATTTTACATGAGATTCAGTCAGTCAGTTTTGTATTGCTCCCAAATAATACCAAGTTTGAAAGAGTGAGAAATAAAGACAAAAATATGTCATCATAAATATTAGAAACTTTAATATATAGTGAAATACTTTTGATAATATTCTCAAATTTAATTTGATCACCAGAAATGAGATGCATCCATGATTGGATACAACTGAGATACCTCATCCATAATTGGGTACAACTGAGAAACATCCATGATTGGTTACAACTAAGAAACATCCATGATTGTGTACAACTGAGATACTACATCCATATTGGGTACAAATAAAATAAATCCATGATTGGGTAAAACTAAAATACTTCCATGATTGGGAACAACTGAGATACATCCTTGATCGGGTGCAGCTGAGATTCATCCATGATTGGGTACAGCTGAGATTCATCCATAATTGTGTAACAAAGAGATACTACATCCATCAATGGGTTCAACTGAGATGCATCCGTGATTGTGTACCACTGAAATAATACATCCACAATTGGCTACCACTGAGATATTACATCCATCATTGTGGTAAAATTGAGGTACATCCATGATTGGGTATCACTGATATACTACATCCATGATTGGTTACCACAGAGATACTACATCTATGATTGGGTACAACTGATGACACCCATGATTGAGTACAACTGAGATACATCCATGATTGGGTACAACTAAGATACTACATCCTTGATTGGGTACAACTGATGACACCCATGATTGGGTACAACTGAGATACATCCATGATTGGGTACAACTGAGATACATCCATGATTGGGTACCACTGAGATACTACATCCTTGATTGGGTACAACTGAGATACATCCATGATTGGGTACAACTGAGATACATCCATAATTGTGTAACAAAGAGATACTACATCCATCAATGGGTTCAACTGAGATGCATCCGTGATTGTGTACCACTGAAATAATACATCCACAATTGGCTACCACTGAGATATTACATCCATCATTGTGGTAAAATTGAGGTACATCCATGATTGGGTATCACTGAGATACTATATCCATGATTGGTTACCACTGAGATACATCCATGATTGGTTACCACTGAGATACATCCATGATTGGGTACCACAGAGATACTATATCCATGATTGGTTACCACTGAGATACATCCATGATTGGTTACCACTGAGATACATCCATGATTGGGTACCACTGAGATACTACATCCATGATTGGGTACCGACATCCATGATTGGGTACCACTGAGATACTACATCCTTGATTGGGTACAACTGATGACACCCATGATTGGGTACAACTGAGATACATCCATGATTGGGTACAACTGAGATACATCCATGATTGAATACCACTAAGATTTCTTTTAGCTGTAACAGAGACATTCCTGAACAGGTACGTCTTTACCTTTTATTATGTTAAAACTCCTTGACTTCCAAAATGTTAACATTGGACCACAGATGGTGTTTCCTTCCTGAGCACCAGTAGTGCCAACAACATGAACATTTGACCACCATTATGGCTATTTTTTTTATTTTTGATAGTTATTGGACGGATGGTTTTACTTACAACTGAATAAAGGGCCAACCCCTTCAGGCTGTCAAATAATTAATGTGTGTATGAACTTGTGAACCAATGTGTGTATGAACTTGTGAACCAATGTGTGTATGAACTTGTGAACCAATGTGTGTATGAACTTGTGAACCAATGTGTGTATGAACTTGTGAACCAATGTGTGTATGAACTTGTGAACCAATATCTACATTTTGTAATAGATGCTTCTATTGATAATTATGTTTGTTTCCTTAAATGTTATAATTTGTAACTTGAATCTCACTTTTCATGTATTTGATTTTAAAAGGCATAAGATCTACCCTTGTAAATATGTTGTATATTATTAATGAAGGGTGTATACAGTGTTGGTCATCAAATGTACCCCGTATTAGATGGTGCAGTTTTCTAGGTACGTTCACACTGGGGATCTGTTACATGGATTCTTACTTATTGTGACTATGAGCTGCTCACTATACGAGCTACTCTCAATATGAACTACTCACTGCCATAAAACGGGGCCATTTCATTTTCTATGGTTTCTATAGAGTTGCAGTACAGTGTCAGCTGGCAAGTTACAGAAACAATCCCATCATACTTTGTTCAATGCTCAACAAATCGTGTGTAAAAGGCAAGAATCCTAGTAACAAATCGATAGTGTGAACGTACATTAAGACTTTGTACATATACCATTGTAAATATGTTGTCTAATATCAGTTAAGGATGTGATATTGTTCATATTGCTGGTCATCAAATGATAAGACTCGAGTTGTGCACAAAAAGAGTTTAATTATTTGGCAACCAGCAATGAATTAATAACGGGCAATGCAGAATTAGTATGTCAAAGCCCCCTGTGATAAACATACCAATATGTCTTTTCAAAAACTGAACACCATTCATATTCATTGTAATTTTTCTTGGCAAGATCATGAGATTGTTCTCGATCTAAATAATGATGGTGGTGTTTTTTTTTTGTTGAAAAAAAGCAAATGTATAATGGGTTGATTTTGTATGTTACAGGAAAAGTATGTTATCCAGGCATTCTCTAGCTCGACTGCCTATGTTATCCAGGCATTCTCTAGCTCGACTGCCTGGACATTTTATAAACAAATAAACATTTAAATTGAAGTACAAAACATCGAATGTCTGGATTTCACACTTTGCCTGTAACATGTGTAATTGGAGGGCTTGGTGGAATAAGGTGTCTACATTATTAGCCCAAACAAATCACTCATCAATTTAACATGTTTCTTTTGTAAAAGATAACTCACTTTATATCACCAGGAGATTTCATGTTTTCATCTCTTTGGAGATAGTCTCGCGGGGAGAATTTTTGTTTTTCTCCCCTTAAAATAAAGAGCAATCATATTTTCATTTTCTTTTATTCTAAATAAATTTTTAAAAACTTCAAATATGTTTCTTTCTTTTTATTCTTAAAATCTAATAAACATTCACGTTGTTTTATTTATATATATTCTTTGACTTCATTGTGTCTTATTGACTTTTCCTTCAATTATTCACCAACTGAAGATTCATTTTCTTAAGCATCTGTTCATTTAGACAGGATTGTAACATATTTACTTTTCCTTAGATTGTTCCGCGCCATCTGAAAATAAATAAAAGACATTTATTAGTCCTACTGGTTAAATATTTCTGTACCCGATATTTAAAAATGCTACATGAATTTTTATTTGTTCCTTCTGTATTAACTTGAAGAAAACATCCGCCCGTTTCATTATTGCCACTTAAAAGATTAAGAAACAATGGGCTACTATTAGTATTTAGATGCCTTTGTAATTGCAACTGGTTCTATACATTCTGGTTCTATACATTCACTTATATGATCACTACACCTCTCCCCAAAGGATCAATTATTTATCAGTTTCAATATAACCATGTAACGCTAATCAAATCAATTATTTTATAATATGATAAAATATATCTGCTTATATTCAAGAATTTGTTTAATTATTATTATCATCTCAGTATTACTATTATTGATTCATAATCACATTTATTGGTTGCCTTATTAATATAGTAAGAAAAATTAGAATTAATTTAAAATGGCAAATCACAAGCTTTTAAATTTCCTTCAGTAAATTTTAGCTTTGTACTTTATAAGTTTTACTTTCTTTTATTCCAAAATTTACCACTATCAATGTCTTTCTGTTTCAGATGTGAACTTTGTTAAGGAAATTAACGTTAAAATAAATAATCATAATTTTTTTGAAGATGTTCAAGGTCATGCATAATTGGGGGGGCGGTTGGATACTTTTATTTTGCCCTCAGATTAAAGGAATGAATTTGATAAATAATTTAATTTCTTCGGTATACACATACACTAAAGAAATACTAGCTGACTACCCATGTGGACTCAAACAAATCAGATTTTCACCACCAGATGCCTTTAAGTTTTAATTTGACATTTTTTGAATAACAAATATAATTTCTATATATCAAAAAACTTTTGTGTTTTACAGATCAATATGAGTATGAATTAATAATAGTAATACTGAGACAATAATTAGTTATAATAATAAAGCATAAATATCATAATATAATATTCCTATCCTAGATTTAAATTGATGGGTATATTATTATGATATGCATAAAAAAGAGTGATGATCTCATTTTCTATAACTTGTTACAACCAATAGGGAGAAGTGAACGTATAGAACCAGTAGCGATCACAAAGGTATCAAAACACTAAAAGCAGCTTAGTAATATAATCCTAACCCAGCGTTTCTCAACCTTTTAAGTCGCGATCACAAAGGTATCAAAACACTAAAAGCAGCTTAGTAATATAATCCTAACCCAGCGTTTCTCAACCTTTTAAGTATCATGAAACAATTTGAGAAGACGGAAGTCAATATAAAAATAAATTGCATGTAGCCTTTTTAAATAAGACGTAACTGCATCTTGCTTAGTATTTTTTTCAGACAGAACTAGCTGTACTGTTTCTTTACAAGCACATTTGATTTCTACTCATTGTGTATGGAAAATGAGCAGATGAAAAGTGTAACCAATAATAAATTTAAGCATGGTCACAGTTACACGGATGAGTGCCAAATGAATATTGGATTGGACAGGATCATAGAACTCAAGACTGTTTCTTCGTTTGATAGTCACCGTCGGATATTGTAATTAAAAGGTAATCCTCTAATATTTAATTTCTTTTGTTCAAACTAACATAAATTTTACATGGAGTTATTTCTCTTTTCAGTATGTTAGGCCACTGGTGGTTATGCTACAGGTATTTAAAAAATATTTTGCCGTATAAATGTTGAACATTTACTATACATTTATTATTTGATAGTAAAAGTTCACATACCTTATCTTGTCCAAAGTTGACATTTCATTGATTGATTTCTGTGAGATGGAAGATCATTGGAACATGTCCTGTTGAGGTGTGATTTCTCTTGACCGTTCATTCCTGTTGAAGAATGATTACAGCTCATGAAGAACGAATGCTTCATAAATTAAGCATGTGTATTAGTATCATATCAAACATCCTTTACCCATCAAAATTTACTTCATATATAACTTACTAGCGCAGTGGTTCTCAAACTTATTCAAATAAAGCTTAACTTTTCTTTCAACCAGGAGGGGTGTTAGTTTTGACCAATGATTATAATTATTATTAAGATATTCTACAATGTCAGCCCCCACCACTTACAGCAGTTCTTCACAACCATGTTGCCCCACCCCCCACATAAAGCATAAATAAGAATTGCAAATTTGAGGCATGCTTAGGTCTCAGCAAAGTAATTACCTTGATAAAGTGTTTCCCCCCCCCCCCCCCCCAAACCAACACATTTCCAAACCCTTATCATAATAATAGTAAACAAGGTTTTTTTACATTTTTTTATTCATGCTCAACTCATCCCATGATACCTAACTTAGCATTATTATTAGACCTAATATTAGCTTCATTCAAGTTACAGTAGTATAAAATTTGTAAATAGTAAATAGAATGCATTATTGTTATATTATTATGTTTCAGTGAGCTCAATGTCAAATGTAAACAATGCTGTATCCATGGCTATTACTTGGTAAACCATCAGTTGTGTTCACTTTTCAATGGATATTTGAAGTAAAATTTATTGAACCAGATTGTTTTATATTCGAAATATTTTTATTTAGATTATAAATTTTTTATTGGAGCTACATTAATTTTAAAATATTTTTAAAATATTTTGACAGCGTCTATGATGGGCAGAAGTCAATGAGTAAGATTATGATGACAATAAGTGGATTCCTACATTTAGACCAGACGTACAAAGCATACTGCTTACTGCTGAATGTTAAAACAAAAGAGATATAAGGAGATTTACCACGTTGGAATACAAAACACAATACCACATCCGAGCTTACCCATTCAAAGTATTACAACACAAGCCAATGTACATCTGGGAGATAATAGCTAGCTGGAAAAGATGGTAGACAACATTACCTCAGCAGATGTTTGCGAAATAGATGGGTTTTGAAGGACTCTAGTTGTCCTGTTTCTAAGTCTCAAGGCGAACACTTGGTTTGGATGAGCGGTGTTGTCTAGTGGGCACATAAGGCGTCATGCAAGCGGCGGTAGCACTGAGTTGCAATTTTGTACTCTATGCGAGCACGGACCAGCAGCCAATGCAACTCTCTCAAAAGTGTTTTAGCATGATTGAATGCCAGCTGCATTATTCTGTGCTTTTTGAATTTTATCCAGGAGCATAGCTGGAAGACCCACCATGAGATCATTGCAGTAGTCCATGCGTGATAGCACGAATGCAGATATCAGTCTATTTGATGCATCAAACGTTAAGAAAGGTCTGATATGACTAATTCTGCGCAACTCTAGAAATATCGCCTTGCAAATCATGTTAATGTGATTTTACATAGTAATTGTTCTGTTGAAATAGACACTCAGGTTACGCACTATTTGAGCAAATTCAATCTGCAAACCTAAGAGAGTAAGGTATGGTGTGTTAGTTACGGATTTTAGCTTTTGAGCGGTAGCAATTGGGATCAGCTCGGTCTTTTCATTGTTTAATTTGAGCATGTTTATGGTCATCCAGTGCTTAACTCACTCCACTGTCTTCTGAGGGAACTGAGAGGGGATCATGGACTGCTGAAGTTGGGTATCATCCTGGAAACATGTGATATAGCATGTCAAACTGCTTGTTCACTGCACCCAGGGTCTGAATGTACATAGTGAAAAGCACCGGGCCTAGGACCGAGCCCTGGTGTACGACAAATTTGATATTAGATTGCTTAGAGGTCAAGCCGTTTGCGCTAACATCATTAAAGAGGGGTTTTATCAACTTACAGTACTTATTCAATTACTTAATTTTACAAGATTTTCGTCCAGGAAATCCTTATATGATGGACAATGAGCAAGACCATTATGACTAGGGGCAGATTCAAAGCCATATTGAGTTTCCTAAAAGTGTCTGATACTGAAAATACTGTGCAAAATTGGTAGACACTTATGTTTCTCAAATCAAAATAAAAAGAACTGTATCAGAATCATAAAAATGTAGCAATTAATGAACAATTTAGGAGACATAGGACAACTTTCATGATGTACCTTTTACTGTAAAGGCTGACATTTTTACATCATGCACTGCACATGACAATAACAAAAAAATGTAAATTGCATTACCAAAACAAGGGTAAAAGGGTAAGAGAGTATATGTCAGATCCTTTGTTTGTGATAAATTTTTATGTTTTAATAAAGAATTATATTGTTTTCAAGAATTTCATATGCATCGCCTCGATGTAAAAAAAAATATGTACCTATTAAAATGCACCTTTTTTATTAGCTTTTAATCTAATTTAATACTTACTAATAATTTTCTAAGTGATTATTTAATGCAGTATTTGTTTTCCTTGGAAATAATTTGAATTTTTGGGGGAATATTTTCTTGATAGATATGTTGTCCACAAAAAGACATAACTTATTTATTAATGAGTCTATCCTTTTGAAATTTGAATATATATTGTAGTATTGAATATATGCTAACAAATCATAAAATGTCAATTTTATTGTGATACTTGGAAACCATTTCACCCCCCCCCCCACCCCCTTTTTGTGATGTAATGTTTTTATCCACTCAAAATGTTTTGTTTTGCTTAAAAATAATAATAAATTTTGGCCAGTATATATTGAAGAAAAAAAACACTTAATAATATCAATATAGGAGCATGGAATTAACGTTACTCATGTAATCTGACAACATAGTTAAAACCCTTTGCTGAGATGATTTTGAAACACAACTGGACATTAGAATACTTGAATTGATTTTACAAAGTGCCCAATGAACTGAGAAAGTACTTGTGATGGTTACAATATGACTACAAGTTAGTAAAACAAAACACACCATATCATATTCATCCACGTCATAAATTTTACTCTATGATAAAATAAATGTACAATTTTAATAGATTTTTATTTGTATTTATAAAACCTAATCTTCAAAATCTATTGTCAAATTTAATTGTGATTGGAATTTAAACAGAAGGGAGAAAATTAGCCAATTTTATAAAGCTGCAACAATGTGAAACTATTTAACTAGTAGTGTTAAGTTTCAAGAAATTACTGCTTATCCCCTTAAAAAATGTAGTGATTAATAGTTACAATTTAAGAAAATAATTTGATGCACAGCTAAATTTGGTCAGTGGTTACACTGCACTACATTGATGAACACTGAAAGCACCCATTTTACATATTGGCCATAACACTGCACTACAATGGTGAATACTGCAAGCAGCCATTAACATATTGGCCATAACACTTCACTACATTGATGAATACTGCAAACAACCATTAACCTATGGGCCATAACACTGCACTACATTGATGAATACTGCAAGCACCCATTAACATATTGGCCACATACAGATTAATTACTTTGTATGTTGTTTTGAGATGCCTATTAATAGGGACCTAATTATAGTGGGCAATTTATTACACTATTTTATAACAAAATATAATTTTGTAGGGTAACAAAAAAAGATTTTGGGAGACATATTAACTCAGAGATAGGCATGTATTTACATTTCAGGGGGCAGCCAGTTGAAAAGGACCTTCCATTAGGAGGACATCAAACCATTTAGTTGATTAGGTGAGGCTAGGACTTGTGCATAGTTATGTATCTTCCATAGAGCGCCACCCTAGGTGGGGTAAGGACTTGTGTATAGTTACTTATCTTCCATCGAGCGCCTCCCTAGGTGGGGTAAGGACTTGTGCATAGTTACTTTTCTTCCATAGAGCGCCTCCCTAAATGGGGTAAGGACTAGTGCACAGTTTCTTATCTTCCATCGAGAGCCTACCTAGGTGGGGTAAGCACGTGTGCACAGTTTCTTATCTTCGATCGAGCGCCTCCCTAGGTGGTGGATAGGGGAAAACCCACCAGGGATTAAAATACCCGGGATGGACCAAAATCAGAACCTACTCGTTGTAGGAAGTGGAAGGGATCCAAATTGGCCAGAAAACGTTACCCAAAAATAAAGACAGCTACTTAGAGAGCTTAAAGGGAAAGCTCCCCAGATGGTTAAGGACTAACCACACAGCTATGTAAAAAATATGTTACAAAATCTAAACCACGAACAAGAACTAGGAATGAAACTAATGGAAACCAACCTAAGTCTGGATATGCATATATTAGGACTGAGATTCTGACTTAATACGCCTGTTTAGATCAGGGCCTAAGCCAATCTAATAGAGGAACTAAAAAAAAAGTAAAATGTCTTGCTGCATTACAAGAAATTAGATGGAAAAATTCAGACATGCTCATAACTTTTGCAGGTCAATAGAGGTGGAGGGTGGGGGAGGGGGAGAGCGAGAGAGACAGAATAAGGTTAGGTAAAAGGAAATGAGCAAAACATATGGGAAAACCTGAAAAAAGATGCATCATTTTGTTGCATCCACTTTTCAGGTTTTCCCATACTTTGTTTCGCTCCTTTCCTTTAAATAAAAACATAGTTTTAAAAGCTGGAAATTTTTTTTAAATATTGTCAGTGTCGTTTACAAAGGCTGGCAAAAACACCCGTCCCCGGTTTCCCCTCTACCCAGGGACCTGATTGATTAGACAAGATTTTTGGAAATATATGGACTCCTGGGAGTGCTGTGAAAAAGTTGTAATATGTGTTATATGTTACAACTTGAAAGTTGTAGACATAAGAACATGGGCAATGGCGACTAGCACAAACGGTTCACAAATTCTTCAAATCACTACAGTCTATACTTTAAAATATTTTTAGGTTTTCTTTCTAACACATAGCCTTTACTATAATAAGCAAACATAAAAATTATTTATTGATCCATTTTGTTTAGAAAATAAAAAAAACTTTAATCAAGACGTGGATTTGTTTATTGACGCGTAAAGCACAACTGGCAGCATTTATTAGGAACCCTATCAGCATTATAGATAAGGAACTGATCACAGAGAAGATACTAGATGGGCACAACACTTTGAAGGAATGATAAATGGCTCATATGGTGGAACCAATGAGGATTACCAAGACTGGACCCTTTGGTCAGCCAACCAACTATGAAACAAAAGACGTGATCTTTACCATGAAAATAACAAAGCCACAGGAATAGACCTTATCACTGTAGAACTGATAAAACTAGGTGGAAGCTAACTGCATAGACAACTACACGACCTCATGTCCAGAATTTGGCAGGAAGAAGAAATGCCAAATAAAAGGGGTACTTTACTGCACTCAATTCACAAGAGAGTATCTAAACTGGAATGCTCAAATTATAGAGGAATCTTACTTAATGCAACCTACAAAATCATCAGCAAATTAATAGAAAACTGGAAAGTTATACTGAACATATTCTATACTATCAATATGGATTCAGACATAACAGACCCACCACAGATCTTATCTTGACCACAGGATGTCTCCAGAAGAAATGCCAAGAATATAACATCCCAACACACCAACAATATGTGGACTACACAACAGCTTGGACAGGAAATACCTGTATGATGCATGTGACTACACAACAGCTTAGACAGGAAATATCTGTATGATGCATGTGGGCTACACAACAGCTTAGACAGGAAGTATCTGTATAATGCATTACAGGAAACTGGGAGTTTCGAACAAACTTGCCTTGCTTATATATGACAGGGCCACTCAGTCAATGAGTCTCACTATCTTGAGGGACTCTCATACTAATTAGGGCCACTCATTCAAGGAGACTCACTAACATGTATCCTATTCAACATCACTTTAGAACATTTTATGGGAAACATACATGTGAGCACCAGAGGAACTATCACAAACAACTTCCAGAGAAACATAACAGAATCTCAACCATCAGGAACTTTATAAATCATTGAAGTACCAGGAGCACAACATAGCTCTACTGAGCACAAGCAGCATTGATATAATTTAAGCATTCGATGAACTAGAAGATGTCTCAGTTTCCTCTAGAGGTAAATGAAGCCAAGACAAAGTATACACCTGATGTCACGCAACAGGTGACTAAATCAAAGTAAGCTACCACACCTTTGAGAGTAAGAGAGAGAGAGAAAGAGTGGCTACTTTCAAATATCTATGAGTTACCATAAATGAGCACAATGAAATAATGACAGAGATGAAAGAAAGGATGACAACAGGCAACTGCTCTTACTTCAGCCTACACAAGTTATTACAACTAGGAAGCAGAAATCTATCAAGGAAAACTAAGACGGTCCTATACACCACTTTTACACCAGGCTTGCTGACTAAAGAGGCACTGCCACCGACCCCCTGATGCTACCCGTGGAACAAGAAAGACCATCATTGCGTGAGCCTGAGTTGGCAGACAAAGGGCATACATGGTATCTGTTGAAAATGGAACCATCTACAGGGTCGCCAGCTGTGAAAAATCTGCAGCTGGAAATAAAACGTCAGAAACAGGGTGGGAAACATGATTACACATTGTCAATATAGGATATGAGACATGAGGTGGGTAGTGGCAACCTCATGCCAGTGATTCTATTTACACAGCAATTGAGCTGTTCGCAAACGTTTCATCTCAGCTGCTTCATAAGTTAGTTATGAGGTAGAAAATCACTGTAGAAATCCCTATTAGAGGGCGTCTGACGCTTCCGCTGGATGGGCAGGGGAAGATTTTAGGATGTAAATACATTGTCCCGACTACTGGGAAACTCGACCGGATGTCCTTGGGCGGCCTCTGCTGATACTTGATCGAGTGGGTGCAGGCAGGAGCTGACCTGGTGAAGGGCGATTTCCTAAGTGCTGCTTCGTGGCCTGAAAACTGGAACTTGGGGCAGAGGTGCTTTGGGGAGGGCATAAACAGTTAATGTACTAGCACAACAGCCCGCTGATGCCATTTCCTAATGTACATGTTCAGTATCGATTGTTCCAAGACCCATCCATAGTTGCTGCATTTAAAAGGTGCAGGCTGTGCGGGACAGGAAACTGTGATAGGATATCAGAATAAAGAGCAGAACAATGGAACTACAGACATCGGCCTAGGGGTTAACAGCTTATCCATCGACCAAGAATGATATGGATTGATATGTCGAGGACTTACATCAGCTGGAAGGTATAAGGCCATTGATCGGCTTAAAATGAAGGATGTTGTAGAGCAGGCCAGGGGCCTACATGGGCTGTACCGCCACTGATGATGATGTCTGAATGGAAGGATGTGGTGGAGCAGGCCATGGCCTTACATGGGCTGTACCACCACTGATGATGATGTCTGAATGGAAGGATGTCGTGGAGCAGGCCAGGGCCCTACATGGCATGTCACGCCACTAATGATGATCAAAATGTATAGGTTTTTTTAATCTCTATTTCTCTCATTTAGCTGCATACTTATGATTATTTACTTAGTATTCCTGGATGTTGTTTGAGAATGATCAACACATAACCAAGTCTAGACATGGCCTGGATGTTGTTTGAGAATGATCAACACATAACCAAGTCTAGACATGGCCTGGATGTTGTTTGAGAATGATCAACACATACCAAGTCTAGACATGATCAACACATAAGTCTAGACATGATCAACACATAAGTCTAGACATGATCAACACATATGTATAGACAAGATCAACACATATGTCTAGACAAGATCAACACATAAGTCTAAGCAAGATCAACACACAAGTCTAAGCAAGATCAACACACAAGTCTAGACAATATCAACACACAAGTCTAGACAAGATCAACACACAAGTCTAGACAAGATCAACACAAGTCTAGACAAGATCAACACACAAGTCTAGACAAGATCAACACACAAGTCTAGACAAGATCAACACATAAGTCTAGACAAGATCAACACACAAGTCTAGACAAGATCAACACATATGTTTAGACAAGATCAACACATAAGTCTAGACAAGATCAACACATAGTCTAGATAAGATCAACACACAAGTCTAGACAAGACTATAAATCAAATGTCAGCATTTACTGTAGATACTCATTCATAAGACTACTTTAAAAAAAAAAATTACAAGGGAATTAGGGGGAAGGTCAGCTTATGAGTGGGTCATAGGAGGTTTTCTGCAAGGCCGACCCTTAACAACTGCGGGGCCCTATGCGAAACGAATTGCGCAGGGCCCATTCTGGGTAGAGGATAAGGATAACAAGTGAAAATTAAGATTTTGTAATAGAAAATAAATTCGGGACGGGGCCTATGAAAGTGCGGGGCCTATTGTGGCCGCATAGGTTGCAGTGGCCTAAGGCCGGCCCTGGTTTTCTGTATTGTAGAAAACGATGAAGATTGTGGGTGCACATATGACTGATTAGATTGATTCTGGCACTAAATGTTCTTGTGCATTAAGTGCAAACGAAGGATGGGACAACTCCTGATGCAGTTAACCTGGGCTTTTCTGGATTGTCTTTTAATGGAAGTCAACACTTGAGTCCTGTGCAAAATTGGTCATGTGCAAATATTGGGTTATATGTTTGTCCTCATTTTGTAACTGACGCTACTGGCTGTGCTTAGAATCAAAGTACCTAACATCGAATTGTTAATGTAGATTGCTAAGGTTCTATTTTTGGAAATGCTTATATGCTCAGTATAGTTACCTTGTATACCTAAGTGAAGCGAGGCTCTGTTATACATAATACTTTATGTTTAACAGTTTTAAAGTCTTTTTAATGCACAATCATTATTTTTAAGGTTTTGAATGAAAACGTTTAAATGGGTCGGCTAAAGAGCGGTTATACACTTTTCAAAAGTGGCCAAAACTAAAATGGTCGGCTCATGATCCAAAGGGACTAAATGTCCAAGATCCCAATAATGCTTAGTTACCTCAAGATTAATCCCCAGTGGGATAAATCGAGCATTAAGTTAAAATGTAAAAAAAAAAAATTATAGGCACAGGTAATGAAAAATAAATGGGATAAAAAGGTATTTACCTCAAGTAAAATGTTGACCGGTCATTGTCCTGACATTTCATGATTCCTCCTGCACGTTCTTCATAAGGGCAGCTGTGAAGTCTGGAAGTGATGGGGGCTTTAAAGTGATCTCTGTAAAAACAACAACTTCAACCTGGAAGTAAAATAACACATGAATTAGTAGAAAGACAGAAACTCTATTAGGGCGTAAGCTTGCATTTATATGCCGCCTTTATATGTAGACAATATCCTATGAACAATTTTAACCTGAAAGTTACCATTATAATAAGGGTTTTTTTTCAAAATTAATCCCATACTTGGTGTATTCATTGATTTTACACCAGCCATGTTTGCATGGGTGTTGAGATAAAAGATTCTTGGTTCTCAAAGGGTAAGTGGAATAGCTTAGTCTATTTAATTTATTAAATAGTAAAAGTCCACCTACTATTGGAATACGTGAGTAATATTCAAGCACTTTAGGATTTAGGGAGGTTGGTGTTAAATGATCAAAAGATAGCCTTCAAAATGGTCAAGGCAAGCTCAATGCAAGATTTTAACTTCAACTACATTAAAGTTAGGTACTTTGACAAAAATTTTAAATATTGTCCAATTGCCACAAATGATACATCATTTTAAAGGGCTAGCTATAAGCTTTGCAAAAACACCAATTTCATCTTTCTATCTGTTATAGAAATGAAGTTATGATTTTTTTTGGTGAATTTTTTAACCCCCCTTATTTATCTTTGTATTTAACGAAAAAAAGTAGTGACCAACAGTCCATATTTCTGCCTTATTTTGTCCACAACTTTTTTATTTTAAAAGATAATGCCACCAGATTTTCAGGAGACATTCTCAATGCAAAATACAACACAACGGACAACAAAACCTTTACATCTAATTAAGTCTTTGTAGTTTGGAAAAAATTTTTTGAGCGTTTGTTAGAAAAAACACGAACAGAAAAATCGGAAAAATTACAAGTTTATTTATATTTTAATGAATTATATTCTTCAGTTAAATTTTAAATCAATTCTTATATTTATAAAAAGTAAGTAGAAGTCTTTTTAAAAATAATTGAATGCATGAGATGTATAAATAAAAACTACTTATATCACCCATAAAACTTTTACAAGCATACCCATACCGAGGTATGTCATTAAATTTTTAAAGGTAATGGGGATCTTCTGCCTGTCATTTTCCGGGTAGAATGCCCTACAGCAGCGGTTCTCAACCTGTGGGTCGCGACCCCTTTGGGGGTCGCTAGACCCTTTCACAGGGGTCGCCTGAGATCATCTGAAAACACATACACTCTACAGTTATAAAGAATCAACGGAAATAATTTTGTGTTTGGGGGTCGCTACATCATGATGAACTCTATTAAAGGGTCGCGGCATTAGAAAGGTTGAGAATCGCTGCCCTACAGTAACTACTTTGTCTTATTGATGAATCCCATAAATCTCTCTTTCATAAACTTTGTCGCCGCCATCTGCATCCAAACGTTCCGCCTTATTGGATATGGAAGGAATTCCAAGTTTTGCAACAGAAAATTAAAATTTTCTCTTGCACCCAAAAGAAACATAACTGACATTAACAACTAATCATAATTCTGAATCTATACAATTTTTAGTTTCTTTTTAATATTATTCAAGTGATGTGTTTGTTAAAATGTATTTCTTTTTTGTTTATTAAATGTATTTAATTAAAAATATATTAAATATTTGTTGATATAAATGTTAACAGATTTCTAATGCATATATATTTGATAATAGTATATTTTTAATATTAGTATTAGTAGCAACTTCTTTCATTGTGTTATTATTCCATTAATTATAATTTATAAATACCAGTAATAACTTGCTTTATTCTACATATAATTATATATAAATCAAGGGACAAAACAAGTCTGAAATTGCCCGGACTACACGAACTACAATTATTTAAAATTATTTAATTTATTAGGTTGTATTAATTTCTCATGTTTTAAAATAGTTTCCCCTTTATTAACTGGTTAGACTTCCACAGATTATTAAAGATGAACTATAATGAAAATATCCTAAAATACTAAAATGTACTAAAATTAAATTGGTAACAAGAACCATTTCCGACAACTCACTTTTTTTTGTGGGGGGGGGGGGGGGGGTTGGTGGGTGGTGTGTGTGTGACTACTAACAATTTTATTTTCTTACACCTCACAGTCCGAAGGGCATAACTTTTGTTCGTTATTGCTATTATTAATGAAGTAAAGTTATTAAAATTTGTGAATAAATGAAGCAGTAGTTGAGTTAACCACTATGTGTTTGAATTCTACATTAAAAAATAATAAGCAATTAACGTACATAATGATGTAAACAATTAAATGCACTACTGTTCACGAACTAATATAGGCCTACAGCAATTACAGTATCCCCGTGTTTGGAAAAATATGCGCTCTACGTCACCAATAATTTAAGTACTATTATTAGCAAACTGTGACATAAAACACAAAAAACAAGATAATCACTGAGACAAATGTTAAAATGGCCGCACAAGTTTTGCGTTATTTTTCGTTATGCGCAGACCGCATGCGCGTGAGACCTTCAATATCCCTATTAAAGTGGAGAATCTTTAAAAATATCTTAAGAGATTTTTTGTCACAGATCAATAATAATAGGCCTATAATTCTAACCTTAAACTGCAAGATGTAAGTCTTGATTACTACTACTTCTATGATTTTAACAAAAAAAATTATGCTACAGACAAGGTTGTGGAGCAGAATTATTGACAGAGCTCCGCTGACAAATTTTTTTTAGTTTCGGCTCCGCTACAGTTATAGCTACCGATTAAAGATAAGAAGCAATCAACCGTTTTGCATTTTAAAATTAATTTTTCTTCTTTTACTGACAAAATGATCTCATGATATATGTCAGAAGGAAATTTAGATTGATAGAATATTATATTTGCACCAAATTAGGAATGCGCAAGACTCTTGTGTCATTGACTCATTGTATCCCAACCTAATCAGTGAAACTAATTTTCTTTTGCTATGTGCATGTAGCACTATTTGGATTTATTTTTGGAAAAAGTACATTCAAAGGATCAAGATTATCATATTTATTTGGAGGGGGTTAGCATGTTAGTCGGTGTTAGTGAGGGATGCTAGTGCTAGGCTGCTAGGTCTAGGAGTTAAGAAAAAATTTAAAGATAGATAGGCCTATTTGTTAATAATGAATGGCATGTAATTGACTAGGACAGAAATAACCATAATATTTTTGAAAGTGGTGGTTTAACTTCATGACAATATTTCTTAAGTAAAATCAAAGCTTCGATTTATTTACCCTCGGTCTCAGTCTCAATCATGATTTAATGAAGTAGCTGGACTTGAGTCTTGAGTCTTAGCAAAATTAGTATGACTGCTTCTAGGCTAATACTCTAGGGGATACTCTACATTCCATTATAATTTTTGATTAGTAATGGATGCATTCTGAAAGTCACCATTGCGTGGAAAAGATTATATTGCTAAGATATTTGACATAAAAGATAATTAAATCAGGAGAGACAACGATGAAGGCTCAAGGTCAGTTCAACGATTTCTTTGCGGGAAAACAACATGGGACACGACTACACAGCATAAAACCGTGACGTCACAACAACTAAACAACGCCCAATTAATATTTCGTATTTTGTCATTTTCATCAAACACTAAATAAAATTAATTTATTCATTGGTTTCACAGTAATCATGTCTCTGAGATTCTTGAATCTTTGCTGAACAGTCCCTTAGTAAGGATATTAGCTATAATTTTTTCTGTTCTACACTATTTGAGAGTTTCAGTCTTATTTTCAATTTGTACCTTGATAAAATGGTAGGCTATTTTATACATGTATACACATGTTTTGTTCTACTATGGAACTTTGGCTTTGGATGATTAGCCGTATCTATAGCTGACTGATTGTCCTAAAAAAATAACAGTGACAACATTTTGGTTACACCCTCCATCATGGGCTTCATGTCAGTTTTTTTTTCAGGGGGGGGGGGGGGGGGGCAAAACCAAAACTTGGTCGGCTTGTTAAGTTCTTTATTACTGGAGGCGCCACAGTAGTACATAACAATTTAAATAAAACCTGCAAATTCAAGGGGGGGGCGAATGCCCCACCCTGCCCGACCCAAATGACGTCCCTGACCCCAATTCAGATTAAGTCGTCTCAACCAAAGCGCCCCTTGTGCTGCCCTTGACAGTGCCATATATTCAGCTTCTGCTGCCCTTGAAAGTGCAATATATTCAGCTTCTGCTGCCCTTGAAAGTGCCATATATTCAGCTTCTGCTGCCCTTGAAAGTGCCATATATTCAGCTTCTGCTGCCCTTGAAAGGGCCATATATTCAGCTTCTGCTGCCCTTGAAAGGGCCATATATTCAGCTTCTGCTGCCCTTGAAAGTGCCATATATTCAGCTTCTGCTGTCCACAATGCCACACATAATTGTTTCTTACTTCAACCAACTTATACTTATTGGTCATCTACTCACACGAAACACATGGCCAGATGTAGACTTTCGATCATCAATGTCCCCAGCCCAATCTGCATCACAAAAGCCAACACATACATTGGATCAATTGTTGTGGAACACAAGTCCATAATTCGGTGCACGCTTTAGGTATCTTACAATTAATTTGTTTTGCTGCCGTCCAGTGATGTTCTAATGGATGAGCAAAGAATTTTGCTACATTACCCATAGCGTAGGTAATGCTAGGTCTGGCCCAATTGGAGGGCAAGTCAGGTGCCAGCAGGTAGCCGACTCAGTCGGAGGATTTGAGTCAAAACGTGCTGTGGTCTGGTGATTTGACCGAAACCAACGGCCGCCGCCGTTGGCAACGGTGTCGGCTCATCGGGCTTGGAGAGTGTACCCGGCCATGTGGACCTGGAATGGCACCCACCAGATACGTCACCCGGTTGCCCCACCGGAACTCCACGCCTCAGTAGTGTGCAGATAACTTGGGGGCCGCTCCGGGGTCGTCACCACCTGAGACGAGCTGTGCGTGTCAATAAGGCCAAATAAACGCAGACGGACAACAAAGTGACGGGGTCTGAGCCAGCAACAAGCTCGGACCTTGTAAGAAAGCCCGACTACCCCACGCTAAGAACGATGATCTCGGGGGTCAGCACTCACTTCGAAATGTTAGTTAGTCGTGTGTAATACTTGTTCCGGAAGGATGGCAAGTAGTATTGGAATGATGAACCGGCGGTGTCGCGTTAAAAGAAAAATGCGGTGGCAAGACGGGAAGTCACAGTACAGGTGCGACGAAGCCACCAGAGTGAGGCCAGATACAATGTGCTCGCTGTACCTCACTTAGGCGATGGGAGATGTGTGACAGAGAATGAGGTTTCGTCTTCGGCTAAGAAAGAGACCTTCGTTCTTTGGTGAAAGTCTAACCCAGGTGGGAGTCCAGAACTAGTCCGATACAGTAGACTACCCACAGAGAAAGTAATGTCAGGTCTGGTACAAGTTCTCAGATACAGTAGACTATCCACAGAGAAAGTAATGTCAGGTCTGGTCCAAGTTATCAGATACAGTAGACTATCCACAGCTTGAGTAATGCCAGGTCTGGTCCAAGTTCTCAGATACAGTAGACTATACACAGAGTAAGTAATGTCAGGTCTGGTCCAAGATGACAGATGCAATAGACTATCCACAGAGTAAGTAATGTCAGGTCTGGTCCAAGATGACATATACAGTAGACTATCCAGAGCTTAAGTAATGTCAGGTCTGGCCCGAGTTGACAGATACAGTAGACTACTCACAGCTTAAGCAATGCCAGATCTGGTCCAAGTTGACAGATACAGTAGACTACCCACCGATGATTGGTCAAGTCCCTGATCAAAACAATGACTTTATTCCTCTTTTCTTAACTTCATACTTGTACCAGTTGGAATCGATACAGGACCAGTTGGAGTCGATACAGGACCAGTTGGAGTCGATACAGGATCAGTTGGAGTCGATACAGGACAAGCTAGAGTCAATACGGGACCAGTTGGAGTCGATATCTTATCAGTTGGAGTTAATACAGGACCAGTTAGAATCGATACAGGACCAGTTGGAGTCGATACAGGACCAGTTGGAGTCGATACAGGACCAGTTGGAGTCGATACAGGACCAGCGTGAGTCGATATAGGACCAGTTGGAGTCGATACAGGACCAGATGGAGTCGATACAGGACAAGTAGGAGTCGATACAGAACCAGTTGAAGTCGATATAGGACCAGTTGGAGTCGACACAGGACTAGAATCCAGCATTCCAAATCTTTGAAGAACTTTGCTTGTATAACCTGGCTGTCCTAGCCAGATACCATCTTCCTTTTGAGTAAGCATGACACCCAAAAATGATTTTAATTCATAAAGATCTTCTGCGTCAAATTGTGAAGAAATAGCCTTCTAGACACCTGCAAGAATCTTAGTGTTCCTAACAGCTAATAGGATGTCATCGACATAGACTGCAATGATGACCATCTCTCCTTCTGTAGTTGTTACATACATGGCTCACTTGATGACTGTGTGAACCCAAGATCTTTCAGATGACTAAGTTCTGTGTTCCAGCATCGGGGAAACTATATTAGTCCATATACACTTTTCTTTAATTTACATACAAGGTTTACCTTTCCTTGTTCAACAAACCCTTCTGCTTATTTCATGAATTCCATCTAACACTCCATTTAGAAAGGATGTGGTCACACAACACATTCTGGTTGTTTCATGAATACATCTTCATCTAACACTACATTTAGAAAGGCTGTGGTCACATCTATCTGATGCAACCGTAGTTTGTATTATGTAGCAATAGCAATGAATGTGTACACTGACTCAAGTCTAACAACTGGACTGAATGTTTCATCATAGTCAAGTCCATATATCTGTGACTAACCTTGTGTAACCAAACTAGCTTTATGTCTCTCAGTTTGTCCCTCGGCGTTTACTTTGACCTTAAAGACCCACTTGCTTCCTACAGCTTGGCCAGTGTGGTTTTGAGAAAAGTTTAAACAGTCACTTAGTGGGTAATGCATATTGTTTACTATACCCAGCAGGGGGCCCACAAAGTCAGAAACTCTCGGGACCCTGTGAGATTGCAGCATCAAACTTTGATGCGGAGCTTGAGGTCATACACAGGGCCCTAGAGATCGTGTACCACACACTGACTTTGATGCGGAGCTTGAGGCTATACACAGGACCCTGAAGAGCGTGTACCAGACACTGACTTTGATGCGTAGCTTGAGGCTATACACAGGACCCTGAAGAGCGTGTACCACACACTGACTTTGATGCGTAGCTTGAGGCTATACACGGGACCCTGAAGAGCGTGTACCACACACAGAAGGAAAACGAGCTTGCGGGGCTCGATGTGATCGTGTTCTCAGACTCAAGATCTTTTCTCGAGGCCATTTCAGGAAAAAGTGGTACAGGCAGTGGGCAGACAATACGACCGCTAGAGGCGTCTATTCAAACTTGCAGACTCCTAGCAGACAAGACCCATGGTGGGGGTTAGGCCGCAAACAGCAAAGCTAAGTAACGCAAATGCGCACCGAGCATTGCCCCTTAGGCACATACTTCTGGCGGCTCGACAACAATTGGGATCCTACCTGCCGGCCTTGCAACCTGGTCCCGGAGACGCTGGCGCATCTGTTGACCGAATGTCCCTCACTGGATCTTCCGGGGGAAAATGTTGTATGGCACAGCTCAGCAGATGGAGCTGGTTGCCAATTTACTAGCCGGGGTCTTAAGAGAGTAATCTCATGACCTTCACCAGAATATGTGTGTTAGTTAGCAAACAAACACATATTATAGTCACACAAAACAATGATTGGAAGTTGTTGTTGTTTTTGTGTGTGTGTGGGGGTGTTTGTTTGTTTTTGGGGGGGGGGGTGTTAGAGCTTTTATCAATTAAATTAACTTAGCTTAAATTAGCTGCTTGTCCTTTTGTTGTTGTACAACTTTACTGGTTCTCTATTTCTACAATATATCTGTTTCAGTGTGGCTCCCAATGCCAACTTATTTTAAATTCAGTTTGTATGCATGGACTATTCGATAAAATGCACAAAACTGGACTAATATCGCACCAATGGTAGTAGTCATTTAATGGCGGAAATCTATTAATAGAAATTACGGGCGTACAGTCGGGCCAATATCATTAATTAAGATATTTGTAAAACATCCTGGTATTCCGTTTGGCCAATCTCTCAACAGCTGTTCGGTATACTTCTACGTTGATGTGAGAAAGCACGACCAACATGGGAACATAAAATAATTTCATGTCCCACATCTCCCCACCCCCCCCCCCCAACCCCTCCCAACCGGTGCCAACTGGAAGTGAATTTTTTTTTTTTTCAATTTTAAAATAAAGTGAGTGGGCAGCTCTCATTGCTGCCGCCATTAAAGATGCATTTCAATTTATCGTCCTCTTTTGACACTGAGTTTCAATGCTGCGGGGTATAAACTGATAAAAAGTGAAATATATTTTGTATTTTTAAAATATAATCGCAATAACTTCATCTAACTGTTAAAATTTTCCCCGTCTATATTTCCCTGCAGCCCAACCCCCTAATTCCTTTTTTTAAAATAAATTTAATAACTTTTCTATGCATACCTCAAAGCCTGAATCCCCCCTACCCCCCTCTCCCACCCCCAACCCACCTGGGAAAAAAAGAACAAAAAAGAGAACACAAAAAGAAAGAACACAAAAAAGAACCAAAATAAAGAACAAAAAAAAAGAACAAAAAGAAAGAACAAAAAGAAAGAACAAAAAAAAAGAACAAAAAAAAGAACAAAAAAAAAGAACAAAAAGAAAGAACAAAAAAAAGAACAAAAAAAAAGAACAAAAAAAAAGAACAAAAAAAGAACAAAAAAAAAAGAACAAAAAAAAAGAAGGAAAAAAAAAGAACAAAAAATAAAACATAAATAATAAAATAAAATGTTCTGTTCTGCGGTGTCCGCACGACGCTGGGAAACACTCTCCTAAACTATGTTGTCTATAAAATACCCAGCCAACAAACGTCCGGCTCTTTGTTTGTTCTGCCGTTGTATTCTATTGGCGCTAGTAATAATGTCCCAGCCCAGGCTACGCCCCTGGCTGTTCTAGAGCTGTGAAACGTTTTATCATTATGGGGAAGGGAGGTTGGGGTTGGTAGAGGGTGGCGCGTAATGTCGGAAAGGGTTCGGCCGTGGGGGAGGTGGAGGGCTGTTGGAGAATAACGTATAAGTTCCGGGAAAGGGAATTTAAAAAATTAACTCACTGGCATGAGTTAATCATGTTTTCTATGCGAACTAAAAGGAACTCCTTCTTCAATTATTTTAAAACGGGCGGAAATTTTCATTTATGTGAATAGCTTTACCTTACAGATTTTTATTGTTATAAATTTAATGTAGAAATAAAACTTCTAATGGTTCACCGAGAGGGAAAAAATGAAGACTTTCGAACGAAATTTTTTTAAAATTCTAGTTAATAAATCTCTCGACTATCAATTATATGTATACAATATATATGTATAGCTGTGGTATTCAAATAATGTTTCGGTAGTTTCGATGGGTTTCTAAATTATAACGTGATATCACTGATATCATAACAATAAAGGGGAGCGACATCTTCACAGCAGGCTGTGAAATAGTCCCAGTTTAATTTAATCAGAATTTATTTTTTAGTTATTATTATGATGAAAATGATTATGCACAAGGCACAATCAAAGCATATGTCCATTTGTTTTTATCAATAAAAGAATCTTAATTTGACATATGAACACTATGGTTAATATTAGTATTAGTGAGGTCATGCTGTATCGCCTGGTGAAGATTTTAGGGGGAAGTGGGATAGCATGATGGTTTACTAACATGAGTGTAACAACTCCTTGTTACACCACTGCACTAAACATACATGAAATCATGTGACACCACTGCATTAAAAAAAAGACAATTTAAAAAATAAGGATAACTAATTTTCATTTTCTGTATTTAATTAAAAAACATTGCTAAAAACATATAAATCCATACATGACATATAAAAAGCAAACAGGAAGAGTGAAATAATGAACATGAATTAGAATATTCTAGTATACACAATTTTTAAGATCAAAATTAAAATGGTGATTGCTGGATTTAATTTCCATGAAACTTAGCTCCATTTGTCTGATACTAAGTTATACTCATGGAACCTAAAGGCACTTGAATAATAAAGCCTGGAAAAGAAAGATTTTAAAATATTATTTAACTATTAGGTCAAGGACAGCGACAACACTATTGATAAATCAGTTCAGTAGACCACATGTGGTTCTGGTAATATATGATCAGATCCAACTTGTAGAATACACACTCAGTGAAACTAACCACAAGGGCATTAAGCAATGCATTATTGCCCTTTAGAATGCTGAGTGCTCATGAACACCAGTGGATCTCAACACCAGTGAATATCAGCACACCCCCATTACCTGCAGCTGATCATAAATCACTTTTAAAAATATTGAAATACAAAAAGCGCCATAGCTTTAGAAAGATGACTGTAGATATACATTTTAGGACAGCTCTTCTAAATACTAGTAACAGTATGTAAATAATTATTTTAATGTATTTTTTCTACATTAAAATAACGGAGGGTTATGTTATTATGAAGGCCAAGTATATTTGTATGCATGTATATAAAATATTGGTGATTAATTGATGGTAAATAATATAAAAAATCAAATTGAAAAAAAAAGGTGTTTTTCTCTAGACATATCAATGAGGACTTTTAGTGTCAATGGTTCAAGGCCCTGCAGTGTCAATGGTTAGATGACCCTGCAGTATTATATAATTTAACTAAATCTTAGATTATCTCTCACATTCTGAACTGAAGTACACGGAAATTTACTAGTTTTGATGAAATTAAATTTAAGTATTCTTAAAATAAAATATTTGATGACTTATACTTTAATTTATTTCTAAAAAAATAATTATTTCAAACGATAAAAAAAGCAAAATAGACAGCCAATCAGACAAAAAAAAAAAAAAAAAGCATAAGAGAATGAGATAGTCACAGAGCAAAATTACATTTGTTTTTTCAAGTTTATTGGGGGGGGGGGGGGGGGGGGGAAGTGAGAGGCCAACTGAATAGACCTTGATTCTTCTGGAACTAAATTCTATGGTCCATTACCATGTTGATTCTTTTTGTCCCATTCTTATTTTAAGTTATTTAAGGGGGTTATAACAACTACCATAGACCCTAATTCTAAGTTATTTAAGGGGGTTATAACAACTACCATAGACCCTAATTCTTCAAAAATGCCACAACCCATTGGGCCAAGTGAGCAAAAAACTCATAAATTCTTTCTCAAACAACAAGGAAAACTCATCAGGTTGTCATCAAGGTCTCAATCAATCAGGTAAGTAGAAATCTAATGGTAAAAACTATCTTATAACTTATATACGATGAAGGGATTGAAAATAGTAAAAAAAAGTTAAAAAGAAGGAATGTGGTACCAAAGTGACAAAGATGCCTCCATGATATGCAAGTCTGACAACAGCAATGACAAGGCTAGGGAGCCACATGAAATGAGACATTTAGAACATATGACAAGGCCAGGGAGCCACATGAAATGAGCCATTTAGTACATATAACAACCATCTCTGTAGACACAGATACAACAATATGTTTCAAGATGATTAAAGGATTAACTGATCAAATCGCTTTTTTGTCACAAACCCCACCTGTCTCCAAGCACAAATTTAAAGTGTTACGGCACAAGGAATTGACACCATAGCCATATGGACACGGCATAAATATAAGGACACAAGATAAATAAAAAGACAGACACAACATAGCTATAAGGACACAGCATAGGTATAAGGACTCAGCATAAATATAGGGACACACTGGGCTACACACTCAAATTTCTATGACTTAGAATTGTAAAAAAAAAAAAAGAAGTACTAATTAACCACAATAGTCTTAGTTGTAGTTATCTCCCATGTTATGACGTTTATGTTGTCGAATGTTTATTGTTAAACTTTCATGACCATTTAAGTGCATGGGGGGGGGGAAATAAACAGTAAGGGCGTGTGTAAACCCAGGAACGTGTGTAGAGCCAGGAACGTGTGTAGACCCATCCGCACCTACTGAGATCACAATTGTTCAACACAAACGGCAGTGGTGTATGGGTTACTTTAGTAAAGTTAATGGCCTCCCTAACGCTGTGTCATAGTTTGTTAACCTTCGTTAAACCCAGAATTTTTGTTTTGCTTACTGTTAAGAAGAAAGTCCCCGTTGATGCATAAATATGGTTAACAACTTGAGTTGGATGGGAACATGGGAAAAATGTTTCAGGGGGGGGAAAAACATTCAGACAAAATAACATAACCATACAAGTAAGCACACTTGAAAGAAATTAACACACCTGACATAACAGCACACCTGAAAGAAATTAACACACCTGACATAACAGCACACCTGACACCAAGCACCTTTCCAAGAATTCACACACTAATGCTTTTAATAGGCAAAACACTCATGATTAAATCGCTATACAATTTACTACCTACTGTCCCTTAAAGTCTCGTGGCTATAGTAATACCTTCCATCATGAAAAAATGGAAATAATTCCACAGATAGCACCTTCACACACACAACTCTAAAATCTAGTCAACATTGACGCACAAAGCAAATAACAACAGGCTGGTTTAGTCCATTCTATTTTTTTTGGGGTAAAAATCATTTCTCCCATGTCTAAAGGCGTCTCATTGATTTTTACAATAGCAAAATTATTATTATTATTATTATAATTAATATTTTTTATTTTTTTTTATAGGAATTTTTTTTTTAACTGATCGGTACCAAAGAGAGAAGAAAAAATAAAAAGCGGCTAAGCAAAGACAAATGATACAAAACAAAGCTATTCATTTTGTTAAAGACTGCGATGTTGCTAATCTCTGAGGACCACAGAGGCTGCGTCTGTGCTAATCTCTGAGGACCACAATGACTGCGTCGGTGCTAATCCCCAAGGACCACAAAGACTGCGTCGGTTTTAATCTCTGATGACCACAAAGACTGCGTTAGTGCTAATCTCTGAGGACCACAAAGACTGTGTTGGTGCTTATCTCTGAGGACCCCCTTAACATCTTCTAACTCAATTTGAATTATAAAATGCATCATGTCTGACCTTGGCTCCTCCACCGGCTGTACATTTAGAAACACTGAGATGACTTATTTTTATTTTCAAATTCCATGAACATTCTAGTGCAGTGGTTCTCACTCTGTGGGTCACGACCCCTTTGTGGGTCGAACGACCCTTACACTTACACAGGGGTCGCCATAGATCATCAGAAAACACATATTTATGAAGTGCTAACTTAAATAATTTTATGGTTGGGGGTCGCCACAATATGAGGAACTGTATTCAAGGGTTGCGGCATTAGGAAGGTTGAGAGCCACTGTTCTAGTGTTTTCAAGGAAATGTATTTGCAAATCACACACACACACGCACACATAAACTACTGAGGTGTATGGTGGTCAACTTCTGCGTGTCATAGAACACAAAATGTTACTTAACAGAGAGTGGCCATCGTGACACTCCGACAACACTAACTGTAGGTACACTTAATGTCAACAAGTAAATGTAGGTACCGGTACACATAATGTGAACATGCATGTTCACAATAGATCTGACCCAGCCGTTCGGAACTGAAGTGTGGTTGTAAAGCTAAGGAATAATGCAGTCTGAAATTAATGCTTAGAAATGAGTACCTAGTAATACATAATGCTTCACAAGTTATGTAAAGAGAATTACTTCCTTTTACAAGTCAACAGGGAATGTAATTCCTTGAACAAGAAAGTTTATGACACACTGAGTTGTGGCACATGAACACACACAAAACAAAAATCACGTTGCACTGACTGAAGTGAAGTCTGAAATATAATAGCCTCACATGATTAAAATTGGTGCTTTAGTTAAACCTGACCCATATGTCAGTATAGGTTTGTAGCATTACATAATTACAATTGGTGCTTTACTTAAACCTGATCCCATATGTCAGTAGATGTTTCCTTGCTGTGATTAGCTTTAAGTGAGTGAGAAACTTAAATCTTTTCAACACTAAACTTTTCAATACAACACATTTCAAATATCACAAACATTTGAGCAAGTCTATTCAATAGCAACCTGAAATAGTTACAATTTTATAAAAACAGTTATCTGTAATAAGAGAAACAAAACATTTCATTGGCTAAATTCTCATTCTATTTTTTGACCTTTCAGAGTTTATATATATATATATACATATACATTAAAAAAAGGTTATTATTATTTTAAAATTTAAAGTTCATGCTGGATATAATATAGACAACTCTGTCACTGTGTAATCCAGAGTTATCATACTTTATTTGAAACAATCCCTGCCTAGGTTTGACACATTTAATTCATTTTATTTCATTCTTTGACCAATTCAAGGAAGCTGATTCTTATTCCACTAATCAAGTTAAGAAATTAAAACGTTTGCTATTACCAGGCACGTGAGCGCACCATGACCAGGCAGATGGGAGGCAGACAGTGCCCTGGAAAGTGTTCAATTAAAGCTGTTGTCAATATGGGTTAAAGTAGTTGTAAATGGAATATTTTAGGAAATGGGTTGCCATGCAAACATTTCCAGATTTAAAACATTTGCAGGTGAAAACTGAAAAGTGTTAAGTAACTCCTACAGATACACATACAATTTTAACAATAAAGAAAATATGATTACCATGCCACTGTCAGCTTTCAATGAGTTGCATGTCAAGTGCCTCCACCTGGTGGAGACACCTGGTCTGAAGCATGTAACATAACTGATTACAATGGATCACTAGTCGACTATGGGTCAGATTTGAACAAAAGACAAGACTAAAAAACCACCAATTAAAATTATGCTCCAGGGGCACAAAAAAATTAATCAGAAATCAATAAAGTATTACAAAAAGTATAACTTTTATCAAAAGAACACCAAAATGACATTGTAAAGAATTGATGAAAAACACTATCATGGGCACAACCCTAACATGAGTCCTGACACTTATTGGCATCAATATGTATCGACTGGTTCATAAATGATCAAGAATTTATTGCTGTGTCAGAGCAGGACAACTTCTGGCTCAAGTCAAAAAGATTCAACCAACTGTTCCACAGTCACATCCTTTCATACTTGACATAACATGGCAATCTCTGTGGAAATAGATCAGGGAAGATTGTGAGGAACCAATAAGGGATCATCCATACAGTATATATGAAAACAAAGAAAAAATTGTGTACCCCCCTCCTCCTGTTGCACGCATACTTTTTTCAACAGCCCCCTTTGCTTATGTAAAATTAGCTTTCAAGCCCCCCTCCCCATGCATCCCAAAAACACCCACTTATCTATAAACAAATTATGACATTACAGTAAAAATAATGTGTCATGGGTTTTCCCAGCTGTTTCACAAGCCCAGTGGTTCCCAAAATATGTGCCACGTCACTCTGGTAATGCTGCGTTGTCTTTGAGCAGGGCAATGCGAAATGGCAGCCCTTTATTTAATAAAAATGTAATGGCTTTTTTGAAAAAGAATATTTGTTAGAATTTGATATTGTTAGAATTTGATATTGTTAGAATTTGATATTGTTAGAATTTGATATTTGTTAGAATTTGATCTTGTTAGCATTTGATATTTGTTAGAATTTGATATTGTTAGAATTTGATATTGTTAGAATTTGATATTGTTAGAATTTGATATTGTACGCATGGTGATAACCTAAATTTGTCAAGGGAGCCCAGAATATAAAAAAAATAATTCTAGGAACCACTGGTGTAGCCAAACAAAATATGTCACCCAAGTGGAACATACTAAAGGGCCATCCCATAAATCATGGCATGCTACTTTGGGAGATTTTTTTTATCCCGCCCAGCAGCAGACAACAGTGACTATCCCAATACACAACAATTATCCCAACCTCTAATGAGCTGTGATTACCTCATTAAATACTTGTCTCAATTTGCAGCTCCTCTGGCTCCTCTGGCCGGTGATTGAAATTGTAAGTCCTCATTCCTGGTGGGTCAGGGGGGTATCTTTGTGAGTCCGGGACTAGCCTTCTTAGTGCCGGTGGGTCTGACAGATACGTCCCGCTCACAGATGCTTGCGGCAGAAAAGGCTGGGAGGCCTTGTCCCGGGACAATGGGTCGTAGATCTTGGCCGACCCACCATGTCGTTGGGTGGAATCTCGTATGGTGTAGTTCTTGAGTTTGTGGGAGAGGACGTTACTCTGTAGGAGGCAAAGTTCACGTTCAAACACATTCTAAACAATTAATAACATTTTAAACTTGTTTCTGAAAGCTGTACAATGAATTTTTTTAGTCTACCCCCCCACCCCCCGGGCTAATCTCCCCCCTCCCACCCCCAAACTTTCAATGTTACTAATAAAAATTACTTGTGTAAAAGGAGCTCTTTCATTAATGTCAAAATGTTTATTATATCCCTAATGGGAAATTTATATTACTAGGAAACTAATTATTCTCTTCAATGTCACACGGTTGATAAACCTCCTTGTATAATGATGGAGGGCCAAGTTTATCAAGAAATGAGTTATCATGGAGTCGAGTCAGGGACACCAACAAATTGTTTTATCACTGAAAATAAGTTTATCAAATTTTTTGCTTTGCCACATTTATTTGAAAAAGGAGTACTAATATTTTTTCCCTCTGATAAAAAAAAAATGTAAAAAAATAATTTTTTTAACATTCACGAAAAAAGATTTCATCTAAATCCTGAAGACACAGACAGCAAACCTACATAACATAGTTTTCAGTTAGATCTCCAAGCAAAAAAAAAAAATTTAATTGTTATGAAAATGTAAAAACGTTAAAGACCTGCTTTGCCAAAAAATAATATTTTTGTTAAGAGTAAGAGTGCAAGAGAAAACATTTGCTGGTTTGGTTGTCTGACACCTGTGCCTTGTAGACACATTTTAAATTGTGGATACTTGTTTGGTTGTCTGACACCTGTGCCTTGTAGACACATTTTAAATTGTGGATACTTGTTTGGTTGTCTGACACCTGTGCTTTGTAGACACATTTCAAATTGTTAAAACGACAATCATTTTTGAAGATGTAACACAAAACAGTTAAAATTTGAAAGATGTATCAATAGAGGATGTTAGATAGTGAATGATGTGCCCCCATCCTCCCTTTACAAGATAATCTCCTTGACAACATCTGGTCATTAGCCACCACTCACTCTGGGACTTTTGACAGGACGACTAATTTATATAAAATATGGCAGCTAACAACTGAAATTATATTTTGATGCAAATTTCTTTTTTATACTGGACTTTCATTATTTCTATCTATATATAAAAAATTAATGTATGTATCTTTGTATGTATATCTCGTATGCGCTCCTACACCATTCATGCGATTGCGACAAAACTTCATTTAGTTGTTGTCCACATACCCTGACATTTAACTGAGTCATTACAACACTTATAAAATGTTCTGTTTTTGGCCGTTGGCCCCAAAACCGTTTTTTTTTATATATGAGCTTTGTAAAATAAAACTTTTGTCTGCGCTCCTACACCATTTATCCGAATACGCTAACACTTTGGTGAGATGTTGCGAGCACGCCAGCAAAGGTTTCTACATTATTACAACCGTTTTAAACTATTCCGTGTTGAGCCAGGGGCCCCATGTTCGTTTTTACTTATATGAGCTTTTAAAAAAATAATTTCGATATGCGCTCCTATACCATTCATCTGAATGCAATAAAACTTTAGTAAGATGTTTTGCGTACGCCCGCAAAGGTTTTAGAATTATTACAAACGTTTAAAAATATGCTGTTTTGAGCCAGGTGCCCCAAGTTCTATTTTTCCTATATGAGCTATACAAATATAATTTCAAACGGAGCTAATACATGAATGGATAGATTTTTAATCATATACAAATAGCAACATTAAACTATGTGTGTGACATAATAAGTAGGTTTCTGAAGTAATACAACAAAATTCTACAATATTCCGTTTGTGGCCGGGGCCCTACATGCGTTTGCCACCCTTATATTGTCTTTATAATTATTGTATGCATTCCTATACCATTCATGCGATTGCGATAAAACTTTGGTGAATTGATATGCACGCTCCCGCAAATGTTTATAAATTAGAACAACATTTTACAATATTTCGCTTGGACTGATGTCCTTAAATTCGTTTTGTTTTCTTAAAAAAGCTTTATCACAACCGCCCTTTAACAAATGCCAACAGACAGCAATTTGTAGCAAGAGCGGAGAAAACACGTTTTTGGATGTTTAGTGTAGAGAGTATTTTTGTTGTTTTTATAAATAAGCTTGAATTTTGTGACATATTTTAGAATCGGATATGACGTTGTAAACGTGTTATGGTTTTGATCAGCAATGATTGAGTAATTCTATAATATAGTGTTAGAATTTTGGAGTTTTTTTGTTTTATGAAAAGACATTTGAGATGAATCGATGGTTTCTTAAGTAATTAGACAACCAAGGTACTGAACTATAATAACATCTAGATTTTAACGCTGGAATTTATGTTTTATAAAGTAATGTGACCCTTATACAACTGGAATTGTACTGCCAACAATTCATTTTACTTCCTTACATGTGATAGTTTCATTTGCGCAGGGCAGCACACTATAAGTCTGGAATGAATTTGACAAATAATTAACCTTCTTAGGTACATATATATGGGGGGTTAGGAAATAGGTTGTGTACAATTTTATGTGGATGACAATTTCTTTAAATCCAATGATATTACAGTTGTGAAAAATAGATGCTATATTCTTATTTTACCAATTTAGAAAATCAATAACATTAACAAAACGTAAGTACATTTACAAAGGTATACGTATGGATATCAAAACCCATTCATTTGACAAAAAATAACCAGTTTTGGACCGGGGGCCTTATAGTAATTTTTTTCTTCTAATATTAGCTATTTAAATATAATTTCCGTATGCGTTCCTATACCATTCATCTGAATGCGATAAACCTTCAGTGAGTTGTTGTGTGCAGGCCCGCATTAGGTTTCTAAATAAGTACAACCATTTTACAATATTCCGCTTTGGGCAGGGGGCCTTAAATTCACTTTTTTATATGAGCTATTTAAATATAATGTCAAACAGAGCTTTTGCATATGTGGGTGGAAATAAATTTAATATTAACTGTGACATTTCATTTTGTTTATGTGACATAATAAATAGGTTTCTGAATTAATACAAATATTTCACAATATTCCTTTTGGGGCCGTTGGCCCTACATTTGTTTATATGTAACAAATGAGCCATACAAATATAATTTGAAACATAGTAATTGCATGGGGGGATCAATCGCTACATGTTTGGGGACTAAATATGGAATATCCATGCTTCCCACACGGACAGCTGTGTGTGGCCCGCTCACGCTTCGAAAAACCTTCTAATTAATTCGAATACGCACTAGATGGTAAAAAAAATGTGTATATTAAAAGTACTTACAAAAAAACATTATTAAAACACAAACACTTTATTTCTTTGTGTGGCATTGCAATGAATGCCGGGTACTTGCTAGTAAAACATAAACATTGTCTACTTTAGTGAATACATTCTTCAACATAACAGTACTCTTCAAAACTTTACCAGCTGGATTGCACTGGTAGCTTACACGTCTCTTTGATTTTTACCTGTGACTATAACTCTTTAAGTCTTTCTTTACAATCCACTTTAAAGGAAATATCTCTACAGTGTCTTTCTTTATGAGCAATGATTTTTATGTTCTCAAGACCAGTAAATTAACTTGAGGAGTAAATCCTTCTATTTCAACATGTTTCAAACATATTTCTTCTACTGTCCACTAGAAGTTAGGCAGATTTTTTAAGAAAGCGAGAGTTCTATTTTTACAAAAAATAAAAAGGGGTACATCAAAAGAAGACATCTTCTTTAAAAGTTAAAAGCAAATAAATTAAAAATCACCAACACAGGGTTAAGCTGAAACTAAATATATTCACACAAGGGATTATATATATATTTTTTTTTTATGTTCAAGTCATAATGAGCCTACCTTTTACTCAGAGATGCTAGATAATTAATTTATAATATACAAATACAATAGTTTTAACACAAAAAAGTCAATGAAAAAAGTGGGGTGTGGGGGGGAACAATCTTATTTTGACAGATAAATATAAAAAGTTGACATGGCAATTCAACAATGGAAATAGAACGGCACCATAGGCATTCACAAACTCTTTAATCAGAGTGTATTATTAAATGTTGATAGCTGCTCAAAAAAAGCGTATGTAAAAGAAAGACATGCCTTTCATTTGTTGACCATATAATTCATTTAACGCACAGGTGCGTTAAGAATTTCTAAAAAAAATAAGATTCAAAATATAGTTTACAGTTGGAAAATCTGTATATAAAAGATGTGGTGTAGTGCCCATGCAAGGCGTGACTTTTCACAGTGGGCTGTGTTTGTTAGGAGAAGGCAAGGCTAAATGTGCTTTCATCATATTCTATCTGAATGAATGTTTACTTTTTAATTGTTTTTTATATTTAAATTGTTAAAATTTCACTGACATTAACTGCCAATAAGTTAAGGCCTCCAGTGACTCTGACATAAACTGTCAATAAGTTAAGGCCTCCAGTGACTCTGACATAAACTGTCAATAAGTTAAGGCCTCCAGTGACTCTGACATAAACTGTCAATAAGTTAAGGCCTCCAGTGACTCTGACATAAACTGTCAATAAGTTAAGGCCTCCAGTGACTCTGACATAAACTGCCAATAAGTGGAGCCCTCCAGTGACTTTGACATAAACTGCCAGGGACGAGGTGGTAGCTAATTTACAACATTTGATCAGGAGGATTTCTTCATTACCACCCAGCCAAGTTTGTAATCACCACCCAGTCAAGTTTGTAATCACCACCCAGTCAAGTTTGTAATCACCACCCAGTCAAGTTTGTAATCACCACCCAGTCAAGTTTGTAATCACCACCCAGTCAAGTTTGTAATCACCACCCAGTCAAGTTTGTAATCACCACCCAGTCAAGTTTGTAATCACCACCCAGCCAAGTTTGTAATCACCACCCAGCCAAGTTTGTAACTTAAATTAATGAAAGTAAAGTGAATATGGTGAACCTAGCAAGAATATTTCAGATCACAAATTTAAAAAAATTAATTAATTAATTTCAAATCCTTTTTTTTGTAAGTGAATGAAGGCAAGGAGCAAATGTTTGTATGAAATCAGCCAATCAGTCTTGAGCAGATATGACGGCTGATTTCTTAAGTTAATTTCTGCTCCTCCACAATTTTAACTTCTTCTAGTTTAAAAATCGTTTCCCTTTAATCAGAATGTTTATCCATACTGACAATAAATGTGTAATATGTGATCAAATCCCATTTCCATTTATTTGCATCAGTGAACAAATCTTACCTAAAGTTTAGAGATGGAATGTTTGTATTTAGCAGTGACTAGGAAAATCTACGCTTCTAATTTTAGGAGCCCCTGGCATTATTTATAACTGTCAAACTAATTTCAAGCTTGAAAAAATCAAAGTAATTAGCACTAGGTGACAAACATCAGCTCAAATGTTGACCAACCTCAACTTCTTTAGTTTCAAGTGGAAATATTTGGGTTGAAATATGCTTTAAAGGAAAGTAAAAGAGCATTCTGTAAAGTATCAATTTACAACATGCTGTAATGGGATGGATTCAATTTACAACATGTTATAAAGAGATGGATTCAATTTACAACATGTTGTAAAGAGATGGATTCAATTTACAACATGCTGTAATGGGATGGATTCAATTTACAACATGCTGAAAAGAGATGGATTCAATTTACAATATGCTATAAGGAGATGGATTAAATTTACAACATGCTATAAAGAGATGGATTCAATGTACAACATGCTGTAAAGAGATGGATTCAATGTACAACATGCTGTAAAGAAATGGATTCAATTTACAATATGCTATAAAGAGATGGATTCAATTCACAACATGCTGTAAAGAGATGGATTCAATTCACAACATGCTGGCTGAATACTTCTTATGTTGTATTTTTTTTAATGAATGGTTATTGGTTGTTCTTGATTTGAGCCTCATTTTGACATAAGCTGTAATGCAATGGAACGTATTGCCTTCGCATACGCAAGTCTATCTCTATCACTCTTTATCAACGTAGAACAATTTTTTGTTTGTGCCTTTGATGTGACAAATATTCCATGACATCATTAGGAAAGATATTCTTCTTAAATATTCCTCCTGATAAAGGAAGAGTAACAAAAAATAATTCATAATTTAAAAGTACTTACTGAGCCATAGATTTATATTTTTTCAATTGTTTTAAAAATAAAAATATTTTCTCTAAAAACTAGGGGAGTTAATAATTTTTATGTTGTATTTTTATGGCTTAACAACTTTAAAAATACATATCAAAGTTCAAGTTCCATTGTACTACAGGACTGGGAATTCCATCTTTTTTCTTTTATTCTAAAATTTTCTTTGCTAGGTAAAATTATTTTACTTACCCATTCAGTTCAATCCCTTAAAGAACATATGAATTTTTTTTTTAAATTAACCAAATGGAAACTTACAACGTAGTTATCATTTTTTCCCTTTTTTTATTTTTTTTTTTTTTTGTTTTTTTAGGTCTAATATTTCATTATAAATTTTTCATCATCTGAAAAGAAAAAAGATGTTTTTTCCCAGCAGATGGCAAAGGTCAAGAAAAGCTCTACAAACACGAGCATGCAAACCTGCAAAGACAGACTGAGTAACGCCTCGTTACTAACCCACATATGTTCCTGGAACTTCTTGCTCTTCTTTTCACGGCGTTTGTCCTGCAATCAAACACAATATAGCTGTAATTATATTGTTTGTAAGATGCCATTAAAAAAGAAATTCTGGTCAGACATATTTAAAATGTGACCATTTCCAGAAAAATGAGATCAACAAAAAAAAGAGGAGTGGGGAAAGAAATGAAAGTTGTAATGATTTTTATTTATTTTATTATATTGTTACTTTGATATTTTTGTAACTTACAGTAACGTCTGAGTAACAAGATATATTTTTATAATAAATTTTTTTAAAAATCATCCAAATATCTTTGCCTCATTAACAGTTAGGACGAGTCACTCACAAGGTTTGAGTGTGTTTAGGTGACCGTATGTGTGCGCATTGAGGTGTGTGTGTGTTTGCATATGTGTGTGTGTGGGTCTATTTGGTGTGTGTGATGGAACTGATGAAGAATAATGACGACATGGTCCGTTGCAATTTCACATTAGAAAACTTTTGCTTTCCTAGGAGTGTCCTGTGCACATTTTTTATGGGCCACTCTTGAATCCCTTGAAGATCCCTGGGTCATTGCACTACCTCTCTCTTACAGCCATGAGGTGACATTTAAAGTAGTTCTGTGCTTCTAGCAGTGAGAACACTTACAAGACAGCTGACGATCCAACTGACCGGCACCCAGATGATCAATGAGAAGACAACGATGGTCCCAACAATGTTACTCTTCATGAAGGCCACTGTGGGGGGAACACATACCCAGTATTACTATACAGCAGGGTTCCATTCATAAATTAAACTTTAAATTCCTAGCTCAAATTAACCCATGGCTTGCAATGTAGATTACGCTCCTCATAACACACTGATCATTGAACTTAAAGTTTTCTATAGTACACTATCCATGACTGCCTGACAACATAAGATAGATCACTTTAGCTCTATCACTCCTTCATGTTGCTTTCTGTCAATTTGGTGTTTTTTTAAATATATATATATATATATAAATTTATGTATATAATATTGACAGATACACTTTTTGTAAAGAGTCTCAAATATTTTAGTACAACCAACCCCAACAAATGTTATTTTGCAGACCAGCAATACATAAGAAGAGATCCTCTCACAAAAAGCCAGAGGTTTGACATATTCAAACGGGCTTGGGTTAACATACCTACAGTGCTGGAGTCCAGCTGTTCTATAAATGAGAACAACCTCTGGATCATGTTGGCCTTGCCCCTCTGGCACTGCCCTTTCTGGTGGATGAGTGAAATGTCGTAGGCAGTTTGAAATTTTATTGTTGAGGTGAACATTAGCAAAACAATTCAAGTAAACAAGATCGTTGAAAATACACACAAGTCACATTCCATTGAAACAATTATTTGCATACTAAAAGTAATTATTGAAAAGTAATAAGCCGAAATACAGTTTGAAGATGCTATCTCTTTGTGCATGCTGTGTTGTCTAGACCTAGACTGTTGGTCATTATTTAACAATTGCCTAGACTAAGACTGGTGGTCATTATTTAACAGTTGCCTAGACTAAGACTGGTGGTCATTATTTAACAGTTGCCTAGACTAAGACTGGTGGTCATTATTTAACAGTTGCCTAGACAAGACTGGTGGTCATTATTTAACAGTTGCCTAGACTAAGACTGGTGGTCATTATTTAACAGTTGCCTAGACTAAGACTAGTGGTCCTTATTTAACAGTTTCCTAGACTAAGACTAGTGGTCATTATTTAACAGTTGCCTAGACTAGACTGGTGGTCATTATTTGACAGTTGCCTAGACTAGGACTGGTGGTCATTATTTAACAGTTGCCTAGACTAAGACTAGTGTTCATTATTTAACAGTTGCCTAGACTAAGACTGGTGGTCATTATTTAACAGTTGCCTAGACTAAGACTGGTGGTCATTATTTAACAGTTGCCCAGACTAAGACTGGTGGTCATTATTTAACAGTTGCCTAGACTAAGACTGGTGGTCATTATTTAACAGTTGCCTAGACTAAGACTGGTGGTCATTATTTAACAGTTGCCTAGACTAAGACTGGTGGTCATTATGTAACAGTTACCTAGACTAGATTAGTGGTTATTTTTTTAAGAAGTGAAGGTTTTGAATCTTCCATAAAAAAACACAATGTCATCAGTCAGTCAGATAAGCCTAATCTTTCCATGTCATACCCCAAGCGCCCTCTATGTCCTACCCGCACCGCCCTCTATGTCCTATCCGCACTGCCCTCTATGTCATAGCCGCACCGCCCTCTATGTCCTACCCGCACCACCCTCTATGTCCTACCCGCACCGCCCTCTATGTCATACCCCCACCGCCCTCTATGTCATACCCCCACCGCCCTCTATGTCATACCCCCACCGCCCTCTATGTCATACCCCCGTCCCCCTCAATTCCTCTTGGTGACGACATTGCCCTTTTCCTAATAATACCCGCAGTGAGCTTGGGAGCAGAAAGAGAGAGTACACTCCTGTCACATGCTGGTCTCAGGGAATTTATCTAGTGAAAGATTACCAGCCTACAAGAGTGTATGTCTCGTCCCGGTGTCTACACGGCCACTCAGACCGCCATTCTGACGTAGCCACACAGTGATAGTGAATGCAATCTCAAAGTGCCCAAGTACTCACGTCACAATAACCAAACGAGCATGGCCGTCCGTCTGCCAGGAAATCATCGCTGACACTCTCGCACGTGCCATTCTCAGGTCTGCAACATCGGAAACATTCTTTACCTGGAGGGGTAATGCAAAAGTTAAGCCACAATAAGAGCTCCCTGGCCTGGCCAGCAAGAGTGTCAGAATAATATGTTAGAGTTAAGTAATGTATTAATTCATGTTGTGTTTGTGATGTGTTACTGACATTGAGGCTCAGCAACTGATGAAGTATTTATGTATGAAATTAACATGTTCGTAGGGACATGATTCTGTTAGAAACAGTGTGAGGATCTTGTGTTTGTTAGAAACAGTGTTAGGATCTTGTGTTTATTAGAAACAGTATGAGGACCTTGTGTTTGTTAGAAACAGTGTTAGGATCTTGTGTGTGTTAGAAACAGTGTGAGGATTTTGTGTTATTTAGAAACAGTGTTAGGATCTTGTGTTTGTTAGAAACAGTGTTGGGATCTTGTGTTTGTTAGAAACAGTGTGAGGATCTTGTGTTTGACCCACTCCTGCCTAAAGCTGGTAAGTGTCCTTCCCATTCCCACATGGACCTACTTGACCACCCTGAGCCCCTGACTATGACCATGGTACTGATGTTTAACATTGAATTAAAGTTGACTCAATGTTAAGCATCAATGGTTAACTTTTCAGGGGCTGCACAGCAACTTCCTCCCCACCAACAGTACTCCTAAAACCAAACCTTGTAAAAAAAAAAATTTCTAAAAAAAAAAAAGATCAGCCAGTCAAAAAGTTTGGGAACCACTGTTATGTGTGATCTAATTTTGTATCATGATTTTTTAATTTCATTTTTTTTTAAATGTTATACATTGTATAATAGAGCTTGCCACTCCTCATTATTTATTTTTGAACTAGGAACATGTTTCAGAAGGGACTTGTGGCCCTTTGCTTCAGCAAAATACAGCCTGCAACAAACCTGACCAACATGAATGGCTATGATATGGGCATATAGCTCACCTGTGTCAGTGCAGCGACATGGTTTAGAGTTGGGCTTGTGTCTTTCACAATAGCCCAAACATTTGCCACCTTTACACAGGCCTCTGTGGGAACGTGACATGGGAGAACATGACATGGGAGAACATGACATGGGAGAGCATGACATGAGATAACATGGCAAGGGAAATTATAATAACATGACAAAAATGATACATGAATGTACTCACTCATCCATACAAACAGTCGATGAGGATATATTTAAACATGACAAAAATGATACATGAATGTACTCACTCATCCATACAAACAGTCGCTGAGGATATATTTAAACATGATAAAAATGATACATGAATGTACTCACTCATCCATACAAACAGTCGCTGAGGATATATTTAAACATGACAAGAATGAAACATGAATGTACTCACTCATCCATACAAACAGTCGCTGTCTCGTCAGCTATTGGTTTAGATTCTGGGCATTCCAGACTGAACCCACTGACCCAGGGGTCAAGGATCATGTGTTCTCATTTGAACCTCAAAGCAGTGCTGGACGGAGGCTTTATTTATCTCTTACGCTATACACAATCGGACCCCTTGCACCCCCCAAACTCTGACTCCCATGAAGTCCACCCCCCCACCTCTAACTGTATGCACTCCCCTCATACTGGGACCATACGCACTCATTTAAAACTCTGCACCCCACCCCCCCACCTACACTGAAACCAGAAGTTTTCTACATTTATTTGTGTCATTATTTACAGGCACATATTAGGTATCCACTGAAAATGTTAAACTTTTCTCGACCCTTTTTGAAGTAGTTCACGCACCCCCCACCCCCCATATTCAGATTGGAAACCTCTGCTTTAATATTACCCCCAAAAATAAAAATATAAACACGAGTGTAGTGGAATTTTTTTTTTACATTTGGGTGTCACATACTGTTAAGCCCACATCTCTGAGGCAGTACTTTGGAAAGGTTGAAAGGGATCAAACACTATACAACTCTGTGTGTGCGAGCTCTGTGAAATCTCAGCTCTAAGTGCTCTGCGTTAACTTCTCAGGGGCTGCGCTAACTTCTCAGGGGATGCCCGGCCAATTCCTCCCCACAAACACTACTACTATACACCAATGCCTAGCATACAAATAAAATCTAAAAAAAGGGGTTCAGCTTTTCCAAAGGTTGGGAACCACTGTTATGTATAATCTAATTTTTTTTATCACGAATATATAATTTCATTTATTTTTTTAACTTATACATTTATAGAGCTATCCACTCCTCCGAAGCAATACTTCTAAAAGGTTAAAAGGGACATAAGACACGACTAGTACACCTGTATACATCTCCTGTCTGTGTTTGTTGAGGGTCGGACACATTCTCTGAAAATCTAGTGGGAGGCAATCACTTTTTTTTTACAGCGGTGTGTAAGCAGGACATTGAAACTTTTTTGACCAGCATTAATAAAACTATCCTCATGTAGATGGTAAAAAAAATAACTTAAGGAGGGCCGGACACATTCTCTGAAAATCTAGTGGGAGGCAATCACTTTTTTTTTACAGCGGTGTGTAAGCAGGACATTGAAACTTTTTTGACCAGCATTAATAAAACTATCCTCATGTAGATGGTAAAAAAATAATTTAAGGATACGAGCACTCTGCTTGCTCCTGGCAGAGTTCCTTGCTCATGCCGCGACACATAGTTCCTCTGGGCGCGATGTAGCAGTTCTGGCAGCACTCGTAATTGGTGGAGCTGCGGCAAACATCAAACAAGAAACATTGCTAGCATCAATTTGTTTACAGATTGCTTCAACCAAGAACATTACTACCAATGGCTTATGGATGCCACAACTGAGAACATACATCTTCAAGTCCACAATAATTCTTTGTAAATAGGTGTTTTGATTTTGCATCATGCGAGTAAGTTATCAATAAAGATTTTTAGAACGAGCTTACAAAAGTAAGTCTTTAGGCACTCATTTCCCCACAGATGAGAGAAAACATTAGCTGTTAATAACATACACACATATTCTGGTTGGAGCTGGAGCATACGCTCCCCCCCCCCAGATAGTACAGTGGCAACCTGGCATTAGCTATAACTAGTTACTTTGATAAATTGCCATGATACTTGTCAATTTACTTGGATGACGGTTGCTGACTTACCTACAGACGGAACCTGGATTCAGTTTACAGGTTGCAGAACAACAGGCGTCCTGTCCGCTGAGTCCCAGTCCACCGCTGTCACACTCCTCATTCTTGTCGACGATGCCGTTCCCGCACAGCGGCACATTGGCAGTGTATCCTGATGTTCACAAACAATCACGAAATGTAGAGCAGCCACAGATAGAGAAGTCATAGATAGAGAGAAGTCATAGATTTAGAAGTCACAGATAGAGAATTCATAGATAGAGAAGTCATAGATAGAGCAGCCACAGATAGAGAAGACATAGATAGAGAAGTCACAGATAGAGAAGTCATAGATAGAGAAGTCACAGATAAAGAAGTCATAGATAAAGAAGTTATAGATAGAGCAGCCACAGATAGAGAAGTCATAGATAGAGCAGCCACAGATAGAGAAGACATAGATAGAGAAGTCACAGATAGAGAAGTCATAGATAGAGAAGTCATTGATAGAGAAGACATAGATAGAGAAGTCACAGATAGAGAAGTCATAGATAGAGCAGTCATAGATAGAGAGTCATAGATAGAGCAGCCATAGATAGAGAAGTCTTAGATAGAGAAGCCATAGATAGAGAAGTCATAAAGTCATAGATAGAGAAGTCATAAATAGAGAAGTCATAGATAGAAAACAGAGCTAGGTGCTAACAGGGTTCAACATCTTCTAGGATCCTGTCACTATCTGAGATTTAATATCTTCACTTTACAACATTGACCTTCTTCTATCAATCAGTTAAAGTAACAAGTATAAGAGAGTCTTAGTCAAATGTGTTGCTTAGATTACAGAATCTAAAGACAGATATTGTTATAATGCTTGGTTTAATTAAAGGTTTTACTATTTGCTTCAAAAGATTTCATCATGAAGAAGTCATTTTAAAATGCAAACTTAAAAGTTTCTGTTTTTTTTTCAAAGTATTTCAGCATTAGCATTAATAAATTATTTTGAATAAATTTGATCGATGACACTAATTAAAACAGGATGCTCCACATCTACCATAGAAATAATGCAAACTACATTGTCATTATTAACTGCCGAGTCCAGACGTCAAGTTCAGGAAAGTCAAAGTCAGGTATTTTCGAGCCAGGTGTAAGACACTGTGGTGTCCCTGGGGCCACATAGAAAATACAATTAAAATAATGTCATGGAAACTGATTTCTCAGACTAGGATTTTAATCCACTTAAAGCAGCGGTTCTCAACCTGTGGGTCGCGACCCCTTTGGGGGTCGAACGACCCTTTCACAGGGGTCGCCTAAGACCATCGCAAAACACATATAATCTACACTTATGAAGTAGCGACGAAAATAATTTTGGGGTTGGGGGTCGCCACAACTTGAAGAACTGTATTAAAGAGGTCGTGGCATTAGAAAGGTTGAGAACCACTGACTTAAAGGATTATCCCTGGCTAGCCCTCTACAAGGAAATATCCACAAGGCATATATCAGAATCATGGTCAAATGTGTCATGTCATATGTTAGCAGTTTTCTAACGCAATCTCTGCTAGCTGAACCACCTGTCTAGGCAGATAATGGGAGATACAAAATCCAGGCTACAGCTGACAGAAAGAAAAAGGAAACCAAGCGGGCGTAGTGCAACTGAAGCAGAAAGATATAAATATATGGCACACAATGCTAGCTTCTCATTGGCTCAGTCAGAATGCTATAAATAGAAAGTAAGCTGCTGATGCTGACAAGGCATGGGCTGGGGTCTACACTAGAGCTGTGACAAGGCATGGGCTGGGGTCTACAATAGAGCTGTGCTACTCTGCTGTGGTGAAGCCTGTTGGAGAGTAGTTTTGTTGATGCAGAAAATTGAAAACGCATAAACTCTTTTGAAATATTTTTCTATTTTCCTTTGTCTATGAGGCAGTAAACTCTCAGACCCCAATTGGTATATTCCAAGGCTAATTGGCTCAATATTCCCTCATTTTTACAGATGGATTTGCAAATAATAGTAATAAATTGCCAGACATAAATTAAAAACAAAAAAATCCCTTTTTCCAGTTGCCAAGAAAGACATTAAAATAAACGTGCAAAATCTTTAGATCCTTATACTCATAGGTTTGGTCTGACTTTGTCACCCAAAGATTGGTCTTTCCTCTGGCTAATCTACAATGAACTTTAAATAGCTGACTAAGTGGTTATCTATTCATATCACTTTTCCTGTGTCTCTAAACCCCCTACCCCTACCAGCTCCATACAAAAACAATTTCTCAACACCTGTTGACATACAACTATTCATGTGAATTGTGAGGGAGACGAAGTGAAGAAAATGATTCATATTTAATTTTTTTAAGCTCGTGTGGATTTGCACAAGCAGAAAGGAGTTAAGCTGTTTTCAAGTTTGAGGATCCCAACGCTAACATTCTAGGGATCAAATGTTTCTTATCTGATACAAATAAATACACAAATCAAAGAACAAAAAACATGGAATGATTCAATACAGTTGATGAAAGGTGAGGAAAGGAAGACAAATTTTAGAAATTACAGTAGCACAATGTACAAAAATAAATTAAAACTTTAAAAAAAAAAAAAAAAACTCATTTAATAGTTTGTAAGGGGTTAATTGTTTAAGTAGGTCAGTAAAATGGTTACGAAATGAGAGAATATCAAATCTCCAGACCGGTGTTTGGTAAGTGATAATATATATAGTTTACGGAAAATGCAAAAAATAATGGTGGATGTGCCGAGAACTTTACCAGGGTAGATGTTTGAGTCATTGCATAATTCACTCAAAGCAAAAGTAATTGTAGGTCAAAGCAGCTTCATAACAGGCTCTAGTTTGTCCTGTGACATGAAATTTACCCTACACCATGTCGTGTGGTTCCTGTTATCTGACATGTACACCTGATAGGATATGTCAAGTGTGACTTAAATTTGACATGTACACCTGATAGGATATGTCAAGTGTCATTTTTTGGATTTGTACTGAACGCCCCAAACTTTCTCTGACAGTAGAAGAGTGTTTAAATTTTACAACAATGTGCAGTCTACATTAAGTCCATGTCAAATTTAGAATGAGCTGGACTGAGGAAACATGTCATTGCTTTATTTTCTTTTTTTAAACAGTATTTATTTTAATCAGAGCATAAAAAAAACACACAAAAACTTTTCCTAGAATTAAAACACTGAAAGTTAACTGATTTCATAATTAGAAAAACCGCTAAGATCTGAGTTACTGCTCTACATTGGAAAAACCCATAAGTTTTGATTTATTAAAAAAAAAACATAAGATTTGATTTATTGGAAAAACCCATTAGTTTTGATTTATTGAAAAAACCCATAAGATTTGATTTATTGAAAAAACCCATAAGATTTTGAGTTATTGGAAAAACCCATAAGATTTTATTTATTGAAAAAACCCATAAGATTTGATTTATTGAAAAAACCCATAAGATTTTGAGTTATTGGAAAAACCCATAAGATTTGATTTATTGAAAAAACCCATAAGATTTGATTTATTGAAAAAACCCATAAGATTTGAGTTATTGAAAAAACCCATAAGATTTGATTTATTGAAAAAACCCATAAGATTTGATTTATTGAAAAAACCCATAAGATTTGATTTATTGGAAAAACCCATAAGATTTGATTTATTGAAAAAACCCATAAGATTTGAGTTATTGAAAAAACCCATAAGATTTGAGTTATTGAAAAAACACATAAGATTTGAGTTATTGGAAAAACCCATAAGATTTGAGTTATTGAAAAAACCCATAAGATTTGAGTTATTGAAAAAACACATAAGATTTGAGTTATTGGAAAAACCCATAAGATTTGAGTTATTGAAAAAACCCATAAGATTTGAGTTATTGAAAAAACCTGTAAGATTTGAGTTATTGGAAAAACCCATAAGATTTGAGTTATTGGAAAAACCCATAAGATTTGAGTTATGAAATCGATAAAATGTGTGCCTCATCGCATGCTGTGGACATTCCTATTGAAGTGCCCCTGTTAAATATAGCTGGAATGCAGCTTGGCGGTGCAAAGGGAAACAACAAAAACATTACTCACTGGCCAGCTTTCCCTCTACTTCAATTGAATAATTCAAAGTGTAATTAACTTGAGATGCCAGAAAGAAAAAAAAAAAATTATCCAATTAATTCTCAGATACCACATTAGCTAATCAAGTAGCTGAATTCGCTTCTCCCTGCTCTCTCTCTCTTTTCTTTAAGCTGTAGTTTGTAATATTTGCAGGGGGAAAGCTTGAAACAGCAAAAGTATTTCATTGCACTTTAGGGCAGCGATTCTCAATGAGGCGACAACGGCACCCCCCAGGGGCCACATCATATTTCTTAAAGGCCACGAAAACTTTCAAACAAGGATATACTGAATTAAAAAACAGCAGGGTTTTTACTAATAATAACAGGGAAGGTGGGCCAAGGAGGAAAATAAAATATTTTGAGAACCGCTGCTACAGGGGCTATAGCAACAAAAAAGATTTCTTTCATTTACTTGCAGGATTATTTGCTCCATTTTTTAAAAAAAATTTTGTTGCAAATTGACCATTAATACATACAAAATGATAATAATAATTATCCATTAATGTGCTCTGCGCTTGAGAGAATAGATAACCTGACTTTGTCAGGCACTGATAATCCCACATAATCCTTACTCAAAATCATTTCCAGCACTTACTATTTTAATACAACTATTTCCTTTTCTTTGGTAGCACTAATAGACTTCCAGTCCATTTATCTAATACACAATGTTTCCCCCATAAAACAGTAGTGCACAAATACATCTCAATGGAGTGGAATCACGTGCACACCCCAAGGGACAGTGAGACTTTTTCCAGACTAGTAAAAAATAAATCATTGTTGCCTGCAAACAAAAATTACTTTTGCTATTGAGCTGAACTGTAAGGAGTGAGTTCCTACAGTCAAGTTTGAAATGGGAAGACCCTGTGTGCTGCCACAGTGGAGGAAAGTTATCGGCAGTGTATGCATTGAGGTGGATAGCTTCTTTTCTAAGACCAAGAAACGCTATGATGTCAGTTGCTATGGGGGGGGGGGGGGGGGGAAAGGGGCACACATTTCTGGGTACTTTGTCCCACCCAGTTCAAAGGTCAAGGAATGTTGCAATGAATTAATATGACAAATTAATGGGTTTGGAGGATTAATAACATTGAAGAAGAAAAAATTTGATAATTTAACAAGAAAATGTCCAATAATCACTAAAAAAACTAAACAATAAACATATCTAAATAGACCAATTAAACAAAGTTGAAGATAGCTCACATTACTGAATCCTTGCTTTCATCAAAGACTACATAGCAATGATAATGTTCTTCATTTCTTATGTAGAGTGATATCATTATGATCTAATTTTTTTTAGAGAAGGGGAACTAACCTTCTTGCAAAATAAAAAGTTAAAAATGATTGACATAAGAACAGTGGGGGTGGGGGGGAGGAGGAGGGAAGGTTCTGAATCATTTCCAGCCGCCCACTTAAAGGCATCACCACTACTTTAAGCGATTCCATAAGGGTTACTACCCAAATGAAACACTACCTAAATGTGCATGGACCAACTCAATAAAAATGTTAACCCACACCCCTGGAGGAAAAGGGGGGGGGGGGGGCAAAAAAGGGGGGGGGGCAAAAAGGGAGATCCCACACTCCACGTAAAATTGCCGGGGTCATGCTGCTTGCTTGAATAGATGAAATGACATCTCAGTGTACACACTAGTATATCTGGCTGGTTAAGGGAGTAGGTTATTTAAAAGCAATGATATCTTGACAACTGGATCACAGCTGGGGGTTAGAGAGTGCAGGCAGCCATTGTTGGAGCATTAGCCACAAAGGTAGTTACCAATTACTTTTAGAAGAATACAGAAGAATATTGAACTACTAAATGAAGCTACTATAATGGGAATTACAAGAAAAGCTGCACTCACAAGGGCCCCAAACACACACATGTGCTCTGGGACATCCAAGACAAATATGATAATGAACACTAGCACTGTAGCACAATACAGGAATAGATACATACAAAAGGACTTCCAACACAGTTATTGTAGCACATATAAGGGCCTACAATACAGATATGGTAGTATTAACTTATATCAAATATTTCAGTACACAATGCAGAAGTTGTCCAAGGAAATAGGGTCCCAATATCAGTAATGTGATATATTCATTCATCTGGTAATTTTAAATCTCGAAAGAATCTTAACGAAACAATGGGTGAGTAGATTTGAAGCTCATCCCCTTTTGGGTGGAACCCGTAATATCACAGCTGCAACAGCACATGTAGAGATCACCAGGCTACTAGTAGAACATCACAGCTGCAATGTACATGTAGTGATCACCGGGCTACTAGTAGAACATCACAGCTGCACCGGTACATGTAGTGATCACCAGGCTACTAGTAGAACATCACAGCTGCAATGTACATGTAGTGATCACCGGGCTACTAGTAGAACATCACAGCTGCACCGGTACATGTAGTGATCACCAGGCTACTAGTAGAACATCACAGTTGCACCGGTACATGTAGTGATCAACTGGCTACTAGTAGAACATTCCAATGGAATCAGGTAGTGACCAACTGGTTACTAGTAGAACATTCCAATGGAATCAGGTAGTGATCACCTGGCTATTAGCAGAACATTACTTTGGAATCAGCTAGGGATCACCTGGTTATTAGCAGAACATTCCAATGGAATCAGGCAGATTTATAACTTGGACACCTATATTTTTACATTTTTCCAACTCGGGGGAGATTAACAGTTGTCCTATGCTGGTTGGGCCATGGCCACCAAGACAGAGAATCATCAAATGTACATGGTGGATCCCTCAGAGCATATGGCCATAGGATTCCTTGCAGTGCTTACAAGTCTACTGTCATAAGCATTCTATGACCATCTTAAAAGTCTACTGTCATAAGCATTCTATGACCATCAAAAGTGCCAAGAGACCAAAAAAACTCCACACCAAAAAAAACAAAAAACGCTACCCATGAGCGCGTTCATGTATTGGAAGTCCCAATGAATTTAGATGGTAGCTTTGTAAGTGGTTAGCCAAGTAAAGAGAGCGAGACGGAAATTCTAACTACAGATTTCTAAGGGTCAGGGCATACCCAGGGTTCTGTGCTAACAAGTGGCACAGCTTTAACAGCTTAAAAATGACATGAAGAAGAGAGAGCACTCAACAGTGCTAGTGATTTTCAGCACAAATTTTCTCATTACAGTAAGTTAAATTATCACTCAAACCAAACTTCTTGAAAGGTTTTAAAGTGTACATACGGAGTGAGGTGAAATCATGGTCTGCTTGGGGGTTACTCATCTCCCTGCATGCACCATTCTAATCACTGCTGTATGTGGGTATGCCCCGAGGCGGTCAAACAAGGGTTGGACAAGAAGGGGGTTACATGACTTGTTTTAGTTCATTAGTTGCAATCTGAACAGCCCTTCGCAAAACTTGAGGGAGGACCATAAAAACCTGTAGGCAGAGCACTAAACTAGTGGGAGGAGCTCTAAACTTATGGGAAGGGCAAAAACTTGTAGACAGAGCATATAACTTGTGGGCAGGGCATACAACTTGTGGGCATAACATATAACTTGAGTCAAGGGCATATAACTTGAGGGCGGAGCATGTATATAGTTGTGGGTGGTACATTTAAGTTGTGGGAATAGCTTATATTTTGTGGGCAGACCATAAAACTTGTGGATGGTGTCATAACTTGTGGGCCGGGCACACAATTTGTATAAATAGCTATAAATTGGTCTGCGTTGTAGTGATGGTTGATTGAGAACAAGATGAGGGAATGGTTTAAAAAGGAAGCCATCAAAATAAAAATAAAAAATTTATTTCGTATAATCTTGGGTGTGCAATATTTATACATCTACAACAGTCGACAAAAATTTTAAGAAAAACATCCCCTTTCCTTTGTGAAAAGAAAATAATAAAATTTAAAAAAATTAAAAAACGAGTTAATGACTTGAATGCTGATGGGGGGGGGGGGGGGGGGGGGAAGAAACCCTTTATAAATGACCACATGAAGCATAACCTTATGAGCACCTGGCGTAAAATTTGAGCCCAAGATTGCAAAGAGCTGCGTCAGTGACTAACATGGCAAAGGCAGTAGTAGAAAACAAAAACAAAATAACAGAAACATTAATATTTTTTTTTCAACATGTGAACTTCTGGAACTTACGGCTTCGTTCAGCTTCTTTCTCTGCAGTGGACACCAAAATGCAAACAGGTGAGTAAAAATAACAGGTGGGGGAAAAATAAGGACAGTTACAAAAGCAAAGGAACCTCTATGTTTGCTGACGGCTTGCTGACGGGCAGGGCTGCTGAGCTGACTTTGTCAACGTGTCTCAAACTTCAATTGAAAAGTTACATTTTTGGTTACAATGAAAATATGAGATAAATGTGATATTCATAGGAGTAAGTTTGTCCCCCAACTTAAAGAAAACTAGGGTGATGTCACAGTCAGGGGGGTCGCTAAAGACAGGGTTGGCATAGTCTTTGGTCTGACACCAGCCAGGTGTTACCATAGTCGGGGGACTCCAGTCAGGGGTCACCATAGTTAGGGTAGCCACAGTCAGGGGTCACCATAGTTAGGGTAGCCAGAGTCAGGGGTCACTGCAGTTTCCCTGGAGCCACGTACAAATATCAGACTCAGCAGCCCTGGAAGACAGACTTTCTAAGACTTAAGCTTCTAACTGACATTATGTACATTCTTTGAATTAAAAAAAAATCTGTCTATAAGACAGCAGAACAAAATTTGATTTTAATGGAACTACTGTTGAGTGAGCTTTTAGGAATAAACTTGGGTATTTCTAACTACCCCGCCACCCAAAAGTGGGTAAGCTGACAAAGTGACAGAGCTACACTTAAGTCAAACAATGTCTGCACGTTTGACAGTGTTGCTAAGCTGAAGCTGGGAAAACAATAGGGCAAAATCTATGAGGCCAACAATGGTCAGGAAGTTACTGTGAATTGATGGCAATAAATCTTCTACTTGATGACCACAGCATGAAATGAGACACACCATCATCTCTTACAATGCTTCACTGACCTTCCTAATATAATACATGGTTGAAAAATTTTATTCTTGGAAGAAGTCTTAGCTTGAGTTTAAGTAAAGTTATAGGTACAGAGACAATATCATCATTTCCAGGGGTCTGATTTACATAGGTAAGCATTGGCCATTTGAACTAATCACTGGTAACTCTGTGATGTTGAATGACGGCCAACAATTAACTATTAACTAAGTACTAGTAACTCTGTGATGTTAAATGACAGCCTGCAGTTAACAGAATGCAGTTGTCAAAGTAATAAAAATGCTTTGCCCAAATCCTAATGGAAAAACAAATCGTAACATCAAAAAACTAAGGCATTTAATAAAGGACACACCAAAATCATATGTACATAGTAAATAATGTATGGCAATATTTTATGCCAGAACTGTGTTTGGCTTGGATATCTTTTACCAGAATGTCATCCCAGACAGAATGGCTGACTGCCACCCCCAGAATGTCATCCCAGACAGAATGGGTGACTCGACTGCCACCCCCAGAATGTCATCCCAGACAGAATGGCTGACTACCACCCCCAGAATGTCATCCCAGACAGAATGGCTGACTGCTACCCCCAGAATGTCATCCCAGACAGAATGGCTGACTGCCACCCCCAGAATGTCATCCCAGACAGAATGGCTGACTACCACCCCCAGAATGTCATCCCAGACAGAATGGCTGACTGCCACCCCCAGAATGTCATCCCAGACAGAATGGCTGACTACCACCCCCAGAATGTCATCCCAGATAGAATGGCTGACAGCCACCCCAAAACCCCAACCATCCCTTTTTATGAGCTAAAAAATGGAAAAACGGGGGAGGGCGGCATAAAATGTTAATAATGACTGAAAAATAAATTTTAGGAAAGTGTGTGGATGGGCCTCTCGTTAACCGAGAATCCACTAAATAATTTAGGAGTTGCTATCTATAGTTTAGCATGGCCAAGGGAGTTGCTTCATCATTTAGAAGTGGTCATCTGTAGGGTACCATAGCCAAGGGGAAGCACTACATGTTTTGGACGCGTGGTCACCGTAGGGTACCACAGCCAAGGGGAATCACTACCTATTTTAGATGTGCTCATCTGAAGGGTACCACAGTCAAGGGGAAGCACTGCAAATCTTAGACGTGCTCATCTGTAGGGTACTTAAGCCAAGGGGCAATGCTATGTACACACAGAACGAGTCTTCACTGCTTCTCAGAACAAAGCTAACATGAAAACTAATGGTGTGTATGGGCTTTAATTATTTTTAATTACAGTATCTACCAACAGTAGCAGGATTATTTTCTAAGTCCCCCAATCACTTAATTATTAATCAGGGCTGGAGCCCGGTGATTGAGAATAAAAAAAAAATTTAAAAATATTTACCACACACTTAAATGATTCAGAATTCATGTGAACTTATTTTTATTCCTTAAACTTAACATTTTAACTGAATTTGAACTACCCCTGTGCCATTTTGAGAACTGCTGCTGTAATATTATATTCATAAGTGTCTCATTCCATGACTGAACACTATCAGGGATTCTCAATTATATTTATGGTTATTCCCGGATGAGCCGAACCCTTGACGTAACCCCGTTTTGTCTTGCAGAAATGTGAGTAAAGCAAATGAGCCGTCAGCTTTCGAGATTTGTTTAAGTGACAGTAAGGACAATGCTGCCGGCAGTGAGGACAATGCTGCCGGCAGTGAAAGCATTGGTTTTACAACACTGATGACATTGGTTTTACAACTACATGAGTTGTGCAGTTAGTCACCATTCATTGATGCAGCTTAGTATCAAAAGTATCACTAATTATTTACAATACTCATATTCAGTCCATGTAAAATTTGTGAATGTTAGACATTTTTATTCCTAAGCATTGCATATTTAATGCCCCTCATTCAATGAGTTTAGTCTCATTAATCATTTAAGTCAGGGCTGTCCCACTTGAAGTTTGGAAAAGTCAACATATCATATTTCTAGACAGTGTTGGTGCCACTGAGGTAGAAATTTGGCCTATATATATAGTGTTACCAATGTGTTCTGGTTAATACTCTTAAAATGTAAATCTATTGCTTTTTACTGAGCTCTCTCAATTTTTATGTTACAGTATTGTCAGATAAATAAAATAGATGAGTATTATATAGCTTGCGTTTTTACTCTAAAGACTAATATATTGTATTAAAAGTATTTATTATATAACGCTTGACGGGCGCTGGATTTAATACTTCATACAAAGTCTGAACAAAGATTTTAAGGAAATTTCTGCAATGCAATGTGTGTCAAATATATCATAGCCTGCCAAGAAAGACATGCAGCAAGTGTACTACTAGTAGAACAGCCCTGATTTCAGTCATTAATTACAAGGTAAAAAAAAATTATGTTCTTTTATGTCAAATTTACTTCTTTTATTTCTCGTTCGATCCCCAATCAAAATAAACCATTGATAACAACGAACGTAATAGAACTCAACAAAATCATAAACAGGTTCGAAGTTAATCACCTATGTTACTGTGATGACCTGCTGGTCTGTGTGGCACAAAAATAAAAAATGTTGGTTAATAACAAAGCAAACAAATACACAATGGTGACCTCTGACCCTGAATGTGTATACACAACAAATATTCATAGAAATTCTCATTTAATACATTTTTTTTTTTTAAAGTCCTACAAGCTTATAAAATTAGGTCCCTCTTGGATTTAATGTAAGAAAATAAACATCTACCTAATACACTGTGGTTAAGCACAATTATTTGACGTGAAACAGTTTGGGAAACAGAAAACAAACGTTTACATTGAAGCAAAGCCACCTCTAGTCAAAATAATATATATATATATATATATAAAACAGCCGGTGTCCTCGTTAACAGAAGATTTATTGATTAGATACTTATACGCTTGTCAGGTGCAAGCAAGCTTGCAACATTTTGGTTTAAATTTAAAATGATAATTCTGGACTTTTGTAGAATTATTGATCAGAAATTGTTTTTATCATAAGTTGTGATGTGACCAGGATTTTACATTAATTCCTTTATTTAATAAATTTGCCAAAATATATGTGTTAGCAGAAACATTTTTGCTGGCAGCTAAGTGGAGGTACTGCCATGAGAAATGCATGTGAGTTTATAGCAGGGCAGGTGTGAAACAATAGAAGAAAAGTACAGCTATGCAAATTTGCAGTGTAAGTTTATACCTGTATGAGAAATGTCTAGAGGGCAGTTGGTTTAATTGATGCTTAATCGGCAGTTGGTATGAACTATGCCTAAAGAGCATTTGGTATGAATTATGCCTAAAGGGATTCTTGATATGAATTATGCCTGAAGGGAAATTAATATGAATTATGCCTGAAGGGAAATTAATATGAATTATGCCTGAAGGGAAGTTGATGAACTTCAAAACTAAACCATATATTTTAACACATAGTTATTTAGGTCAACGGACTTTTTTCTAGTTTGATTAATGTCTAAAAAAAGAAAATGCTGTACATTATTTCTTTAGGAGGAGAAAGTTAAATCTAGAAGCAAAAAAAAAAAAAAAAAAAAAAAAAAAAAAATCTGGCAAAACTACTTTTGAAGTACTGTATTTAAAACATATTATTAATAAATGTCACTCAGTTTATTGTGGACTTAAAATAACATATTAGTAATCTAGCAATATGCTGCTGATAAATAATTATTTACATTCAATAAAGTGAGATATAAATTCATATTCATTGCACTTTTTTTCATCTGTTAATATTATGTATACTATTTTTACTGTTCTGTTCAAAAGAGGACATAGGGCCATTTGTAAAAAAAGTGGCTTTGCTTTAACTTTTTTTGTTTTAAAACGAATATGACAGGAATTTTCTTACCTTTGAAACATGAGCCAGACCTGGCCATGATAACTGCGGAGACATATCTCTTACTGCAGGGGGAAAACACCTATCAACAGAAATATGTGAATCAACAATACCGCAAAAGTGTCAACGTAGAACAAAAAATAATGTACAGTGCTGCCGAAGTCATTAACGTTTATTGTTAAAGCCCCGAGACATGCCGCCTCCTCCCATGCTACAATAAATAATTGACCGGACCCCACGAAGCCACTCACATGGTTATTTTCCTCGTAGCCGCTGACTGCGTATGGATACATGATGTACCTTCCCTTGTTGAAAGAGTTGGGCGCACACTCGCTGGTCTCCGCGTCATGCTCGGATCCCCAGTTGTGGCCTGGTGGTCAAATCACCGAGTGCTTTAAACAAGCTAAATATTTTTCTTAAAGCCTTTTTGAAAAACTTTTTTTAAAAAGCTCCCCCCAATAAAATGTTAGGTTTAATTTTTCAAAGCCATCACTGAAATGTATGCACAGCAGTTAAGATGGAAACAAATTTGTCAACCATCTAAATCTAAAATTTCGAGGCCAGGAAAGAACAAAAACAATGATGTTTTATCAACATGAAAGCTAAAATCATTTCAAGTGATAAGACATATTATGTGTGGTTTTTTTAAAAACAATTTTGAATTCTTCTGAACAATGCCAGCCAGGAGCAGCACGAGACAAGGACATGTACTACACCATGGAGACTTACCAAACTCTGTACAGCAGCAGGTCAACATGTGAAATGAAAAAAAAAAAAACAACATAAAATTAACTTTATACATTTAAATAGGTACAAAATAAAGTCCCGATAAAGTGCGCAATTATACGTCACAAAATACTTCAAATTACTAACAAAAATGTTATTCACCATTGTTTGTTTCTTTTTGTTGTTGGAATGGTATAGATGACCCATTTATAGCCAGGTGCCTGCTAAATTTCGACTTCAGTGGCTGAGGTTTATTTCCAAAGCATTTACCTCCTCAAGAACAGCAGACCAGCCCAGTTTACTAGATTTGACAATAGGCTGACCCCCCCCCCCCCCACACACACACACTTCATCTCAGCAAGTAACACCCATTCAACATTTTGTTATCACCAATGATAATCTTCTTAATCCAACCCGTAATAAGGGGAAAGACTGCAATCAGGTCAGCACAATTAATTCAACCCGTCCACGTATTTCTTTATAACGACATCCACATTATCTCAAACTGCACTGGACATCTGAATGACAGACAGTGATGACATATAGACAGACCCACCGTGAGTTGTCACCAGCACGGCCTCCTGGGACAGCAGGTTATTTCCTTTGGTGTTCATAGTTGAGCTGAATCCTGTGTTGTAAGCTATGGGGTTGGATCCTGAGGACACAGAGGGAAGTAATCAGTGAGAGCAGTGGTTCTCAACCTTTCTAATGCCGCAACCTTTTTATACAGTTCCCCGTGTTGTGGCGACCCCCCCCCCCAGCCAAAAAATTATTTTCTTTGCTACTTCACAACTGTCCAGTATATGTGTTTTCAGATGGTCTTAGGCGACCCCTGTGAAAGGGTCATTCAACCCCCAAAGGGGTCGCGACCCACAGGTTGAGAAACGCTGAGTTAGAGCAGCACCACCACACAGTAAACTCCCATATAAAGTTTAAAAACCGCCTTTTTCGCAATAAGAAGTGTTAGACTTTTATTTCTAATGTGAGGATAGAGTATGAAAAGAACACAAGAGACTTGTTGGCAGGATACAGAAAAAAGGGAATTTAACTCACGAATTAAGGAGCAGATTCCGCCATTGGCAAACTTTCTCGCTGAAGCTATGTAGGCAAGTCCCAGAACTCCACCGTCAAACTTGCGGTGGGTGAATAAATGGGCCAAGCAGAAGTTGTGGAAATCTTTGTCTTGTCCAAATTGCTATAAAAAAAACAGAAAAAAAACTAAGTGTTTCAGTTGTCGGTTCAATAAAAAATAAAAATTGCAAGCTCTCTTCTAACAAAAAATCTAAAAAATTTAACAGCTATGAAACTTTTTTTTTAAAAATCATTTAATATTAACTTTGTGGCAAAATCTTCGGAGGGCTAACTGACCCACTTACCACCATCCTATGGAGCTGAAACTTGGCACATAGTCTGGTTGCCAATGACAACGCATTCTAGCAAATTTTCAGCCCCACCCGAACACAGCTTCAACCTAATATATGTTTCTGTCCTTCATATCACTACAACTCAAATCCATGTTTCCGTCCGTACCACTTCATATTACGTCGACTTACCCTGAGCAAATTACTGTCGGGCCAGTTGTCCATCTTCATATTGTAATGACTCTGGGTTGTGGCCGTGGGTTCAGGGTGGATGCGCAACTGCAGAGTGTCAAAGCAGGGCGTTCAAGGCAATGACACTGAATAACGTCACACAATCAACGTGACAACACGAAAGGAGCCATTTGATTAAAGATTTATGAATAAAAATTAATATAAAAACACTAGGAGACTTGGCCCATGCTGCAAAATTTAGTCCAGTCCACTCCCATGCCCCCTCTCCCCTTGCTTGCACTACTGACCCATGGGCCATTCACTTTTAAAAATACTTTCGGAAAAACAAGAAATACGGGAAGAGCTCTGGGGGAAAAAAAACAATCTTGTTTTTATTCTCTTCATTAAAAATATATTTCACATTATATAGGGTTTTTGGGAACATGTAATCGGGATTTTGACTCCAGAGCTTGAAATGTATAATATTGACTAAAAGGTATGATGCAAGAAGAGATCGAAGTCACGTAAACAGTGTTTGAAAAATGGAATCACAAGTTTTGATTATTTATCAACGGCCCTCATATATCGGATTGACTCCTATAATCAAATTTTTTTCCCCTCCGGATTAAGAAATCATTAAATTTTTTTAGTGATGATTCTTCTGCTAACAGTTTTTGTAAGATTTAATAGTGCAATTAATATAAAAAATGTGATATATAACATTCAGTTTTTGTTGATCATAGAGTAGGTGAAAAACATGTGTATCATCATGACATTCAGCAATTGTTGATCATGGAGTAGGTGATTAGTATTTGTATCACTTTTACATTCAGTGATTGTTGATCATGGAGTAGGTGATTAGTATGTTTATCATTGTGTGATTGTTGATCATGGAGTAGGTGATTAGTATGTGTATCATCATGACATTCAGTGATTGTTGATCATGGAGTAGGTGATTAGTATGTGTATCATCATGACATTCAGTGATTGTTGATCATACAGTAAAACTCACCCAGGAATGAGAACTCACTGGGCATATCAACACAGAAGATGACCCACAAAGTAGGGGACTATTTTTGTCAGCCATATTGGCGAGCATGTGAGATTGGGGAATGATCTTAGAATATTCCAAGAGAGAGGTGGTATGATTCGATTGTCTACGAACACATTTATGATTTAAGGATGTGATCATGTTCTCTATTCTGTGGATAAGTCACTGTTTTTCTCACATTGATTCTGTGAATTGGAGCTGCATTGACATGGTTATTAGAATGTTATATTTTATTGTCACGATTATGTCTCTTTTTCTAATATTTTTATGTACAGCGCGGTGAGCCCAGCCTTAGGCTGGGGTACCGCGCTATATAAGACAACTAATAATAATAATAACAATAATAATATGTCAAATGATGTTTCAAGCAATAAAGTGGTTTATGGGTATTCCATCGATTGACATATTGATTTGAACAAAAGGTGCTGTATGCTACAACATTATATCTTAATTGAGAGGAAGTAGTAAGGATGCATGTACATCAGAAGTATGTATGTATGTATGTAACATTGGTTAAAACATGTCAAGAAAAAAAATATGGCAATACAGACTGATTCACAAAAATTCCTGATACAGAATTACTGCGGATAAGATGGATAATCAAGAACAGACTAGATGGTATATGCAAGAACAGACAAGGTGGTATATGAAAGATCAAACAAGATGGTCTATGCAAGAACAGACAAGATGGTGTATGCAAGAACAGACAAGATGGTGTATGCAAGAACAGAAAAGATGGTGTATGCAAGAACTGACAAGATGGTGTATGCAAGAACAGACAAATGGTGTATACAAGAACAGACAAGATGGTGCATGCAAGAACAGACAAGATGGTGTATGCAAGAACAGTAATGAATGAGACAACCAATGAAAAGACACAAACCTCTTTGATCTGAAAACCCAGGCCAGTCAGTTGTAACTCTTGGTTCCAAACAGTTTTCCTGAAGATGGTGTCTACTCTCTGCATGGTCTGAACCTAAACAATGGGGAATGGGGGTGGGGTGGGGGGGTGGGGGGGGGAATTTAAAAGACAGAAACAACTTTTATGCTTTCAGTCTTTTACTTTCACATGATCAGTTTGATGATCAACTTTCTAGACAAAACAAATTATGTACTAGCAATCATTTCAACTTGCTCCTTATGTAAGCTATTTTAACTCCTACCACCTCATGTAATATATTATATCTCCTACCACCTTATGTAAGGTATTTTATTTCCTACCACCTTATGTAAGGTATTATATTTCCTACCACCTTATGTAAGTATTTGTGTGCATAAATTAACCTTTAATTATTTTTAAACCATACATCAGAGATATCCTGTGAGATATCCAGTGAGATATCCAGTGAGATATCCTGTGAGGAATTAGGCAACCATAACTAAGCAATATTTCTATCATTATGACTTTGAAACTGTAACATACAACATAGTTAGCTGTACTATGACACATATACAACATTGCTGTCCTATGACTATGACACATACACCATAGTTAGCTGTCCTAAGACTATGATACATACAATATAGCTGTCCTACGACTGTGACACATACAACATAGCTGTCCTATGGCTATGACACATACAACATGGCTGTCTTATGACTATGACACATACAACATAGTTAGCTGTCATTTGATTATGATACATACAACATGGCTGTCCTATGTCTATGACACATAGTTAGCTGTCCTATTACTATGACACATACAACATAGTTAGCTGTCCTATGACTATGACACGTACAACATAGTTAGCTGTCCTGTGAGGGAATCCCCCGCCAGGTCCATTGAAGAAAGTGTAGTCCGCTACAGCAATGACGTGGCAAGTGTCCAGTGTCAGACCGTCTCTTTTATGTCTGGTTGAGCCTGGAGATAAAGTAGATCAACATTGACCACACCAATGTATGAGTCTAAGTAACCACACCAATGTATGAGTCTCAGTGATAAAATATGTTAGATTTAGATATCGAAACAAAATAGTATAACAAATATCTTGTAATTGTTAACTAGTTGCAGACTTTAAAATTTTAATGAAATTGAGTAGCAGATTTTAAAATTATTTGTAATTTAGTTAGAGACATATAAAGTTACCCCTCTTCTTGTTGAACATCTCCTCCATCTCTTTGATGTCCTCCTCACTGTAGGGCGTGTAATCAGGATCATCCTCGGGATGTCGGGTACCACAGACTTTAACTCTGAAACCAATAGAATAGCACGTCACATGTGAGTAGATGATGCTGGCAATCATACGTGGAGCGATGGTGCTTTCAAACAACAGTTGCTTCAATGTTATCTTGCTATGGGGTGATAAAGCTCAAGTACTTTGTACGTTATATACAAGTGCGTTAGAATAAAAAATTTCCTGCTCACTGAAACGCATTGTCAACAGTTACAGTACCAGGGTTAAAGGATAAGTTTGTGCTGGGTGGCTGAGTGGTTTCAACTCAGTCATTCCCAAGCTTGTGGACTGGAGTTCAATCCCCAGCCAAGACAAACAAAAACCACACCAGAACCCCGGGTCGATGGGACTCGTTAACCTTGGATGGCTACTCATCTAAGAGAAGGCAAACTTTGAAATAAAACCAGGGGATGGGGTCCCGTAGGCGGTATGATGTTGAAACAATAAAAAATCTGGCAACTCCTGTCACGTGGAATATATAACAGCATGGTAAGACACAAGAAACACTGCTGGTCACCCTGGTCTATGTCCAGTCATGTTGACTAAGCCTTGCCGATGGATCAAATAGGCAAGGAGGAGAGAGTGAGGATGACAAATCAGGCAACTCTCAAGTCAAGGCTACAGCTCAAGTCAAGGCTACTACTCAAGTCAAGGCTACAGCTCAAGTCAAGGCTACTACTCAAGTCAAAGCCCTGGTCATCGTTGCATGTGAAGAACAAACAATTCATTATTTTTTTTAATGGACAGAACAGGGGTAGGTGTTTCCTTCTGATGATAGACAGGAAAGTAGAAATGATGGAAGTCCTTTTTAAAATTCATATTTTTTTTACGTGAGGAATTATGCCACCATAACTGAGAATTATGTCTGTGATTATCACTTACGGTCTGAGAGGCATTTTTTTTTTTTTTTTTGTAAAAAAAAAAAATGCTTCCATTTTAAGTTTTTATATTGGAACCCAGTGGAAAAGTGATACAACTTTAAGACAGATTTGTCACATATCTTGTTTATATGTTGAAGAGGTTGGCATTATCTAAAAACTCATAATTGCTTACGTATGATTCAGACTCTTGTTTAGATTTGGGAAGATGTTATCCCACTTGATGTCCGAGTGACGATAGACTATCATTGTGTGATTGTTTGGTGAAGGCAGGTGGCGCCACGCAGGCTGAAATTTGCAAGTGACATTATTATTTTGGTTTATGAAATAATAATTTTTAAAAAAACACGCAAGAACAGATTATCCTGAAATAAATTTTGTATACAAAAAAAAAAGGAAATGGAAGGGGGGGAAATTGTATAAATAAATTATATTATAAATGCAACACTTAAAACTTTAACTTACTTCCAGTGTGATAGTATCATTCTCATCATAGATGTTAGCACCCCAAACACCATCTTCTGTGTAAGCATCTGCCTTGATGCTCTTGTCACCTGGAAAGTTCAGAGTTCAAATTAAGGAAACAAGACAATGCAACCAAAACACTTGGGCTTGTTAGAATTTATTTATATATATTCATTTATTTTATTTGCAGCAAGCGCTGAGTTTAAGTTGATATAAAATTCAAAGAGTTCAAACCCTTGAGCAACCTATCGAAAAAAAAATCCAACCATTTAAATTCACACGTAAAATCCACATTTAAGAAGAAAAATAATATACCTTTTTTACATTTGAGATCCAACAATCATAAGGTAAAGATCAAAAAATGGTATTGAGTCTCTACATTATTTGCAAAGAATACAATTTTAAAATTTATCATCTAAGTTTCTATATTTAAGAATTTTTACATGAATTTAACAAATGTATATTGTATCAACTTTTAATTTCAACAGTGAAATTATGCACACTGCTCCATCTGGAGGATTAATTTTAAAAAAATTAGTTAATAAATTGACAGACCAGAAATAACCATCTGCATACCTGAAACGTGACCAGAAAAAAAGTCGTTGGGATTTACATTTAGAGAAGCTGACCGACCATCCGAATAGATAAGCTTGGCTGAAAAATCAGCTGTCAAAACATGAGTACCTGGTTTTAACACAAGGTTGAATTCCCTGCGAGACAAAAAAATAAAAACTGGTGATCAATTAATCCAGGCAGAAGATGAAAAGTTAATTTTAAATTGAAAAACTTGGTAACGAGAGAATAAAATATATTTAATCATAGATTCAAGTCACTGCTGTTCACATTATTTACCTGTTAAATGCCGAGAAACTGACATATTTTCCATCAAAGCCATCGCTGTCTGTGCTCCTCTTCCGCCTGACTTTAATATCAAGATGGTCAAGTGTCTCATAGTATCGAAGCTGATCACCAAGCTCACCTGGGTCACCCAAAAGATATCATAAGGTTGAGGTTATAAGCTAGCAAGACAGAAATGGCTTAGTCATCTACATTAGTGTTTTCAACCTTCATTCTTTTTTTTCATCTTACGACACATTAAACCAAATCACTAAAAGTCTGTGACATGTCATTCAAGCATTGAGAAAGATCTCTGTTTTCTTGAACTACATTCCAAGAAAAGTATTATTATTATTTTTTAAATTTTAATTCTATGAATAAAGTTGAGATCTTCCTTTGTTACTCTCGGCTTTGTAGATGAAATCCCTTTCTTAAAATATTTATTCCCTACTTCTTGAAGGGACACAACCTGAGGGCTATTTATCCGTTTGTCAAACCTCGATCATCATTTTACGATGAGTCTGATTCCTACTCAACAGGTGCAAAGTCATTATGGAATTGACAGTGTTAAATGATATGGGGGGCGGAACGAATGAACTTGTGGTTTTGCTTCCTTGAAACCAAACAACAATTGAAAACCCGTGATCTGCAAGAACATCAAGTACAGCTGAGTGAGTTAAAGATGCATGAAGTTATTGCTTTGTACGATAGGAAATCAACTACAAAGTGTCAAATCCACTTGGAACTTTTGGGTAAAAATTCACTCCAAGACTTTCCATTTCATATGACATATGATCCAGAAACTACCATTTTTAACTAATTCATGACCTCCATCCTATTATTTATTTTAAAAAAATTTTTGGGAAGGGGAATTTTGTCATATCAAAGAGCTGTATGTTCCATGAACTATGATTCAACCACTCACGCTTTGTGTTCTAGAACCGGTCAGCAATCTTTTGTTATTAGTGTGCCAAAGTAAGACTTCTAATTCATTCAGCATACCAATAATTTACAAACTTAAAATTTTAGATGCATTTTTTATTCAGTAACAATTATTTTATTGGTCTTCCAAAAATCGCTACACATGCCAAGTCTGGCACCCATGCCGTAGGCTGCCGACCCTTGTTCAAGATGATTAAAGGATAATATATGAGGGACAGTGAAAATAGTGGCAAAAGATGTTTTAGGGTTTGAGACTTGAGAAAAAAAACATGGACAATTACAAGGATGTTTCAGCTAAGGCTAAACCCCTACTTCAGCAGGCAAGACAGAGTGTTTTCGTTTCCATACAGAAACAGGGAGAACTACATTTTGATCAGAATATCTGAACACATTAGTTTTTAATTTCTATTTGTTGTTCCTGTTTTGAAGATTACACCAATTACGCCAGAATTTAAAAAAAATACTATGACTAATTTTTATATAAATTACATCAACAATAATTACAAGAATCCAGACCCGTTTACCCTCAAACTTTTAAAATCGTACAATATCATCACAAAATCATTTAATACATTATATTAATAGTAAAAATAAACATACAGTATATATAATGCATACGCCTCAAAATCGTACATTGTACGCCAAAATCGTAAGAATAAACAGTTCTGAGAATCTGTATGAAGGTAAGCCACTCCATGACTTTTGGACACATCTAGTAAGATCTAGCTTCTTCCCCGATTGTGTAGGTCTATTCACTGAATAATTTGGCTTTGTCATTCCAAATTATTTCGTATAAATAATTAAGTCAATTAAGAAACTTGACAACGCATTAACAGAAATATTTCAAACTGGTGACACTTGTGGTTAGGATGTTTTACTACAAGAGTACAACATAAGATACATTATTACAAGCCTCTCTTTCTTAACACTCTACTCTTGTCTTGGTCTAGGACTTCAGATTGAGATTAAGGGCAGTACTCAGTCTCTAGCAGACTGTCTGACAGATAGTTAGGACTATTGACTATTACTAAAGCATTATTAGAATTCTTATGATTATTAGGCCTAACTACTAATCATTCTAGTCTAATGTAATATACTAATTTATATTAGTATGAGCCTTCCCTGAGGCTCCGGTTGACAAGTCTGTGATGGCTTGCTGATTAGGAGGCTCCGGCCAACGGACCCCCTCGACGTTACCCGGGTAACAAACTTGACAAAACCACCATTGTATGTCCTGCGTGGGCAGACAATGGACATGAGAGTGGGCTGCAAACGCCTTAAACTTAAACGCATCGTTTTTGGTCAACCGGATGTACCCAGGCGGGGAAAGCCTCCATTAGCAAATCTGATCGAGCGGTTGCGGTTGGTCCAGGTCTGGGGAAGTCCCTGGCATGCCACCGCACGGTCCGGCGTCAAGGAGACCTAGCGTCTGGGCTATGTGTAGGTGTGTCGGGTAGGTCATTTAGAGCTCACGCTCGACTGCCCGCCGATGAAATTTCCCATTGTAACATTTTAGTATGAGCATGAGTCTACAGTCTACTAAATTTAGAATGACTAAGAATGCCTAGTTTTCCAATTCCTAGTTTAGTAATTTAGTTAGTTAAATTTTATTAGTTATAGTTTGTTTACTTGTAATTTGTAAACTTTTAAGACTACAATTAAGTCTACTACTAGCTCTGGCGCTAGTATTACTATCAATCCTACTATTATAAATTAGTTTTTAATTAGCAGGCCTAGTGGGTGCCGTCTAGCCAACTTGAATTCATTTGACATTTGAATTGAAATGTAAGAAAGGCTGATGTGTAGTTGTGTGTCCGTGGCGTCATTTGCCATTAGGGAGAGGGTCAAAACCCTGTTAGGGAGTGGGTCAAAACCGGGTTAGGGAGGAATTTAGGGTTCAGGTTAGGGTGAGGGATAGATTTAGATCATTTTTAAAAACTTTTTATTCGTCATGGTAAAAAACGCGGACACATAACTACACATTTACCGTAAGAAAAAATTTGAAATTTATTTAGTTTTCTTTTGGCACTTTTGGTTAGGCTACACTACAACTTGTCCACTCACCTGCTACGACACCGAAAAGTATGCAATAATATATTTGCATGGTCGATGTAAGAAAAATATAATTAATTACTCTAAATAATAGTGGCTTCTAAATACCGTGCCACCGTATCATTTTCATTTCAATAGGCCCTATATTTTCTAAACTAAACTTTCCCCTTAGCTATCATCGGAAAAACTATATTGAATGTAGGTAGCTCTCTTATATTCTAGGTTAAATTATTTCCGGTAACTCCGTCCTTTGAAGTTTGTAGGAGTTAAGACTTTTTTTTATCCAATACAAATGAAACAATAAACAACAACAAAAGAATGCTGGCAAAAAAAAATATTATTCTGGTCCTAGCAAGGATCTCGGTACGTACATGAAACATACGATTTATAGTGGCGTCTATAAAGTATGTCATAAACATTATTGCTAATTTTAAATCCCCCCTCATATCAACAACCATATCCAAGGACCCATAAAAATTTCAAAAATACTTTATTACCCACCCACCCCCCAACCCCACCCCCCTTCAACAACCACAATATTTTGACTGCTTTTAAAAATAGGAATTGGTTTAACAACCAAATTTTTGTAACATTTTCATTTCTTTCTAGGCCTAATACATGATACAGGTAAACTTTCACAATTACAATTATATCAAAATTAAATAGCATTGTTGACATCAATTTTTTGGAATTGCTCTGTTGTTTAAACGGCCCTGAGTATGAATGAGCATCAACATTTACATTATTTCATAGTAGTTACGTCGGTAGCCTCTACAGTAGAGTAGAGGCACACAGTGGATTAGTGGGGCACACAGTGGATTAGTGGGGCACACAGTGGATTAGTGGGGCACACAGTGGATTTGTGGGGCAACCAGTGGATTAGTGAGGCATACAGTGGATTAGTGGGGCAACCAGTGGATTAGTAAGGCACACAGTGGATTAGTGGGACACACAGTGGATTAGAAGGGCACACAGTGGATTAATAGAGGCTACAGAAGAGCAATAATGAATATAATCAATTACTGGACACATCGAATTTGGAAGTGGGAACAAATGGGGCACTCGCCATGGGCGCTTATAATAAGGAGTTACGCAAATTTTAGTGAATTAAAAGTTAAAATCCCATGTTTTTCACAGAGACAAGAAGCTCCAAAATCGCATTTTTTTTTTAAAGAATAGGTGAAGTCTTTTTTAAAATGATACGCCTCAGGCGGTCCCATTTTTCAATAAATGGTGGGGCACAATCTCCAGGCATCGCCCTGGTACGGACTTTTCCTCGGAATGGCCCTGGTGTGGCAATGCGTAAAGAAGGCAGGAACACGGTAGAGCAGTAGGGTATAATATACAAGGGATTGTACGTCCTAACTCATGGGTACTGGAATGGAGGAAGCGTCGGGTTATCATTGATGTTAGGTATCTCACAAACTGAAACAATATTTACACCAGGACGCAAAACCACAAGTTCATTCGTTCCGCCCCCCCATATCATTTAACACTGTCAATTCCATAATGACTTTGCACCTGTTGAGTTGGAGTCAGTCTCATCGTAAAATGATGATCGAGGTTTGACAAACGGATAAATAGCCCTCAGGTTGTGTCCCTTCATGATTTTTGTTTGCTTAGCTCGTGCCAACAAAATGACCGATCAAGCAAACAATTGCACGGCACTGGCGCGCCCCCATTAGAACCACACCCGAACACAGAAACAGGTTTGTGTACGTTTTTGCAAGAGGCAATGCACTAGCAGAGGTCCCTAGCGTGTTTTATCAAATAAAAGAGATAATGTTGGGGAAACCTTGAAATACTACCACATTACTCAAGAAACTTTTACCTTAAATGTTGTCGATGGGGGTGGCTAAATATGAACACAAAATCAGTTAAGATAAATGGAAGAATTCTGGGTTTTGTTGTTGTTGTTTTTTTTTAAATTGTTTTTTTATGCTATAAGAACTAAATATTTGATTCAATCGACCAGAGGCGCTACGATATTTTCGAGTGACCCTATGGTGAAAATAGTTAAGTTGCAAGATAAGCATTAGCAGACCAGACATGTAAAAGGGGGTGCTTAGACTTTAACAGACCAGACATGTAAAAGGGGGTGCTTAGACTTTAACAGACCAGACATGTAAAAAGGGGGGGTGCTTAGACTTTAACAGACCAGACATGTAAAAGGGGGTGCTTAGACTTTAACAGACCAGACATGTAAAAGGGGGTGCTTAGACTTTAACAGACCAGACATGTAAAAGGGTATGCTTAGACTTTAACAGACCAGACATGTAAAAGGGGGTGCTTAGACTTTAACAGACCAGAAATGTAAAAGGGGGTGCTTAGACTTTAACAGACCAGACATGTAAAAGGGGGTGCTTAGACTTTAACAGACCAGACATGTAAAAAGGGGGGGGGGTGCTTAGACTTTAACAGATCAGACATGTAAAAGGGGGTGCTTAGACTTTAACAGACCAGACATGTAAAAGGGGGGTGCTTCGACTTTAACAGACCAGACATGTAAAAGGGGGTGCTTAGACTTTAACAGACCAGACATGTAAAAGGGTATGCTTAGACTTTAACAGACCAGACATGTAAAAGGGTATGCTTAGACTTTAACAGACCAGACATGTAAAAGGGGGGGGGTGCTTAGACTTTAACAGACCAGACATGTAAAAGGGTATGCTTAGACTTTAACAGACCAGACATGTAAAAGGGTATGCTTAGACTTTAAAAGACCAGACATGTAAAAGGGTATTCTTAGACTTTAACAGACCAGACATGTAAAAAAAGGGGGGGGGTGCTTAGACTATAACAGACCAGAAATGTAAAAGGGGGGATGTGCTTAGACTTTAACAGACCAGACATGTAAAAGGGGGGGGGGTGCTTACACTTTAACAGACCAGACATGTAAAGGGGGGGGTGCTTAGACTATAACAGAGCAGACATGTAAAAGGGGGGGGGGTGCTTAGACTTTAACAGACCAGACATGTAAAAGGGGGGGTGCTTAGACTTTAACAGACCAGACATGTAAAAGGGTATGCTTAGACTTTAACAGACCAGACATGTAAAAAGGGGGGGGTGCTTAGACTTTAACAGACCAGACATGTAAAAAGGGGGGGTGCTTAGACTTTAACAGACCAGACATGTAAAAGGGGGGGTGCTTAGACTTTAACAGACCAGACATGTAAAGATTGTAGGAAAAAAAGTGACAGGAAAAAAAGTCACAGGAAAAAAAGTCACAGAAATAAAGTCACAGGAAAAAAAGTGACAGGAAAAAAGGTCACAGGAAAAAAGTCACAGGAAAAAAAGTCACAGAAAAAAGTCACAAAATATGTATCATATAAACTCCTAATTTTCAGTGTTTATTATATAAATCATATCATATATAACAGTGAATGTTTTTGGGTTTGTGGATTTGTGGGTAGCTCTGTTCCACCAAGGCTTTTTACATGGGTTCGGGACCCCAATGGGGTCGGGATCCCAATGGCGTCGAGATCCCAAATGGGGTTGTGATCCCAATGAGACCCTTTTCTGGAAAGGGATACCAATCGGGAATGGGACCCAATTGGGGTTGTGATCCCAATGGCGTCAAAATCTCAATGGGTTCATGATCCCAATCAGTATCGGTATCCCAATGTGGTCGGGATTCCAATGGGGTCAGAACCCCCATGTGGATCCCATTTGGAAACGGGATCCCAATCTGGATCAGGATCCCAATGGGGTCGGGATTCTAATGGGATACCAATCGGGATCGGTATCCCAATGTTGTTGGGATTCCAATGGGATCGGGATCCAAATGGGATCCCAAATTCCAATTTCCGATTTGGAAACGGGATCCCGATTGGGTTCTCAATCTGGATCTGTAACCCAATGGGGTCGGGATCCAATTGGGGTCGGGATTAAAATGGGATATGGGATACCATTTGGGGTGAGGAGCCCGATGGGATCCCATTAGGAAACGGGATCCCACCACTCTTTTCAGAATTTATTTAAGATATCTGATGACTGAATGCTTCTGTGACTTTTTTCCTGTGACTTTTTTTCCTGTGACTTTATTTCCTGTGACTTTATTTCCTGTGACTTTTTTTCCGCTCACCCATGTAAAAAGGGGGGGGGGGGTGCTTAGACTTTAACAGACCAGGCATGTAAAAGGGGGGGTGCTTAGACTTTAACAGACCAGGCATGTAAAAGGGGGGGTGCTTAGACTTTAACAGACCAGGCATGTAAAAGGGGGGGGTGCTTAGACTTTAACAGACCAGAAATGTAAAAAAGGGGGGTGCTTAGACTTTAACAGACAAGACATGTAAAAGGGGGGGGGTGCTTAGACTTTAACAGACCAGACATGTAAAAGGGGGGGGGGTGCTTAGACTTTAACAGACCAGACATGTAAAAGGGGGGTGCTTAGACTTTAACAGACGAGACACGTAAAAGGGGGGGTGCTTATACTTTAACAGACCATACATGTAAAAGGGGGGGGGGGTGCTTAGACTTTAACAGACCAGACATGTAAAAGGGGGGGTGCTTAGACTTTAACAGACCAGACATGTAAAAGGGGGGGGGGGTGCTTAGACTTTAACAGACCAGACATGTAAAAGGGGGGGGGTGCTTAGACTTTAACAGACCAGACATGTAAAAGGGTGGGTGCTTAGACTTTAACAGACCAGACATGTAAAAGGGTATGCTTAGACTTTAACAGACCAGACAGGTAAAAGGGTATGCTTAGACTTTAACAGACCAGACATGTAAAAGGGGGGGGGTGCTTAGACTTTAACAGACCAGAAATGTAAAAGGGGGGGGTGCTTAGACTTTAACAGACCAGACATGTAAAAGGGGGGTGCTTAGACTTTAACAGACCAGACATGTAAAAGGGGGTGTGCTTAGAATTTAAGAGACCAGACATGTAAAAGGGGGGGTGCTTAGACTTTAACAGACCAGACATGTAAAAGGGGGGGTGCTTAGACTTTAACAGACCAGACATGTAAAAGGGGGGGGGGGTGCTTAGACTTTAGCAGACCAGACATGTAAAAAGGGGGGGGGGTGCTTAGACTTCAGCAGACCAGACATGTAAAAGGGGTGCTTAGACTTTAACAGACCAGACATGTAAAAGGGGTTTTTTAGACTTTAACAGACCAGACATGTAAAAAGGGGGGGGTGCTTAGACTTTAACAGACCAGACATGTAAAAGGGGGGGGGGTGCTTAGACTTTAACAGACCAGACATGTAAAAGGGGGGGTGCTTAGACTTTAACAGACCAGACATGTAAAAGGGTATGCTTAGACTTTAACAGACCAGACATGTAAAGGGGGGGGGGTGCTTAGACTTTAACAGACCAGACATGTAAAAGGGGGGGGGGTGCTTAGACTTTAACAGACCAGACATGTAAAAGGGGGGGTGCTTAGACTTTAACAGACCAGACATGTAAAAGGGGGGGTGCTTAGACTTTAACAGACCAGACATGTAAAAGGGGGGGTGCTTAGACTTTAACAGACCAGGCATGTAAAAGGGGGGTGGTGCTTAGACTTGAACAGACCAGACATGTAAAAGGGGGGGGGGTGCTTAGACTTTAACAGACCAGACATGTAAAAGGGGGGTGCTTAGACTTTAACAGACCAGACATGTAAAAGGGTATGCTTAGACTTTAACAGACCAGACATGTAAAAGGGGGGGGGGTGCTTAGACTTTAACAGGCCAGAAATGTAATAGGGGGGTGCTTAGACTTTAACAGACCAGAAATGTAAAATGGGGGGGGGGGGGTGCTTAGACTTTAACAGACCAGACATGTAATAGGGGGGGTGCTTAGACTTTAACAGACCAGACATGAAAAAGGGGGTGTGCTTAGAATTTAACAGACCAGACATGTAAAAGGGTATGCTTAGACTTTAACAGACCAGACATGTAAAAGGGGGGGGGGTGCTTAGACTTTAACAGACCAGACATGTAAAAGGGGGGGGGGTGCTTAGACTTTAACAGACCAGACATGTAAAAGGGGGGAGTGCTTAGACTTTAACAGACCAGACATGTAAAAGGGTATGCTTAGACTTTAACAGACCAGACAGGAAAAGGGTATGCTTAGACTTTAACAGACCAGACATGTAAAAGGGGGGGGGGGTGCTTAGACTTTAACAGACCAGAAATGTAATAGGGGGGTGCTTAGACTTTTAGGATACACAGTTAGAGGAGGATAATAAATTTAATCTAGAATGTTCCAGAAAGTTCTATAGGTCAATAGGCTTAGACAACACTATAGTTTCTATGTCATTTGATGGATATAGGTCTAGGGTGGTAGCAATACACTTCACTTCCCGAACAGAAATATCGGTGGATGTAAAACTAATAATATCCAATCTAGAATTTTCCAGAAAGTTCGATATTCTTAAAATGCTATGTCTATGGCATTATTCAATAGATTTTATCGTGAAATGGGATAACATTAGAAAGCAGGGTCCCTGGATGGAACGGGATCCTAAAGAGAACAGTATCCTAACGGGATCTGTAGGCCACCTGGATCGGTGTCCTAATGCAATCCCGGGCCACGCCGGGTATATCGGCTAGTCATATCATATATATATCATATCATATATATATATAAAAGTGAAAATTTGTTTGTTTGTCTGTTCCACAAAGGCTTTTACACGGATTGATGGATCTTGACCAAACTTGGCACATATATCCATCATTATCCAGAAGGAACTCTTAACGGGTTGAGAACTTTTAAGAACATTTCGTTTGGGGCCGGGGGCCCCGAATTCGTTTTTTTCTTATATAAGCTATATAAAAAAATTACAAACAAATGCTCCTACGTGAATGGATGGACATCAATCAAACTTAGTACACGTACACTTGATGATCCATATTCATATACCGAAGGGTACTGAGCTCATAATATCCATTCTTCTGGGGCCGGGGGCCCCATTTCATTTTTCCGTATATGAGCTATATAAATAGCGATAAGCTTAATACTCCTATATGAATGTATAAATCTTGACCAAACTTAGTACACATACACTTGATTATCCATGCTCAAATACAAAAGGGTACTGAACTCATAATATCCATTCCTCTGGGGCCGGGGCCCATTTCATTTGTCCTTATATAAGCTATATAAATAGTAATAGGCTTAGACAACACTATAGGTTCTATGTGAATTGATGGATATAGGCTTAGCTTTGTTGCAATACACTTCTTAGTCCATATGGAAATAACGGTGGTTGTAAAACTAATAATATCCAATCTAGAATTTTCCTGAAAGTTCGATAACTTTAAAACGCTATATCTATGGCATTATTCAATAGATTTGAATGGGACAAATTTAAAATTGTAACTTCATAACTTACCTGAATGATTTTTATAGGGCCCCATCTCAGGCAAAACTAATTCGGTACAATTATGGAATGGGCCCCCGGGGCCCCTCTTTTAACTTAAATGTACTATAGTTATAGAAATTCATTTAGTCGTATAATTTTTCGTATTCGAAGAATAATTACTAAAAAAAGACTGTTTTTACACAGTTCGTGGAGTATAATACATTTAATCTAGAATGTTCCAGAAAGTTCTATAGGTTAATAGGCTTAATACTCCTAGATTAATGGATGGATCTTGACCAAATTTGGCACATATATCCATCATTATCCGGAAAGGACTCTAAATGGGTTATGAACTTTTTATCACATGCCGTTTGGGGCCGGGGGCCCCGAATTCGTTTTTTTCTTATATGAGCTATATAATTAAAATTTCTGACAAATACTCAGGCATGAATAGATGGATCTTGACCAAAATTAGTACACATACACTTTATTGTCCATACTCAAATACCAAAGAATACTGAACTTATAATATCCATTTCTCTAGGGCCGGGGGCCCCAATTAATTTTTGCGTATATAACCTATCTATAAATAACAATAGGCTTAGACCGGTACGCAACGGTATCGGGATCCGACAACTATCGTTATCCCACTGATATCGAGATACCACCGGGATCTTTTACCGACGGGATTGGGATCATACCGGAATTGGGATCCAGTGGGATAAAATCCCACAGTGAAACGGTATGCTAACGGGAGCGGGATACCGACAGGATTGGGAGCCCACCGTGATGGGAATAATTATAAGGCTGTATACTGTAGAAGTTCTTTCGTTCCGAATGCTATCCCGGCAAATTTGCCGGGTATATCCGCTAGTATATATATAAAAGTGAAAATCTGTTTGTTTGTTTGTCTGTTCCACAAAGGCTTTTAAACGGATTGATGGATCTTGACCAAACTTGGAACATATATCCATCATTATCCAGAAGGAACTCTTAAGGGGTTGAGAACTTTTAAGAACATGTTGTTTGGGGCCGGGGGCCCCGAATTCGTTTTTTTCTTATATGAGCTATATAAAAAAATTACAAACAAATGCTCCTACGTGAATGGATGGACATCGATCAAACTTAGTACACGTACACTTGATGATCCATATTCAAATACCGAAGGGTACTGAGCTCATAATATCCATTCTTCTGGGGCCGGGGGCCCCATTTCGTTTTTCCTTATATGAGCTATATAAATATAGATGGGCTTAATACGCCTACATGAATGGATGGATCTTGACCAAACTTAGTACATGTACACTTGATTATCCATACTCAAATACTAAAGGGTACCGAACTCATAATATCCATTCCTCTGGGGCCGGGGGCCCCATTTAATTTTTCCTTATATAAGCTATATAAATACCAATAGACTTAGACAACACTATAGGTTCTATGTGAATTGATGGATATAGGCTTAGCTTTGTTGCAATACACTTCTTAGTCCATATGGAAATAACGGTGGATGTAAAACTAATAATATCCAATCTAGAATTTTCCAGAAAGTTCCGTAACTTTAAAACGCTATATCTATGGAATTATTCAATAGATTTTAATAGGGCAAATTTAAAATTGTAACTTCATAACTTACCTGAATGATTATTATAGGGCACCCATCTCAGGAAAAACTAATTCGGTACAATTATGGAATGGGCCCCCGGGGCCCCTCTTTTAACTTAAATGTACTATAGTTTTAGAAATTCATTTAGTCGTATAATGTTTCGTATTCGAAGAATAATTATTACTAATAAAAGACTGTTTTACACAGTTCGAGGAGGATAATACATTTAATCTAGAAGGTTTCAGAAAGTTCTATAGGTCAATAGGCCTAGACGACACTATAGTTTCTATGTCATTTGATGGATATAGGTCTAGGGTAGTAGCAATACACTTCACTGTCCGAACAAAAATATCGGTGGATTTAAAACTAATAATATCCAATCTAGAATTTTCCAGAAAGTTCGATATTCTTAAAATGCTATATCTATGGCATTATTCAATAGATTTTATCGTGAAATGGGATAACATTAGAAAGCAGGGTCCCTAGATCGAACGGGATCGCACAGAGTACAGTATCCTTACGGGATCTGTAGGCCACCTGGATCGGGGTCCTAATGCAATCCCGGGCCACGCCGGGTATATCGGCTAGTATATATATAAAAGTGAAAATTTGTGGGTTTGTTTGTCTGTTCCACAAAGGCTTTTACACGGATTGATGGATCTTGACCAAACTTGGCACATGTATCCATCATTATCCAGAAGGAACTCTTAAGGGGTTGAGAACTTTTAATAACATTTCGTTTTGGGGCCGGGGGCCCCGAATTCGTTTTTTTCTTATATGAGCTATATAAAAAAATTACAAACAAATGCTCCTACGTGAATGAATGGACATCGATCAAACTTAGTACACGTACACTTGATTATCCATACTCAAATACTAATGGGTACTGAACTCATAATATCCATTCTCCTGGGGCCGGGGGCCCCATTTCATTTTTCCTTATATGAGCTATATAAATATCGATAGGCTTAATACTCCTACATGAATGGATTGATCTTGACCAAACTTAGTATATATACACTCGGTTATCCATATTTAAATACTAAAGGGTACTGAACTCATAATATCCATCCCTCTGGGGCCGGGGGCCCCATTTCATTTTTACTTATATGAGCTATATAAATAGCGATAGGCTTAATACTTACTACATGAGTTGATGGATTTTGACCGAACTTAGTTCACATACACTTGATTATCCATACTCAAATACTAAAGGGTACCGAATTCATAATATCCATTCCTCTGGGGCCGAGGGCCCCATTTAATTTTTCCTTATATAAGCTATATAAATACCAATAGACTTAGACAACACTATAGGTTCTATGTGAATTGATGGATATAGGCTTAGCTTTGTTGCAATACACTTCTTAGTCCATATGGAAATAACGGTGGATGTAAAACTAATAATATCCAATCTAGAATTTTCCAGAAAGTTCGATAACTTTAAAACGCTATATCTATGGCATTATTCAATATATTTTAATGGGACAAATTTAAAATTGTAACTTCATAACTTACCTGAATGATTATTATAGGGCCCCATCTCAGGAAAAGCTAATTCGGTAGAATTATGGAATGGGCGCCCGGGGCCCCTCTTTTAACTTAAATGTACTATAGTTATATAAATTCATTTAGTCGTATAATTTTTCGTATTCGAAGAATAATTATTTCTAATAAAAGACTGTTTTTACACAGTTCGGGGAGGATAATACATTTAATCTAGAATGTTCCAGAAAGTTCTATAGGTCAATAGGCTTAGATAAAACTTTAGTTTTTTTTGTGAATTGATGGATATAGGCCTAACGTGGTAGCAATACACTGCACTGTCCGTATTGAGATATTAGTGGATATAAAACTAATAATATCCAATCTAGAATTTTCCAGAAAGTTCGATATCTTTAAAAAGCAAATTCTATGTCACGACAAAATCAGGAAATGGGATAACATTGGAATGGTAGGTCTCTAGATGGAACAGGATTTCTCAGAGAACAGTATCCTAACGGGATCTGGAGGCCACCGGGATCGGGGTCCTAATGCAATCCCGGGCCACGCCGGGTATATCGGCTAGTAATACTATAATTTCAAAATTATTTTCACACCGCAGATTTATCTCACCAACCATTTCAGATAAAAAACAAAAGAAAATATTACGCACCAAACGCACTTGCGATATTTTATTTTTTGTAAAGAATCTCATTGAGCGCAGTTATCGGGAATCTCATTTAGCGCAGTTATCGGGAATCTCATTTAGCGCAGTTATCGGGAATCTCATTTAGCGCAGTTATCGGGAATTTTATTTCATGGAATCATTGGCATCATTTTTTGCTTCATCTTCCCTTTGATTTTTGGGGGTTAGGGTTGGGGTGGGTCTCATTTGACATTAGGCATGTGTTCATGTGACATTAGGCATGGGTTCATTTGACATTAGGCATGTGTTCATGTGACATTAAGCATGGGTTCTTGTGACATTAGGCATGGGTTCATTTGACATTAGGCATGGGTTCATTTGACATTAGGCATATGGTCATTTGACATAATCCATGTGGTCATTTGACATTAGACATGGGTTCATTTGACATTAGGCATGTGTTCATTTGACATGAGGCATGGGTTCATTTGACATGCGGTCATTTGAAATTTGGAATGGGGTCATTTGACATTAGGCATGGGACCATTTGACATTAGACATGGGATCATTTGACATTAGACATGGGATCATTTGACATTAGACATGTGGTCATTTGACATTAGACATGGGATCATTTGACATTAGACATGTGGTCATTTGACATTAGACATGGGATCATTTGACATTAGGCATGGGATCATTTGACATTAGGCATGGGGTCATGTGACATTAGGCATGTGTTCATTTGAAATTAGGCATGGGGTCATTTGACATTAGGCATGGGTTCATTTGACATGGGGTCATTTGACATTTGGAATGGGTTCATTTGACATTAGACATGGGTTCATTTGACATAAGACATGGGATCATTTGACATTAGACATGGGATCATTTGACATTAGACATGTGGTCATTTGACATTAGACATGTGGTCATTTGACATTGGACATGTGGTCATTTGACATTAGACATGTGGTCATTTGACATTAGACATGGGATCATTTGACATTAGACATGTGGTCATTTGACATTAGGCATGTGTTCATTTGACATTAGACATGAGATCATTTGACATTAGACATATGGTCATTTGACATAATCCATGTGGTCATTTGACATTAGACATGTGGTCATTTGACATTAGACATGTGGTCATTTGACATTAGACATGGGATCATTTGACATTAGACATGTGGTCTTTTGACATTAGACATGGGATCATTTGACATTAGACATGTGGTCATTTGACATTAGACATGGGATCATTTGACATTAGACATGTGGCCATTTGACATTAGAAATGGGATCATTTGACATTAGGCATGGGATCATTTGACATTAGGCATGTGGTCATTTGACATTAGGCATGTGTTCATTTGACATTAGACATGTGGTCATTTGACATAAGACATGTGGTCATTTGACATTAGACATGTGGTCATTTGACATTAGGCATGTGGTCATTTGACATTAGACATGGGATAATTTGACATTAGGCTGGGGTCATTTGACATTAGGCATGGGGTCATTGGACATTAGGCATTGTGTCATTGGACATTAGGCATTGTGTCATTGGACATTAGGCATTGTGTCATTGGACATTCGGCATTGTGTCATTGGACATTAGGCATTGTGTCATTGGACATTAGGCAAGGGATTCGTAATTTAAACCCGCTACATCCCAAATAATAAATAAATAAAAATCAGTAAAACTGTAGGTGACAGTCTTGGACACTTGTCATTCATAACTTCCTCATGGCCTTAGGTGTCATCGGACACTGCACTGGCCTTTGTCTGACCTGACGGGGAGCAGTAATCTCTGTTAAATGGAGCCAAAGCAGACTTGCCTGGCCCGCCTGACTTGTCAACGCAGTGCCCCCACTCCCACTCACAGTGAGCGATGCTGAGATTAGAGTTTCAAGTCAGTGATTCTTTATTTCGGTGCGAACGACCCGACCACAAAATTTTTTGTGTTGGTGCCTCGGGCCAGCTGGGTGAGGACGACTGTTCTGCAGCATGACATGCAGCGCCACCTAGAGATGGATTGATTGGGAAGAATCAAATAGGACAGAGTAAACAAAACAACGTTAACCAGGTTTATAGGATGATACTTAAAGTCAGTTTCCAATGATACAAATATTTTTTTAACCAGGTCTTTGGTGCAAGTAAATGGTTAAACTGATTGCACAAACTAACCACGACAGTGGCGTAGCTAGGGTTAGTGCCGACCAGGGGCGGGTCGATAATTTTCCTGCCCCTTTTCACGAAAAAAAAAATTTGCGATTAGGTGAAAATGCCGCCACTCCAACTAAAGAAAAAAAGTGCCGACCGGGGCGGTTCGCCCCTTCTGCACAACACTTCCTACGCCCCTGAAAATACGGTTAAGGGAAAAAAAAAGTAAAATCAATAGAAAGGCTTCCCAAAGTATAACGAACGCAAATTTTTGTGTACATCCTCTTCTACCAATACATCAAAAATAACATAGAATAAGAAATATTGTGATAGCTCGTCGGCCAAATGATAAAACTAAAACATTATTTCTGCACATCAAATATGTGAGCTTACAACACAGACTACACAGCTGCCCCGATGGCTCCACTAATTATCAACATCATTATGAACACTTGGATTGAATGGATTGGAGAGTATAACATATTACGTTCAACAATTGCGTTCTTCTTACGCCGACCGAACCCCGCTGCCAGGGAAGGATGGCTCGATCATTATTCCCAGGCCCTGGAGACCACATAGGCCCCTCATGCCCAGGCCCTAGAGATCACATAGGCCCCTCACGCCCAGGCCCTAGAGACCACATAGGCCCCTCACGCCCAGGCCCTAGAGACCACATAGGCCCCTTTAAACCGCATTTGATAGTTAGTTTTTCACGATGTGCTCATCGCCTTTAAGGTCCCCCCCCCCCTTTTTCGGCCCCCATCCTGTAACCGTTCAAAAGAACATAATCTTAGAAAAACAATCTTCACAGCCATTCCCTTACCGAGCTCCCAACGTCAAATTTGCATCTTCATCACAGTTTACTGCTATTTGCATATCACAACAGTTTCATTTATCAAACTCCAGCGCAAAGGAGCCAAACTGATCTAATTAAGACTTGGGGGAATAAGCGCATAGGTACATTCGTATCTGTCTTGGTCTTTTTTGGTAGGAAGTCCAAACGGCGGAAGAGAAATTTAACACCACGTGACCGGAAGTTTTTAAATCCATTGGGGAAAACCGGAACTACTCTGTAAAATTCGAGAACACCTAACCTTTTAATTTGTTCGGTGTTTTTTTTTTCTCTTTTTGAGCGGTAAAGAATTGTGAAGAAAATTCTTGACCAACGTTTATCACTTTGGTCTGTTTATGGTTGGGGGGGGGGGGGATTGCCCGAGCTCAAGTGGGAGAGAAATCTCAACACTGCTGACAGTGTGTACTATCACACAAGTCGACAGGACCGGCTCAAGGTGCTTGCAACCCGGGAAGTTGTCCGGGGCGCCATGTGCTTAGGGCGAAATCAACGATCTTCTTAAAATAGGAAAAAGCATTGCATGTGGGTGCCATGGAAGGCAAAAAAAAAAAAAAAAAAGTGCAGTTAAAAGAGTTGCTGATCTAAAGGCTGGGGGGAAATGACATCGGTATTCTAATTGTTCGTACTGTCCTTGGTAGTATAATTATTCGTACTGTCCTTGGTAGTCTAATTGTTCGTACTGTCCTTGGTAGTCTAATTCTTCGTACTCTCAAAATACAAGTTAATAAAAACAATAACATTGTCCGTTAAAAATACAAAAACAAAAAACAACAAGGCAACCAACTCAATACCTAACCACTAGTTTTTGTTTCCTTGAAAAAAAATTGTTATGATTGCACTTAAAAGGGGCGCCAAAATTATCCTGCGCCAGCAACCGTAGGACCGGCTCTGCATGCCGAAGACATAAATAATAGATGCCAACAGTAGGAGTGAACGATGCCAGCTTAAAAAAAAATATGATAACTTATTAAGGATTTAAAATTTTAAGAGTTTACTCCATGGGGGTCGTCAATTAATTACGTGAACAATTTTAACGCCATTTTGGCGCCCCCTTGTAAACAACTGTCAAACTTTCAATGACACCTCACAAAAATGATGTCAACATTTTCCACCCCCCCCTTTTCCCACCCACACAAAATAATGAATTTTGACATATATTAATTTATACTACATTTTACTTTGTGCTGATTTATTTTAATGACACAAATTGTAGGAAAAACATTTTATTACACCTTTAGCTTGTTAATCAACAAGTTAAAAAGTTTTTACATTTAAATTTTATATTGCAGAATCAATTAAAAGGTTGTTAAAGACTAAATATCATTGTTAGTGAAAGTATAAATATGATTATTGTCAGTATAGCTGACAATTTTAGTATAGTTTCTAGTTACTATCACCTTCCCATGGAGTAGCCAGATGTTATTCCACCGTAACAATGGACATCAGGGACATCATGTGGGTAGGGCAAGGGGCATCCTCCTCCCTGAATTTGCAGGTTTTATTTAAATTGCCTTGTATTGTGGTGCCTACAGTAATAAACAACTTAACAAGCCGAACAAGTTTTGGTTTTGCCCCAATTCTCCCCCCCCCCTGAAAAACCCCTGAAATGACGCCCCTGATGGGCATAGTCTATAGTAGCTGATTTATCATTTTCATCTTGCGGAACTGATATATCACACAATAGCATCCTTATCTAACCATTCAGCCCTTAAAGTAGAAGCAATGTCGGTGTGAGCAATAATTGCCATAAGCTCTCTCTGTCTCCTGGCAGCTACTTGCATTAGTCGAATCATGTTTTGTTGACCAGCAGGTGGTACTTTTTTTAGGCACTGTCAGTGCTGTTGAACATGCTATTTCAACATGACTTGTGATGCAAAATAGACGTAACAGATTTTGTAACTCTTTTCAAGCAGCGATGTTATTATTGTTTCTCACTTTACTTTCCCTCAATTCTCAAAATATCGTATTCCTACTCTATCAATATCATTAAATCCTGCAACATGATCGCAAACATACCGCCTTAGTCATTCGCGACAAACAGAATCTACAGGCGAATAGAAAGAAGCTAACTTTTGACTTCTTTTTCACTAACTAGTAGTGCTAACATTCTTCTGACAAGCCATCAGCAGTGCACAGACAGTCACACATTAAATAAATCTAATATTGTTAAAAGCCTAAAAATGTTATGACTATTACACTCATTTGACGTCAACTAATCTACCCCCCCCCTCACCCTATTTTTTTTTGTCAACAACTGTCAAACATTTCCAAACCCCCTCCCCCTCTCCTATTTTGTTGACATAGTTAAGGGACGCCCCCATGCATTGCACGTCATTGTGGTGAAGCATACAAAGATCGCATAGATAGTTATTAGATTGAGGTGTAGTAACAAGACACTATCTCAGTGGTCAGTTTCCTTAAGGGTTTTTAAAAACATACATCGACCGGCATTAAACGTTTCTGTTTTATCGTTTTTTTTTTTAAATATGTCGTAGCAATCGGCGCCAATCTGCTAGTTGTAAGCCGTTTCCAGTGTCTTGTCACTCGGCATAATGGGTGATATGCAAGGGAAGGTCCACAAAACAATAGAAACGACAAACACAGCAATATAAATAAAAGGCAAACACGGTGTTGTAAAAAAAAGACAAACACGGTGTTGTAAAAAAACGACAAACAAGGTGTTGTAAATAAAAGACAAACAAGGTGTTGTAAGTAAAAGACAAACAAGGTGGAGTAAATAATCGACAAACACGGTGTTGTAAGTAAAAGACAAACACGGTGGTGTAAATAAACGATAAGTGAGGATTGTGTGATAGTGGTGATAGTGTGATAGCGGTGCTGGCGTGATAGTGGTGCTCGTGTACCAAGGCAGGGGGGGGGGGGCGATCAGCTAAATGCCTTCTTCAGCAGAACAATAACAACATCAAAAAACCAACAAAAAAACTGGAGGGGAGAAAAACAACAACAACGATTATTTGCAATTGAAAATATTAAGTGTTCCCAGATCACACCGTAGCTCTCTCAATCTCTGTGTATACACAGCGGCCAAACGAGAAACCCCAGGTGTGGACATTGGTGTAGTGAGGGGGGGGGGCATCATGCCCCGGGCGCCAAATGGTATATTTTACTATAATATTGTATGGTTTTCGAATAGGGGGGGGGCGCTAAAAAGGTATTGGGGGCGCTAAAATGCTATTGTGCTCCGGGCGCGAGTTAAGCTCGCTACGCCACTGGGTGTGGATTAGAGGGTTCTTTCCTTGTTAAATCAATCCAACAAAAAAAAAAAAAAAACACGTTTTCCAAATAGACCGCTGTGTCGAAGATTGAAGTCATTCTGTAACCAGTACGTAGCAACGTTTGGTTGGCAACAAAACAACAAAACACACAGGCATTACGATGCTTCTGTATCAGATGTTGATTGATAGAATTTACTTCCTACATGTGTCACGTAAAGCTATCACAGATATAGTCATATGAAGTAATACAATAGACTCGTAAAGCTATCACAAATACAGTCATATGAAGTAATACAATAGACTCGTAAAGCTATCACGAATACAGTCTTATGAAGTAATACAATAGACTCGTAAAGCTGTCACAGATATAGTCATATGAAGTAATACAATAGACTCGTAAAGCTATCACGAATACAGTCTTATGAAGTAATACAATAGACTCGTAAAGCTATCACGAATATAGTCTTATGAAGTAATACAATAGACTCGTAAATCTATCACGAATACAGTCTTATGAAGTAATACAATAGACTCGTGACAACAGTGTTGCAACTGTTTAAAAAAAAATAACTTAACACTGTTAAAGACACGTGTCGGATGTTTCATTGACATTAACTGTTTCCTGGTGGTTCAGGGGGACGCAATCCAGTAAACGCTCAGGGGATACAATCGATGAGATAATCAAGGGAAATAATCCTTCTGTAGCGCCACTGACTCCACTGCCCGGCGTGCAGCTGATGGAGACAGACAACACATCCCTGTTGCGTCGTTACAAAAAAACAACAAAAAAAAAACAACAAAAAAATCTAGTCACTTGGATCTCAATCATGGTGTGAGATTCGTTACTGTGGTCTGCTGATCACCTGATCTGTCATGGCGAATGAATCGACTTTCTAGAGCAGCGGCTCTCAACCCGTGGGTTGCGACCCCTTCCACAGGGGTCGCCTGAGACCATCGGAAAACACATGTACTCTACAATTATGAAATAGCAACGAAAATATTTTTGTGGTTGGGGGTCGCCAGAACATGAGGAACAGTATTGAAGGGCCGCGGCATTAGGAAGGTTGAGAACCACTGTTCTAGAGACATGTCTCTCTCTCTCCCCCTCCCCTCTCTCCCCATCCCTCTCTCTCCTCATCCTTCTCCCTCCTTCCCATCCCCAAGTCCTTCTCATCTCACTCCCTTTTCCCCTCCCCCTCTCTTTCTCCCTTCTCTCCACTACTTTCGTTTTCTCCCTCTCTCCATTCCCTCCCTTCCTTACCTCCTTACCATCCCCATGTCTCCTTTCTCCCCTCCCTCTACCAGTCCCTCCCTTCTTCCCTCCCCGTCTCTTTCTCCCCTCTCTCCCTACTTTCTTTTTCTCCCTCTTTCCATTCCCTCTCTTCCCTACATCCCCATCACACACAAAAAGGGTGGTACTAAGACATTGTGTAACTGAAAAGTCTGTGTGCCTCGCCAACCACTTGATTTTCTGACAAAACTGATGAAAATACGATTTGGTTGCAAAGGAGAAGGGACGAGAGCGGAGTTTAATTTTAAATTTAGACATACTCTTGGAAAAGTTCGTTCACTGAAATTTAATGATGTCTTTAACACATTATAATACATAATATATTTATAAGCAAATACTTGGCTAGAGCTACCGAGCTTCATTAAACACATTGGTTCTCAGCATTCCTAAATCCGCGACCCTTTAATACAGTTCCTCGTGTTATGGTGACCCCCCCCCCCCCCAACAAACCATAATATTATTTTCGTCGCCACTTCATAAAAATATGTTTTCCTGTGGTCTTAGGCGACCCCTAAGGGTCGTTCAACCCCCCCCCCCCAGGGGGTCGCGGCCCACAGGTTGAGAACCGTTGATTTAATATACAGTGCCGCTATCTAGATTTACACATCCTGGTTCATAAAGATAACTGTGCTGAAATAGAAATGTTAAAAATATTGAAAAAAGAAAATCGTATCCTAAAAGTTTATACTCGGGATTTCTCGGGATTGGAGGAGTTCCGGGGTTTTCTTTTCTTTACTAAAAATCGTGCTGGATCCCGCTTGAGAAACCCTTACCACACCCTATTCCTATGTATCAACTAGTGCATCCCCTGGGTACCCAGCACCCCCTCCTCCCCCATGGGCAGTCGTGATAGCCCTCGGGTTGGGAACAACCACTCCGCCCTACACTTTTTTTCCTCCCGAGGAGACCACCGCAGTATGACAGATTTGGACATTGTCGCTGATGTGCATGGGTCCCAGCTATTTCGCACCCACTGATCTCGTTAGACCGGGGGTCGGCGAGGGCTGCACACGAGAGAGACGTCAGATCAGTAGTCAATTTGGTGGGGATTTGAGGCTTGAAGTTTTCTATCACGTGACGTATTAGCCACACACACCCCCCCCCCCCTTAAGGGTGGCGGTGTATGGATGAGGCTGGACAAGCATGTGTGGTATGTAGCACTACCTGAACAGCTACGCTGCCTTGGAGTCGGTCAAGAGACTGATATGTAGCACTAACTGAACAGTTACGCCGCCTTGAAGTCGGTCAAGAGACTATCGAGGCATCTCCGTAATGCCAGGTCCAAATATTTGGAATGAGAATGAAGGGGCAGTAAGCGAAATAACACTGAGAGATAACTAGTACAAAAATAAATTCAAATTTATGACGTCACCTTGCGTTTATATTTGTTTCTGTACATGAAAAGAAAAAGATCACGGGCAGGTGACATCATAGGCACGTGACATTACGGGCAGGTGACATCACGGGAAGGTGACATCACGGGCAGGCGACATCACAGTTAGGTGACATCAAGGGCAGGTGACGTCATAGGCAGGTGACATCAAAGGCGGGTGATATCACGGCAAGCTGACATCAAGGGCAGGTGACATCACGGGCCGATAATATCAAGGGCAGATGACATAACGGGCCGATGACATCACGGGCAGGTAACATCACAGGCAGATGACATCAAGGGCAGTTTACATCAAGGGCAGGTTACATTAAGAGCAGAGGACATCAAGGGCATGTAACATCAAGGGCAGGTTACATTAAGGGCAGGGTAAATCAACGGCAGATGACATCAAGGGCATGTGCCTATCAAGAGTTTGTCCCACATTTCCGCTTTGGAATAAGTCCTGCAGATCCACGCAAGAAAAAAATCTGTTCTTGTGTTATAATCTCCTGATTGACCATTGTTAGCATTGGTGACCAGGATTGTACCATTGTTAGCAGTGGGTACAAGTATTGTACGATTGTTAGTAGTGGGTTAAAGGACTGTGCCATTATTAAGAGTGGGTAACAGGTTTGTACCATTGTTAGCAGTGGGCACAAGGATTGTGCCATTGTTAGCAGTGGGTACAAGGATTTTAAATTTAGTTAGCAGTAGGCACCAGGATTGGATCATGATTTTTCAGTGGATTGTTAAAAAAATGGCTACATGCGTTTCATTCACTCGGCTCACCATGTCATTGATACAACAATTGATAGCAAGATAAAAAGATTAACACAAATTGAAATGTATATTTCTTGTGCTCCAAACGTCACATAATATCCCACCCCACCATAACCCTCCTAAAAATCCACTGACAAAACATACACGCACTTCGTAGTGCGGTGGTTCTCAACATTTCTAATCTCGTGACCCTTTAATACAGTTCTTCATGGTGTGGCGACCCCCCCCCCCAATACAAAATTATTTTCGTTGCTACTTCATGACTGTAGAGTATATGTGTTTTCTGGTGGTCTTAGGCGACCCCTGTGAAAGGATCGTTCAACCCCCCCAAAGGGGTCGCGACCCACAGGTTGAGAACCGCTGCCGTAGTGTCTGGTTATCCCCCACACTGTCCCTTTCTAGCCCATGTGGTTTTTGTTGTTGTTTTGGCATACTTCTTATGGAAACATGATACCACTCATACTGAAACTCCCCTCGAATCGCTTCTCCGCGACCTTCCTCACCCATAAACAACATCAGCTACCCGATCCACTACCTGATCCACTATCAAGTGACGGTTCCAGCTAAAACAAAAGCCATATCCCCCCCCCCCCAAGCCTTGCACGGCATACGTGTATTTTTTCCAACAACCTGAGATTCATAACACACGGTAGAGGGAAAAAACGGGGGAGGGGTGGAGGGTAGTACATACTCATGTGTCTCCGCCCCTGAGAACCACCCCCGTTCCCAACCCCCACTCCACCAACACAAATAAATCTAATATCCCGCCGATTCCTCTGTTCATTACCTCTCTTAGGGCAGACAATTCCTGCTTCCTGATAAAACACGGATTGGAATTATGGGCAAAAATTGAGATTTTTATTTGCGTCATATGAAGGAATGACTCGATTGAAAAAAACTGTAAGCTACTTTTGGCATCACTTTCGGAATTACTTTTGGCATCACTTTCGGCATTACTTTTGGCATCACTTTCGGTATTACTTTTGGCATCACTTTCGGAATTACTTTTGGCATCACTTTCGGGATTACTTTTGGCATCACTTTCGGCATTACTTTTGGCATCACTTTCGGCATTACTTTTGGCATCACTTTCGGCATTACTTTTGGCATCACTTTCGGCATTACTTTTGGCATCACTTTCGGCATCACTTTTGGCATCACTTTCGGCATTACTTTTCGCATCACTTTCGGCATCACTTTTGGCATCACTTTCGGCATTACTTTTGGCATCACTTTCGGCATCACTTTTGGCATCACTTTTAAAATGTTCTGGAACTGGTATGTTAAACTTATATTTCTGCTTAAAATGAAGTTGGGGGAGGGGGAAGCCATGACTTTCTTTTAGTAGTTGATACCTGTAAGCCTATAGATTTGTATTTTTTAAAATATTTAAATATAGACATTATTGACAAGGTGTATGGAACGTTTACCGGAAATTTGTTTGAAAGAAATTTCGTCGACGGAAAATTAATTAATGTTTGTCAAATTTCTTTATGAACGCACCATACTATATCGTAAAACAAAATAATGCGCCCAAAACGAAATTTGACGCAAAATTTGATCGTTTGATCTGAAAAGAAAATTCGACAAAATTTCCGCTCGACAAAACTTCCGTTCGATCAAATTTCCGTTCGCTGAAACGTCCGTCGATCAATTTTCCGTCGAAGAAATTTCTTTCAAACAAATTTCCGGATACGGTATGGAACATCGGAAACAAAGATGATCGCATGGCTATTTCTGTTGAACGCGTTCCTCCAAGATGGGAACAATGAGGCGGAACAAAAGAGTTAGAATTGACGAGCTGCTTCACAAACACCGTCTAACGTGACCAGGGACTACCCGGATGTATTAGCAGTCTTGGAGAATAGATGACAATGTTAATGAGAGGTGTTCATTTGAATAATGCAAACATCTTTAAAACACACTCAAAAAAAAATAGCAATAGTAATTGGCTGGAAATATCTAGCAAATAGATGAGCCGTCTTGAAGAATTCTGCTTACGTTATTAGTACGTTAGTTACACTATAAATAATGAAACGTGATATGTTTAGGCCGTGAAAATAATAGACAAGGCAATTAAACTAGCGTTTCGGCCAGAAGCCTTCCCCAGCAGACGATACAATACAAAAAACAACGAATACATTTAAGTTGAAAAGTGATACTTTTATTTGCTTTACTGAATATTGAGCTATTTTATTGAGTTCTTCGAATACATAAATGAGAACTTCAAATACATAATTGAGAACTTCGAATACATAACTTGGAGCTTCAAATACATAATTGAGAACCTCTACTACCTAATTGAGAACTTCGAATACATAATTGAAAACTTCAAATACATTAATTGAGAAGATCGACTACATAATTGAAAACTTCGAATACGTAATCGAGAATTTTGAATACATAATTAAGAACGTTGAATACATAATTGAGATCTTCGAATACTGAATTAGTATAAGGAACGCAAAGATGGGACGTTGAAAATATTTGAACATAATTTAAATTGAATAACTATAGTTGTTCTTTTTTTTTTTTTAATTGTCTTGGGTCCTCAAAAAGTCTGCAAATAGCCATTTAGATGACCAAGGCAATTCTTGACTTGAGTAGTAGCCTTGACTAGAGCTGTATTCTGTTGAAAGTGAGGGAGAGGTGCTCTATTCGTCAGCCTGACCCACTCGTCCATTTTGATTCCAGGTAAGACTTAGTCAATATGTTTGGAATTAGACCAGGATGCAGTAAATGACAAGCAATGTTTGTGTGTGTGTGTGTGTGTGTGTGTGTGTGTGTGTGTGTTTCACTGCGCTCTTTATGCGATCTACGTCGCAAGCGTTGTCGGAATTTTTATTGTGTCAATGCAATACCGTCTATGGGACTTCCATCTCCGGGTTACGCTTCAGAATTTGCCTTCTCTAAGATGAGCTGTCATCCAGGGCTAACGGGTTGAACTCCAGTCATCAGACTTGGGGTTGACTCAGTTTAGACCGCCCAGCAACCCAGCACGTGAAAAAAAACAGAAATCACTAGGCAAAAGGCGAAGCGGGGTTGGGGGTGGTGGATACTCGAATGTACAGACAGGGGCGAATCCCCAGGGAAAAGATTGTGGGGGCCCCGATACCTAAAATTGCGCCTTATTAAGAAAACACTGGTTTAAATACCTTTATGAAAGAAAATCACTCCTGTAGACTGTATACTTATATAATATCTTTTTAAACGCACAATACTATATCGTAAAACAAAATAATGCGTTCAAAAAGAAATTTGACGCATAATATGATGTGTGAACTGAAAATAAAATTAGATCAAATTTCCGTTCGACCAAACTTCCGCCGGTCAATTTTCCTTCGACGAAATTTCTTTCAAACAAATTTCCGGATACAGCTGTATGATCAATAAAAGGAGTATTTCTTTTTTAAAAATATTGCAATATATGTTCTGTGGGAAAAGTATGAGCTTTGTACAAGAGGAATATTATGTGCGCATTAATATTCTGTGCACATTTATATTAATGTATACATCTGTATTCTGTGTACATCTTTGTGATGTGTACATTAAATACTGTGCACATTTACGAAACCGTAAGTCTGAAACGACTACCCCCCACTGACTCGTCATCAGAAGTAGGACGCTCCACAATAGAGCACGAGTGCGCGCGTCAGGTATCGACGTGCTCCCCCCGACCAATAGAAATTTTATACGATGACAATGGACACGAGGCAGTGGGGCGGGTGTGTCATGTGACCTGCGTATCGTAGGTTTGAATGGATAAAGTTTTTTTATTTTTTTTTATGGTGAAGACACCGAGGGAGGAATGGCGAGGAACAGGGGGGGGGTGAGAATTTAGGGAGAGAATCACGAGCCTATGCTCAAACTGCTTTGCGAAGTGAGAATTTAGGGAGAGAAACACGAGCCTATGCTCAAACTGCTGTGTGGAGCAGTTAAGAGTCTTGATAAAAGAACTCAAATTATGGCACCAATCGACTGAAATGGTGAGATTAGACCGTGACACAGACCGGTTTCAGTTGAATTCCATGAAGGGAAAAAAAGAGGGGTTTGGGGGTGGGGTCTGCAGGACATTTGGCGTATTTTTTTTTTGGGGGGGTGGTGGTTTGCAGGACATTTAGCGCATTTGTGTGTGTGTTTGTGTAAGTGTTTGTGGTTGGGAAGGGTGTAGTGTATACTGTAATGTTTCAAAAGGAGTTTTAATAAAGTCGATACTTTCAATCTACTAATGCCTTAACGGTCTTACTACTTTAATGTCCTACTACAGTACTTTAATGTCTTACTACTGTACTTTAATGTCTTACTACTGTACTTTAATGTCTTACTACTGTACTTTAATGTCTTACTACTGTACTTCAATGTCTTACTACTGTACTTTAATGTCTTACCACTGTATTTTAATGTCGTACCACTGTACTTTCATGTCTTACGACTGTACTTTAATGTCTTACTACTTTACTTTCAATGTCTTACTACTGTACTTTAATGTCTTACGACTGTACTTTAATGTTTTACTACTGTACTTTAAAGTCTTACAACTTTACTTTAATGTCTTACGACTGTACTTTAATGTCTTACGACTGTACTTTAAAGTCTTAAAACTTTACTTTAATGTCTTACGACTGTACTTTAATGTTTTACTACTGTACTTTAATGTCTTACGACTGTACTTTAAAGTCTTACCACTGTATTTTAATGTCTTACTACTGTACTTTAATGTCTTACGACTTTACTTTAATATCTTACGACTGTACTTTAATATCTTCAGCAGGGTAGTAACAAAAGTGTTGGACGTCCGGGGCGCTCCTTGGCCTTTTCCGCCCTCACCACGAAAACCCCAAAATATAAAGTATACACACCGTAGTTGAAGGGGTCCGAAAATGCCCCACTCCCAGGCACACCAAAAAGTACTGCCAGAGTCGGTCCGTCCCCGTTCATCCCTATTCCTAAGCCTGGGGTCTCTAGTCTAAGCCTGGTGTCTCTAGTCTAAGCCTGGGGTCTCTAGTCTAAGCCTGGGGTCTCTAGTCTAAGCCTGGGGTCTCTAGTCTAAGCCTGGGGTCTCTAGTACTTAAAATTAGCTACATTTCTATTAGTGTTCCCGGGAGAGAAATAGTATCTCCTTATCCTCATCTGTGCACATGATCTCTTAGCAACTGTGTACATATTCTATTAACAACTGTGTACATAGTTTATTAGCATCTGTGTACATAATCTATTATCAACTATGCACATACTCTGATTAGCAAAGGAGTATATAATCTATTAGCAGCTGTGTACATAATCTGATAAGCAACTGTATACAAAATCGGAGTCGTGACTGTGTACATTATCTGATTAGCAAATGTGTAGTTAAACGTTTAGGAACTGTGTATATAATCTGCAAGATTGTACATAATGCATTAGTAACTGTTTACATAATCAATTAGCAGCTATGTACATAATCAATTAGCAGCTATGTACAGAATCTTTTAGCTGATATGTACACAATCTATTAGAAGCTATGTACATAATCTATTAGCAGTTATGTACATAATCTATTAGCAGTTATGTACATAATCTATTAGCAGTTATGTACATAATCAATTAGCAGCTATGTACATAATCTATCAACAGCTATGTACATAATCTATCAACAGCTATGTACATAATCTATCAGCAGCTATGTACATAATCTATCAGCAGCTATGTACATAATCTATCAACAGCTATGTACATAATCTATCAACAGCTATGTACATAATCTATCAACAGCTATGTACATAATCTATCAACAGCTATGTACATAATCTATTAACAGCTATGTACATAATCTATTAACAGCTATGTACATAATCTGATTAGGATGAATAATTATTGAAAAAAAAAACATAAAACAGAGATTGTAGAATGAATGAATTGATTTAGAAAAATTGAATATCCAGCAATGGGGTCGAGATTGAAAGTTTGACAAAAATAATGCATACAGGTAAGGAACTTTATAAGAATCCCAATTAGCCCCCGCACCCCCCCCCCCCAAACCCCCAAGGCTCACAACGGCATTTTTTTTTTCACGCCTCTGAACTACATTTATATTCCAATGTCCGCCCGCTGTTCAAACGAGATTTATTACACCAACTATTTCAGAAAAGCAAATGAAGACTTTCATTTAGCGCAGTTATCGGAAGTTGTATGTCGTGAAACAAGGTGGTATCTGGAAGCGGTCAAACTGATTTTAGGGGGGTTGAGGGGGCGTGTGGATGTGAACATTTTAAAAGAATGTGTTGTCATCGGTGACGAGTCGATGTGCCAAGTTTCAGCTCCATGCGATGACGGGAAGTGGGTCAATTAGCCGTCCGAAGATTTTTGCCTTAACCAAAGACAGGAACTAAGGCGAAGTTACTACACAATGGTTTAAAATGACGATCATTTTGTCAAATGTGAATGTAAATGTCTGTGTTTAAGAAACAGAGTGTGGAGAGTTTGCTTTCGTCTCTCACCAGCCTCCGTCTCACCTCCGTCTCACCCCCACCTCACTTCCGTCTCACCCCCATCTCACCTCCGTCTCACCCCCACCTCACCTCCGTCTCACCCCCACCTCACCTCCGTCTCACCTCCGTCTCACCCCCACATCACCTCCGTCTCACCTTCGTCTCACCTCCGTCTCACCTCCGTCTCACCACCGTCTCACCTCCGTCTCACCCTCATCTCACCCCATCTCACAACCATCTCACCCCCATCTGACCCCATGCTCACCCCCATCTCACCTACATCTCACCTCCATTTCACCCTCATCTCACCCCATCTCACAACCATCTCACCCCTATCTGACCCCATGCTCACCCCCATCTCACCGCCATCTCACCCCCATCTGACCCCATGCGCACCCCCATCTCACCTCCATCTCACCTCATCTCACCCCATCTCACAACCATCTCACCTCCATCTGACCCATTCTCACCCCCATCTCACCTCAATCTCACTTCCATCACCCCTCTCACCCCAATCTCATCCTCATCTCACCCCTATCTCACCACCAACTCACCCCTTTTCACCTCCATCTCACCTCCATCTCACAACCATCTCACTCCCCTCTCACTACTCTCACCTCCATCTCACCCCATCTCACCTCCATTTCACCTTACTCACGCATAAAAATAGACATTTTCACCTCGCACCTCTACATCAAAACCCTACCCCCCTTCACACTTCTACCTCACTTTCTACCTTATATCACACCTCTATATACACCTACATCTAAACATCACATCTCTACATCACCTCGCATCGCTTCATCCTCTCACACCCCTAAATCACCTCACACCCCTAAATAACCTCACACTCCTACATCACCTCACACCCCTACATCACCTCACACCTCTACATCACCTAACCCCCACCCACTCCTGCATCTTAAGCTCACACCTCTACTTCGCCTCACCACTCTACCTCGCCTCACCCCTCATGCCTCATGTCACACACGCCTACATCTAATCCTCACACGCCCTACCTCACCTCTCACCTCCACCACTGGCTATCACCACCCAGAGAGCGCGAGCGACGGTAGCATGGCATCGTCACGCCCCAACCACCACCTATCCACCCCCCTCACACCATCCGCTCGTGAGCTCCCACTTTTTTTTTTAACTCATGCTGTGGGCGAGCCCTCCAACAAAAGCCGACCACCTTCACGTGACGTTCGCTAGTTATAAGTCTCCAACGACTCACTTTTGCGCGCTTGTTGAAGAGGAAGTTTTGAAAGTAACGCGTCGCTCTTTTTGCTAGCAAAAAGTCATCGACCTTTTTTGGGGGTAGAAAAGGGCAAAAGTTAGGTGACGCAGGGCTCTCTCAAAAAAAATTGACTTAGGTCAGTTTGTTGGCGTAGATAGAAGAAAAAAAACAGAACTTAGTGAAGATATATTAAGAGCAGAGAGAAAACATTTCCCGAAAGGTAAGCAGCTTTTGTTCTTGTTCTCATTAAAAAAAAAAAAAAACTTAAAATATCTTTTATTGTGTTTAGATTTTTCTTTTCTTCTTTTTCTTCTGTAGGAATCAACTCGGGAAGATTTTTATTTTGCCTTTCATTTTTTTAAATGTTTTCTCTTCCCCCCCCCCCCCCCAACCCCAATCAGAATCACATCGTTTAGAAAGGAAGAATGAAGAAATGGCGAAATCTTTTGAAAATGTTTATTTTGAAAGTCAAGACTTCAGGCCGAGGTTGAATGTTTGAATAGCCGAATCCAATAAGTGCGAAACACCAGTCGATAACAAACAAACAAACAAACAAAAAAAAAAAGAATAAAACGAGAAAAATCTCATTTTGTTAAAAGCGTTGTACAAATATCGGAGATCAGAATTGTTCAATCACACCGTGCGACTGGCTGGATGCTAGCATTTATGTGATCCAAACGGCATACAATTTTAATTGCGACCATCCTTCACATCAGGGGGTTCTAGACCTTTGGGTATCAGTGAAAAGGGTGATAGCGGTCCTTAAGCTGCGCGTCCATGGTATATGTAAAGTGTGCATTAAATATTATTAAGGGGGTCCGTGGCCTACACGGGATTCATGGGCTAAGAAAACCAACCGCTAAAAACAAAGTGTTTCGCATAAATACTTTACCTGCATGTTATTGTACATTTTACTTATCATGTATGATTTTTGGTATGGGATTATTGTATGATTTAACGATGGCTACAGTTCTTAAGAAATCACTGCATCATATTCCCTTAATCGTCCCCTTGAAAAACAGATTTTTGGGGGTTAGGGTGTGGGGCTGAACATTTCATAGAATGTGCTGTCATCGGCAAACGAGTCTATGTGCCAGTTTCAGATTGATAGGATGACGAGAAATGGGTCAATTAGCCTTCCGAAAATTTAGCCGTGACAAAGAAATGAATAAAGAAAAACATGACCAAAAGCGAAGTAAATATAAAGGATGGTATTTGGTTAATTGTCACCGGTTTAAATGATTTCAAAGTTGTGCTGTACACGGGCAAACGCAGAAAAAAAAAACAGAGCAAGGGTTCTCGAAACTTTGGAAATGTGGTACCGCCTAATAAATCTGCATGAAAAATGCCTGCCGACCGTGTGGATATCATGCAGCTCGGACTGGATACATGGGCAGGTGTTTCTCGATCGCTACATTTCAGTGCATCACATAAAACATGTCCATAGAGAGAAATGCGTAGCACATACAACATGTCATATAGAGAAATTCGTGGCACATACAACATGTCATAGCGAAAAATGCATAGCACATACAGCATGCCATGCATAGAGAACATGACATATAGAGAAATGCGTAGCACGTACAACATGTCACAGGGAGAAATGCGTGGCACATACAACATGTCATACAGGTGGGCTTCAAAGTAAGTTATGGAAGAAATGAAACACATTTAACCAAAAATATGTGGTCAGAAAACAAGGTACTAATCAGGGGAGTAGCTGGTTTGTGACGCCCGGGTGTGGTCTTTGATTTAACCACTCCAACCCAGCTAATGACATTTAAAACAAATCATTCTTTTGCCAAAGGCGTTTCCAGAATGTTTGGTAGGTTAATGAGCCCCCTCTTACGACTGTTACGATTTTAATCCACCTGGAAACTGTATTTCTCTCTTCAGTAGTTAATTGTTCTAGAGCACTTATGTTGTTTTTTTTAAAGCAATCTTCTAACATCATTCACATATTCTCCCATTGCATAAGAAGTTCCCAAAACTGTCCACCACGGCACCACGGGGAGCCGTGGCTCCTTCACAGGTGCGCCGCGAAATTTAAACCAAAAAAAAAAAAACAACTCCAAATGCAATATTATGCGACATTTTGTGGTTTTGGTGCAAACCATTAACTCATTGGTCTGCTTCCAAATTGACTGCTTTCTAAGTGACTGCTTCATAATCAGCGCATTCGGTATTGAGAGTATATTACAAATAATTATAAATGTTGGAAAGAAATTATTGTTCAATAATGAGTTCAATAGCGCGCAAAATATAATTCCCGATAACTACGCTAAATGATTTTTTTTTTTTTTTATGAAACGCAACTGCGTTTGGCGCGAAATATTTTATTTTCGGAAAATGAAATCGTCTCAGTTTAAGTATGGTGTAAACAATATTCGGTTTAAAAGTGTTTGGGACATCAGAATATTTAATATAGTTCATGGGCGTGAAATATAAAGTGTGCAGCGACGTATCATGGGGGGAAGGGGTGTGGCGAAAATTGGGATTCTTAAATGTGCGTTACTTGAGTTCATGTTTTGTCAAGCAAATTTAGTGGACGGGAAGTTCACGCATTGCTGCCGCCAATGTTTGGCGGGCTATATCTTGTTATAATTAAATGAATATTTTGACGATTAAGTCATGCGAAGTTATTTATGGAGTTTCTTCTCGTTTGTAGTTCCTAAAATGAATCTCTTTTAAAAAATAAAAACCAAACAAAGTATTTTAACATTCGCTGTTCCACTTGCCGAACAAGTGCCTCGTTACCCGTCAGTAACGGTACAAAATATCAGTCAAGCCGATGATACAAATGCTGCTGTGAAAAGGTAATAATGGGGGAGACTGCAATCAGGTTAGCACAATAGGAAATTAGTAAAACACAGTAAGGTTAAACCTGATAAAGGAACGCAACAAAACAACAAACGTGTCTGCAGGAAACCTTCACCAGCGAACAAACAGAAAAACGAATAAAATTTTTAAAAAACCTGAAATAAAATGCTGATGTCAACGTCCAGAAATAGACATTTTGAAAGGTATATTGTGACATAGACGTTTTGACCTGGACACGATACGTAAGACACGGTCAGTCTGACAGGGACATTAGATTGGAACGTTGTCCACTTATCCGATCCCAGAAATTCCTTCCCCCCCCCCCTTTTTCGACCCCCCCCCCGCCCTCGCGACTCAAACGCTATTACGGTAAATGTAAATAAACACAGCACAACGTCAATGGAAATACAATTATATTCTTAGTCACACGGGTCCCGTGGCGAACAATTACACCCGCTCGTCCCCACTCTCCTCCTCGGCATGGGGATGAGCCACTCACCAATCAATTGCTAAGACAACAGTAAGTAGAGGGTGGTAGACACACAAACACGCCGCTGTGGAGATTTGTTGACACAATCAGTTGCTGTAATCTTCGACTGTTCGCTGCGGGATGCGTCAGTTGAGTCACGTGACACGTCATGTCCCACCACCCCTTGCGCTGTGGCGACGCTATTGACTCGGAGTCGTCGAGTCGGAACTTTTCTTGTGTGGAATCCGAAGAAAGTCTGGCGTATAGGACATTCCGTGAAAGTAGCGAATTTAATTAGTGTGATGTGATCACGTCCATGCCAAGCACCTCATGCAAACTAAGGTCTATGCCTGGCACGTCATGCAACGTAAGGTCTATGCCAAGCACGTCATGCAACCTAAGGTCTATGCCTGGCACGTCAAGCAACCTAAGGTCTATGCCAGGCACGTCATGCAACCTAAGGTCTATGCCAAGCACGTCATGCAACCTAAGGTCTATGCCTGGCACGTCATGCAACCTAAGGTCTATGCCTGGCACGTCAAGCAACCTAAGGTCTATGCCAAGCACGTCAAGCAACCTAAGGTCTATGCCAAGCACGTCAAGCAACCTGAGGTCTATGCCAAGCACGTCATGCAACCTAAGGTCTATGCCAGGCACGTCATGCAACCTAAGGTCTATGCCAGGCACGTCAAGCAACCTAAGGTCTATGCCAGGCACGTCATGCAACCTAAGGTCTATGCCAAGCACGTCATGCAACCTAAGGTCTATGCCAAGCACGTCATGCAACCTAAGGTCTATGCCAGGCACGTCAAGCAACCTAAGGTCTATGCCAGGCACGTCATGCAACCTAAGGTCTATGCCAGGCACGTCATGCAACCTAAGGTCTATGCCTGGCACGTCAAGCAACCTAAGGTCTATGCCAAGCACGTCATGCAACCTAAGGTCTATGCCAGGCACGTCATGCAACCTAAGGTCCATGCCAAGCACGCCATTTTAATTATCCACATTATGGGGTGCCCTAGCATATGGTGATATAATTAGACTTCAATTGAGGCGCCCCGGCATATGGTAGTTTATTATCCTCATAATGAGGCGCCCCCGGCACATGGCAGTATATTAACTTAACAATGAGGCACCTCTGGCACATGGCAGTATATTAACCTCACAATGAAGCGACCCCGGAACATGGCAGTATATTACCCTCACAATAAGTTGCCCCTGGAAATTCCATTAAATATAGCCTCATAATAAGGCAAATGCCTGTGTAATAAGCTTCACAATGAGGCGCCGCTCACACACGAAGAACCAACAGCGATATTAGGTTACGCCCCTGCTGACGCAGTCAGTACAGTATAATTAATTTGAGGGTGCCCCATTAGTGCTTGTGGTTTTCAATGTTAGTTTCTCACTACCGGGAACACTGCAAGCTTTTAATGGCTGATTCAATCCGAAGGAACACTAAATATGGGCTCAAATATGAACACAGAGTAATAATATATTGGGCGTCTCTACCACACCACAGGTGGCGGTGGTTGGGGGGGGGGGGCAAAAACTATAATGATCCCACATTTTCACCCAAAAAAATCAGATCGAATAATATATATTTTTATATTAAACACTTAGTAAATAATGTCGATTGAATTTAATATACAGTGGAACCCGCTATAACGCCCCCCGCAATAACGCGAATTCGGATATAACGCGTTCGTAGCATGGCTCCCGAAATTATCGGTCAATCTGTATTATCGTTCAAACAAATGAAAAGTGGTAAATGTTTTTAATGCACAGTAATAACCTATAAATATATTAGCCATTGATTATTTTGAATATATCTTAATTAATGCATTCCAGTTAATATTCATCTGATGATAGCCGACTTTTGATCATTGTACATGTATACACGTATATGTTCTCGGAAAAAGTTAAATATTGTAAAACCGCGCATTAACGCGACCCCGCTTTTAACGCGATCCGATTTTATGGACCCCGATCATCGCGTTATAGCGGGGTTCTACTGTATATAGATTTTATGGACCCCGATCATCACGTTATAGCGGGGTTCTACTGTATATAGATTTTATGGACCCCGATCATCACGTTATAGCGGGGTTCTACTGTAGATAGATTTTATGGACCCCGATCATCGCGTTATAGCGGGGTTCTACTGTAGATAGATTTTATGGACCCCGATCATCGCGTTATAGCGGGGTTCTACTGTAGATAGATTTTATGGACCCCGATCATCGCGTTATAGCGGGGTTCTACTGTATTAATATATATATATATATATTTAAATTGTTTTCTTTTTCATATTTTTTGTCAGAAGATCAACAATATTTTTGTATATCATTCATACTGAATTTAAATGTATGAAATACCAACAGAGCATCAGCTGACTAGAAAATATGTGCATAACGATATGCAATCTACTCTCTGTGTTTACAAAGTAATTGGCGGAAACTTGCGTACAGGTCTGAACAGATGTGCGAATATTCACGAAAAGTCTGTACCGAAAAATGTGCGTTTAAAAATTGAACATTTTCCTGAACTAAAGCATGGCACTAAGAGTAGGCTTTGAAAGAGTGTACATTTTTTTTTAAAATTATGTGATTGTTGCGGCTGATGTTTGGTCTGAACATTCGACCGAGCGTGTAGTCATCGGCAACGAGTCCATGTGCCAAGTTTCAGCTCGATAAGATGACGGGAAGCGGGTGAATTAGCTTTACAAAGATTTTGCTACAAAGAAACACAGGATCAAACTCGATTTTTTGGGGAGTTGGGGGGGGTGGGGTGGTGGGGGCTGAAAATTGTATAAAAGGTGCTGTCATCGGCAATGAGTATATGTGCCAAGTTTCAGCTCGATAAATGACGAAAAATGGACCAATTAGCCGTCCGAGGATTTCGCAGCCACACAGCAAGAAATACACGCGCACACAATGGGACATTCTCTTTTATTCCAAACTTAGAAATAGGTTTCAAATAAAATGAATACTTTTTTTTTATTAGTTTGGAAATACAAATGTATGTCGTCTAAAAAAATTTGTGATTTGCAATTTAATTGTGTTCATGTAATTAGTTAATAAAAGAGAGCAGACGTTGAAATATTCATTCGACGTTTAAATATTTATGTCTTCTTTCACTGACGACATCACAACTTTAAAAAACGTTAGCTGTTACATCAAAAGTGATTAAATTTTCGGAAATAGCGTATGAATACCACTAGGCACACCCCATAATCCACAAGCACTAAGAAATCAAGACACCAAGACATCAAGACACCAAGACATCAAGACACACAGATATCAAGACGCCCAGACACCAAGACATCAAGACACCAAGACATCAACACATCAAGACACCAAGACATCAAGACACAAAGACATCAAGACACCAAGGAACCAGGAATTTTTTTTTTGTTGGTCTACGTTCTCAAACATCTATTACGCTATTCATGAAAAAATATATATTAGAACTATGCTTTTTATTTAAATATTATATCGGTACCTAGTGCTAGACTCCTAACTCCTAATAGTATATGTCCTCCATGGTTGAAAGATTGGAGTCGAACTTATAACTCAAATTTTGCAGAGATTGTCCGAATAATATCCGTCGCCGTCTGGATTTTATTTAGTCCGCAAAAGAGATTAAAGCATTATGCCTGAATTCATGTATCTTAGACCTTTATTACCGCTCCAAATTTACATCACATACTGTATTGTTTGCATTTAAATATTACACTACGACCATTTATTCACAACATGAGCATAAAGTTTGCTGCCGTCTCACAACGTCCCTTAGTTACATAAAAAAAGGTCCACTAATTTTTGCCTCTGTCAAACTCAAATTAACTTAAAGGGCGTGCTGCTGCTGATGATGATGTTCGAATGTTATCAGGACATAGCCCCGGCTCTCACGATAGGGAAATTTTCCCCCCTTCGGCATAACCAATTTCACCGTACTGTCTGGGGTACGGCGGGACTTCTTCATTACAAATTGTTGTTGGTTTTTTTTTTTGGTTTTTTTTAAAGAAGAAAAACTAACAGACTAACATTAACAGACTAACATTAACAGACTAACATTAACAGACTAACATTAACAGACTAACATTAACAGACTAACATTAACAGACTAACATTAACAGACTAACATTAACAGACTAACATTAACAGACTAACATTAACAGACTAACATTAACAGACTAACATTAACAGACTAACATTAACAGACTAACATTAACAGACTAACATTAACAGACTAACATTAACAGACTAACATTAACAGACTAACATTAACAGACTAACATTAACAGACTAACATTAACAGACTAACATTAACAGACTAGCATTAACAGACTAGCATTAACAGACTAACATTAACAGACTAACATTAACAGACTAACATTAACAGACTAACATTAACAGACTAACATTAACAGACTAACATTAACAGACTAACATTAACAGACTAACATTAACAGACTAACATTAACAGACTAACATTAACAGACTAACATTAACAGACTAACATTAACAGACTAACATTAACAGACTAACATTAACAGACTAACATTAACAGACTAACATTAACAGACTAACATTAACAGACTAACATTAACAGACTAACATTAACAGACTAACATTAACAGACTAACATTAACAGACTAACATTAACAGACTAACATTAACAGACTAACATTAACAGACTAACATTAACAGACTAACATTAACAGACTAGCATTAACAGACTAACATTAACAGACTAACATTAACAGACTAACATTAACAGACTAACATTAACAGACTAACATTAACAGACTAACATTAACAGACTAGCATTAACAGACTAGCATTAACAGACTAACATTAACAGACTAGCATTAACAGACTAACATTAACAGACTAACATTAACAGACTAACATGAACAGACTAACATTAACAGACTAACATGAACAGACTAGCATTTAACGACAACAAAAATAAAACCTCCGTCAAAAATCGGTGTGAAAATAAAATAGCGGGGGGGGGGGGGGGGGGGGGAGATTTTGGGGGGGGGGGGAAGTAAAGAAAATTATTAGCAAAACTTCACTTCGGGGTACCGTTTGTTAATACTAACTGTTACATATAGTGTTTCAATTGCTGACCATTTTTACGTATTTTTCGCATAGTGCTAAGTCTCTGCGTCTGCGACGTTGATGACTTGTTGTTACAAGAACACAGACGTAAGGTCAACAACAAAAATTTACAACCCCCCTCCACTTTTTTTTTCTACCCTAGTGTCTCCGTAGTAAATGGTGAGATCAAATGAGGCCTTAGATAAATGAGGCCTTAGATCAAATGAGGCCGTATATCCAAAAGGCCTTAGATCAAATGAGGCCTTAGATCAAATGAGGCCTTAGATCAAACAAGGCATTAGATCAAATGAGGCCTTAGATAAAAAAATAAGGCCTTAGATCAAATGAGACCTTAGATCAAATGAGGCCTTAGATCAAAGAGGCTTTAGATCAAACGAGGCCTGAGATCAAATGAGGCCTTAGATCAAATGAAGCCTTATATCAAATGAGGCCTTAGATCAAATAAGGCCTTAGCTCAAATTAAGCCTTAGATCAAATGAGGACAGATAAAATAAGGCCTTAGATCAAATGAGGCCTTAGATCAAATGAGGCCATTTCTAAATGAAACATCACTACCTGTGAAATGCAGACATTGATATTCAGAAGCTCACTAAGTCCAGTTTCCCCTTGAGCTTAGGAAGCCCTGGACTAGTTGCAGATTTAAACAATGGATAACCTTTGCCCTGTATCCACACACAACACTTGCATCTACAAGGTGAGCTGCACTTGGTGTTCGTCGCAAGTGTGGGTGAGCGATAGATGGTGACGCATAGCGGTTCAATGGCGTACGACCATGAAGGAAAGGAATAATAATTCGGAGTGAAAAAAGAGCAAAATGGACGGGCACGCCCTTTCCGCCATCATTTCATCTGTGGTCGTCATGGATTGGCTAGGTAAACAAGGATTGGATGACGATACGCGTGCACGGATAGGAAAGAAAGTATTAGGAGTTTAAAAAATAAATTCAATTGTGTCTGCTTTAATTACACCTACTCAAATTACTCAAAACTAATATTATTGTGTCTGCTTTAATTATACCTACTCAACTCATCTAAATCGAGTTTAAAGGCGACAGAACATGATTTTGGAACAAACCCAAGGTGGAAAAAGTAGGCGGCAACCACGGGCAAGCTACTCTCTTTTACAAAAAATGTGGACGCACCACGTAAGAAAAAAACATAAAAACATTTTTAGTGGCAGATATAGGAGGGTATAACGGGAAAGCCCACTATTTAATTTGACTAGAATGCTTAAAGAAACAAGAAATACCTTCATACACCCTCTCTCTCATATAGGCATATTCAACGATATGACTGCATAACCCTATGTAATACATTCCTAACCTGTGTAATACATTCATACCATATGTAATACATTCCTACCATATGTAATACATTCCTACCCTATGTAATACATTCCGACCGTATGTAATACATCGCTACCCTATGTAATACATTCATACTCTATGTAATACTTTCATACCCTATGTAATACATTCATACCCTATGTAATACATTCATACCCTATGTAATACATTCATACCCTATGTAATACATTCATACCCTATGTAATACATTCATACCCTATGTAATACATTAATACCCTATGTAATACATTCATACCCTAAGTAATACATTCATACCCTATGTAATACATTCATACCCTATGTTATACATTCATACCCTATATAATACATTCATACCCTATGTAATACATTCATACCCTATGTAATACATTCATACCCTATGTAATACATTCATACCCTATTTAATACATTCAAACCCTATTTAATACATTCATACCCTTTGTAATACATTCATACCCTATGTAATACCCTTTGTAATACATTCATACCTTATGTAATACATTACTACCTTATGTAATACATTCATACCCTATGTTAAACACGTAAACCCAAACTGAGCCATTCAGACATATTCTTTATGTTATTTTTTATTTTTTTTTCAAAATTTATATGCAAGAGAAATGAACCACTGCTCTTACTCTTACCGTCTTTAAAATCAACTGTTAATTTATGATTGGTCGCAACAAAACTAATAATAGAACTTCACGTCATTCGGTGACGGACTGAATGAGTAAACGTGGCATTCAAATTTTAAAAAAATAAAAAAGATTTTGCATTGCTGCAAACCTTGCATAGGTTGCTGCTTGTAGTGCCAAGCACTTGTTAAATTGAGAACTAAATGGCATTGTTTTTTTATGTCATTGTTTATTAAGCCAGTCATCCATGTCCATGGTCATTGGGGCACAAGTTCAAGGCCGTCATATTTCTCTTCGCTTCATCAGCGTGAATGTAAAATGATCTAGAAAATGGGTTGCGGGGTGGGGGGGGGGTGGGTAGCAGCCAATAGACCGAAATGTGAGTAGTGTAGGACGAAATAGAGCGTGTGTCTTCATTTGAGGGAACAAAAGATGAGTGGGTTATATTTTACTGGTCGCAAAAATGTTTTGAAATTCAGCCCAGTTTTTAAAAAAAGGACTGCCATTAAATAGAATATTAATAAATTTCCATTAATTTTATTTTAAATAGATCAAGGAAGGAAAGGAAAAGAAAGAGAGAGGGAAAGATATATACATATAGATAGAGATTATATATATATATATAGAAAGAGAAAGGTGTTGGGGATGCTGGCACATACATTCACCATCCACCAATAGTGTGGTTTTTTTCATAACTTGTATGTGAACATGAAAGATGTGATCCATGTGAATATGAAAGATGTGATCCCTGTGAACTTGAAAGATGTGATCCCTATGAACATGAAAGATGTCATCTCTGTGAAAATGAAAGATGTGATCCCTGTGAACATGAAAGATGTGATTCCTTTGAACATGAAAGATGTGATTCTTTTAAACATGAAAGATGTGATTCTTTTGAACATGAAAAATGTGATTCTTTTGAACATGAAAAATGTGATTCTTTTGAACATGAAAGATGTGAGTCCTGTGAACATGAAAGATGTGATCCCTTTGAACATGAAAGGTGTGATTCTTTTGAACCTGAAAGATGTGATCCCTTTGAACATTAAAGATGTGGTGATCCCTTTGAACATGTAAGATGTGATTCTTTTGAACATGAAAAATGTGATCCCCGTGAACATGAAAGATGTGATCCCTGTGAAATTTAAAGATGTGATCCCTGTGAACATGAAAGATGTGATCCCTTTGAAATTTAAAAATGTGATCCCCGTGAACATTGAAAGATGTGATCCCGTTGAACATGAAAGATGTGGTGATCCCTTTGAACATGTAAGATGTGATTCCTTTGAACATGAAAGATGTGATCCCCGTGAACATGAAAGATGTGATCCCTGTGAAATTTAAAGATGTGCTTCTTGTGTAAAAAAAAACTACAATATTCATTTATTATCGTCACTGACGCCCCCACATCGCAGTTTTGGACACCCATAGTCACTAGTACCCATGATTTATTGCACGACATCATATACTGGGCCGGAGAACTTTTAGGCAAAATGAAATTGAAAAGCTTTAAAATGACTTTGTTCCCTTAACTGAAGGGAGAGAAATCCAGAATTTCTTTGAGTGAAGCAAGTATATCCTAAGTGCTACTTCATAATGTCAGTTTTCATTGAAGCAAGTATATCCTAAGTGCTACTTCATAATGTCAGTTTTAAGTGAAGCAAGTATATCCTAAATGCTACTTCATAATGTCAGTTTTCGTTGAAGCAAGTATATCCTAAGTGCTACTTCATGATGTCACTTTTCATTGGTCTCTAAATCTCAGACCGGTAACTGTCATTACAGGACAATCAGACTTTTCAAGTCACGCTTATGGTATATACATGGGAAGTAATCGGCTTATTTTACCATCGCGTTGAACAAAATTGCCTCCCCCCCCCCCCCCCCATTCGGGTAACACGTGTCTTCTTCTAAAAAGCCAAGATAAGATAAGATAAGATTGTCTTGTAACTCAAATTAACGTTGAGTTAAGGCTACTTTTAAACGCACAAACAAACGATAAATTTAATAACATATCCGGTTGTAAAATTCAACATGTTCTGTATTTAAGGGACTTGTCACTAGCCATTTTGTTCTATAGTATTAGGAAAGCCATATGTAATAGATCCATCCTGTGTTTTTATGTGCTTATCGTAGTTTTTTTTTTTTTTTGTGTTTGAAGCTTAAATCTGTGGTGAGACATATCGCTATCCGGGGCGCGACTTAAAGTTTTTAATTTTACCGCCCCCCCCTTTTTTTTTTCCTATACCACTGGCTTTGATTTTTAGCTGAATAAGTCACCATGTGTCAAGGTTTGATGTTATTATAACAAAAAGCCCGCAAAACAAGGAGCGGCAACAATGCGCGAACGTCCCGTCTACTAAAGTTACTGGACCAAAAAATTGCATTAAGGTTACACATTTTAAAACATTCCCAAATTATCGCTCAATTTTCGAATAGAGTAGTAGTAGCCTTGGCTTGAGCTGTATTTTGTTTACAGTAAGGGGGAGTTGCTCAATTCGTCAGCCTCGCTCTCTCGTCCTTAGCCAAGGCGACTGGAAACAGGTCAGGATGCAGCAGATGCCCAGCAGTGTGTGTGTGTTGTGTGTGTGTTTCACCGTGCTCATTATGCGTTCTACGTCGCAAGACTCGTCGGAATTTTCATTGTGCCACTGTCATAACACCCACGGGACTCCATCGCCGGGTTTGATATCAGCGTTTTCCTTCTCTTAGATCCGAGGCTAACGAGTCCCATCCACCCGGGATGCTGGTGATCTTCTTGCTTGTCTGGGCGTTTTCTATGGATTGACCTCCAGTTCACCAGCCTGAGAGTGACACCATGAACATTATTAATAACAGGGCCGGCCCTAACAATTGCGGGGCCCTATGCGAAACGGATTGCGCGGGGCCCAGTCTGGGTAGGCATAAGGATAGGAAGTGAAAATTAAGATTTTGTATTAGAAAATAAAGTGCGGGGCCCACTGCAACCTATGCGGTCGAAAGAAAATATTAGACGCCAAAGTATTGTTTTCTTCATTTTAAATAATCTCGTTCAGCGAGTTTATCGGGAATTGTTTGTTGTTGTTTTTTTGTGAGACCGGCGCCATCTTGTTGCGTTAGTGACATTGTTACATAGAGAATTGTGTAGTTTGATGCTTAAGGTCCTGAAAGATTTGGTATACGTTGGGAGTGTGAACCGGGGCTGGTGGGTGACCTGGTGAGTTACGGGGTCACTCACACCAACCCTAGTGACTTTACTCTATATTTTAAACTTTGTTTCCCCCCCCCCCCCTTTTTTTTCCAGTTCCGTACAACGAGCTGCATTAAAATGGATTTCAATCATTATTTTCCGCGAATCTTCGAAACGATATAACTACTAGCGCAAATAACCGAAGCATTTAACGAGGAAACCACGAAATAAACCAGTAATTTATTCGAGAGACCCATCGTTTGGAAACTATGAACACGACACGTATGTGAGATGGAGTCATTACGAAACAACAATCACTAATGGCCAGGGCGAATCCACGCGCGGGGCGTAAAACCGGGACAGCGTCGGGAAAAAGGGTGGGGGGTGGGGATGGAGGTGAATTGGAGCGATTTGTAAATAAATGCCATTGATGAAGAAGATCGTCGGGGACGGTAGATAATGGCGCAGTTAGTTACCGTTCAGTCGTAGAGACGCGCGTTCGAATCGCTTTTCTTTTGTAAGACTTGGCCAGGGAATAATTGTTGTAAAAAAATAAAGCAAGACGCTGGTTTCAGTACGTCATTTACTGGGTGTCCCGTTCTGTTCCATTTATTGCTGTACTGAATGTCCCGTTTCTTCTCATTTGTTTTTGTACCGGATGTCATTCTTTATCTCATTCTTATGTTGTACCAAATGTAATTTTTATCTTGTTTGTTGTTGTATCAGATGTCATGTTTTTGTCATTTCTAATTGTACCAGATGTCATGCTTTATAATATTTCTAATTGAACCAGATTTCATGTTTTATGTCATTTCTAATTGTACTAGATGTCTTGTTTTATGTCATTTCCTATTGTACTAGCTGTCATGTTTTATGCCATTTCCAACTGTACCAGATGTCACGACGACACCAATTTCACAAGAATTGTTGGCAAAAAAAGACAAAAAGGAGACCGTTCATTGTTGACAGCGGGTGTGAATTCAAATTTTATATATTCCTTAGAATTTTGGCGATTTTTTTTATTTTAATCTTTGCTCGCACTACTCCTTTTTATTGTGAGGCTGAAAGAAAATGACCCAGAAAATGAAAATAATAGGAGAAAACAAAAAAAGACAAAAAAAATTAAATACTTATCCATTAAATATTTATACAAACTTATTTTTGTCCTTACTAAATATGTACACACACTTACTTTTGTTGCTATTAAATATTTATACAAGCTTATTTTCACCAGAATGTACACCCCCTTCGAATTATAATTTTTGGCCAGCTGGGGCTATTGACTATTTTTTAAATCAACGGATTTTTACAACACTTTTAACGAAACAATTATTTGAAATTGAGCCTCTTCAGCTATTCTCATTTTAAAATACAGTTAAATCATAGTAAACGGTTGGTTTTCAATTCTAGACAGTTCATTTTCGAATTGCTATCCCTTAAACATCAAATTTCCCCATGTGGGGCGCACAGCGTGCACCCCACGATAAGAAACACTGGTGTATGAGGAACATACGCTAAACTTAATGCCAATATGTCAGTTCACCAATTGTTCATGAACAGAAGCTAACGTGTCATATATAGCATTTTCGTTTACTTCTTCTTCTTCTTCTATGCTTTCAGGGCCCACGATCAATGCATTGATCATTATGGCTCCTATGGTTTACTTATAATGATCCTACTTGAAAGGGTTTATTATAGGGGGCATTAGGGGTGTGCAGGGCTGGCCTTAGGCCACTGCAACCTATGCGGCCGCAATGGGCCCCGCACTTTCATAGGCCCCGCCCCGCATTTATTTTCTAATACAAAATCTTAATTTTCACTTATTATATTTATCCTCTACCCAGAATGGGCCCCACGCAATCCGTTTCGCATAGGGCCCCGCAATTGTTAGGGTCGGCCCTGGGGGTGTGCTTATAATCGTAAAGGGGCGGTGGACGAAAAAAAGTTCGAGAACCACTATATTAGACTATATTTGATTATTATTTGAATTTGGTCTGCGCCAAGTGTATAAAAAAGGGTAAAATAAAATAAATCCATGAGAATTGGTAGCCCCACTTGGATATGTCTTAAGCTACACGATGACCCTGGTGGCTCAGTAGTCATTGGTTTCTATATCAGCTCTTCATTAAGCAAAGTGAGGTACCCCAGTACATATCTCTAATAGTCGAAACTTAATAAAAAAAAACTACGAATGTATTGATAACAACGCTTGAGTTATATCGAAACATACACCGCTATAATACTTTGGCTTTTCCTAAATCAATCTCATCAAAGTTATAGTATGACATTTCCTTGGAGGCGTGGCCTTCCTCACACATGCGCAGTCAGGTCGTGTTCGAAATGGCAGATAGCCGGGATCCATTCCCAAAAAAATGACACGGGTCACAAAATGAAACATGGGGGGGGGGGGGGGGGGGGCGGGGACTCGTGCCCCTGTCAAAATACGCAATAACTGGTTGATAACCTCGACATGGGCGTAAAGAGCATTCATGGATGCAACAGTGTGGCGATCATTAAAAGTCATAACTGCCGGGTTTGCCTGAAAACCATAGACTTGCTGACCTATAAAAAAACCGCCGGTAGAAGAAGGTCCACGTGTTTCTTCATCAATAATTAAACAATCCCTAAAAATAAAGTTTTTCGTATGAATCCTTTATTTGCATTTTTTACCATTATTTTCTATTCATATTCTTATGTCCCACCCGTTTCTACACCGCGGAGTTATTTCAATAACAATTTCAGAAAAGAAAAACAAAAGATTACGCACTCTTATCTTTGAAACTGTTGCGATTTTTAAAAAAAATATTTTGTTATTAATATCATTTAGTGCAGTTATCGGGAATTTTACTTCATGAAATCAGTGGCATCATATGTCTTTCATCTTCTCCTTAAAAAATTAGGAATACTGATTTTTTTAGGGGTTGGGGCTAAAAATGAGACATACTGTGTTGTCATCGGCAACGAGTATATTTTCCAAAGTTCAGGTCGATAGGTCGACAGGAAGTGGGTTATGTAGCCGTCCGAAAATGTTGCCCTAGACACACATAAGAGCAGTTAATATAAAGGATTTAATTATAAATATAATGTAATCCCCTTACCTTTATAAGTGAACTTATCAATGAGAGAAAAGTTAGAGGTTATAAATCTATCGCCACAACTCGCAAAGTGTTAGAAAAAAAAGAGAGATAGATTGCAGGTTCAAAAACGTTTGTGACATTTGATATCAATAAAGTTGTAAAATAATAGATTAGTGTATTTTGTTCTATGTAAAGTGTTGAATGCTGGGAAATGCACGTTCATGCTGCTGCAGTAAGTAAAGAAAATAGAACATAATTTCTGACGTGCCCATTGTATGTAAAAATTGTTTTAAGCCTCACTTTTTGAAAAAAAGTATTGCTTTAATTAAGTCTAATCTCGTTGCGTGTTCTTATACACTTTTCATACGTCCGTTGTCAAACAAAATGACGAGGAGATGTACATAATGTCTAATGTGGTTCATTCTATTATTGTCAGGCATTCTATAGAATGTCACGATAACCCACTTTGACAGTGACATATGATTAGTATTTATAAGTTAAAGCTATTTTTAAGCGTAAAAAATGCGAAGGTCTAACATATGCTACTCTGACAGTTTCTACTCTGACAGTTTCTACTCTGACAGCTTCTATCTGACAGTTTCTACTCTGACAGTTTCTACTCTGATAGTTTCTACTCCGGACCTGTTCACTTGATCTAGCAGTCACTATTCACAATTTCAGGTTAGGTTGGTAATGTTAAGGAATAAACATTTTTGGGAGCAATGTCATTAGCGTGGGTGGGACGGTCGGTGGGTGTGGAGGTAGGGTATGTGGGTGAGAACTGGTGTGGAGGTAGGGTATGTGGGTAGGAACTGGTGTGTTTGAGGTGTCATGTGACCACCCTGATACGTAGAGTCCAAACATCTCTGTGAATGTGTTCAAACATTGTTGGTCTGTAAGAACATTCACTTGTAAATCATTTTTCGCCCTCCCCCCCACACCAAAAGCACACTGGGAGAACTTTCTGTGCACACTCCCTCATGATTCCATCTCCATTACTCCATGTTTTCCCAGACGCCCAGATTTTTGCAGGTTTCCATTTTTACAAACGGTCTCCAATTGCCCCACGTCTGCTGCGCCGAGAAGACTCGGGAGTCGAGATATTATTTGACCAGAGGTCATAACGCTGTCTTTGTCAATTTCATAGAGGGACCATGAGCAGGCTGGGGATCACGCCAACCCACTTGATTGAATTGTAGTTCAATTCTAGGAGTGCTGTATAGCAGAGCGTGGAACATGCGCGTAGTATCAGATTCATGTGCGTCTTATCTCTGATGTGAAACGTACTCATGTTCAATACCAGAGAATGTTAGGGATTACAGAGTTTAAGTATGGTGCTAAGGGCTGATTAGAGAGTAGGAGCTGGTGAGAAATATTTTCCACCGTGTAATTTTGGGACACACTTTGAAGAAAGGAATGTTTTGGAAACACCTTGAAGAAAGGAATGTTTTGGGAGGCAATTTGAAGAAAGGAATGTTTTGGGAGGCACTTTGAAGAAAGGAAAGTTTTGGGACACACTTTGAAGAAAGGAAAGTTTTGGTACACACTTTGAAGAAAGGAAAGTTTTGGGACACATTTTGAAGAAAGGAATGTTTTGGGACACACTTTGAAGAAATATTTTAGGACACTTTGAAGAAATATTTTAGGACACTTTGAAGAAAGGAAAGTTTTGGGAGACAGTTTGAAGAAAGGAATGTTTTGGGAGACACTTTGAAGAAAGAAATGTTTTGGGACACACTTTGAAGAAATGAATGTTTTGGGACACACTTTGAAGAAAGGAAAGTTTTGGGAGACAGTTTGAAGAAAGAAATGTTTTGGAAACACTTTGAAGTTTTGGGACACACTTTGAAGAAAGGAAAGTTTTGGAAACACTTTGAAGAAAGGAGTGTTTTGGGAGGCACTTTGAAGAAATGAATGTTTTGGGAGACACTTTAAAGAAAGGAATGTTTTGGGAGACACTGTGATCAAATTTCAAAATCCATTGGATTGATCACGACACAATAATGTTAATGTTGTTGTTGTTGTTCGTCCGTCAAATCGACTAGGACCATCCAGTCATCCGGTTAGGGGGGTGGGTTACGGTGGGTTCGTAGGTTGACGACACAATAACACTACAGTTCGCGTCCCAATGAGGAAAACTCACCTGTAAGTGGGCCTGAGAGGTCCTCAAATTTGTAAAAAAATTAATAATAAACTAGGATACTGATCTTATGGTATCTAGAAAACAATGTCTTCAATATTATGTTTCGTTTTTCTTTTCATTCGTTTCCTATCAGCGAACTTAAAACTTTTTAAAAAAACTGGTTGCCTTGTGATGAATGTCTATTTCCTTCGGTGGAAAGATCAGGGATTTTTCTGAACTTTTAAAATCTCTAGCTACTCAAAAACTATATTAATAATAAATTCTAAGAATCTATGAGGTGGTATTATTTGTTTAAGCATATGAAGGTACTCCTTAAATACACTCGAAGACCTATAGCAGCGTGGGAAGCAATCCAGGTTTACCGTAGTAACAAGGGACGCAACCCACAGCTGTTAGAATAAAATACGATCAAACCCAGTCACCCTAATATCGTATTCGACCGGAAGCCGCCAAGCGTGAATTTGAATGATCCGAAACAATTTTTACCGCAGCAGTTTGTAAAGATACTGGCTCCTCCAGTTACCAGCCTCCGGCGATTTTCGATAACCAGAGACACAGTTATCGGTTTTGACCGTTTAGATGAGTGCCGTAAAATTCCACGAAACGGATAGGAAGCAACGCGCTCGTGGGGGGGTCTGTTTGGGCTAGATGTCCCCCCACCCTAGTCTTATCTTGCGCCAGGTCTCGGGGCTATCTGGGGGAAGGATCTCTTGCTACGGGTTGATATTTCCGATGTGGTCCTCTGGGGGTGGGGCTGCTGAGGATTTCGTGTTTGTAAACCCATGTGACCGTGGCCATGCATCGGGATTGTCATTGGCGTTAAGGTTATTTTTTTCTAAAATGGTCGGCCTCAAACACGATCTCGTAAGACGGGATTTGTAATGTTAAAAAAATAAATTAAGTGGGGCTTGTAAAGGAGTTCCCTGGGGTTTTTTTGGAAAAAAAAGGGGGGGGGGCTTACTATAAGTGGTTTTTAATTCTCAAAATGTAACAAATGAAACAAAGCATGAGAAAAGTGTTGTCACTATCTAATTTTAACTGACTGGACAGACAAAATTTGCGAGAAGCTTCTACTCCGCCCTCAAAAGAAGTCTACGGTCCCCCTTCTTCAGGAACATCCCCCAAATTTGAATTTGAATTCTGGTGACAAAAACTCGGATTATTAATACAGATTTTTTTAAATTACCGAACACTGGGCACAAGACTTTGAAAACATCCGACATCGCCCGTCGGTGACAAAGCCATAAATGAATGGTTCTCAAACTAACGCTTACGCCAAAGCTTAGAAAATCGTTTGAGAATAAGATGAAAATTTCATGTCATCATCATGAACTGCAACCGCCCTAATTGCACCGTAAAACAATCTCTAGCGCCCCACCCCTGCGCTACCCAAAACCATTTATTCATGACGGTAGCCAGCAAAACTCTGTAAGGAAGATAACACTAAAATAAAACGTAATATTGCATAAGTAATGGAGTATTTAAAAACAAATATTTTTTCTTCACTTTGAGTAATTCAGTAGTTTATTTGTTAATCTACATTGCTTCCATAGATCTGACAAAGGCATTCGACTTGGTAAGTCGGAGAGGCCTGTTCAGTATCTTGCACAGAATAGGTTTTTCCCCCACGACTGCTCACAATCATACAGTCATTTCACAAAAAGTTGCACAGCACAGTCACATTCAATGGCGCTGTCTCTGAGGCATTCCCAGTCAGCGGCGGAGTAAAGCAGGGTTGTGTACTGGCACCAACGCTCTTCTCCATTTTCTTCTCGATGCTCCTTCAATTTGCCTTCAAGGACTGTGAAGATGGAGTGCACATCCATATCAGATCTGATGGTAGGCTGTTCAATATCGCCCGCCCTCGTGCAAAGACCAAGGTAAAAAGGGATCTAATTCGGGATCTGCTGTTCGCTGACGATGCCGCATTAACATCTCACGTAGAAGAATGGCTTCAGCGGCTAGTTATCGTCTATCACACGCTTGTAGAGAGTTTGGACTGTCAATTAGTCTATAGAAAACAATTGTCACGATGCAAGAAGCACCGTTCCCTCCAAACATATCTATTGAGGGCCATAATCTGTAAGTTATTGAGCATTTCACATACCTTGAATCCAATATTTCTAGTTCTCTCTTCGTTGACGAAGTGATAAACATCAGGATCGCAAAAGCAGCAGCAACTATGGCTAAACTGAACAAGCGGTTGTGGAATAATCTTAATCTAACTGATAAAACAAAACTAAGTGTCTATGAGGCATGCGTGCTTAGTACGCTCCTATACGACAGTGAAGTGTGAACCACATACACCAGTCATGAGCGGAGACTCAACAGCTTCCATCAAAGATTGCGTCGCATTTTCGCATTCGAAGGAAGGACAAGGTGCCTGGAGCATGAGGGAAGCCAACATTGAGATTACGAATAGGAGATCGTTGCTGAACAACGTTCCAGCTGGCGAACAGCAGTATATGAAGGAGTCAACCAGCAGTGTATGAAGGAGTTAAACATTAGTTTATGAAATAGTCAAACAGCAGTGTATGAAGGAGTCAAACAGCAGTGTATGACGGAGTCAATCAGCAGTGTATGAAGGAGTCAAACAGCAGTTTATGAAGGAGTCAAACAGCAGTGTATGAAGGAGTCAAAGAGCAGTTTATGAAGGTGTCAAAGAGCACTGATTGAAGGAGTCGAAAAGGCAGATGATGCGCGAAACGAAGCCCTTGCAACAAAAAGAACAATTTGGAAGGCCAAATCTAAACAGGAGTCAATATTCTCTGCGAGAAACGCAGCCGAGATAGCCATTCCAGGATTGGCGAGTAATCATTCCCTGAAGTGCACATAGCTACTACATCGTCTCGCGAAGACAGAAGGATGCCATATATATATATAAGCCATTTTTTCGGGTAGGTTTACGAATAGTCACTTAGTTATAGTGACCTAATTCTATGTAGCTGAATTAGGTATACTTTATTCTGCACAAGAATACTTCGTGCCAGAATCGGCCTCGTCAGCCATCTGCTCACCCAACGCGGAGTTCACAATTAAGATATATACGATCATTAAGGTGGTCATATTCGATTTCAGTATACAGTATTTTGGATTCACCCTACTAAGTCAATATGTCTTGTTGTTAATAGCTTCTTGTAATGTTTGACTGATCTTCTTCTTCTATATTTTGAGGGCCCACGATCGATGAATTGATCATTCATGCTCCTATGTTTCAGAGGGGTTCGTGATGTTACTGTGCGTGGTTTTGAAGGGGATAATTCACTGTTTGCAAGGTTAACTAAGCATTGGTGTTATGAACAGGGGGTTGGAAGACAGGAGGCAATAGATGCAAATGTCTGATGTCTATTCATGACTCTTTTACTGATTCGTTGAAGTCCATTCATGACTCTTTTTAAATGCCGATAATGTTCCGCTAAATATTTTTATTTTTATATGTATATAACTTTACTATTTTAAAAAGTTCGATATAATACACCACTGCCTCAAAATTAAGTAGTCACGCCGACCAATTCGCCATAGCCATTTCACAATATGCTATGATCAGTAAGTACCTACCGACTTTTCCAACACATCGATGGCTAGCGCTGGAGTCGAATACTCGCTCACACGTCCAATTAGTTTCACACCGTGTATCGATACAGTTATGAAATTACCCCTTTCCTTCACACATACACTTCCCCTCAATTGAAGTTGATGTTATATTAGGTTTAAATTATTCCGTAAGACTCAGGGAGAGAAAAAAAAGACTGTCTTCGCAACACTGGGCGGCGTAAACTAAACTTAAGAGCTCAGTGGTTCTCAAGTAAATGCGGGACACATTTTTTGTCGTCTGCACTTCTATATTGGCACAAAATTATTTCATGAAAAGAGTTTGACTGCCTTACAGAAATTTAGGGTGTGATTTTTATTCATTTCTCCTGTTTGTTTTAATTGTTTGTTTTTTCGTTTTAATAAAGCTGAACTTTAAAAACTTAATTGAAACCTCCATATAACGCTAAACTGATCATATAACGCTATAGCTGATGTAACTAGAATCGAACCGCGTCAAGTTTTGGGCGCTTTACAGTATCTCGTGCAAATAGCTTTTTAGTTGTTTTTTTTTAAGTAGGAAGAAATTGTTATTTTAAAAATAATTTTAATGATTTTTTAAAGAAAATCTCTTGTCTTATTTTAGTAAACTATGGCGTTTATAATCAGGGCTAGCATTAGTTGATTTGTGATTGCGCATATAAATATATTATATACTTATGTCCCAAACATAATTGTGCGAATAAATATTCAAAATTTGTTAGAAATGCCACGACCGCGCTCATCATTATGGCTCCTATGGTTCAGAGGGATCCGCGATGTTAATGTGCGTGGTTTTCAAGGGGATAATTCACTGGTTGCAAGACAGGAGGCAATAGTCGCAAATGTGTCAAGCGTAGTCGCCTCAACTGTTGCTTTTGGAAGCTTGTTCCAGTCCCTTATTGTCTTTGGCAGGAATAAGGAGCTCCTGTACTGAGTTCTTGTTTTTAAAAGTCGAAACTGCTTGTCGTGACCTCTTCGCTGTCTAAGGGGGAGATTGACGAGTTTCTGTTTGATGCTGGGGCAGTGGACCAGCCCATTTTTGATCTTGTACAACATGGGAGGCCTTTAACGGATTGGCGGTCTCGGCTGCACCTGAAGCAGGGGAGCATCATACCCCGTCACAGGAGGGAGAGGGGGGGCTGGACGCCAGCCCATAATGAGAAGCTTTGGCTTAGTTAGATATCAATGTTGTGTTGTCAATTTCGTGTCGCGTTCTTGTAGTCGTTGACAGAATAGTATGAGAACCACTGTACGCCTTTTTCAAGGACGCGTTCAACACGGTGCTTCCATTCAAGTTTAGTTGGCTAATAATAATGAAAGAAACCCACCCCTTTTTTAATACATATTTTATAAAACAAACAAAACTACTCCCATCACCCCACCCCTAACACACACACACACACACCTTGTTTATGAATAATTAAATGAGGATGGAACGGCGACGTAATTTGAAGTCAGCGATCGAATGTTGACCTCCAGGTAAAGGTCACGGCTTTGAAGGTGGGACGCCGTACGGCGGTAGCTCTCCGGTAATTGTCGGTAATAGTTCTCTGTTGTCATTATATCACGGGTATCGTGTTCGTGTCGGAACAGAGACGTCAACTTTTTAATTGGCTGATCTGAGTTTTCTGGCAGCTGAAACTTGACGAGACAAAATGTGGAGTTAGTCTTCTTGGTTCTGTGCTTGTGTATAGTTGTAATTTCTTTTCTTTTTTTTTTCAAGGCAACCTGGCTGGCATGAACTGACTTTAGGATTTAAAAATTTTTTTTTGAAGAAAGGTATTTGCAGCCGTCAATTTTTTAAAATACCCCCCCCCCCCCCCCAACGCCGCAAAAAAAAATGCTGACTGCAAATACCATTAGATGATATTAAATGGCTTGACATTTAAATAGTTATGGAATGGTTGGAGTGAATACACATTAATTTGTTTTGTTTTATTTAATTAATGTATGCTAATTTTTAAGTTCATGATTATGTTTGTTAAATAGTATGCACGGCTTGGTGAGCCCAGCTGTAGCAGAAAATGTGTGATTGTTTAACAATCAAGAGGTGCATTTTGGAGCATACATGATTGGAATGTTTTGATAAGACTTTCATTTGATCGGGGCAAATAATTTTTCAAGTGTCGTGGGAGGCATTATGGCGACCAGTGCCACACACAAACTAAATTCATTCTGGTTGTGGTGTGCCGAAGAAAATCATTTGACACAAGATTAGATTCAACCCGGTAGTCACATTGATCGACGTCAAGAAAAAAAAAGGGGGGGGGGGTAGCAGAAATTGAGGAATCCGAAGAGTTTGAGCAAAAGTGAGGGCAGGGGTCACCTTAATTTAAAAATAATAAATTCAAAATGCAGTGATGCATTGTGGTGCAAATTTTTCTTCTTCTTTTTCTGTCTATTAAGGGCCCACGATCAATTTATTGATCATTATGGCTCCTATGAATGTAGATGGGATTTGCAATGTTTCTGTGCCTGGTGTTGATGCGGATATTTCACTGGTAACAAGAGTTACCTAGTGAGGGTATCATGCACTGGTTTCAATGTATCTTTAAGACAATGTGTGAAGGGGCATTTCAAACGTTCATATATTTACTGTTAGATGTCTTGTAGAAAAATGCTAAAATACATCAACATACACCAACTATATGTGGACTACAATTCAGCTTATGATAGCTTAGACAGAAAATACATGAACGATGCTGTGCTGGAACTTGGAGTCCTTAACAAACTTACCCGACTCATACATATGACGATGGATAACTACAAAAGTAGAATCAAAGTACAGAGGGAGTACTTGAGGGAGTTCTCAATCAATCTGGGCCTCAGACAAGGAAATCCGTGTATCCTTTTCAACATCACTTTAGAAAAAGCATTAGAAACATACGTGTGAGCACCTGAGAGGTTGTACAGAACAACCATAAGGAACTTTATAAAGCCAGCCACTGCAATACCTGGCCTACACAGACGATATAGCGCTACTTGGTAGAAACAGCATTGATGATATAATTAAAACTTTCAGGGAATTTGAAGATATGACGGTCAAGGCTGGTCTTGATGTAAATAAAGCGAAGGCAATATATGTGATAATGTCAGGAAATACGCATTGATGACTTCATCAATATGAACATCTACGCCTTTGAGAGCGTAGCTACTTTCAACTATCTAGGGGTGACTATAAATAAGCAAGAGGAAATACAATAAGAGGTGCAAGAAAGAATAACAGCATGCAACCGTTCTTATTTCAATTTACAAAAGCTACTTCAAAGCAAAAATCTCGCTAAGGGAACAAAGAAGGCAGTATACAACTCTATTACAAGACCAGTAGTGAGACTTGGTTCCTACCAGAAAAGCAGAGAACCTGCTAAATATATGACCCGATGATAGACAATTTTTTTTTGGGAATCCGTACAAACTAAGAGCTATATCAATTGTACAAATACCCATCCATAGTCACAACAATATAAAAAAAAAGGCAAATTGCCCTAGGCAGGACACATTGAAAGGATGCCGGATTCTGGAGCAACAAAAACGATCTACAGGCAGAAACCTAGGGGCAGACGGCTCACCGGTCGACCAAGACTGAGATGGATTGACGATGTAGAGAAGGGCTTACAAAGGTTGGTGTTCGCACATGGAGGTGTAAAGCGATGGATCGATCCCAATGGAAGAATGTGGTGGAGCAGGCCAGGGCCCTAAATGGGATGAAGCGCCACTGATGTTAACATTTTTGACATTTGGGTGGGAAGCGCTAGAAATAACAATAATAACAGGACATCACTAACTCTTCCACCAGCACAATATTAAATAAATTCAGTCCAGTTAGGAGCCCTTTGGGTATGTTTTTTATCGAGAGATAATCCTTAGCTTAGACTGCCCCTTAAAACTTTATAGGACCCGGAAATTTTTTGATAAATTCAAAATGCAAGAATGCATTTTTTTTACATACCGTAGTTACATTTAGTTTCGCATCATTATACACTTAACTGTAGAGCAACGGGAGAGATGCTAGTTAAGATTGTATGTGTCATTTGACCTAAGAGCTATCGTGTGAGGTCTGTAACCCACATAACTGCATGGGGTCTCGTATATTTTAGGGGCTTAAAGTTGGGCTGTAATTACATTAAATTATCAACTTTTACTGCTAGGTAGGGAAGGAAAAAACCGAAAAGTAGCACGGGTGCCATAAAAAGTCAAGCTTGACTAAGTGTGGTATGAAAACATTTTTTTAAAAATTGAAAAGTAATGTATTTTTAAAGTTATTATTTTAAAATATTTTAGGGATCAACTACATAAAAAATATTGAATTTACTACAAAACATTTTTAAAATTAAGAAAAAAGAATTCCTTCCAAAAAAGGTATCCATCCCAAAAAAGAAATGCTAAAATAGTTTTACATTTTGAACGAAAAAGAAAAACCAAAAACATACGTTTATTTAAAAATATTTCCAAGTTTCACCAAAGTCAAAAAGAAAAAAAGCTTTTCTGTACAAAAGACTAAAGACTATATCTTTATGGGTTTTCAAAATTGGTATTTATTTATAAATCATATGTAACCGACATAATTGTTCAGAAGTCAAGAACTGTTTATAAAAGACTCATATATTTATTAATGTGTGATTTTTTTCGTATAAATTATTAAAGTTTAAATTCTCAAAATTCAGTTGATTGAAATGTTAATTAAGAAATTTAGACTACTATAATTTGCTTCAGATCATTACAACTTGCCTCTTCGATATTATACTTGAAAACAATTTTTTTTACCAATTCCATATAATTTTTTTTCACTACTACCAAAAAAGGCATTTACAAGATAATCGAAATACTCAAATTTTTTTTATTCGTTGTTTAAATATATATTATATTTTTTCTACTGGATTATCATCTTAAAATGTTTTTTTTAAATAGTTCAAACAGCTGGGGAAGATTGTTTATTATTATATTAACAGAGAAAAGTCATTGGGGATTTAATAAATAAAGACTATTTTTTTTTTAAAATCATTTTACTCTGTTCCCGAAACTGTGTTAAAAATTAGAAACACTCGATTTAATAATAATGATGAAATGTCCACTATTTGTATGTAACTGGTAAATTCCTAATTTTTTTGTTTTAAAATTATTATTATTATTTTATTTTTTTTCATTTTATCTATGTCAGCATACATCTATGGAATCTACTACATTAAAATGTTTGCTAAAAATGATTTTTTAAAGCATGATACTATTTTACAATATAATTTGAAAACAGATTGCACATGTTTATTTCTTAGCAAGAACTAGCGGTATATTTAATTTACAGACATTTATATCGATGAAAAGGTAGTTTAATACAGGGTTATTAAAAAGTCTTTCAACTTTTGCAGCTGCAAAATGTAATTAAATAAAAGATACCGATATCTGCGAATCAGAAAAAGTAAGATTTAGCTTATGATCAGGAGCGGCCAATTTTAAAAACAATACCATATTTATAATCGATTTTTACGAGCCTGTAACAAGATTAACCTGAACGATATGGATCATCAATATATATCGAACAAAACGATATTTTATTTGTTCCAATAATTGTAATCGATTAAAGGCACATATTTCAATAACTTTAAAAATGTTATAAAAATTAAATTTAGAGTAGTTTTTATTTTTTTTATTTTTTTTTCTTACACTTTTCCCCCGGGGGGCACTAGACTTGCTCCGGGGGGAGGCAGTGCCCCCCCCCCCCGGAGGTATGCCTGAAAGAAACACTGACCCAATTTGAAGCTGTTCGCAAAGGTGTCCCTTTTTAGACTAGGTGAGCAGCGCGTCCTCTGCTGAAATTTTCAAACTGTCTTCTCACGTGTGCAGACAGGCATTGTAGTAATTCAGGGGAGACGACTGTTGCATCACGCACAATGACACTCATTGAAGGCGCTCTTCAATTCCGAATTCCGCTCGACGATATGGGAGGTAATCACGCGCACGATTAAACAACAAATAGCCCATTATTTTCAGTTTAGAGCCGAGTGACGCGTTTTACATAGAGACCTCGTCTAGCAGAATTTTGTGTTTTCATTTCATTGCCACCAGAAGGAGGGAAAGAGCTTCAATACGCTTTCGTCCGGTGTTACATAACGAAATAACACGGCAATCAATACATGTACATCTCTAAGTGCAAAAGATAGTATTTTGTGATTGTGGGTTCAATAGAGCGCAAAATAAAATTCCCAAAGACGGCGCCAAATGAGATTCTTAGAAATACCACAAATGAGTTTGGCGCCTAATATTCTCTTTTGTTTTACGGGAATAGTTGGTGTTATAAATCTGCAGTGTACAAAAAAAAGGGTGGGACATTATATTATTGATAAAGTTCAGGAGGGTGAAGAAAGTGTGCGGTAAAATACATGTGGTGGAGGGTGGGGATAAGCACTACTTGGGATTGTTACAAAGTGCGTCCCGTGTATGGATGTTTTAGCAGATGTGAAGTTTGCGCATTGCCGCCGCCATTTTTTCGGAGCAATAACTAGAATTCTAATAGCAAATAAGCAGAAGAAAAAAATATATTCTTTTTCTTTTAAACAGCAACGCCTTCTCGTGTGCTAGCTTAAAACTTAACAACTGTACCGACTGAGTCTGATAATAACGAAACAACGGATGTGTCGGCGAACAGCCTTCTTTGGCGAACAGAAACAACTGGAAATAACATCAAATCAAATTATCCTATATGATTTCGTTGAAAGTTTGATAAACATCCATGAAAATGTCATATTTCCTTCTACCCAGCCTGATCACAGTCAACCCCTTATTATCCGGCAACTGAAGAAAACAATGTCTTCGCATGGTTGTAATGTTTTAAATGGAAATTATTCTGACATTCTTCTTCGACACTTATTCGACATATCCCTCTCCCATTCTTACATCATTGATCATCGGAAATGTATCTACTGATGGTGGATTAAATCTCTCATTTGAATAAGCTTCGCACTATGTGCAGATATAACCCATTGGTAATTTCAGTGAATAAGAGATTTTGTTTTTAACGTAACTTAATTTCCAAAGTAAAACAATATATATATATAAACTTTTAAACACAAATTAAGTTAAAGGAACATCGGTTTTTAAAATCTGACGTTTACGATTTAATGCGTGCTGTGTCATATTGCCCGCCAAATGGACGAGGACCTGTCTAAGGCATACGAGGATGACTGTGGACTGATCATGTATGTTGGTGTGCAGATGGCTGACGCGATCAATCCTTGCCAGGGAAATGTCTACAGCCGATGGCGCCAAGAGACAGGATGCCTTCAGGAGCTATAAGGGATGTGTGTGTTGTTGTTTTTTTTCAGGATAACCTTATGGATTCTGCAGCAACCCTTCTGTTGACCGATGAGCACCAAAAAGGCTTGGTGACATGCCATTCGTTTCAATAAGTCCGAGGTGAAAGCTTTTAATGGGGATTTCTTTCGGGTCTTCTAACCTCAAACAGGACGTTCCGTGCTCATGCTCGCCATAAAATATTCGAAGTGGCTATTTGTATACACGGCTACCAGAATTGAGAGGTTGGGATTTAAAAAAAAACGATTTAAAATATTTTTGTTGGGTTTGTAAGACCAAATGAGGTATCAACTGAAAGAAAATTGCATGGACTATACGTTTGAAATCTTAATTCTTCATTTTAACTAAAATAAACTACCACAAATGACATCCGAATAGCATTGAGTTTAATGTGTCCCGGGTCCGAAAGGGGGAGCTGCGTGTCCGTGTACACTTTGACTAATGCTATTCGCATGTCATGCTGCACCCCCCGGGTGGACAGCATCACTGGTCCTCATCCATCCTCTAAATCTCTCACATGTGGCTCCAAGCGCCATACCCGGGAAAACTGCCTCAGCTGGCGGACTAAACCATGTGAGGGGGTGGTGTTAACATGGCACCACTGGGCGTAAAACCTCCCTGATGCAGGTTACCGGCCAGGGCGCAAGAGTTCCGAGACGAACTTGAACGGCCACGTGTTCGTGACCAAGGCGAGCCACCTAGTTGGAGGTCATCGGCAGTGGTTAGGCATGGAGAGGGATGGGCGCCGCCATGCGACAACTGCCCTAGTTACACTACATGTACGTGATAATAGATTAACAATCCATACCGCCTCGGCCGTCGCCCGGGTTTTCAAGGGCCGCGACTACCGCCCCTGACCAGGACGGAGGTGGAAAGTTAGCTACTGGTCAGCCAAAAAACAATATGAGTGCCAGGAATAACATTACAATAGGTACCTGGAACGTGAGATCGTTGAGAGAAACGGGCAAGGTGGAGGAATTAGTGTATGAAATGAACGGATACAGATGGGACATCCTAGGTCTGTGCGAAATGAGATGGAAAAACTTTGGAGAAACATCAACTCAAGAAGGTCACAGACTATATTTTAGTGGACGGGAGGACACACACGAACAAGGAGTTGGCTTCCTCGTCCATAAAAACATTAAGAATAGTATTATGAGCTGTCGACCAGTCTCAAGCCGGCTCATCACTCTTCGTCTAAGGGCAACACCGTTCAACATCACCACCGTACAAGCGTATGCACCAACTTCGAATTACGATGATGAAGAAGTGGAGGACTTCTACCATCAACTCCAGGATGTGCTGAACCAAACCCCCAAGAAAGACATCCTTGTCGTTCAAGGTGATTGGAATGCCAAAGTAGGAGAAGATGCCTATGTAAACTGGAAAGGAATTTTCCAGCTTCAACGAACTTATACTGGCCAACACACTGGGTGCACATAAAATGTCCAGGAAAACCACATGGCATAGCCCCAATGGGAAACACCACAATCAGATTGACTACGTCATGTTGCAAACACGCTTCCGGTCAAGTATAAACATTGCAAAGACTCGCAGCTTCCCAGGAGCTGACATTGGAAGTGACCACGATCTAGTCATGATGACCTTTAGGCTGCACTTAAAGAGGGTAAATAAACAGGGATATACCAGAATCAAATTTGATATTGAAAAGCTGAAGAATCCTAAAGTAGCGGAAGCCTTCCAAGCAATGATAGGAGGAAAATTTGCAGCGCTTAACATTATAGATGCAGACTGTTCAGACATGGACACACTGATTGATAAATTCAACACAGCTATGACGGACACAGCGCATGACATCCTTGGTAAACATAGACCAACACAAAAACCATGGGTGACAGCTGACATCCTCGATCTATGTGATAAACGGAGGCAGTTGAAGAAAACAAAGATGGTAGATACAGAGGGGGCCAATAAATATAGAAAAATTAACCAAACCATCAAAAAGGGTTTGAGTCACTATGAGAACAGAACTCGAAAGGAAAATAAAGGCGATGGAGATGAGATGTTTCAGAAGCATTCTTGGCATCTGCTATAGAGACCACATCACCAATGAACAATTGAAAGAAAGGATTCGTCAAGCAATTGGGCAGTACGTTGACCTCCTGGTGTTGGTTAAAAAGCGAAAACGTGAATGGTTTGGCCACGTAACAAGGAAACAAGGGCTCGCCAAAGAAATCATGCAGGGCACAACGAGAGGAGGGAGAAGAAGAGGAAGACAGAGAAAAAGATGGGAAGATAACATCAAAGAGTGGAAGGGATTAAAACTAGGCGATGCTATGCGTAAGGCAGAAGACAGAGGGGAGTGGAGAAGGATAGTTTTCATGTCATCTGTGGCGCCTCAACGGTCCAAGGACTAAGGAACATGCTGATAATGATGATGATGAATCTTTTTCGCCTAGAAATTAGAAAAATGTCTCGAATGAATACGATTTTTTCCCCACAAATTCACAACGCTACACAGCCGTGTGCCCGATCTAGAAGTTCTGCTTTATTTCCAGATACCCGATCTACAAGTTCTGCTTTATTTCCAGATACCCGATCTACAAGTTCTGCTTTATTTCCAGATACCCGATCTACAAGTTCTGCTTTATTTCCAGATACTCGATCTACAAGTTCTGCTTTATTTCCAGATACCCGATCTACAAGTTCTGCTTTATTTCCAGATACCCGATCTACAAGTTCTGCTTTATTTCCAGATACCCGATCTACAAGTTCTGCTTTATTTCCAGATACTCGATCTACAAGTTCTGCTTTATTTCCAGATACCCGATCTAAAAGTTCTGCTTTATTTCCAGATACCCGATCTACAAGTTCTGCTTTATTTCCAGATACCCGATCTACAAGTTCTGCTTTATTTCCAGATACCCGATCTACAAGTTCTGCTTTATTTCCAGATACCGACTGATTCAATTCCTGTAAAAATTTCTTAATTTCTTCAACTCGCCAGGTCTCAAATGCAGTTTTCGACATGTTTTCTTCATGTGAGCACTCATCTTTGTACTTTCTTTGTACTCCCCGGTATGAATGATAACTCTGGATGACAAGGAAAGTTGCAGTCTCCTATAGACATAGTTTCCTGAAGTGACATGAGATGTTTCCTGGAGTGACATGTGAGTGGTTTGCTGGTGTGACATGTGAGTGGTTTGCTGGTGTGACATGTGAGTGGTTTCCTGGAGTGACATGTGAGTGGTTTGCTGGTGTGACATGTGAGTGGTTTGCTGGTGTGGCATGTGAGTGGTTTGCTGGTGTGGCATGTGAGTGGTTTGCTGGTGTGGCATGTGAGTGGTTTGCTAGTGTGGCATGTGAGTGGTTTGCTGGTGTGGCATGTGAGTGGTTTGCTGGTGTGGCATATCAATGGTTTGCTGGTGTGGAATGTGAGTGGTCTGCTGCTGTGGGGTTTACTCGTGTTGATTGTGAGCGGTTTCCTGGTGACAACAATGAACGGTTTGCTGGTTATAAATGTGAAAGGTTTGCTGGTGACAACTGTGAAATGTTTGCGGTTGACAATTGTGAAAGGTTTACTAGTGAGAGCTGTGAACGGTTAGTTGGTGAGACCAGAGTTTCCTCGGCTATTCGATCAGCTGCGACAGTTGAAAACGACCAGCACCAAATCTGGAAATTGAGACAGATGGCCTCGCTTGCGTATGCAGTGCTCGGAAGCTGCGGTTACAGTGACTGTGCCGCGGAGTGACGTCCAGACGTGTCAATCTTTGGCTGAGCGGCTAGTTTGATTATACTTTATAGACGGTTATTGTGTTAAACTTCTTCTGTTCTCGTGACCGTTGGAGCGACACATTACCGTTGGGACATCACATGACAGTTGGCACAACACATGACAGTCTGCACATCACATTACCGTTGGTAAATCACATTACCGTTGGTAAATCACATTAGCGTTGGCACATCAGATTACCGTTGGCACATCAGATCACTGTTGGCAAATCACATCACCGTTGGCAAATCACATCACCGTTGGCAAATCACATTACCGTTGGCAAATCACATTACCGTTGGCAAATCACATTACCGTTGGTAAATCACATTACCGTTGGCACATCAGAATTACCGTTGGCACATATTCAGCCGGCGGCAACTGTTTTAAAAGTGAAGTAGTAGTGTTGTGCTGGGGAATGGAGGGGACGGGTGATGGCGATAAACAAGTTAATTCTGAACCAAATGTCTTAAACATAATACAAAACAGCCTGGTCTGACCGCAAAGCACGAAGAGTAAGTAGCTTTGCTTGTGTGTAAATCTTGTGAGCAGATACAAGTGTAGGAATAGCGTCTGTCAGGTCTCATGTGTTTCTCGTAAGCGTTACGTCCCTTTCCCCCCACGACCTCATCTCCCCACATATTTGTATTTATTTTAAAATTTAGTTGTCTTTTATCATTTTTTTTCAATTGTCGAGATAAACGGGGATGTAGAGCGTTGCTTCCAGGGAATGGATTAGTGCTAGATTTTTTTTCGAGATATTCTGTTAATCTATTTGTGATGATTTTGGTGGGTCCGGGTATGTGCTCGGTGTGCTAATTACTCGGCATTTTCCGGGTATCCGGGGCAACACCCGGCTCAGCCCTAACAAGAGTATATTGTCATAGCTCTATGCAAGAATATATTTTCAAGTTGATATGCTAGAATATATTTTGAAAGCTCAGTGGAGAATATATGAGAATGTATTATTTAAATAATAAAAAGATTCTGGTAAGTGTCACCACCAAGAGTAATCTTTATGTATAATGGATCGATTTCACATTGATACTATTAGTGCATTTCTGGATGTTATCTTCGTGACGCTCTTCTGGGAATTAGGGCATGGGGTAACCGCAGGGCAGACAGAGTGATCGCGAGAGATGATCAAACCTGCTTATATAAACGATTTTGTCTCCAGTAATAAAAAGGGCATAGGGTAACTGCAGGGCAGACTCAGTGATCACGTGAGCAGAGCCGAACTGCTAGTTTACACAACTATGTCTCCAGTAATAACTAGGACAAGGGGTAAATGGAGGGCAGACTCAGTGATCATCGGAGCAGAGTAGAGCTGCTAGTTTACACCACTTTATCCTCCAGTAATAATTAGGACATGGGGTAAATGCAGGGCAGACTAAGTGATCACCGGGACAGAGCAGAGTTGCTATTATAAACCACTTTGTCCTCCAGTAATAACTAGGACATGGGGTAAATGCAAGGCAGACTAAGTGATCACCGGGGCAGAGCAGAGTTGCTAGTATAAACCACTTTGTCCTCCAGTAATAACTAGGACATGGGGTAAATGCAGGGCAGACTAAGTGATCACCGGGACAGAGCAGAGTTGCTAGTATAAACCACTTTGTCCTCCAGTAATAACTAAGACATGTGGTAAATGCAGGGCAGACTAAGTGATCACCGGGACAGAGCAGAGTTGCTAGTATAAACCACTTTGTCCTCCAGTAATAACTAGGACATGTGGTAAATGCAGGGAAGACTAAGTGATCACCGGGACAGAGCAGAGTTGCTATTATAAACCACTTTGTCCTCCACACAACAAAAACCGGTTGAAGTTTGACGCTGTAGTGTAGGCGCTCTTGCAGCGCACGCTTGAAAACTACTGGCGTGTTCCGACGAGCTCCCCTGGCGGTCTGACATCCAGCACCACGCCAGACGCATTGTTCATCTGACGCCAGACGCATTGTTCACCTGACGCACGTTTCTGACAGCCAGGCTTAGGGGCAACTTCCGAGACAAGTCGGGCGGAAAATTGGCCAATATGGCCGACCGGTGACTGGAGGGGACGAGGGAAGTGACGAGGCAAACAGTTGCCATTTGCGCATGTGCAGAGTAAACACTTCCGTGGGGCGTCAATAAACAGAGCAGACTCGAGAGATCACTCATAGAGGGAGGCAATTAGTGAACGGGGTACTAAGAGATCGATATTTGATCTCATTGATTGGATTTACAAGCGATTAGGTCTTAAATTAGATTCATAAATCTACGTCTCGCAAAATGACACACTTTTTTCTTTAAAGTTACACATTTAATTATTGACTGCAGCGGGTTGAGAGGTGTCGGGCAACTATTTCATAAACTTTCAATAGTTTAGACTTTGAAAACGTTATAGTAGAGAATGTAATGTCCACTGATTATATCATACAGAAGAGTTACCAATTGTCCGAGGGATCCCTTTATCATTTATTTTTCTGGATATAACTTTTTTTGTGTTATATACCATCCTATTCTGTATTATTATTATAAGAAGTTTTTTATAGCGTAGTACCCCAACCTAGGGCTGGGCTAGTACCCCAACCTAGGGTTGGGCTCACCACGCTGTACATACAAGTCACACCATCCTAGGGCTGGGCTCACCACGCCGTACATACAAGTCACACCATCCTAGGGCTGGGCTCACCACGCCGTACATACAAGTCACACCATCCTAGGGCTGGGCTCACCACGCCGTACATACAAGGCACACCAACCTAGGGCTGGGTTCACCACGCTGTACACACAAGGCACACCAACCTAGGGCTGGGCTCACCACGCTGTACATACAAGGCACACCAACCTAGGGCTGGGTTCACCACGCTGTACACATAAGGCACACCAACCTAGGGCTGGGCTCACCACGCTGTACATACAAGGCACACCAACCTAGGGCTGGGCTCACCACGCTGTACATACAATTTAACAACCATAAGCATGAACTTAAAAATTAACATGCATTAATTAAATAAAACAAAACATATGTGTAACCATTGATAGAGTGGTCTCGTTAAGTATCTAGTATTCGTCAATACGACCTTTTCATTTTCTTCTTTAATATGGAGTAACGCTCGTCTCACGAGAAAGGCGTGTACAATGCCAAGCTGAGTTTTTGAATTGTCGAGGAACCTAACTAAAAATATGAAATCTTACAGTATCTATTCCACAAGACTATTTTTTTTATAACGAACAAAAACATTGGAAATCCCCCCCCCCCCCCCCCCCCCGAAGCTTATTACGTGTGTAAATGTTCAAAGTTCATTGCCGCCCCCATTATAAAGGCGGAAATGTTGGTTAAATAGTTAAAGTAACGTAACTGGTGTTGTCTTGTGTTAACCCTGACCAAGCAATCTTCTCAACGTCGTGACTGCAGGCGGCGTTCGAAAGTGTAGTCAGGCTCAAAGGGAAATTACCACCGGCGTTAGTTGTTATTCGACTCACTTGCACAAGTTAAGGAAACACTGCAATTAATTGCGAGGCTGACTTCCAGCAGTCAGATTCAATTCAGACTTTAACAGAAAGTTTCGATACACATTTTATAAGACAGACATATAATCTATACAGGCAGTTAAAAGTTAAAGGAAATTATGTGTTGAAAATCATTTCAGTTTAACACCCCCCACCCTTTTTTTTCCTCCCACCCACCCCTAGCAAATCCCACCCGCGAGCCGCACCACCATATTTGATTTTTTTTTAATAATAAAAATTCTACATTTGATGGGAAGGCGTTAATTATTCATTTATTCAACTAAACCCACGATCATTCTGGTCCAGCCATCTTGGGTACAATTACTCACCCCCCCCCCCCCCGACCATGGATCAGCGAACATACAGACAGTATGGCGTCTTAGAATAAGGAACAGCAAGTCAGCATTATTCATATGTCATAGATTTTTTTTCTCAATTCAAACATTTGTTTTATTATAATGCGACACAAATGCGCTTCAAATTTATCAGACATTTAGACTAATGTGCTGTGTGCCGAGAAAGTGGGTGTGCTGACATTTCTCACGGATAAACGTGTGGGATGAAATGACTACCTTTGACCTAGCGCAAACTAAACCGGAAGATGAATATTTAAGAGGAAATCCCTTAAAAGCAGGTGACAAGGTCAGAGAAAATTTCGAGAACATCTTGACGTGAATTCCGTTAGTGCCCAAATATTTCCTGGCTCAAATGTTCAGACTAGACACTAGACACTAACACCAGACACTAGACACTGGACACTGGACACTAGACACTATCAACAGGAGCAACAAACAAAAAAGTACCAATTTGTAAGACTACTTCAGTGCAACGTGTACTGAAAATTGTTGTCTTATTAGGACAAAATAATGGGTTTGGGGAAGTGGGAGTTGAGCCAGAAATGCATTTAAAACACGAACTTCATGGAAAGGCGTCTATATATATATATATATATATATATAATATTGTAATTGCGTGGATATGAAGATTGTAGATCAAATACGATGACTGTAGATCAAATATGATGATTGTATATCAAATATTATGATTGTATATCAAATACGAAAAAGTACAACATTTAGAAACAACTGTTTATTGTTTATTATCTATATGTTAAACTAAAGTAGAAAATTATGTATCCTTCCGGGTCAAACCGGGTAAGATATCACAAGCCTCCCCTCCCCCCCGGGTCTCGCAGCTAAGCGTACTCCTGCATGGGGTGACCCCAATTTAACAAGTCTACTAGATGTATAGTTCCTCGCTTAATTAAACTGTTCAAAATCAAATTGATCAAAATACATTGGCTGTTTCGTTCATTGGTTTCTTTTAGTAGCAGTTTGTTTCAATGGAAATAATAACGACGTCAGTTTCACGGCGTGAAATCATCGAAACATTAAGTGTGCGATTAGAAGTTGTAATATTTCAGTTGTAATAGTTTAGTTGTAATATTTTAGTTGTAATATTTTAGTTGTAATATTTTAGTTGTAATATTTTAGTTGTAATATTATAGTTGTAATATTTTTGTTGTAATATATTAGTTGTAATATTTTAGTTGTAATATTTAAGTGGTATTATTTTAGTTTTAATATTTTAGTTGTAATATTTGGGTTGTAATATTATAGTTGTCGTATTATAGTTGTAATATTAAATTTGTAGTATTATAGTTGTAATAACATCGTTGTAATATTTTAGTAGTAATATTATAGTTGTAATATTAAGTTGTAATATTATAGTTTAAATATTTTAATTCTAATATTTCAGTTGTAATATTATAGTTGTAATATTTTAGTTGTAACATTCTAGTTCTAATATTTTAGTTGTAATACTAATATTATAGTTTTAATATTATAGTTGTCCTATTTTAGTGGTACTATTTTATTTGAAATATTTTTATGTAACATTTTACTTGTAACATGGTGGGTCCAAAGTAGCGGGTAAGCCCCAATCTGTTAAAACCTGCGACTAAAACTGTGTACTACAACTGCTACTAAACTAAGAGTAAAGATATGAAGGACTCGAATTAAGACACAAAACAATGTGCGCCTTGAAGACTTCTCTCCTTTTTTGCTCTAGTGAACTACTCATCTACTTTTTAATTTTTAAAAAAATTATTGACATTATGTTTAGAACCACCGGGCCATCCCGCTCCTCCTACCGCCATTCTCCATTCTACTATTTCAAGTGCATATCGGTACAAGTACTTGCTGTTAACGAGGACCCACCCAGGCCGATTCCCTCTTTTATGCAAAGTACAGACTTGAGTATGATCTACAAAAAAAAAATATTTAAAAAAATAGGTGCGAGTGTCGGTTGGCAGTGAAACGGTGAACATTACGTCAACATTGATTCTCTAACTACTGTTTAACAAAGGGTGTAGGGGTTGGGGGGCCGCGGGCGCTGGCGGCCATGTTTGATTGGTGTTTAGGATCGTGCTTCGGCAGTTTGCTTAGTTTCATCTGTAGGTGGGTGGGTGTTTGGAAGGTCAGCCAGGAAGGAGATTGGTTAGGATTGTAGGTGTTTGAAAGATGAGGTGTCTCTGCAGGACAGGAAAGGATTGGTTGGGACGTGGGTGTTGTGAGAGGTGGGGCTGGAAAGTCGGGCGGCGCTGAAAACCCAAAGTCTTATGTATTTCAAATTCTCTATTCGATTCATGCGTCAAAAGAACGTTACACACCCACCACCCCCATTCCGTTTGAACATCTAGAACACATGTTTACCCATAACATCTAGAACACATGTTTACCCATAACATCTAGAACACATGTTTACCCATAACATCTAGAACACATGTTTACCCATAACATCTAGAACACATGTTTACCCATAACATCTAGAACACATGTTTACCCATAACATCAAGAACACATGTTTACCCATAACATCTAGAACACATGTTTACCCATAACATCTAGAACACATGTTTACCCATAACATCTAGAACAAATCTCTACGTAGTGACGTTTATAACACATATTTACCCATAAAATCCATTACCCGTTTTCAAAACTACATCATACTCATAGTCCTTAACTGCCCATATACCGCTAATCCTCGGACAATACCAATGTCAAAGGAACCGAACTTAGAAGCAGCGCTGCAAATATTTTTTTTTTTAAATTCCCTGAGAAGTCATGGGACCACAGCAAAGCATATCGGGTACCAAAAAGCTTAAGTGTGGGGGTCGCAGAACGTCGTTGCCAAAGTTTACTGGATTAAATGCACGTTCCAGATAACGCACCCGAGAACAAGGTTTCCGCTCCAACTTTTCAGACAACACGAATTCACGTTATAGAGGTTGAAGTCACGCATCGACGTCACTTGTCGTTCAACAAGTTTGTGCAGCAGAACCGGAAATGGGCCAGGCAAAATGGCGGTGTGAAAATTGGGAAATCCGGTTTTGTGTGATTTGCTGGTGTTATTTTGGATTATTTTGTAAATAATAGAACAGTAGGGTAAAGGGGAGAGGCCAAGATTTTTTTTATTTAAAAAAAAAACAATGAAGAGTTATAACGAGTTTTTTTCCGATTTTGTTTTCCAAAGATACAGTTCAGGGTAAGATGATATGGCTTTTTCACATATTTAACAGAATAAATATGTGCTTTAATTTGAAAAATATATTTTGTAGATATTTCGTGAAAATACCTAACAAGTGCGAAAGGAAAATTGGATAGGCCATTGTTTTTATATGGATAACAATTTCTTAAAACACATTCATTTTACACACTTAAAAAATAAAACCAAAATTGTGTTTCCTTTCACAAAAATACAGTTTATCGGCGTGCACTACGATGGGCTCAGATTTTTACTTTCAAACTATGAGAACATTTGTTCATCCCCTTTTCGCAAAATATGTTTAATGAAAACGTGCGGGTAACTATTTATAAGATTAATAAAATTTCTAAAATTACAGAAAAAAAAACAAGACTTTTATAGACGGGACAGTTATTAAAAGTGATTATTCTTTAGGTATTAAAAACTTTGCGTTTTTTCTACTTTCCGATAATATAGTTCCGCAGCGAGGCAAAACTTTGGGTATAATTTTTAACTGTCCACACATTTTCTTTTTATAATTTTAGAAGGAAAATATTATTTGTAGGTCAAGGGCATATAATAGGGTTGGGTGGGCTTATATTATTTCGAGGATAAAAATGCCGCATCCTTGACATCAAATGGCAAGAAAAAGACCCCAACACGGATGTCCTGTCTCAAACAAATATGTGCAGCGTCCCAGCCATTTTAATCAAAAGACGCCTCCGCTGGCTTGGGCACGTCAAGCGAATGCAACCTGGTCGCATACCTAAGGACGTGTTGTACAGCGAGATGGCGACAGGGAAAAGGTCAGTTGGACGGCCTCGTCTCAGATACTTAGACATATGCAAAAGAGACATGAAGGCGGCCAACATCAACATCTCCAATTGGGAGGACCTGGCGGAGAATCGATCCACATGGCGGGGCATCGTGAAGGAAGGATCACTTCGTGCCAAGGAGCTCTACAGGGCTGAATCAGCTGTAAAGAGAGCGCAGAGAAATGCTAGAAAACACTGCTCCGCCGCATTCAAAAGAGACATGCAAAAGAGACTGCCACGCGAGGATCGGTCTCACTAGCCACACTAAGAGCTGCAATCAGAAAATATACATCTATCGTCTCTTGTAGACGAAAAGATGCCATACAATATGTCAAATAACCATTGACCTACTAATCAAAGTCTTTTTTCAATAATTTAACTGAAAAAGGCCAAAGTTGGGCACTTGAACACAGTAATCCCGCCTTTGATTCATGCAGCTTCTCAATTCCTTAATTCCTTTACTAACTGACAAGATCATTGTGACAACACTAGTAAGACGAAACAGTGTGTAAAATTCATGACAACGTACCCCAACTCCCACTCAAAAACATTTCAAACAAATCAACGTTTTTGTCAGCATCTTATTTGCTATGGGTTAATAAACGATACCAAAGGAGCTGCGTGAAAGAAATAGTGTAACAATGTCTGTGGAAGCTGGAATCGAAAGACATGACAATAAGAGAAAAACGTTAAGGGTTAAATCGGTTCAATGAGATTATTGCATTTCATCTCCCCCCCCCCCTTTTGCCTGGACAATCATCGTATCTACAGTGAGCTTTTTGGATTAGGTGAGATTAAGCCAACACAAGCAATCTTACCAGATCTGCCGTAGTTTAAAATCAAGCCTTTACAGTTTGGACAAGAACTGGACCTTGTTTTTTTTTTTTTAATAATTTTATTTATTGACGAATTCGAAACCAAAACCAAAGCATATGCCAATATTCTTGTTATTTACCTTCAGTAACTCCTTTATGACTTAATATTTCAGCTGACAAATTTGAAAATGGTGACTCAGTGAATTCTCTAATGGGGCTTGAATATCTATCAAACTCCTAAATATATCACTTTAGTGATGTCGTAAATCTACACCCACCCCCCCACCCTCCAACCGCTCTGTCCTCCAAGCCTGGCCAAAGACAGGGATGGTACTGTTCGCATTCGGACGTTCCACGAATGACGTTGCAGTCACATGCCCCCCCCCCCCGACCCATGCTTGCCCAAGCCATCATCGTAGGTCATTAGGTCACCCAAAAGATGTGTGACGAGAATCTCGGGAAAGGACATCGAACATCTTGTAGTCCTAAATAACAGAGGAAGTCTAGCTTATAGAATGGACAGCATGGCTTCTTAGGGGCTAAAGGTTGGTCAGCATGGCGTCTTTGGGGCTAACGGTTGGTCAGCGTGGCGTCTTTGGGGCTAACGGTTGGTCAGCATGGCGTCTTTGGGGCTAACGGTTGGTCAGCATATCGTCTTTGGGGCTAACGATTGGTCAGCATGGCGTCTTTGGCGCTAACGGTTGGTCAGCATGGCGTCTTTGGGGCTAACGGTTGGTCAGCATAGCGTCTTTGGGGCTAACGGTTGGTTAGCATGGCGTCTTTGGGGCTAACGGTTGGTCAGCGTGGCGTCTTTGGGGCTAAACGGTTGGTCAGCGTGGCGTCTTTGGGGCTAACGGTTGGTTTAAGAACATGTGTACGATAGAAATTGTGCTTGAAAGAAAATTGTTTGAAAGAAAATTGTTTGAAAGAAAATTGTTTGAAAGAAAATTGTGTGAAAGAAAATTGTATGAAAGAAAATTGTTTGAGAGAAATTGTCAAAAATGTGTTTTCCGGATTCGAAAATCTATCAACTGACCATAATCACAGAACGTGGACAAAGACAGTGAAGAGTTTTAGATACCCGGACATGTAGTGAAACTTGTCAATGGTCAAAAAACCTCGGACACACGAAGACTCTGGCGCTGCTTGGCAAAGTCGAAACAACCTCTATGTCGAAGCTATTGAGCGGGCTAAATCTAGAATATCTGTTTATCTATAACTGATTCCCTGACCGAAATGTAATCACTACCAATCTGCATAGCAGCGACTTAAGTCTAGGACACGTTGGTATGGGATGTCTGTTTTGTCACTTTACATGGCGCTAGGGTTGTTGCAAGCCTGGTGGCAACGTATAGCTTTTTTTTTTAATACCAGAAGCTTATTCTTCTCTCTTTCTATACAAGTCAGATGGCTATGGATGAGAATTGGAAGGAATTTAATCAACTTTACTCTGAGGTTGCCAAGCAGTCTTGTCATGTTACATTATAGCCGGCCTCATAGACTGCCTAGCAGTGATGTTACGATACAGTATTGCCGGTGTCACAGACTGCCTAGCAGTGATGTTACGATACAGTATAGCCGGCCTCACAGACTGCCTAGCAGTGATGTTACGACACAATATTGCTGGTTTCACTGACTGCCTAGCAGCGATGTGTTCGATTCTTGCTACCCTATGGTAGATATTAAACAAATCCTCGCTCTTACCCTTTGACCTTTGACTCAGTGGGAATAAAAAAATTTAAATTTTGTTTAGTTCTTGTTTAACCTGTGTCCTTGTCGCTTTATTCCTGCTAATTTCTATCATGATCACATCAGTACTGTCTCCTTTTTCTGTTTTAATTCTGTCATTATACATTGCTGCAGTATCAAATGTTGTTGAATCCACCACCATATTATCAAATGTTGTAGTATCCACCACTTTATGGAAGTGACGGTTGGTAACCTTGCTCTATAGACTGAAAGGCTGGCAGTCTTGCTCTATAGACCACATGACGTCTGGTCCTGATGGATCCTAATTTCTGATAGTTTCTTTGGCTTCAAAAAAAAATCTACATAGAATTACCATTAAAATAAAATAGACCTAAAACGCGACTTTTTGAGACTCTTTGTGTGTTAAGACATGTTTTGGTACGTCTAGCATCATCAATAACAGCTAGAATCATCAATAACAGCTAGAATCATCAATAACAGCTAGAATCATCAATAACAGCTAGAATCATCAACAACAGCTAGAATCATCAATAACAGCTAGAATCATCAATAACAGCTAGAATCATCAAATATTCAATGTCTCTATCTTCCCCTCCCTCAACCCTCGCCTTGCCCCCCCCCCCCCCAACCCCCTCCATGTTGCGAAAACCAAACTAATGACTTTCCGGAGAAGAAAAAAGAATTCGAATGAAACAAGTCGCTTTGATGTCACAAACATCACGTGACCAGCCTGTCAAAGGTGACTGTGATGATAGGACTCACGTTTTAATATGTGACATGGAAGCGACAAAAGGGCTTCGGGCTCATCCAACGATGCGTTCATCATTGTCTCCATTCAGGGGATTACGAGGGATTATCCGAATCCCTCACAACACAATAATCTGAGTGTGAGGTTGACTTCCAATAAGCATGAGCCTACACCGAACCCATTCCTTGAAAACTGCGGAGTCTGTAAAAACAACAAAGACGTCTCATGACTTTAACTCCGAGATAGAACGTCCTCCAAAGAGTTCGGTAAAAATTGGAGGAGGAGAACTGCATCATGGATTCATGGAAGGGGGGGGGGTGAAAGGATGGGGTGGCGTGGTGGTGAGGGTGGAGTGTGGGGTGAATGTAGGTGGTGGGAATTTGGATGTTAATACTTCTTCAACAGCTATGATCCCCCGTAGTCCCGACTATAGTTCCTCTACTCCGAGGGACCAAGTTTACTCCTTAAAGCAACGAAATACGTCTCAAAGCGACAGTTAACAAAGCTATTCTCGAGATCTCAACCTTGTGCTCCACTGTTTGTTCATGATATATTTTGTTTTCTGTCAACGGATATATTTTTGTTTTTTAGAATATTTTGAAAATGTTGTCCCGGAGTTACCACAAGCTCCTACCAGGCCCCATGGATCGGCCGCAATCGTTAATAAACAAGACTTAAGTGGCGTCAAGCAATGACACTAAGTTGACTAAGTCGTTTGCGAAGGGAAGTTCACGTATGGACGACATGGTGTGTTCCTAAAGTTGAGAATGGTCACGTATGGACGACATAGTGTGTTCTTCAAGTTGAGAATGGTCACGTATGGACGACATGGTGTGTTCTTCGAGTTGAGAATGGCCTTTATTGTAATTTATGGGTGTTGGTGTCGGCACGGCCGTGCGAAGGAGGGAGGTGGAGTAAGCACTCACCTCAGGTGCTGACATCGGGGGGCGTCAAAATCATCCTCGGATGGGACCTTTATAGTGAATTAAACGATAAAATGACAAAGATACGGGACACCTTCATCTTTTTTTTTTTTTTTAATTTTACTGATCCGCCAAGGGGGTCAATTTTTGTCTATATAATGGTGGGCGTCATTTTCAGACGTTCGCTCTGCCATGGGTTCTGATTTTCTTCTAGACAGGGAGCGGGTCTAAGGACAGGAGTGGGGAGGAAGTGGAAATTAAAAGGAAAAATAAATTACACTAATGAACTTTATAATCTAGTGCTCCGCAACCTTTTTCCTCCTACGGCACACCTAGACCTTCCCCAGAATTTTGCGGCACAACAAGACCCTCCCCAGAATTTCGCGGCACACCTAGACCGAGCCGAGAATTTCGCGACAGAATTTTATTGCAGAAAATGGCTTCGGATCCTGTTCTATTGACCGAATATCTAGAAAAATCTAATGTTCTCATCTTCTTTGTGATGGTAACGGGTCTTTGTGATGGGATGGGTCTTTGTGATGGTACCTGATAATTGTGATGGTACCGGGTTTTTGTGGTGGCACCGGGTTTTTGTTATGGCGCCGGGTTTTTTTGTGATGGTACCAAGTGATGATGTTATTTGGTGTGTTTCCTTAAATTCTTTGGCGTGACTGGTGTTTTCCAAAAGTCGAAATTTTTGTTTGATCCAGTTTCAATTGTCGGAGTCTGGTAAAAATTGTCCTCTGATCTTAATTAATTTTTTTTTAACGAATTGAATAGAACAATCGAGGCAACCATACATGCAATTTAGGCAGCAGCGGTGGTCATCTTAGAGGAGCCTGTGTTGGTCAGTCAGGCAAAGACTGAATATAACGATTTCCACACACTCATATTGGAGCTAGAGCCTTATAATCTTGCCCTTTTGTCGTTACATCAAACCATCTTTTGAAAATTTTTGAATCCACATCAGACCCATCCATGCGGACATTAACACAATTAAATCTTTGAATGCCGTAAGTTTGGAAGCGGATACCTGTGATCTATGCTCACTTTTTGATTGCCTCATCAATCTGGAGTGAGGCAGAGTTTTTTTGTTTTTTGTTTTTCTCATTTGTTTAAGTTTAACATTATCAGGCAGAAGTATTTCAATGGCATGATTTACGTACAAGCTGGTTTAATAAAGGTTTTACAGTAGTGTGCTTTTCTTACATGTAATTTAACTGTACGATACGTTAACTAGCTTTTGAAACTATGACAGGGGCACTATATGACCGGGGCACTATATGATTGGGGCACTATATGATTGGGGCACTAAATGACAGGGACACTATATGACGGGGCACTATATGACAGGAGTACTATATGATAGCGGCACTTTATGACAAGGGAAGTATTTTTGAAGCCGCTTAAAATTTTGAATTTAAAAAAACCGCTTAGAAAAATGATTACCTTTAATTTGTAAGCAACATTTTGTTTTAAAAAAAATAGATAATGAATCAGTTTGAATGTTTGAATTTCCTCGTTACATTTGTGTGTGCTCATAGTCTGTGATGTTTGCCTAGGGAAGTAGCTTGGTAGTAGGGCTAGTCACTGTTCCACTTATCAATACCATTTTATTGAAACTACAGCTCTCAATGAGCACGACGAGCTTTATTCTCTTCATCCAATTATGCCGCGCGACACCTGGCATCATCTCGCGGCACACCTGGCAGCGTCTCGCGGCACACCTGGCAGCATCTCGCGGCACACCTTTAAGCCTCTTCGCGGCACACCTGGCAGCGTCTTGCGGCACACCTGGTAGCGTCTAGCGGCACACCTGGCAGCATCTGTGCCGCGGCAGACCGGTCGCGGAGCTCTTCTTTATACAGCCGCATGGAATGTTAGGTAGCAGGGCGTGGCATTAAACAGGAAGTGAGTAGCAAGACGTTGTTCGTTTCTTTTGCAACGTTTGACCAAGTTTTCTTCAAACTTTACTATTTTTTAATTTAAAAAAGTAAAGGTTCGTTAATGTAAGGCCATAGATCAATAACTGCACTGACTAAAGCCTCATTTCGATATTTACGATATTTTCACGCAGATGCTTGCTTCTGCTCTTAAAGGGTACCCTGGACATTAATTAGGTTAGGTTACATCCCAATGAGCGCTAACTCCATCGGACCAAAGACTCGAACGGGACGAATTATGCCAGCTTTTATCCTATTCGATTTCGGGGTCTTTTAGCTCCAGCCCCCTGGACAAATATGGCGTCTTTTGTGGCCGTCTGCTCCGGTCGACCAGATGACCATTAGTTGTGTTGATATGATTCGTTAACCTCCTGGCCTGTCCGGGACATAACTCAACTTCCTCGCACCTTTAGCATGTGTCTAGGTGTCTGGCCCTTCATGTACATATATTAATTGGATACTGACACCCAGCCTGAGCAGTTAGATGAAAAGGGGAACATTTGAAATATCACACTGCCCTATGACATATTCCCGTGAAGATTGAAATAAACCTGTACAGATTGAAACATGCCTGTAGAGATTGAAATATACTATACATATTGAAATATACAAGTACAGATTGAAATATACCAGTACAGATTGAAATATACCTGTAAAGATTAACATATTGGCATCTACTAATATTGACTGCACTAAGAGATCAGGCTTAGTGGCTGAAATAGTACGTCTGAATTACGACGAAAATAAGTATACCTTAAGCTGGGCCAATAGACCTACAGCTGAGACAATAGACTTACAGATGAACCACTAGACTTACAGCTGGGTCTCTAGACCTATAGTTGGGCCACTAGACCTACTTCTGGGCCACTAAACCCACAGCAGGGCCAGTAGACCTACAGATGTGCCAATAAACTTACAGCTGGGCCACTAGACCTACAGCTGGGCCAATAGACCTAAAGCTGGGCCACTATACCCACAGCTGGGCCAATAGACCTACAGCTGGGCCAATAGACTTACAGCTGTGTCTCTAGACCTATAGTTGGGCCACTAGACCAACTTCTGGGCCACTAAACCCACAGCCGGGCCAGTAGACCTACAGATGTGCCAATAAACTTACAGCTGGGCCACTAGACCTACAGCTGGGCCAATAGACTTAAAGCTGGGCCACTAGACCCACAGCTCGTCCATTCGCCTTGTGGGGGTGGTGGTTGAATCAAACAATGCGGTGAGTGCACACCAAGCCTCTCACTTGACTGATTGGAAACGGCTGTAGACTCGCCATTACAACATACTTTCTTTCATACCTAGATGAGTGTATTGATTGATGATCTACATAATCTATTCATGGATGTTAATAAATTCCCGGTTCCGCTACAGGCCAAGGTTCAACAGTTTTATAGTATCGTAGTTGAACATTTCTATTATAGACACATTTTTTTCTCTCTCAACCTCTGTGTGTTCCTACCCCCCCCCCCCCCCAAACCCCACACTTTTTTCTCCACACTGCTGAAACGACCGCATCCGGAGTTAAGAGCAATCTAACCTTGAACCGAAATCTCCCAGATGGTGTACACCTGATGTGAGGCACTGGATCACTTGCGCAACTCGCCTTAGATTTGTATTCACCCTCGACTGGCCGCTTGACCATCTTAAACTCATACATTTGAGTGGCCCTAATTTGGGCCTCAGCTATTGACCGGGGGACGTCTCCAAAATGACCACCCGGTCAGTGTGCTGGGTGGAGTGGCCAGTTTTGTTTCGCTTTTTCTTGGTGACATTTTGGGGGCAGGGGGTCAGTATACCATCGGGTAGGGGGTCAGTATACCATAGGGTAAGGGGTCAGTATACCATCGATAGGGAGTCAGAATACCATCGGGCAGAGGGTCAGTATTCGGGTAGGGAGTCAGTATACGATCGGGCAGGGGGTCAGTATACTATCGGGTAGGGGGTCAGTATACCATCGGGCAGGGGGTCAGTATACCATCGAGTAGGGAGTCAGTATACCATCGGGCAGAGGGTCAGTATACCATCGGAGAGGGGGTCAGTATACCATAGGGCAGGGGGTCAGTATACCATCGAGTAGGGAGTCAGTATACCATCGGGCAGAGGGTCAGTATTCGGGTAGGGGGTCAGTATACCATCGGGCAGGGGGTCATTATACCATCGGGTAGGGAGTCAGTATACCATCGGGCAGGGGGTCAGTATACCATCTGGTAGGGGGTCAGTATACCATCGGGCAGGGGGTCAGTATACCATCGGGTAGGGAGTCAGTATACCATCGGGTAGGGGGTCAGTATACCATAAGGCAGTGGCTCAGGATACCCTCAGGCAGGGTCGGATCCAGAAAAAAAAGCACAGGAGGGTCACATCAGCTCCAAAAAAATATATATATCCCATATCGTTAATTATTTTGATATATACATGGTTAAATTTGTAAATGTTCTTGGATCAATTTTTTTAACTTGACATGGACGATGTCAGTCTGTTTATTGACATGGACGATGTCAGTCTGTTTATTGACATGGACGATGTCAGTCTGTTTATTGACATGGACGATGTCGGTCTGTTTATTGACATGGTCGATGTCAGTCTGTTTATTGAGATGGACGATGTCGGTCTGTTTATTGACATGGTCGATGTCAGTCTGTTTATTGACATGGACGATGTCAGTCTGTTTATTGACATGGACGATGTCGGTCTGTTTATTGACATGCACGATGTCGGTCTGTTTATTGACATGGACGATGTCAGTCAGTTTATTGACATGGACGATGTCGGTCTGTTTATTGACATGGACGATGTCGGTCTGTTTATTGACATGGACGATGTCAGTCTGTTTATTGACGTGGACGATGTCGGTCAGTTTATTGACATGGTCGATGTCAGTCTTTCCCTCTCTACACGTTTTGTTTGTGCTGGACTTCTAAAAAGTTATTTTTGAATCAATTTTGCAACGTTTGAGAGAATCAACAATCGACAAACAGCTTAGTCTTGCGAGACGTTGTTATCTTGGAAAATTGCCCGATTATCCACACACACACACACACACACACACAATTACAAAAGGCATTAAATAGTGAAAGATATTTTACACACCTCCAGCACCAAATGGAGAGAAAATCGACGCATTCCAGACTACTAATTTAAGCCTTTATAAAGGTAATTTAAGCCTTCATAAAGGTAATTTAAGATTTTATAAAGGTAATTTAAGCCTTTATAAAGGTAATTTAATGACTTTATAAAGCTAATTCAAGCATTTATAAAGATAATTTAAGCCTTTATGGAGGTAATTTAAGCCTTTATAAAGGTAATTTAAGGGGGGGGGGTGGAATGGGACACGACAGCTTTGAAGAGGGAACTGAATATAAAAAGAGCATATTTATATATTAAAATTATTGCACCACGAAAAAAAAAACTAATTTGAGAACCACTGGTGTAGTCACACTTATTTACTCAAACGGATTCAAGATAAAGTAAGGAAATGGAAACTTTTTTTAATATGCAATGTGCATTTCAAACAGTGCCCTTACTCAAACTGGCTTTACTCAAACAGTGCCCTTATTCAAACAGTGTCTTAATTCAGACAATGCCCTCACTCAGACAGTGCCCTCACTCAAACAGTGCCCTCACTCAAACAGTGCCCTCTATTCATTATGGTACATATTTATTGAAATGCTACTTTAAAGGGTTTATTTTGGATCTTGTTTTGTGGGTCCTCGTGATTTTTTTCCCGTTGGTCCACAGTTCTGGTTGTGTCGGTCGGACCAACTTACACCACTTTTGGGGTGGGGGTGGGGGGAGAGTGGACACTCCCAGGTCTAATTACTCCGACTATTTGGAGCAAATCTTGACCAGTGGGCCCGCTCCCTTCAACGCTGTGTCAGCCCCATTAATACGGAGCCACCCACATGGGGTTTTAAGGTGCCCCCCTTGGACGCTGCTGCCAGTAATGGCTTCCTGGCAATGCCGTCCACGAAAGACCGGGAGTTGGCCAGAAAATTGGCTAAATTTGTAGACCGTAACGATCATTTCATCACGGACTTTTCGCCCATGTTTCTTTGGCCAAACTGGCGCAGAGTTGCCAGAGTGGAACTTCGGCGTAGGGTAATCACTTTTTCGGCTCCGATATGAGATGTAATATTCCGACTTCATGTGCGGATGCATATAGCCGCTAAGGAGTGACATACTGCTATGTGTGACATACTTCTATGTGTGACATACTGCTGTGAGTGACCTACTGCTGTTAGTGACAACTACAAAGGAATTGAATAATTAATAAGACTTAAACAACAGTAACTGTCAGACAATATCACTCTTCTGGTTTTCAATATCATTACTTAGTATCCATAGTACGTCTCCCAGACGTGATTGTCAGCTGAATCCCACCCCCCCCAAACCACCACTCCCCACGAACAAAAAAAATCCCACGGGAAGACTTCAGGCAACTGAACTTGTATGGTTGATTTTAAATTATGAAAAATATGTGTATGGCCTTTTGTGCGTTAAAATTATCAAAAAAATCGGAAATAATCTTTAATGAGAAAATGTTGTTGGACCATGTTATGTGGCCATGTTGTTGGACCATGTTATGTGACAATGTTGTTGGATCATGTTATGAGGACATGTTGTTGGACCATGTTATGTGGTCATGTTGTTGGACCATGTTATGTGGCCATGTTGTTGGGCCATGTTATGTGGCCATGTTGTTGGACCATGTTATGTGACAATGTTGTTGGACCATGTTATGTGGCCATGTTGTTTGACCATGTTATGTGACAATGTTGTTGGAACATGTTATGTGGCAATGTTGTTGGACCATGTTATGTGGCAATGTTGTTGGTTCATTTTATGTGGCCATGTTGTTGGATAATGCTATATGGCCATGTTGTTGGACCATGTTATATGGCAATGTTGTTGGACCATGTTATGTGGCAATGTTGTTGGACCATGTTATGTGGCAATGTTGTTGGACCATGTTATGTGGCCATGTTGTTGGACCATGTTATGTGGCCATGTTGTTGGACCATGTTATGTGGCCACGTTGTTGGACCATGTTATGTGGCCATGTTGTTGGACCATGTTATGTGGCCATGTTGTTGGACCATGTTATGTGACAATGTTGTTGGACCATGTTATGTGGCCATGTTGTTGGACCATGTTATGTGGTAATGTTGTTGGTTCATTTTATGTGACCATGTTGTTGGATAATGCTATGTGGCAGTGTTGTTGGACCATGTTATATGGCCATGTTGTTGGACCATGTTATGTGGCAATGTTGTTGGACCATGCTATATGGCCATGTTGTTGGACCATGCTATATGGCCATGTTGTTGGACCATGTTATATGGCCACGTTGTTGGACCATGTTATATGGCCATGTTGTTGGACCATGTTATGTGGCAATGTTGTTGGACCATGCTATATGGCCATGTTGTTGGACCATGCTATGTGGCCATGTTGTGTGTATAAAGAAATCTATTAAATAATCAAAAGTTGCTTAACTATAGGGACGCACATCTATTTAATCGATATAAATTTTATTGAGCATTCCACCTATGACTATCAGCTGTATTTTTCGTTTCAGACCATTCTCATCCACAATCCTAATCCACAATCCCGTTCCGAAAATCCTCATCCACCACGTTCGATTTCTTAAGGGAAGGAAAGAAAGCAGCTTTCTCCAATCTCAACACATCGCTGACCTAGTAGATCATTGCAGGGAACAAACCAGACATCACTGATTATATCGGACGTTAGAAGGGAAAAAAGCACTCCTGTGAAATCCATTGTCTAGCAATCATCTGAATTCAGAAGGACAGCCAAATCACAGGACACACGCCGCGGGAGACACGACTCAGTAGAACAGAGACAAAACACATAGGAAGACTTTTCTTCAAGTCCATTTAGACACCAGAACTTGAAGTATATACCATAATGGAAGCACACGTTTTGGGTGTTGTCATCGTACTCATCTGCGCATGCGCAACGTTCGCCGCGCCGGCAAACAGCAGGCGCGAGGACCTCTCCCACCTGGTCACGCTCCTGGGGAAGCTGAAGAGCATCGAGAGGAACCAACAGACCCGGGCGGCATCGAGTATAAACAGTGTCAGGGGCGCGTCCGATTTCCAGGAATCTGCGGACTCGGAACCGGCCAGCGCCCAGGACGCGGATGCGCTCCCCAAGGGATTCGCCGTCAGGCCCAACGGCCCGGTCAACAAGAGGCAGGGCGGCTGGTCCTACGACTACGGCCTGGGAGGAGGCAGGTTCGGCAAGAGGAACTACGGCGATTACGGTATCGGCGGCGGCAGATTCGGCCGGGATGTCGATCACGTGGACCTGTCCGACACCAACGACGCAGACTTTTTGTCATAGGGCGCGCGCTGTCGTTGGGATCAGCGGCGCAGAAGAAGGCGTGGCTCGTGTGGTTTGATCCAATCAAAGGAATTGTTCGAGAATAATAAATAAAACAAGGTTTAGAATTTTGGGGATAGCGTTGTATTATTGAGTTGTGTTTGTTTGTTGGTGACGTTTATTTATGTGTGTGTGTTTGCATGTGTGTGTGTGTGTGTGTGTGTGTGTTTGTGTTCACGCGAGCGTGCGTGTTTTAAAATCACTCAACCGTGCCTAACATGCCTTTGGATCCATTGCAAGGTTACATTGTGTAATTTAGCCACAACTAATCATTTACATTTTCCTGCCAAAGACAATAAAGGAATCGAACAAGTTGAGGCGACAACAATTGACACGTTTGCGTCTATTGCCTCCTGCCTTCCAACCCTTCCAGTTCATAACACCATCGCTGAGTAGCCCTTGCAACCAGTGAAATATCCCCTTTAAAACCATGCACACTTACATCGCGAACACCTCCAAAACATAGGAGCCAGAATGATCAACAAATTGATCGTGGACCCTCAAAATATAGAAGAAGAATAGCGTTTTTTTTTTAAATTTAAAAATAAAACATCTATAGTTTTAAAAATTACTATATTCTTTAGAAGCCAAGATATTGTGACACAAAAGAAAGGTATTCAAATTATTATTATTATTACTTTTAACACGTGGCTGCTATAGCTATGCGCCGTTAACAAGCACGCACGAACACGTTCAGTGGAAACTACTTTCAATACCGTGTACTATATAGTTTGGGGGCATACTGTATACAATTGAAAATTAATTTTAAAAATAATAAAAATGTATCGAAATTTCCATAGCATTCCACAGAGTAGGTGCCCGGCAAGGTAAGGAATCGGTTGAATTTATGTGCTTACTTGTACAATACTTTAGAGGCTTAGAAAGTAGTCTGCTTGAATGAAAATTTATAATTAACTTTCCTGTTCAAATGACATTATTTGCTGGCAAAATGTACTTTTCATTCGCAAACTACTGTGGCTATTTGTAAAAAAAACAAAAAGAATAAAAAAAAAAAAAAATAGTAAGTCTATTAAAGGTTTGGCCTGTCTGTAGAGTCAAAGGGAAGGCAATTAATTCGTACATAAGAATTCATTCATAATTTTACATTGTTCAAACCATGAATTGAAAATGTTAATAAAAGGAAAGATCGAAAGAATTCTAAAAACATTTGGCATACCCTCTTATACTCAAGGAGAACGGTGATTTGGTCTTGGAAGACTCCGAAACCACAAGGCCCCAGCTAGATGTCGTTTTGGACTTTAAGCTGGATCCCAATCAGCAGATCCCAGGAAGAAGTCGTTATGGACTTTAAGCTGGATCCCAATCATCAGATCCCAAGCTAGATGTCGTTATGCACTTTAAACTGGATCCCAATCAGCAGATCCCCAGGTAGAAGTCGTTATGGACGATAAGCTGGATCCCAATCAGCAGATCCCCAGCTAGAAGTCGTTATGGACTTTAAACTGGATCCCAATCAGCAGATCCCCAGCTAGAAGTCGTTATGGACTTTAAGCTGGATCCCAATCAGCAGATCCCCAGGTAGAAGTCGTTATGGACTTTAAGCTGGATCCCAATCAGCAGATCCCCAGCTAGAAGTCGTTATGGACTTTAAGCTGGATCCCAATCATCAGATCCCCAGCTAGATGTCGTTATGGACGATAAGCTGGATCCCAATCAGCAGATCCCCAGCTAGAAGTCGTTATGGACGATAAGCTGGATCCCAATCAGCAGATCCCCAGCTAGAAGTCGTTATGGACGTTAAGCTGGATCCCAATCAGCAGATCCCCAGCTAGAAGTCGTTATGGGCGATAAGGTGGGTCCCAATCAGCAGATCCCCAGCTAGAAGTCGTTATGGACGATAAGCTGGATCCCAATCAGCAGATCCCCAGCTAGAAGTCGTTATGGGCGATAAGCTGGGTCCCAATCAGCAGATCCCCAGCTAGAAGTCGTTATGGCCGATAAGCTGGGTCCCAATCAGCAGATCCCCAGCTAGAAGTCGTTATGGACGATAAGCTGGATCCCAATCAGCAGATCCCCAGCTAGAAGTCGTTATGGCCGATAAGCTGGATCCCAATCAGCAGATCCCCAGCTAGAAGTCGTTATGGACGATAAGCTGGATCCCAATCAGCAGATCCCCAGCTAGAAGTCGTTATGGACGATAAGCTGGATCCCAATCAGCAGATCCCCAGCTCTCGCGCGGGGAAACCCTTGGGGGTCCGTGAAATGGTTTGTTTAAACGCGTCTTTGAGATGCATTGCCTTTGCTATTTTGTGATGTGCATGTAACAAAGGTTATTCTAAGTGAAGGGGGCTTCTACCCTTAATCTGACGAGCAAAGGGGCCGTTGAACGAAAAAGACGAGGAACACCGCATACAAGTTTGAACTCTGAACTTAAAAATTATTCAAAATTTGCAAATCAAGTCCTCTAAAACAAAACAAGAAAACAACAACAAAAAAACACCAAAAAAAAAAACAACATGATTCGTGTTTCTGTCGGACGTCAGAGGTCGTATGTAATTGCCGCTGACTCGTATCGCAACAGCGACCTGTTCATCAAAAACTGTTTGGAGCCAATGACATCGCAGTGCTTTAAATAGTAACAAAACAGTTATATGTGTTCAACTGATGACGTGTAAGTCATCTACACCTGTCTCTACTTATAATTATCTGGGTTATCGGTTCTCAATATGTGGGTCGCGACCCCTTTGGGGGTCGAACGACCCTTTTACAGGGGTCGCCTAAGACCATCTGAAAACATATATGCTCCACAACATGAGGACTGTATTAAAGGGTCGCGGCATTAGGAAGGTTGAGAACCACTGGTCTAGGTCATGACTCACCACTGCCCAATTGAAACGCCGACTGTGTGAGTTAGTGTTGTGATGATGATATGAGACTACAATGGTGTTCACTCACCCAGCGAAAGTGCGACTGAACATTACCCCCCCCCCCCCAACCCGGAGCTACTGTAAAAGCATGGACTGCTGTAAAAACATGGACTGCTGAAAAACATGGACTGCTGTAAAAACATGGACTGCTGTAAAAACATGGACTGCTGTAAAAACATGGACTGCTGTAAAAACATGGACTGCTGTAAAAACATGGACTGCTGTAAAAACATGGACTGCTGTAAAAACATGGACTGCTGTAAAAACATGGACTGCTGTAAAAACATGGACTGCTGTAAAAACATGGACTGCTGTAAAAACATGGACTGCTGTAAAAACATGGACTGCTGTAAAAACATGGACTGCTGTAAAAACATGGACTGCTGTAAAAACATGGACTGCTGTAAAAACATGGACTGCTGTAAAAACATGGACTGCTGTAAAAACATGGACTGCTGTAAAAACATGGACTGCTGTAAAAACATGGACTGCTGTAAAAATAAAACGAACTTTTTAGTTATTTAAAATTCTTATATGGCTTTAAATTTGTAAAAGATTTTAAAATACAGAGACGAAATATTTTTTTAAATTTTATTTTAGGATTTTTAGAACCCTTGTCTTAAATGCAACACCATCCCTGTCCACTGGTTCCCGACATTCACACAATAGTATTGCACTTCACTCACTCTCCAGCTCCAGTGGCGTATCTAGGGTTGATTTACATTCTATAAATCAATGTTTGTGATGGGACTCCCTTTTGGAGCAGCATAAAGTTAACTTACGCCACTGCCCCCCCCCCACGCTCACCACGCTCACCACGCTGACACAACACACAACAAACCAATCGTTTCAAATACAATAACATGAAACATTGTGATCCAACACACAACAAACCAATCGTTTCAAATACAATAACATTAAACATTGTGATCCAACACACAACAAACCAATCGTTTCTAATACAATAACATTAAACATTGTGATCCAACACACAACAAACCAATCGTTTCTAATACAATAACATTAAACATTGTGATCCAACACACAACAAACCAATCGTTTCTAATACAATAACATTAAACATTGTGATCCGTATCTGACCGTGGAATCTCATGACGCGTCCCTCGCGGTGACGATCTGCCAAAGATATAGTCAGGGCTTATCTCGTGCAATGGTCGAGGGGATTCCTGCTCTGTTGGGGGGGGGCGGCGGGGGCGGTGTGGGGGGAGGTGATAGGGCTGTTATCCTATGTAGAAGATGACAAGGATCCAGCAGCAGTTTAATTACACCAGATCTGCGGAGTCCTGGAACCGGAGTAAAATATTGAATGGCTTCGTCTTAATACACGTAGAGACGAGGACAACTGATTTCGTCTTAGCCATCGAGAGAGACGGGGAGATGTGCTTTTGTCCGCCTTGTCAGCAATGCGTGACATTGTCTACAACTAACACTGTGTGAAATTGTCTGCAACTAACACTGGGTGACATTGTCTACAACTAACACTGGGTTTCATTGTCTACAACTAACACTGGGTTTCATTGTCTACAACTAACACTGGGTTTCATTATGTACAACTAACACTGGGTTTCATTGTCTACAACTAACACTGGGTTTCATTGTCTACAACTAACACTGGTTTCATTGTCTACAACTAACACTGGTTTCATATTGTCCACAACTAACACTGGGTTTCATTGTCTACAACTAACACTGGGTTACATTGTCTGCAACTAACACTGGGTTTCATTGTCTACAACTAACACTGGGTGACATTGTCTGCAACTAACAATGCGTGACATTGTCTACAACTAACAATGCGTGACATTGTCTACAACTAACACTGGGTGACATTGTCTACAACTAACACTGGGTTTCATTGTCTACAACTAACACTGGGTGACATTGTCTGCAACTAACACTGGGTTTCATTGTCTACAACTAACACTGGGTTTCATTGTCTACAACTAACACTGGGTTACATTGTCTGCAACTAACACTGGGTTTCATTGTCTACAACTAACACTGGGTTTCATTGTCTACAACTAACACTGGGTTTCATTGTCTACAACTAACACTGGGTTACATTGTCTGCAACTAACACTGGGTTTCATTGTCTACAACTAACACTGTGTGACATTGTGTACAACTATCACTGGGGTTCATTGTCTACAACTAACACTGGGTTACATTGTCTGCAACTAACACTGTGTGACATTGTCTGCAAATAACACTGGGTTTCATTGTCTACAACTAACACTGGGTTTCATTGTCTACAACTAACACTGGGTGTCAATGTCTACAACTAACACTGGGTGACATTGTCTACAACTAACACTGGGTGTCATTGTCTACAACTAACACTGGGTTTCATTGTCTACAACTAACACTGGGTTACATTGTCTGCAACTAACACTGGGTTTCATTGTCTACAACTAACACTGTGTGACATTGTCTGCAACTAACACTAGGTGACATTGTGTACAACTATCAATGGGGTTCATTGTCTACAACTAACACTGGGTTACATTGTCTGCAACTAACACTGGGTGACATTGTCTACAACTAACACTGGGTGACATTGTCTACAACTAACACTGGGTTTCATTGTCTACAACTAACACTGGGTTTCATTGTCTACAACTAACACTGGGTTACATTGTCTGCAACTAACACTGGGTTTCATTGTCTACAACTAACACTGTGTGACATTGTCTGCAACTAACACTAGGTGACATTGTGTACAACTATCACTGGGGTTCATTGTCTACAACTAACACTGGGTTACATTGTCTGCAACTAACACTGTGTGACATTGTCTACAACTAACACTGGGTTTCATTGTCTACAACTAACACTGGGTGTCATTGTCTACAACTAACACTGGGTGACATTGTCTACAACTAACACTGGGTTTCATTGTCTACAACTAACACTGGGTGTCAATGTCTACAACTAACACTGGGTGTCAATGTCTACAACTAACACTGGGTGACATTGTCTACAACTAACACTGGGTGTCAATGTCTACAACTAACACTGGGTGACATTGTCTACAACTAACACTGGGTTTCATTGTCTACAACTAACACTGGGTGTCAATGTCTACAACTAACACTGGGTGTCAATGTCTACAACTAACACTGGGTGACATTGTCTACAACTAACACTGGGTGTCATTGTCTACAACTAACACTGGGTGTCATTGTCTACAACTAACACTGAGTGTCATTGTGTACAACTAACAAGGGTATTATTTTCTACAACTAACCCTAAATACATAATTAGCTCTGCCCTGCAATTTGTGTAACATGAGTTATATGACAGACATGATCAACTTTTGTTCATTATAATAAAGTTTGTGTAAATTATGATACATATCATGGGAGCCAAAGCTATGGTGTGTTTATCTATTTTAGGGTAGCTTTGTCGACGGGGCCATGTGGTGTGAATAGATTTTTTTGTTGCGCCATGTGGTATGTGTGGATTTATTCTTTCTGGTGCCCCATGTGGAATGAGTGGATCCACTTTTTTATTGGTGCTCAATGTGTTGTTTTCAAACAGCTTACGTTAGTTACCTCATATGTGACCTTCTCCTTCTCTATTCGATAAATGGGAGAAAACAAGGGAAGTTTAAGCTTCATGTTATGATTTAGTGAGTTACCTCCAGTAGCCAACATTTTGATCAACCTCCTCCTGACCAGTCAAAGGCGCACCGTGAAATCGCGGACAGAAGGCTCCGCTCAGTGCTCAAGCGAGAACTTAACACCAGAGGCGTAGCGTAGGGGGGGGGGGCAGGGGATACAGATGTACCCGCGCGCCAGCTATTTAGGAACGTGCCAATATGTGTAGCATATTCTCCGCTCTTAGCAAGAGGCGCTTCGCTGGTTAGGCCATGTAAGGAGAATGGAGGAAGGCCGCATTCCAAAGATGCTGCTGTATGGAGAGTTGGCAGAAGGGTCAAGACTTATTGGACGGCCACACCTGAGATACATGGACGTTTGCAAAAAGAGCATGAAGGAAGCCAACATTGAAGTCAACAAATGGGAGATCATTGCCGAACAACGTTCCAGCTGGCGAACGGCAGTATACGAGGGAGTGAAAAAGGCAGAAGATGTGCGGAACGTAGCCCTTGCAACAAAAAGAACAGCACGGAAGGCCAAAATTAACCAGGAATTTACATTCTCCTGCGTGAAATGCAGTCGAGATTGTCACTCCAGGATTGGCCTAGTGAGTCACTCGTCGAAGTGTAGGACTTCAATATAGCTACTCCATCGTCTCGCGAAGACGGAAGGATGCCATATATTTATATTTGTGGTGGTTGAGTTCGAATACGTTTGGTGGGTTTTTGGTTGTGTTTTATAAATATATATATATTCTTTATACTTTTTCACTTAGTTTGGGGGGGGGGGGGGGTGAATCCTTTTTGGATGGAATATACGAAATTTCTGGAGCCATGCCAAGACCGAGTTACATTAGGATTTGCGTAGTAGCGACGTTCCAATGTACTTGGAGCAAAACATCATGCTTTATTCACGTGTATGCAGGTGGTCAAGGATTTCTGGGGGTCAAGGATGTCAGGTGGTCAAGGATTTCTGAGGGGTCAAGGATGTCAGGTGGTCAAGGATTTCTGGGGGGTCAAGGGTGTCAGGTGGTCCAGGATTTCTGGGGGGTCAAGGATGTCAGGTGGTCAAAGATTTCTGGGGGGGTCAAGGATTTCTGGGGGGTCAAGGATTTCACGTGGTCAAGGATGTCAGACCATCAAGGATTTCTGGTGGTCAAGGATTTCATGTAGTCAAGATGTCAGGTGGTCAAGGATTTCTGGGGGGTCAAGGATGTCAGATGGTCAAGGATGTCAGGTGGTCAAGGATGTCAGATCATCAAGGATTTATGGTGGTCAAGGATTTCAGGTAGTAAAGGATTTCAGAGCATCAAGGATGTCAGGTGGTCAACGATGTCAGGTGGTCAAGGATGTGAGGCCGTCAAGAATTTCTGCTGGTCAATGATTTCAGGTGGTCAATGATGTCAGATGGTCAAGGATGTCAGATGGTCAATGATGTCAGGTGGTCAATGATGTCAGTTGGTCAATGATGTCATATGGTCAATGATGTCAGTTGGTCAAGGATGTCAGGCCGCCAAGGAGGACAAACAAATGAGTATTCAAAACGATTTTTTTCTTTTGCGGTAGAAAATATTCAACAACTACAGTGTAAGGAATTAAAAGTGTGGAGCCTCAAACACAATGTCTGACACACTTGACACATTGTCTGACACACTTGAAACATTTCCGACACACTTGACACATTGTCTGACACACTTGACACATTGTCTGACACACTTGACACATTGTCTGAAACACACACACACACACAGACAAATAAAATAATGATAAATAGAACTATTTTGGAGTGGGGGTGAATTTAAAATAAAACAAAAAACAAGTCAATTTTTTTTCCAAAATGTTCAAACGTGGCACGGCTGACCCGCTTTCCTTATCAGTCCCTGGAGAGCGGACGAAGTCATCTGTCGGCGTTAACAAAACAACCTAGCACAGTAAACAGTGAGACAACCCAGCAGAGTACAAGGGCGAGACAGGCGTTGTACACGACCTGGTAGAGACAGTACTGCAGTAATCCTTGAACTAAGCGAGTACCAAGCAGGTGAATTAAACGACTGCACGTACAGCCGACTAGATCGGGGTGGTAAGTCGGAAGTTTTTTTTTTTTTTTTTGTTATATAATCTGGGTCGCGGGGGCGTCATTCTATTTTCGGGCAAATGTCACCCTCTCCCTCCACCTGTGAAAATCTGTCACAAATCTCAGACCCCCCCCCCTCACTACCATCCTCCATTATGAACCGAAAAAAAGGTTTTAAAAAATGTACACGTAAATAAAATGTAATCTAACCCATGTTTCCCTATTTAACTATTTTATTTATTTTAAAATAGTGACACCATCTGACAGAATGCAGCCATCACAACTGACAGTTCATCAATAATGTCAATTTCATATTTTATATGTATGATTTTTTTTTAATGTAATGTCTGACTTCACACAATGTCTTAACCCCCACCCACCCCCATCCCAAATCCCCAGTGTCACAAATTGTCACACGTTCTTAGATCTCCCCTCTAGTCTTCGGCGCGTGACGTACTTAATGGATGCCCCCCCCCCCCCCCCAAGTTAGAATTCCGTGACGCGTCAAAAAAAATTTTTCAAACTGAAAAGCCGGCTCAACAGAATTTTCAAAAATACCTTTTTTTCCCCCTTCGTTGACTCTTTTGTTCGCTTTATTTATTTTCAAATGAAATAATTGAATTCATTTTTCTGTCTGGAACTAACGTTAAGAGATATTAACAATTGAAAAAGCGTTGCATTTTCAGTAAAATGCGACTGCGACTCGATGATTTTCCAATTTTTGTTTTGTTTTTAACCATCCTATGTTTTGGCAAGTTTAGGAAAGCGTTACATCTTTAATGATAGGTTGTGTCCCCTTTATATTTCTTTACTTTAAAGTAGTTCTCAATACATTCTCTACTTTTTGGATGGGTAATACGTTTTAGGAAATAAATATTTTCGAATCGCCACAGAAAATACATTTGAATTATCAGCTATAGTCCTAAAACAAACACTAAAACAAAGTGAGCGTTACTGTGTGGGGGGTCATCAAATCTATTGAACAAACGATAACATCTCTTTACTATGTGTGTGTGGGGGGTCATCAAATCTATTGAACAAACGATAACATCTCTTTACTGTGTGTGTGTGGGGGGTCATCAAATCTATTGAACAAACGATAAAATCTCTTTACTGTGTGTGTGTGGGGGGTCATCAAATCTATTGAACAAACGATAACATCTCTTTACTGTGTGTGTGTGGGGGGTCATCAAATCTATTGAACAAACGATAACATCTCTTTACTGTGTGTGTGTGGGGGTCATCAAATCTATTGAACAAACGATAACATCTCTTTACTGTGTGTGTGTGGGGGGTCATCAAATCTATTGAACAAACGATAACATCTCTTTACTGTGTGTGTGTGGGGGTCATCAAATCTATTGAACAAACGATAACATCTCTTTACTGTGTGTGTGTGGGGGGTCATCAAATCTATTGAACAAACGATAACATCTCTTTACTGTGTGTGTGTGGGGGGTCATCAAATCTATTGAACAAACGATAACATCTCTTTACTGTGTGTGTGTGGGGGGTCATCAAATCTATTGAACAAACGATAACATCTCTTTACTGTGTGTGTGTGGGGGTCATCAAATCTATTGAACAAACGATAACATCTCTTTAGTGTGTGTGTGTGGGGGGTCATCAAATCTATTGAACAAACGATAACATCTCTTTACTGTGTGTGTGTGGGGGGTCATCAAATCTATTGAACAAACGATAACATCTCTTTACTGTGTGTGTGTGGGGGTCATCAAATCTATTGAACAAACGATAACATCTAGTTACTTTCTATAAAAATAGTTGTCTATTCTACCTAAAGAAAATACTTTGTCTGTCTTACTGTCAAATATCGGGTCTGTTGTACTACAACGTAGCATCACGTCGCCTACCGTACAACACAACAACTACAACTCAGATCCAATGACGACGGTGCGCATCATCACTGCCATGATTGTGATTGTGGAGTGTGCGATTGGACAACCTAGACCCTGCCTGTCGGATAAAATGGAGTTTATGGGCTATGACACGTTCGGGGTGAGTACGTCCCATGAAATATGAAGTAAATGCAATGTGTAAATTTCGAAGTTCTAACGTCAAGTGGCATAACCATGGGAGCAAATTAAGGGCAGTAATAGAACTTAAACCAAAAAAATTAACATCCAGCCTTTTATTTAATGGATTTACATTCAACTCACACCAGAGACTTTCGCGTCTTATCCAGCTGTTTAGGCAAATGGTAAACGTACCAAATATATGTCTTAATACGACATTCTTGTATTCAACTGAATGACACCATATAGGACATTTGAGTTCTCGTATTGCTATTCTTCAGTGGCAAACATATGGGATTCAAATGAGGTGACCTCCTGGTTGGCCCTTGTTATAATATATATATATATAAATATATACCTGTCTCTCTGTCTCTCTCTCTGTCTCTGTCTCTCTCTATATATATATCTATATCTATAAAACCGTATGTAAATGGTGTGAGGTGTGTAAGTTTGGGGTGCGCTTTTTTGTGTTCGCCCCGGGGCGGCATTTAGTCTAGGTACACCACTTACATTTCCCACTATAACATCGCTATCCCCAGAGAACATCGTACAACGCCGTGGACTTCACCAAAAAACTCTATGGCCTGAAGCGACCTGGTGTTTCTAAAATGGTCAAAGACTTCGTAAGTGCTGCAAGTTAGGAATAAATAACAAGTTCCCTCTCCTTATTTCTGTAAAAGTTTATCTCCCTTGTCTCAGACATTCTTTCTGTGACTGCAGAATGCACTTACGACATGATGACATATTCAATTTGTTGAACTAATCAACGACTCCATTAATGTCGAGACTAGCGATGCTCAGCGGCTTCAAGCAGGCACTGTATATTGAATCTTAAGTACAGTTAAGCTCTAATAATGTTTCTTAACGGTCAACGACCACGTCAAAATAAAGTTCCAGAAAGCTGCCGTTGAGCAGTAAAGAATTCAGAAAGCTCGCCATTTACAACTGACAATGACCAGTGTAAACAACTGACAATGACCAGTGTAAACAACTGGCAATGACCAGTGTAAACAACTGACAATGACCAGTGTAAACAACTGACAATGACCAGTGTAAATGATGTGGACAGACAAGAATAGATCAGGCATTAAAACTCAAAACAGTACATCAACATCATATAAAGATGCACGTGTGTGTGCGTGTATATATTTAGATATAAATAGATATAGTGACTTAAGGGGAGGTTGCAAGAAACATTTTACGGTAATTTTAAAAAACAACATTTCCTTTTAAATGTCATCGAGTTCTTACGTTGTTGTTTTTTTTATTGGTTGTTGTTTTTTTGTTTTTTTTTACCGGAAATTAGTTTGAAAGACATTTGGTCGAACGGAAAATTGATCGACGGACGTTTGGTCGAACGGAAAATTGATCGACGGACGTTTGGTTGAACGGAAAATTGATCGACGGAAGTTTGGTCGAACGGAAATTTGGTCAAATTTTTTGATCAGTTCACACGATCCAATGTTCGTCAAATTTCTTTTTTTTTACACACTATGTTATATGGTCAAACAAAGTAATGCTTTACACTCTATGTTATATGGTCAAACAAAGTAATGCGTTCAAAACGACATGTGACGCGAAGTTTGATCCTGTAAACTGGAAATAAAATCCGATAAAATTTCCGTTCGACCAAACTTCCGTCGATCAATGTTTCGTCGACGAAATTTTTTTTCCAACATATTTCCGGATACGGTTGTTTTTTTTAATGTGGAAAATGGAATTTGAAGTTAACAACGACCCCATTTATGGGAATGTCACAGTTTTATTTATTATTTTTTATTCCCGGAAAACGGATTATTATATCAATTTAATACGTTCTTATTACCGAAATTATGTATGAAATAGTTTTCTTTGAAATTGTCAGAGACGCGATATGGTTTGATTTTATGATTTGATTTTATGATTTGATTTTATGGTTTGATTTTATGATTTGATTTTATGATTTGATTTTATGATTTGATTTTATGGTTTGATTTTATGATTTTATTTTATGATTTTATTTTATGGTTTGATTTTATGATTTTATTTTATGGTTTGATTTTATGATTTTATTTTATGATTTGATTTTATGATTTGATTTTAGGATTTGATTTTAGGATTTGATTTTAGGATTTGATTTTAGGATTTGATTTTAGGATTTGATTTTCGTCATTTTCTGAGCATTCTTTTTTTTTTATATTTATTGACAAATGTGGAAGCGACAATTGGGAAAGCTAAATAAAGATAATACTAGGTCGCCAAGTGGACAGTGTGAGACAACAAGGTTCTTGCGAAAAGAAAGGGTGGGCCATTCCCTGGTGCCAACATCTGGGGGCGTCAAAATCGTCAATACACTCGATGGAATTTTTGTAATATAATGAGTGTGTGTATATCGTTTATCATTAATGATGAATTTGTGGGGGCGCTATGTTTCAGGTTTAGCCCCCGATCTCAACGGTTTTTTTTTCTTTTGTTATGCACGGTCTTGGGGACACTAGTAATTAAACTTTGACATGTCTTATTTGAACAGTCTGGAAATCAGGCGAAGCGTTATGACATCACACCAGACAACTGCACCGTGTCAGACATTAGCAACACGCCAGATTTACCTCAGTGTGTACCAGGTAGGTTCGGCATTGGCTACCTCAGTGTGTACCAGGTAGGTTCAGCATTGGCTACCTCAGTGTGTACCAGGTAGGTTCGGCATTGGCTACCTCAGTGTGTACCAGGTAGGTTCGGCATTGGCTACCTCAGTGTGTACCAGGTAGGTTCGGCATTGGCTACCTCAGTGTGTACCAGGTAGGTTCGGCATTGGCTACCTCAGTGTGTACCAGGTAGGTTCGGCATTGGCTACCTCAGTGTGTACCAGGTAGGTTCAGCATTGGCTACCTCAGTGTGTACCAGGTAGGTTCTCCATTGGCTAGCGCAGTGTGTGCCAGCATAACTTAGTTGGCTACTTCTTTGTGTACCAGTATGAATGAATCGGCTACCTCTGTGTGAATTAGCTATAAAGTGATACGTTCCTATGTGTGTACTAGATATAAACGGATATGTTTCCTATGTGTGTACTGGGTAAAACTGATATGTTTCCTATGTGTGTACTGGGTATAAACTGATATGTTTCCTATGTGTGTACTGGGCATAAATTGATATGTTTCCTATGTGTTTACTGGGTATAAATTGATTGGCTAACTAAGGCTATAAAATATTGTTTCCTGAGTGGCTTGCTCCACGTCATTCTAGATTTTAAAAATCAACATCATGTAAGGTGATCCATTATTTAATATTTCCTTCCATCCACTCCGCATCTTTAGATTCCGCTAAGAAGGTGCCTGGCCCAGCATGGGAGGTCACCAATGTTGATGGGGCAACTCTGTATTACAACGACACACAACCCAGTGTTATTCTACTCAAGCTTTCCCCAGGTGTGTTCAATATATGTTTGACTCAATAAAGACCACCTCTGAATAGATCAACTCACCATGTGATAGAAGCTAAATTTGATGCGAACTAAACTTGATATAAACTATGCTTGATATTAACTATACTTGATAAAAATATAATTGTTATAAACTATAATTGAAATAACCATACTTGATATTAGCTATACTTGATATAAACTTAACATGACATAAATTATACTTGTATAAATTATACTTAATATAAACTATAATTGATATAAGTTATACTTGAAATAAAGTAGAATTGATATAAACTATCACTGATATAAAGTATATTCGATGTAAACCATACTTGATGTCAACTTAAGTTGGAAGAGCAAAGATCTCTAACGTTAAATTACTTCTCATTAAAATTGGGGGGGGGGGGGGGGTAGTAGCAGAAGCGTTGAGTTATTGGAAACAGTCGCAATTTCCTGGGGACCAAATACGTCAGAAGCGTTTACTTGTTGGTAATAATCGCTACTTTCAAGGGACGTTATGCGCCAGATGAGTTGAGTTATTGGCAATAATCGCTACTTTCAGGGGACGTGATGCGTCGTGTTAAAGTCCACATATTATGGTGTTGGCCTTTTCAAAATTATCAGTCACGTGACGATTACTATAGTCTCACAAATAAGACAGTGTATTTTTTCAATTAACGTTTTTTTGCATTGCAATACAGTTTTTTTTTCCAATGCGGTTCAATTCAAGGATGTTTTTCCATTTATAACTTAACGGCAGTCCTATACCTGGTTCTAACTTGGTTTTTTGTGTTTTTTTTTAAATTTATTATTATTTTGTTTCCTTTCCAAAGAAAAATTATTTGAACTTAACAAAATAGCTACGACGCTGTAACGTAAAGACTGATTTATTTCTAATTTGTCTTCTTGCTGTTATAGTTTGGGTCGTAATGCTCAGTGGGTCACGTCATCAAAGGTCATGGGATCAAAGGTCATGTGGTTAAATACAAACGAGGCCCGTGTCGCAGTTTAATGATGTACATAGGAGGAGCCACGTCGAAAATTTCAGAGGGCCGAACAACCTTTATTATATCTAAGAACTTATCATTCGTTTTTCTAGATTTCAACCAACGAATATTAAATTGTATATATCATGCTACGATGTTAGTGGCCTAGTGATTGTATTGTCTAGGCCAGTGGTTCTCAGCCTTCCTAATGCTGCGACTCTTAAATACAGCTCCTCATGTTGTAACGACCCCAAACCACAAAATTATTTTCGTTGCTACTTCATAACTGTAGAGTGTACGTGTTTTCCGATGGTCTTAGGCGAGCCCTGTGAAAGGGTCATGCGACCCCCACAGGTTGAGAACCGCTGGTCCAAGCGATGTTATTATGTTAGTGGTCTAGTGATGGTATTGTCTTAGCGATGTTATGATGTTAGTGGCCTAGTGATGGTATTGTCTGAGCGATGTTAAGTGTCTTGATGGTGTTATTGCTATTTTGTGACTTAACCGTCGGATTGTGAGAATTGTCGCTTTAGGACAGCGGTTCTCAACCCGTGGGTCGCGTTACAAAGGTTGAGACCCACTGCTTTAGGATGTTGTAGTTTTAGAGTGATGCTGATCTTTGATCGGAAAATACATGTTGTCATATTGATATTTTTTTGGATCGATTTTTAGACAAGAAGAACTCTGTAAGCTACGGGAACTGGAAGACGGAAATCACAGACCCGAACATCTTCATAATACCCTCCCGGTGTCACTAGTCATGCCACCGGGATGTCATGTCAGGCGCCCTGTCAGCGAGGATTACCTCATCCAAATAATGTTACCATTGGTATTAGTCGATATGTCATCTATCAGTGGTGCCTTACCACCGACGTGACATTTGAAAAATCACAAGATGTCACATTGGATGTCATCACAGCACCCAGTGTACATTTGCTACTCACATCGTACGATTTCGACTCGGACTGGTCATCAGTGGTGGGGAAACAAAAAAAAGGCCTTTATTTTCTCAAAGAATAAATAAAATCGACTTAAATTGCAGAAATCTGAACGTTGAGTTATTATTTTGAATTGGTTTTGTCAATAATATCTTTTTTTGTATCTTTAAATGCACTGTGGAATGTCAATGACAGAGGAGACTGAATAATGACAGGGGAGACTGAAGTATTGACAGGGGAGACTGAAGAATGACAGGGTAGACTGAAGTAATGACAGGGGCGACTGAAGTAATGACAGGGGAGACTGAAGTATTGATAGGGGAGACTGAAGAATGACAAGGGAGACTGCAGTATTGGTAGAGGAGAGTGAAGAATGACAGGGGAGACTGAAGTAATGACGGGGAGACTGAAGTAATGACAGGGGAGACTGAAGTATTGGTAGGGGAGACTGAAGAATGACAGGGGAGATTGAAGTAATGACAGGGGAGACTGAGGTAATGACAGGGGAGACTGAAGTAATGACAGGGGAGACTGAAGTAATGACATGGGAGACTGAAGTAATGAAAGGGGAGACTGAAGAAATGACATGGGAGACTGAAGAAATGACATGGGAGACTTAAGTAATGACAGGGGAGACTGAATAAATGACAGGTGAGACTGAAGTAATGACAGTGGAGACTGAAGTAATGACAGGGGAGACTGAAGTAATGACATGGGAGACTGAAGTAATGACAGGGAAGACTGAAGAAATGACAGGGGAGACTGGAGTAATGACAGGGGAGACTGAATAAATGACAGGTGAGACTGAAGTAATGACGGGGAGACTGAAGTAGTGACAGGGGAGACTGAAGTATTGGTAGGGGAGACTGAAGAATGACAGGGGAGATTGAAGCAATGACAGGGGAGACTGAGGTAATGACAGGGGAGACTGAAGTAATGACAGGTGAGACTGAAGTAATGACAAGGGAGACTAAATAAATGACAAGGGAGATTGCAAAAATATCCGGGGAAGACTGAAGTATTGGCAGGGGAGATTGAAGTAATGACAAGGGAGATTGAAGTAATGACAGTCGAGAAAGAGGTAATGACAGGTTATATAAAATATAGAGTCCGACCTAAATTCGGTTTCGGCGCTAAAGGTTGCCATATGATCATTTTCGGCGCAATTTCGGTTTTGGTCGAAAGTGATGTAGGGTTTCAGTCGTCTTCAAGAAATCCGCGTATCGGCCTTCCTTTATTATAATTTTTTTTTAAAAAAGAAAAGATTTGAACGTCATTTACGAACCTATTAACGCTGACCTTTGACCTCTGTTTAAATGCTCTTACTGCAAGCGTTACGCTTTCTTCTGTACTACGGATAACTAACGAATTACTTCAGTATAATTGATAATGTTGAGTTTTTTAATTTTATTTTTTTTTTTCATTATTGTTTCAGGACATAGTTTTAAAATATTGTTCTGAGGTATAAATATCTTTCGGTGTCGGGTCAAAGCTTCGTTAAACTTTTTGGTTTCCGTTTCAGATGAAAAAAATATTTTTAGCTTTCTGTTTGGTTTCGTTTTTTGCCGACGTCCTACAATCACATTCGGTCGATTTCTAATACAAGGTATGACAAAGGAGACAATGTAGGACAGGGGAGACACACGTTATGACAGGGGAGACACAGGCTATGACAGGGGAGACACACGTTATGACAGGAGAACACAAGTTATGACGTGGGGACACAAGTCATGACAGGGGGACACAAGGTATGACAGGGGAGACACGCGTTATGACAGGGGAGACACACGATATGACAGGGGAGACACACGCTATGACAGGGGAGACACACGCTATGACAGAGGAGACACACGCTATGACAGGGGAGACACACATTATGACAGAGGAGACACACGCTATGACAGGGAAGACACACGCTATGATGGAGAGACACACGCTATGACAGGGGAGACACACGCTATGACGGGGGAGACACACGTTATGACAGGGAGACATACGGTATGACATGGGAACACACGTTAGGACAGGGGAAGAAAAGTCATGACAGGGGAACACAAGGAATGACAGGGGGACACCAGTCATGACAGGGAGACACAAGTCATGACTGTGGAGTCACGAGTTATGACAGGAAAAACAAAGTATTGACTCAAGCGCCAAAGGGAGCTAACATTTCTGGCATATAGTTTACTGACTTGCTTCCCTTAGACTTAAAAAAAATTAATAATAATAAAATAATAACAATAATAATGTGGCGTCTCATTAATGTCTGTCAAATTACTTCAGTTTGAAAGACACAGTTTGAAAGATAAAAGAAAGACACATTTGAAAGACACAGTTTGAAAGACACAATTTGAAAGACACCGTTTGAAAGATACAAGAAAGACACATTTGAAAGATACAGTTTGAAAGACACAAGAAAGACAGTTTGAAAGACACAATTTGAAAGACACAGTTTGAAAGACACAGTTTGAAAGACACAGTTTGAAAGATACAAGAAAGACACAGTGTAACTTCATACGATCCAACTTGTAACTGTCTGGACGAACTTTTAATAATTCATTATAGCGTGCCGTTTGTGGAAAAGGGTTCAAATCCGGTGCTCCAGTCCACAAGACTGTCAGAAATGAGATTGGACTCAATAAGACATAATAATAAATATTACAAAAGACATCTCTAGCAAGAAGCAAATGGGTAACGAGAGAAAGAAATGGGAAGTGAAGTGAATCGGAGCACCACCATGAGAGAAAACCACTTCCCCAACCACATCCCCACCACATCCCCAACATATACTCACAACATTCCCCACCACATTACCTACCACATCCCCACCATATACTCACAACATTCCCACCACATCTGCACCACATCCCCTACCACATCCCCACCATATACTCAAAACATTCCCCACCACATCCCCACCACATCCCCTACCACATCCCCACCATATACTCACAACATTCCCCACCACATCCCCACCACATCCCCACCACATCCCCATCACATCCCCACCATATACTCACAACATTCCCACCACATCCGCACACAATCCCCAACCACATCCCCTAACACATTCCCACCACATCCCCACCCCGCAACTGAAATAACCCTCTGTGAACCATGTTAAATTTTGAAAAAAAATGATTATACACATTAATCATAAACACTGATTATATAGGCCTACACTGATTATATACATTGATTAAACATACTGATTATACGCACTGATTATACACGCTGATTATACAAACTGAATATACACACTGATTATACGCATTGATTATACAAACTTATTATACACATTGATTATATACACTGATTATACACACTGATTATACACACTGATTATACACACTGATTATACACATGCATGTGAGAGTTAGGAAGCATTGAAACACGATTTTGGCCACTCCGCTTGCAGAGCCTCGCGCCGCCCAATTATTATTCGATCTTCCATCTATTCATCTGATGTCCATATCTTCCCCCCCCCCCCCCCCCAACAATCAGTCCGTCTCGTCTGCACAGTCGGGAGGCTTCAAGGTCACTTCCTGATTACGCCGTTCATTTTCCGACAATTTTCTGTGAAGCCATACATCTCACTGGCTTTGTCGAGTACAAAATGCGAGGTCGAGGCGGGGAGGGTAAAAAAGGGGAGGGGTGTAACTTTGTGAGGAGACGGCCATTCTGTTGGCTTTGATAAACATTCCACTAACCATCCTTCAGCGATTCTTCCCTGGTCTGCGGGTCAAAGGTCAAGGGTTAATTCTATTACGCACAGACTAATTGGGGCGCCTTATGCAAGACGCGCGCATAAAATGCGCATCTTTGTCCTACCCCAACCCCTCTCTCCTCACTTGGCTCACCCTCCCTACCCCACCCGTTTTATCACGATTACAATAAGCAAAGAGTGTCTAGCTTTGAACTCCTCATTCATGTCTAACAACGCACGCCATCAGAGTGAATTCAGGTTGGTTAGTGTGGAGAGCTTTTGGCGGAAGGTATGTAATAGTAGGGGAGACTGAAGGTATGTAATAGTAGGGGAGACTGAAGGTATGTAATGGCAGGGGAGACTGAAGGTATGTAATAGTAGGGGAGACTGAAGGTATGTAATAGTAGGGGAGACTGAAGGTATGTAATAGTAGGGGAGACTGAAGGTATGTAATGGCAGGGGAGACTGAAGGTATGTAATGGCAGGGGAGACTGAAGGTATGTAATGGCAGGGGAGACTGAAGGTATGTAATGGCAGGGGAGACTGAAGGTATGTAATGGCAGGGGAGACTGAAGGTATGTAATGGCAGGGGAGACTGAAGGTATGTAATGGCAGGGGAGACTGAAGGTATGTAATGGCAGGGGAGACTGAAGGTATGTAATGGCAGGGGAGACTGAAGGTATGTAATGGCAGGGGAGACTGAAGGTATGTAATGGCAGGGGAGACTGAAGGTATGTAATGGCAGGGGAGACTGAAGGTATGTAATGGCAGGGGAGACTGAAGGTATGTAATGGCAGGGGAGACTGAAGGTATGTAATGGCAGGGGAGACTGAAGGTATGTAATGGCAGGGGAGACTGAAGGTATGTAATGGCAGACACTAAGTACGTTTGAATTATGCCACTCTCTAATATCCCTAATAATGAAATGAAACGATGGGAAGAAAATCAACACACAGAAACCGAATAGTATTTAAACGTTGACAATTCCCACCCCCCCCCCCTCCCCCCAGTTATCCCACTCGCACCTTCCATGAAGAAAAAACATTTTAAAAAAACAAATAAAATAAACTCCGTCAAATTCACTTTCGAACATATGTCCGTCGCACAGATTTCCTATTTAAAAAAAAAAAAAAATTATTTCGTATAAAAATGTCCGGATGCATTTGTTGATAAACAGCAACCAAATATATAGAGAGATCTCCATTTTTAATTTTTGAATAACTTCTTGATGGTTTATGCGTATAAAGCCACACACACCAAAAAGCTATTGCGAACGTAGATTCTTTACATCAGATTAAAAGATGACAGTATAACTCAACCTGATCGCCAATTTGGTGCCGATAGATACACGGCGCAGCGGCGTAGCTAGTGTTAGTGCCGCCCTCAGCGGGGCAACGTTTTTCTCACGTACACTTTCACAATACCAACACTGCAGTTGTCCGGATATGCCAACCCTTCATATAAAGAAAATGAAATGACCCCTAGGTGGACCACCCCATCTACCACCCCCTTCCTTCTACGCCTCTGGCCTATGTTCGTCTAGAGTGTTTGGCGCCAGAGGACAAAATTCATTTTACGCCCCCCCCCCCCTCCCCAAACGATTATAGTAATCAATAAAATACCATTAAAGCCAATTTTTGCATAGTATAAGTTGCCGGGCCGCACGTGGCACGCGGGCCGTAGTTTGCCCACCCCTGCTGTAGAGAGCAATACCCTAACCATCACATAAGGGGTGTGGGGGGGGGAGGCCCGTCAAACTCAACACTAACTCTTCTCCCCCTACTCAGCGTATCTTCTCATTGTCAAATATTTCCCCATTATAACCACGACCCACAAACCTGTTCATCACACCAACACATAACAGTGGACAAGTAGCGAGCCCGGTATATTTAATGTAATGCTGTTCTTGTTTTTTTTTAATCCTTCAGAATGTATATGTGTTTTTAACCAGAGGCGTGGCGAAGGGGGGGGTGGGGGGACAGATGTAACAGGGCGCCAGCTAGTAAGGGGCGCCAAAATGTGCTTTGATATTATTTTATTGATGAAAAGTATGGGTTTGGGAGTTGAAAAAAGAAAAAGGGGCACTTTAAAATGATTCTTGTCCCTGGGCGCGAATCTAGGTGGGTCCTATATTTCAAGTGTATCAAAGTTGACTAAACTTACGTTAAGTGCTATATTTCAAGTGTATCAAAGCTGACTAAACTTACGTTAAGTGCTATATTTCAAGTGTATCAAAGTTGACTAAACTTACGTTAAGTGCTTTATTTCAAGTGTATCAAAGCTGACTAAACTTACGTTAAGTGCTATATTTCAAGTGTATCAAAGCTGACTAAACTTACGTTAAGTGCTATATTTCAAGTGTATCAAAGCTGACTAAAATTATGTTAAGTGCTATATTTCAAGTGTATCAAAGCTGACTAAACGTACGTAGGGTGCTATATTTAAAGTGTATCAAAGCCAGACTAAACCTACGTTAAGTGCTATATTTCAAGTGTATCAAAGCTGACTAAACGTACGTAGGGTGCTATATTTCAAGTGTATCAAAGCTGACTAAACTTATGTTAAGTGCTATATTTCAAGTGTATCAAAGCTGACTAAACGTACGTAGGGTGCTATATTTAAAGTGTATCAAAGCCAGACTAAACCTACGTTAAGTGCTATATTTCAAGTGTATCAAAGCTGACTAAACGTACGTAGGGTGCTATATTTCAAGTGTATCAAAGCCAGACTAAACCTACGTTAAGTACTATATTTCAAGTGTATTAGAGCCAGACTAAACTTACGTTAAGTGCTATATTTCAAGTGTATCAAAGCCAGGCGTTACTTACGTTAAGTGCTATATTTCAAGTGTATCAAAACTGAACCTGCAAATTTTTTTGCAAAAGAAAACGATGAATTGGTAAGGGGGGGGGGTGAGTTGATTAAAAAAAAATTTGTACTCACCAAATTTAATTATATTTTTTTTAAAAGCGAGGAACACGTCAAGATTTCAAGATCTCGGAATCTAGGTCACTCAATATCTCCTCAGTTCCAGATCACACGAGATGTTCAGGGATTGATGGATCATCCAGTGAAGTCCACAAGTCAACACGTGACTCTCCCCCCACCTTTTCGTCCCCCCTCCCCTCGCTGTTGATGTATAATATCTCGTTATAAAGTTATAAAATAGTGAGTCTCGGTCGGCCGTACTGTTCCCGTTGTTGCTTAAAGTACGTGAGCGCACGTCCTGGTGTGTGAACTCTACCGATTGACCCAAATGCCTAATCGTTTAAAAATGAAATTTCATGACGCCCGACATTTTCACAGAAACTCTTTGTGTCGGGGTTTTTGGAAAAAAGACGGACAAAAAATCATTTTTACCGCCTCGGTTATGTTCGTGTAATGTTTACTCGTCCAATCCTTACGAATGTCGAACTGTTCTTTGACATACATTCACTTGCTATTGTATAACGTATTAAAACTCCTATGGACTGCGGTGAGTAGTGGCTTCTGGACAGATGCGTGTTGTAAGATTGGACTCCTATACTTTTCTCATGGACAACTCGGTATCTTGAGGTTGGTTATGTCACCTGAACATTTCCAAATTTACTTATACCACCTATAAATTACGTAAATCTCTTATAAATTACTTTATATCACTTGTAAATTAGCATATGTCACTATAAATTGCCTTATATCACCTATAAATCACCATATGTCAATTCATAATACAAACTTTAAAAACCTTTCTTATTTCTTTTTCTTTTTTACCGTACGGCGATATTAGTTCGACGATACTAGTGATACTAGCTCCGGCGATACTAGTGATACTAGCTCCGGCGATACTAGTTGGACTAAAGCGCAATTTTCACTTGATCACCGAGTTCGCGATTCTGACACCAAATCTCAAATTCCGTCAGAGGTAACATCCACCTTGTATGTCTGTCTCCGCGAAACAGTGATGGGCGTTACCCTTCAAGTGTCCAACTTCCAACTGGTGATTTCGAGGACCTGATTTTACTACTCCTCACATTGTGTTTGAAGCAAGTGCGCCAAGGACATTGAAGGGTGCCAAACTCAAAGAAAACTATACTGTCTGGCCAGAATTCAGTGCAATACAAAATTTTTGTTTGTCCAACCATGGGAGACTAAGGCTTGCCCTGTACTTAAACTTAAACATGTCAAACGCCATTCTTTTGTCACGCACAGGGGCCATTAGGTTCTAAAGATGATCCTTTAAGGATGTTATTTTTAATGGCAATTAAACGCCAGAATTAAATAGCTTGTCAATAACTAGCAGTCCAACTTTTTAGCATATTTTTTTCTTATGGAGACTCATAATGTAATTGGGTTATAAAAGTCAGCCAGTGTATTTTCAAATTTCTTTCAATTTTTAAAAATCAATACAAACGGCAATACTAATCAATACTAATATAAAAATCGATAGTTAATTGAGTCGTACTGTACTGGTTGATCGCAGAGTAAAATATATACTTAAAAGAATGGGAGATCATCGCTGAGCACCGTTCCAGCTGGTGAAACAGCAGTGTATGAAGGAGTCAAAAGGGTTAGAAGATGTGCGAAACGAAGCTGTTGCAGCATAAAGAGGCCAAGTTTAACAATGAGTCAAGATTCTCCTGCAAGAAGTGCAGCCGAGCCTGCCATTCCAGGATCGGCCCAGTAAGCCATTTCATGAAGTGTCCATAGTTGCTCCATTGTCTCGCGAAGATGGAAGGATTCCAGATATAAACAGTCTCCACAGTTCAGGAACATATTCGCAACCTAGAATGCATGCATTACCTAAAATCTAGATGTGCTGGGCAGAAACTGACTTCAAGTTTCGAATAAGCACGTTTCAGTTACTATATCGCACACGTATTGCATTCAGTAGCAAAATCTTTGTGATCCAGTTATATGGTACTGGCTCCGGGTGCCAAGGGAAACTTTTGTCCACCGGTGCAGGCCGATCTTAAAATGTTTGGGAAACACTGACAAATCGCGAGCAGAGTATCTGGGTATTGAGGCTCGTATCTAGGAAATGGGGTGATTATCTAGTAAATGAGGTGACTATCTAGGAATTGAGGTGACTATCTAGGAAATGAGGTGACTATCTAGGAAATGAGGTGACTATCTAGGAAATGAGGTGACTATCTAGAAAATGAGGTGACTATCTAGGAAATGGGGTGACTATCTAGGAAATGAGGTGACTATATAGGAAATGAGGTGACTATCTAGGAAATGAGGTGATTATCTAGGAAATGAGGTGACTATCTAGGAAATGAGGTGACTATCTAGGAAATGAGGTGACTATCTAGGAAATGAGGTGACTATCTAGAAAATGAGGTGACTATCTAGGAAATGAGGTGACTATCTAGGAAATGGGGTGACTATCTAGGAAATGAGGTGACTATCTAGGAAATGAGGTGACTATCTAGGAAATGAGGTGACTATCTAGGAAATGAGGTGACTATCTAGGAAATGAGGTGACTATCTAGGAAATGAGGTGACTATCTAGGAAATGAGGTGACTATCTAGGAAATGAGGTAATAGCAAATAGAGTGAGTATCTCGGAAATGATGTTCGTATCTAGGAAATGAGTCGATTATCTAGGAAATGAGGTGAGCATCTAGGAAATTGGGTTAGTATCTAAGAAATGTGGTATTTAGGAAATGAGGTAACTAGCAAATGGGGTGAGTATCTGGGAAATGAGGTGAGCATCTACGAAATGGCTTTTATCTAGGAGAATAAACATGGTATCGTCTTGGCGCGAAATGAAGTAGTCGATTCTACAGTCATTGACTTAAACTTGCAGATGTGACGAGAGGAGGAAAGCTACACACTCTGTTCGATGTTACTGTCCAGGTGTAGATCTCAATGTTGACCAGTCATCTCATCTTAATGTCCGACGACCATTTGGTTAGGTATTGTCTCTCAGGTTATCACAACCAATTCACCACTACACCGTATAGTACAGTTCACGCCGTACGTTTATTTACTGTATGAAGACAGCTAGGGTTTAAAAGATTGTATGAAGACAGCTAGGGTTTAAAAGACTGTATGAAGACAGATAGGGTTTAAAACATTGTATAAAGACAGCTAGGGTTTAAAATACTGTATGAAGACAGTTAGGGTTTAAAAGATTGTATGAAGACAGCTAGGGTTTAAAAGACTGTATGAAGACAGCTAGGGTTTAAAAGACTGTATGAAGACAGATGGGTTTAAAAGACTGTATGAAGACAGCTAGAGTTTAAAAGACTGTATGAAGACAACTAGGGTTTAAAAGACTGTATGAAGACAGCTAGGGTTTAAAAGATTGTATGAAGAGAGCTAGGGTTTAAAAGACTGTATAAAGACAGCTAGGGTTTAAAACACTGTATGAAGACAGCTAGGGCTTAAAAGACTGTATGAAGACAGCTAGGGTTTAAAAGACTGTATGAAGACAGCTAGGGTTTAAAAGACTGTATGAAGACAGCTAGGGTTTAAAAGACTGTATGAAGACAGCTAGGGCTAAAACACTGTATGAAGACAGCTAGGATTTAAAACACTGTATGAAGACAGCTAGGATTTAAAACACTGTATGAAGACAGCTAGGATTTAAAACACTGTATGAAGACAGCTAGGATTTAAAACACTGTATGAAGACAGCTAGGATTTAAAACACTATATGAAGACAGCTAGGGTTAAAACACTCAGCAGCACACAACACGTTAGACCGTGAATATCCTTCAACTCCACTGCACGGCCATCGTTCCACCATAACAACCACAAAATTAACACGTCATTTCACCTGGCCCAAATACGTCACAAAACTCTCAGCATAATAGATACAGTTACACATGTACTCTCTACACTAAACCTCTTTTCCAAGCCAAATGTTTACTGTAACCCCAAACATAACAACAGTGATTCTCATACACTTGACAGTTAAAATAGACGGAAAGCTACATTCTCTGCTGGAGGTTACAATGGAGGAAAGCTTCGCTCTCTGTTGGGGGGGGGGGGTAACCATGGAAGGAGAGTTACACATCCATGTAGAAGGTTACAATAGAAACAACCACATAAAAATAATGGACATCCAGTTGATAACTCCCATTTCTAAGAGGGGACATGCGCTTTGAAGGGGGGGGGGGGGGGCTTTAACTTGGCTCTCATGAAAACTTGACACATATTTTATTTAAGTAACAAATGTAATAAACAAATGTATTTTCTATTTAATTTGACCTTGGGAATTATTTCATATCATTTTTCCTTTTAATGAAATGGAAACCTTATGTCAAGGTCAACATAAAACTTCTTATAGAAATGACATGTTCAGTGTATGGTGTCGTAGTAGTATATTTGCAATGTTTGGTTTCAACATAAAAATTACTTTAAATCACCCGGGAGAGAGAGTGGGAGAGAGAGAGAGAGTGAGTGAAAGTGAAAGGGAGAGAGAGAGAGAGTGAAAATGTGTGTGTGAGAGAGAGAGAGAGAGAGAGAGCGAGAAAGAGAGCAAGTGAGAGAAAGTGATAGAAAGAGAGGGTTGGAAAGAGATAGAAAGAGTGATAGTAAGAGTAAAAGAAGGAGAGCGATAATGACACAGAAAGAGAGAGATTCCGCGGCCAAGTTTGTTTCGAAGCACTTAAAGAACCAACAACGAAGACGTGCTGACCCACCTACGACGACGCCACTACACCATTGCAAGGTTTCTCCACTCTGTAGTGTGACTAGACATTCAACGTTACAAGACTTCCCAAGTATCGACCAGTGGAAGACGGGAAAAAAATAAATGGTTCATTTTAAAAGAAAAAATAAATGTAAAAACTATTTCATTTAATTACTTATTTTTGTTAAAAATTAATCTGATAAAATTTGAATTTGACATCCATGACACCATGACATTACTTGCACTCAACGTTCTGATGTTGCCAAACACTTAATGCTATTTTACCTTGACCTTTACTGATACAGGGCGGATCTAGAAGAGGGAAAAACTTGAAAAACGCAAAGTGAAGTACAACAAAAGACACAAAGAAACAACCGATTAGGCAAGGAGCTTAAGGTTTTACCGTCACAGATATATTATGTTTTGTTATTATTATTGTTAAAGTGGTCGTATTTAGCGCGGTATTACAGCCTAGGGCTCAGTGGTCTTATATAGCGCGGTACCACAGCCTAGGGCTCAGTGGTCTTATATAGCGCGGTACCACGGCCTAGGGCGCAGTGGTCTAATTTAGCGCGGTACCACAGCAAAAGGACTCAGTGGTCTTACATAGCGCTGTACCACAGCCTAGGGCTAAGCTCACCGAGCTTCACATAAAAATTAGCAAAAAGAAAATAAGAAACAGTTACGTAAAATGGTTCGTTTAAAACAGCTATGTGTACAAATATTAACCTCACCACCCGAATACTATATACCACTGTCCAGCCATGGACAGCACCCAGCAGTATCGAGCGTTGTTAATCAGTCAGAGGGGGGTGAGAATGAGTCGGTATAGTAGAGTTTGAAGAGATGTGTCTTGAGGGCAGTTTTGAAGGCCAGGATGGTCGGTATATAGCGGATGTGTAATGGGAGAGAATTCCATTGTTTTGGGGGCACAGAAAGAGAAAGATCGTTCACAGTATGTTTTAGTGCTTGTCTTGGGAACAGAAAGGATACGAGTGTCTGCGGAGGAGCGAAGCTTTCGAAGGGGTGAATAGATAGGAAGAAGTTCAGTAAGATAGGGAGGGCAGGAACCAGAGAAAAAGTTGTGACAGAGAACAGACAGATTGTAAGCCATGCGTGCCTGTAAAGGGAGCCAATGGAGTGAGAGGAGTAGTAGAGTGACCTGATCCCGTTTCTTTGCCATTAGAACTAAGCAAGCAGCTGAGCTTTGAACTTTCTGCAGTTTTTCTATGAATTGTTTTGTTGAACCTAAAGAAGCTAACACGATTTCCTCCTTGTCATTTAATTTCTGCAGGTCATTCTCAAAGACAAGTTTCACTTTTTTTAAACTTTGACCTACAGAGATCTTAAACAGCAAAACATTTTATTTCAAGATAAATGGAGGAGCCGTCAAAATTGGCCCTCCCTGGTGAAACTGTTGTCTAAAGTCAGTTCTTCCTAATTTCCGAACCATTCATCCATCCATCCATTTATCCATCCATCTATCCATCCCTACGGCGCTAAAGTGCGTGCAGGGCTTTGGCCTGCCTCACTACTTCCTTCCACTCAGACCATCCCTACGGCGCTACAGCCCATGCAGGGCTTTGACCTGCCTCACTACTTCCTTCCACTAAGACCTAACTAATGCTTTTCTTTTTTCCATGCTCGGATTCCCAGCTATTGTACATTTTTTTTCAACATCATCCGTCCACCCAAGCCTAGGTCTGCCTTTGAGCCGTTCTCTTTTGGGGTTGTGGTGATGCACGCTCTTCACTCCTCTGTCATTCGGCATTCTATCTAAGTGTCCTGTCCAAGTTTCCGCCCCCCCACACACACACACACACACGTCTATAAAACAACGTATAAGCAAACCCTAAAATGACTTTGAAGGGGGGGGGGAGTCTCCCTCTTCACCCACTCATGTGTCGCCACTGGTCATAAACGTATACGCGCATACAAACATTGTTGATATTAATTTTTCTTTTAAACTGTTCTGTGGGTGTCAGCTCTGTATAATGTTTGAGGAAAAAGGGGGGGGGGGGTATTGTCACAATAATCTTAATTAAGATACAGAATGATACCCAGGGCCACCTCGCCAATTTCCGCCCCATATTACTATAGAAAGAAAGAGTCAACTTTCTCCCCCCCCCCCCATCCATGCTCATCTTGGACATTTAAAATCGCCTCTGTGCACTCGCATTCTTGTGACCAAGTCCCTCGGCACGGTCTCGGTTAATATCAACTTATCTTTGACTCATAAACGCTACAGATTAACCTAAATACGAGAAATCCGATTGACGGCGGTAGAGAGATTAGTAGAAGACGTGAGTTCAACGCATCTCAACCTGGCAACCTTATCCAGATGTCACTGACTCCATACTTGACACACGACATGAAACTAGCTATGACACATGACATGACTCTAGCTATTACACATGACATGACTTAGCTATGACACATGACATGAATCGAGCTATGACACATGATACGAGCTCCATATAAGACACATTACATGACGCCCAGGTATAACGCATGACACGGTCTCCATATCTGACACATTACCATTACTTTAGCTTTGACACACGACAGTGACTCCATATATGACACATTACCATGACCCCCAGATATGACACATCACAGAGACTCCATATATGACACATTACCATGACCCCCCAGATATGACACATCACAGAGATTCCATATATGACACATTACCATGACCCCAGATATGACACATTGTCATGACCCTAGATATGACACATGATACTGACTCCATCTCTGACACATAAAAATTGCTTGATACTTTATTGAATGACACAAAATTTAAGTGTCTCTTAGTAATCAATGATATTTTTAAAATTTATTTTTAAAAAAAAAGGAAAACTTCTTCGCATACATCAAACCACACTAAATTACTTACATAGCTTGCAACATTTAAGTAAATTAAGCAGGTTGAGGACCACTGGACTTGTAACACTGATCAGGGACCCGCCATGTTAATACTGAAATCCCCAAATCTCTGGAGACGCCGATATTTGCTTATCAGCCCTTTAAAAAAAAAAAAGAAGTCATAGTGATTTTAAGACGGGCATAATTAAATCTGTCTAAAGTACATGACATTACGGAGCTCACGCCTGGAGACATGGTGGCACTGTAACAAGCTTGGACGACATCTGACACGTGATACGGGAGTAGGTCATGTCATACCTCTGGTGGTGTCTGAGGTTTTGGATTCGCGCCATTTTTCGTCAAGAGTTGACCCATAATTTTTGGGTTAGAGATTTCAGGAAAATGGGTGTGTGTGTGTGTGAGAGAGGGACGTTGATTAAGTTCTTAAGGCATGGGCACACAGGCAAATTGACCACGCTATTAAGGTTTTGGCACACAGGCAAACTGATCAAGTTCCAAGGCATGGGCACAAAGGCACATTGATCAAGTTCTTAAGGCGCGGGCACACAGGCAAATTGACCAAGTGATTATGGCATTGCCCTTCCCCGGGGTTCCGGTCGACAAGTCTGAGGTGACTTGCCGATTAGGAAGCGTTGGTCACCGGAACCCCTCGACGTTAACCCGGGAAACAAGACCACCATTGCGTGCCCCACTGTGGCAGACAAAGGCATGCATGGTACCTGCCGGCATAAACAGCTCGTACAGGGCTGGCAGCTGTGATATTTCACATATGGAAGAAAAGGCAGAGACAGGGTAGGGATCCTGATTACAAGTTGCCGTTAAGGGATATGAGGCGAGAGGCTGTGGTGAAAGTCTCTGGTCGATTATTCTAGATACGCAGCCATGAGAAAGCAGCTTCTAGGCAACCGTTTCGTCCCAGCTATTTCGCAAATTAGTTGCGATGTGGAAACCCACTGTAGAACCCCTCTTATAGGGTGTCCGACTCTTCCCCGGGATGGGTGGGGGGAGATATTAGGACGTTAATTTACCATCCCGACTCCTGGGAGAGTGGGCTGCGAACGCTTTAAACACAGCGTTTTCGGTCGACCGGACGTCCGCGGACTATTGTTTAAACGCCGACAGGTAAGGTGTAGGACTGTCTGTAGGACTATTGTTTAAACACCGGCAGGTAGGGTGTAGGACTGTCTGTAGGAGTATTGTTTAAACGCCCGCAGGTAGGGCGTAGGACTGTCCGTAGGACTATTGTTTAAAGGCCAGCAGGTAGGGCGTAGGACTGTCTGTAGTACTATTGTGTATAGAAAATGAGAAATTAACTGTTGTTTTAAAAGACTTGGACCCACGAACAAAAGCGAGGTTAATATAAAAGATGTAATTATTTTTTAAAAAATATTAACAACTGAAATTCTTTCACAATAAACCTGGTGCTCTAAAAACGCAGATAGATAGTTAACGGAACTCCTGCCAACCACGTCTGCTGATCATTTCAAACGTTCATCTACACGACGTGCTTTGTATCGGGATGTGTGCCTCCAGCATTACGTCCGTCAAACTCGATGACACTATATGCGGGTTCACGGATGAACCAGTCTGACGCACTCTGACCAGACATGGCCGCTGGTGGATTCTGTCAAAACACGTCAGGGTGGTTTATCAGCAAATGCAAAAGCAATGCCATTGTTCCACTTCAGTGGTTTTCACGTTTGTGGTCGTCAAAATGTAGGTCTCGAACTATTTTCATGTCATACGATGCGGAGTAAAAATTTCAATGAATGTCTTTATTAGAATTCTTTTTCCTCTTACGTTTTCAAATGTTGAAATCATGGTGGTGGTGGTTGGAGTTGGGGATGGAGGACTCGAATATCATTTGAGTAACTGACAATACATTTGTAGGCTTTAAAACACAAATATTTGGGAACCACTGTTCCATTTGATGAGACGAGACTCCGTGCCTGGTATCCCTATCCTTCTGTGTAGCCAAGAAGTGGTCTGACTTGATGTTACAAAGTTAAGTCAGGGGAGTCTGATGAAGAGTTAAGGGGTCGTTTTGGGTTTCGGTGAGTTAAATGGCCATTATGGGGTGAGGGTTGATGCGATAAGGGGTTGTTATGGGTTTCGGTGAGTTAAATTGCCATTATGGGGTGGGGGTTGATGCGATAAAGGGTTGTTAAGGGGGTCGATGAGTTAAATGGCCATTATGGGGGGTTGATGCGATAAGGGGTTGTTAAGGGGGTCGTTGAGTTAAATGGCCATTATGGGGGGGGGTGATGTGATAAGGGGTTGTCAATGGGGTCGATGAGTTAAATGGCCATTATGGGGGGGTTGATGCGATAAGGGGTTGTTAAGGGGGTCGTTGAGTTAAATGGCCATTATGGGGGGGTGATGTGATAAGGGGTTGTCAATGGGGTCGATGAGTTAAATGGCTATTATGGTGGGGGGATGATGTGATAAGGGGTTGTCAATGGGGTCGATGAGTTAAATGGCTATTATGGTGGTGGGATGATGTGATAAGGGGTTGTCAATGGGGTCGATGAGTTAAAGATCCGATGGGAGGGTGGTGGAACAAAGAAAAGTTTAAAGACATGTCGCCACCCTTTTTACGATAAACACAAACGATAAACACAAACGATAAACACAAACGATAAACACAAACGATAAACACAAACACTAAACACAAACGATAAACACAAACACTAAACAGAAACGATAAACACAAACGATAAACACAAACACTAAACATAAACGATAAACACAAACGATAACACAACACTAAACACAAACGATAAACACAAACGATAAACACAAACACTAAACATAAACGATAATCACAAACGATAAACACAAACACTAAACACAAACGATAAACACAAACGATAAACACAAACACTAAACACAAACGATAAACACAAAACGATAAACACAAACGATAAACACTAACGCTAAACATAAACATTATTCCACAAACCATCCAAGCATTAGGAGTCAATAACATGGTTGTTGTTCTCTAACGTATTTCATATAAATGAGGCTCACTGAGAGTGGTAATATTACAGGCAGTGGTGAAACAAAAGGGTGCGGAGGGGGTGGTCTCCCTTGACGGCACTTTTTTCTTAATATGGGGGGGGGCAGATTTTCGTGGGGGAAAGTGGGGGGGGGCAAATTCTAAAACTAGCTATGCCACTGATTACGGGTACATTTCACTTTTTTTTTTTTTAAATGCTTCTACGTTATGGCCAAATGAGTCAATAATCTTTTCACAATAGTTTCAAATCTTACGACACTTGGAAATCTTTCGCACGTCAACAAAGTGTCTGTTGATGCTTTGTTCAATGAGTGCGTGGTTTCTTTTTCATTTTTTGGGCGAGGGCGGTTAATTGTATTCGTGACGTATATGAGTGTGAGTGATGATTTTTTTGGTTGTTATGGTTCTTTTTGGAGGGGGGGGGGGTAGTAGGTATAGAGAGAAAGCGGGAGCAAGAAAACACGCTGTATTTCTTTTTTAAATAAAGAATCATATGTCATATAAGGAACCGCATGTCATATAAAGAACCATCTGTCCTATAAAGAACCCTATGTCATATAAAGAACCATCTGTCATACAAAGAACCATATGTCATGTAAAGAATCTATATCATATAAAGAACCACATGTTATAAAAAGAACCATATGTCATATAAAGAATATCATGTCATATAACGAACCATATGTCATGCAAAGAATCTATGTCATATAAAGAACCGTATGTCATACGAAGAACCATATGTCACATAAAAACATCCATAATAATAAAATAAAGAACCATATGTCATATAAAGGACCGTTTGTCATATAAAGGACCGTATGTCATATAAAGAACAAATAAGCACTTCGTAGTACTGCCGTTACACACTTGCTGAAATGGGCCGGGTTGTAAAATCAAAGAGCTAGCAACACTTTTGTTAAAACTACACATAGAGGACTACAACAAAGCATTTCTTTGTTTGAATCCAGACCCAGGTAGCAGTGTGCATCATAAGTTCATTTTTATTAGATCAAACCCATGTTAAATTTTTTTGTACTGAAGTAGAGGACAAACTGTGCCACCATCGTCCCCCCTCCCTCTACCCATCACAATTCCTTACTGATGTCGCCGTTCGCCCATGCAAGAAGTCTAAAGGTGCAGTCGGTGTACTTTTAACGGCATCAGATTAGTTCAGTGGTTCTCAACCTTCCTTTGGGCCGCGATCCTTTTAATACAGTTCATCGTGTTGTGGCGACCCCCCACCCCAAGCCACAAAATTATTTTCGGTTATGCTTCATAACTGTAGAGCATATGTGTCTTCAGGTGGGGCTTAGGCGACCCCAGGGAAAGGGTCGTGTCACCCCCCAAAGGGGGGTCGCGACCCACAGGTTGAGAACCCGCTAGGATTAGTTCATCTTACTAACAGATCAGCACTGTTACTTCAAACCGCTTTTAAGAGGACGAGACATGCACGTTAAATGCCAAGAACGCATCACGCCTGGAGTAGGTCGAGGACGCGAGATTGAATCTTACAGAATGCCGTGGGCTATCGATGTATTGGATCAATAACTGGCTCGGGGAATGACCTCGGTAGTTCGTGTCTGTGTCTGTCTGCGGGTATCTTGTCTGTGGGTATCTAGTCTGCGGGGTATCTGTCTTGCGGCTGTGTCAGTCTGTAGGAGTGTATATTACTGTAAGGCAGCCGTTCTCAACCTGTGAGTTGCGACCGCTTTGGGGTTTCGAACGACCCTCTAAGACCATCGGAAAACACATATTTATGAAGTAGCAAACGATAGTGAATTTTATGGTTAGGGGTCACCACAACACGAGGAACTGTATTATGGCGTTGCGGCATTATGAGGGGTTGATAGCCACTGCTGTAAGGCAATGAGTTGTCCGATGCGCTCTACTCTCTTACTTAATGATTTAATAACGCTAATCTCATTGCCTCATTGGAACGACAGCAGAGGGTGGTTCTCAACCGACTGGCAAATAATGACCAACTATGCTGTAAATCTGTGGTTTGAATTTAGTCATCATTCAATCGTCACCCGACATATTTCAACGGACTGCATATTTGAAAAAATTAATGCTGATATGTCTTAAACACACTTTGAGAGATAAGCCTGGTTGTTATACCCAAATTTACCACATCGACCTGACTCTCTGACGTCTGGGAGCAGTTGTACGTCAGGATGATGTGTGGCGCGGTAGGTCGCTGTAACATTAGCATGAGAGCAGTACACATCAGGATGATACGAGGCGGGGATTAGGCCGCTGTGACATTAGCATGAGAGCAGTACACATCAGGATGATGCGAGGCGGGGTAGGTCGCTGTAACATTAGCATGAGAGCAGTACACATCAGGATGATGCGAGGCGGGGATTAGGCCGCTGTAACATTGGCATGTACACTGGAGTGATCGCGGTCTCTGGCGTCATAGCTCTGCCCAAGAAGGACTCCTTCAGAGCTAGATTATTATAATGACATTAAATTATAAGCTCAACGGAGCTGTCCACTCCCAGCTGAAATTCATGATGTGATCCGTAAAAAACACACACACACCAGAATATGTTGTGACGTCATTCGTCAATGTAATATCTCCCGATCTAAAGACTGCTTGCTAAGGCACAGAGGAGTTTTCAAATGAAACAAAAAACATGTCATGGAAAAGCATTGGGTTATTGGACATCACAAGATATTCAAGACACAGACTTTTAACGCTAGATGTTGTGATGTGTGGTGGAGAGAGGGTGGAGGGGGCTATGGGGTGAGCTGGTGGGAAAACAGAGGTGGAAAAGTGTGGTGGAAAATTGGTGGGGGGGGGGATTTGTGGTTGAAAAGTGTAGGGAAATGTGGTTGAAAAAGTATGGGGGGATGGGGTTGAAAAATGGAGTGGAAATGTGTGTGGGAAATTGGCAAAATGTGGTGGAAAAGTGTGTGGGCGGGGTTGGTGGCAAATAGTGGTGGAAAATTGTGATGGGAATGTGGTGAAAAAGTTTGGTGGAAAGTGTCGTGGCAAAGTGTGGTTAGGAGGTGAGGGGACTGTGTGTGTAGTGTAGATGTGTGGGGGGTGAGTAGTGGAAAGGACACTATCAGTGTGGTACGTTCCATGGTATTGATATTAATGTCAGATAGGTTGTGACATTTGGACTAAAGGAAAAGGTGGGGGGCTTGTGGTAAAGATCATGTCTTCATTAGGAGCACAAACGCGATGAAAGAAAGAGTGGAGAGAGAGAGAACAAGAGAGAGCGAGAGAGAGAGAGAGCAAGAGAGAGAGAGAGGGATTTGATGAGACAGAGAGGTTAGTGGGTTGTGTGAAGTAGGTCGGTGGGTGAGAAGTTCCACATCTGATCTTACGAGGTGTCACTTTTTATCACAATTCCTGTCATGTTGTTTCGTAAGTCCTGCCATATAGCAATTGACACGTATCTATGCGGAGTCTATCCCCTGTAGACTACACACTTCAACTCCAGTCTTTCATTGTTGTTTAAATGTGGCTCTGGTAAAATGCTAGTATTGGAAGATCAAAATTGGAACCAATGAGACGAAAGATCGCTACCGTCAATGATCTTTAATCAATCAGCACAAGACACTGGGCTCCGGGGTCGTTCAAAATAAGACTCTGATTACTGGTATTTGTCTTCGACTCCAGCTTATGACCTCATTCACGGGGTATTCCGATAAAGTCGCAGATTAATTATCCACAGTCAAAGGTCAAAGGGTGAGAGTTCTCCAAGGGTAAATCATTGGATCTGAGGTTTTAAAAGAATACCATAAAATGAAATCGAAAAAGAAATTGGTTTAACTTGACCCAGGAAATGTATTCGTTCTCATCGATGATGTCTTTATGGTATATAAGGTCTCTAGAATGCCTACCAGCTTTATTAAATGTAAATTTAGAGCTTTTGCCTTGTACAGCGGTTCTTAACCTGTTGGTCACCACACCTTTGGGGGGTCGAACGACTCTTTCCCAGTGGGGGCACCGAAGACCATCGGGAAACACATATAAAGTTATGAAGTAGCAACGAAAATAATGTTGTTATTGTGTTCGCCACAAATGAGGAGCTGTATTAAAGGGTCGAGACACTAGGAAGGTTGAGAACCACTGGCCTAGTAGATTTTTTGTATTATTGATCAAAATAAGGTAAGTTGCTGTACCGTTGGCATGGGAGCAGTTGAACGGATGATGTGTGATGGGAAAGGTCGTTGTAACATTGGTATGAGAGCAGGTGTACATCGGTATGATGTGTGGCTGTAACATTAGCATGAGAGCAGTACACATCAGGATGATGTGAGGCGGAGGATTAGGTCGTTGTAACATTGGTATGAGAGCAGTTGTACATCGAGATGACGTGTGGCTGTAACATTAGCATGAGAGCAGTACACATCAGGATGATGTGAGGCGGGGGATTAGGTCGTTGTAACATTGATATGAGAGCAGTTGTACATCGAGATGATGTGTGGCTGTAACATTAGCATGAGAGCAGTACACATCAGGATGATGTGAGGCGGGGGATTAGGTCGTTGTAACATTGGCGTGGACACTGGAGTGATGTCAGTCTCTCGGAGAAGCGGGTAATTGATTTCGACTTGACGCAGACGCCGGACATGAATGGGATTAGCAACACAGCGGGTCGGTATTTACAGAAACAAGAGTGCGCAAGTCGAGCAGTGGCTCTCAAATTGATAATCGGCATGAAGAGGGGGGTCTGGGTCGAATTGAGAAAATTTTAGTTTACCGAAGATCTGAGATCAAACCATCATTTTCTGATAAAAGCGATTTAAACAAATCGGGGGAATATTACAGCGTTGAAACAGAAGGTTAAAAAAATAATCAAACATTGAATAGTCCGCACAAAAATCCAAAATTCCAACAAAAAGATTCCGGCACCGAGATAATCTCACCCATGCAGTAATGGGGGAGACTGAAATAATCTCAACCAGTAATAGAAGACACTGAGATAATCTCACCCAGATATAGGGGGCACTGAGGTAATCTCAACCAGTAATAGAAGACACTGAGATAATCTCACCCAGATATAGGGGGCACTGAGGTAATCTCACCCAGTAATAGGGGACACTGTGATAATCTCAGCTAGTAATAGAAGACACTGAGATAATCTCACCCAGATATAGGGGACACTGAGATAATCTCAACCAGTAATAGAAGACACTGAGATAATCTCACCCAGATATAGGGGGCACTGAGGTAATCTCACCCAGTAATAGGGGACACTGTGATAATCTCAGCTAGTAATAGAAGACACTGAGATAATCTCACCCAGATATAGGGAACACTGAGATAATTATGGACAAAAATATACAAAAGGGCTGTGCACAAATGAATCTAAGTGGGACACGTTTTCTATATGCACGTTTCGATCAGAGATTACATTTACAAGTATTACAATTGTAGTGTCACGTGACTTCAATCTGGAGGCGTACACTAATCTCGAGCAATGGCTTTCAATTTATTTATTTTTCATTTTATTAATCGCTAACCCGATTATTTTTTTTAATTACTTCATTAAACTTGAATTACACGTGCAAAAAAACAGAAGAGAGCACCGCGTTGACAATCAAGACTCAAGTAAAACATAATTTTCTTTCGCAGATTACGACAAATGAAAGAATCACAGCCATTTTTCCTCGAACGCGTCACGCATACGTTAGTTTGAGGGAATCAGTAGAGGTTCTCTGTTACACCGTGAGAGTCCCTCCCCTACAAGATGAACAAGTGAATTAGCGTGTGATGAAAGGGCTGATACAATCCTTCATTAAGTCTCCCACTGTGACAAGATAGGAGTCGACGTACTCCTCAGCGTCTACGGACCTCGCCTGTATCTCTAGTGACCCCCTTTTCGGTTACCGCCCCTGGTTTCTAACTAGAAAATGGCCGGTTGCGTAAGGTGTCTTTCGGGTATTAATTAAAAATGGTGTCATGGCTAGAGCTAGGTTATTACTATTCTTTCCTTTACTTTCAAATGGCTTATCGACCACATTAAATAAGATTTACATAGCGAGCATAGTTCTCTAGCCTTATTTTTTTTTTTGCCTGCTGGGGGTCAAGGTTCAGGCATTGGTGGATGATTTTTTTAAAATTACATTGTTTGGGGGGGGGGGGGGGGGTAATAAAAAAGGGGAATGGGGTCCTGGTTTCTTGGACAATTGCGGAAGCTAGCAAGGACCACTACTTTTGATGTCTTAGTCTGTCTATGTGCGTGTACGTTCGTGCGTGTCTGTGTGTGTGCTTGTTTGTGTGTGAGTAAGTGTGTGTTGACATGTCTGCCTGATCTTTTTTTTTCCATCTACTCAATCACTTACATGTTTAGTCATTGGCCAACCCTTTCCCCATAAGCTAGTACTTCTCATCTGAAAAAGACAACATCTTTCATCTCAGAATGTCACCATCTTTCATCTCAGAACGCTACCATCTTTCTTCTGAGAACGCAACCATCTTTCATCTAAGAACGCAACCATCTTTCATCTCAGAATGCAACCATCTTTCATCTCAGAATGCAACCATCTTTCATCTCAGAATGCCACCATCATTCTTCTCAGAATGCCACAATCTTTCTTCTCAGAATGCCACCATCTTTCTTCTGAGAATGCAACCATCTTTCATCTGAGAACGTCAATATCTTTCATCTCAGAATGCCACCATCTTTCTTCTGAGAACCCAACCATCTTTCACCTGAGAACGCCAATATCTTTCATCTCAGAATGCCACCATCACTCATCTCAGAACGCTACCATCTTTCTTCTGAGAACGCAATCATCTTTCATCTAAGAACGCAACCATCTTTCATCTCAGAATGCAACCATCTTTCATCTCAGAATGCAACCATCTTTCATCTCAGAATGCCACCATCTTTCTTCTCAGAATGCCACAATCTTTCTTCTCAGAATGCCACCATATTTCTTCTGAGAATGCAACCATCTTTCAACTGAGAACGCCAATATCTTTCATCTCAGAATGCCACCATCTTTCTTCTGAGATAGCAACCATATTTCATTTGAGAACGTTAATATCTTTCATCTCAGAATGCCACCATCTTTCTTCTGAGAACGCAACCATCTTTCATCTGAGAACGCCAATATCTTTCATATCAAAATGCCACCATCTTTCTTCTGAGAACGCCAATATCTTTCATCTCAGAATGCCACCATCTTTCTTCTGAGAATGCAACCATCTTTCATCTGAGAACGCCAATATCTTACATCTCAGAATGACACTATCTTTCATCTCAGAATGCCACCATCTTTCATCTCAGAACGCTGCCATATTTCATCTCAGAAAGCTGCCACATTTCATCTCAGATTGTCTCCATCTTTCATCTGATAACGCCACCATCTTTCATCTCAGAATGCCGCCATCTTTCATCCCAGAACGCTACCATACTTCATCTCATATTGTCACCATCTTTCATCTGAGAACGCCACCATATTTCACCTCAGACTTCCCAAATAACTCAAAGCTAGTTACTGAGCCACCTCAGGTGTCACCACTGACCATGACCTCTGACCTTCCCGTAATGTCAACAAGGCGACGGTTCTCCCACGGGTCATCCGTCGTGAGAATAATTGCAAAGAAGCAATGGTTGCCTGCAGCTATAGATACATACAGAGGTCGGCGCCTGGCGGCTTCGTAGATGTTTTAAAGTTGTAGAAGAACTAACTTTAAAAAAAAATCGTATATGTTTATTCTCGAGGAATGCACGGTAATTGTAGCAATTTCAGTGCAATATGCTGCATACACATTTTGTCTTTACGCTATTTTTTAACGGAATATGCTATTTATTTATTTACGGAATACGCTATTTATTTATTTACGGAATACGCTATTTATTTTTTTACGGAATACGCTATTTATTTATTTACGGAATATGCTATTTATTTATTTACGGAATGCGCTATTTATTTATTTACGGAATGCGCTATTTATTTATTTACGGAATGTGCTATTTATTTATTTACGGAATACGCTATTTATTTATTTACGGAATACGCTATTTATTTATTTACGGAATACGCTATTTATTTACGGAATACGCCATTTATTTACGGAATACGCTATTTATTTACGGAATACGCTATCTATTTATTTATGGAATGGGCTATTTTTTTTAAACAGTACGTTATCGACCTCAGAATGTCGCAAACGAGTTTTCTAAATTCTCTGAGCAACTCTCAGTAGCATCCTCCTGTTTGTCCGACTAATTAGACTTCAGTAACATCACTCTGTTGGCCAAGGAGGAATGTGAAGGGGGGTCTAGCTAGCCCCCCCCCCCCCCCCCAATAAAACAAATCAGAATGCGCGAGATTTTAAGTATCAGCGAAAGAGGTCAGAATGAAAATTAAAATATTACGGTTGCCAAATAGTATAGTTACTCCCACAGCAATATCCAAGCAACACAATATCACGGGCCGCTAGGTCCAAATAAATTTTGGTTTAGCTAGACCTTTTTGGTTGGGAAGACCTTTTTGGTTGGGTAGACCGTTTTGGTTGGGTAGACCTCTTTGCCTGACTATACCCTTTTGGTTGGCTAGACATTTTGGGGTGACTAGACCTTTTGGTTGTCTAGACCTTTTTCATTGACTAGACATTTTGATTGGCTAGACCTTTTTGCCTGACTATGCCTTTTTGGTTGGCTATAATGCCTTTCAGTTGACTAGACTCCAACTTAGGGCAACTGGCTATTTCCTATTTTTTCTTCCCCCCACCCCCTCCCATCCACCGTCACAAACCTTTTTATACGGTTGTCCCATTAAATCATTTCCGCAATGTAATATGGCCCAGTTACAAATGGACCTAACGTCATTACAGTTCTGAAGCAGTAGGAATGTTCGCGTTTTATCCGACGTATGGCCTTGGCAACTCCCGTTGACCTTCAGCTGTCCTTGCTCCCATTACCGGTCAGGGCCGGGAATCTTCGCCCTAATTAAACGATACTGGCAGGACCACGCGCCTTCTGCTCAACAGCCTCCGGCGAAAGAGTGTTCCGGTTTTCCCCAGAGTTAATATATTAGACTAGGCCAGTAATATGTCGCTGTGCTGTGACTTAGTTCCTACTAGGGTGCGCGCCCGTGATCTCGGGATCCCGGGATTCCGCAACGATTATTAGAAAAACGAAAGACTGCCCGGGAAATTTTTCCACCTCGGGAAGTCCCGGGTACACACTTTTATTAATACAATTTTCTTCTTCTTCTTTTTTTTTACATTTCAGCAAGTGGACATATTGTCACAAATTGTCATTTTAAGGCAGGGACGGATTGTCACAAATTGTCGTTTTAAGGCAGGGACGGATTGTCACAAATTGTCGTTTTAAGGCAGAGACGGATTGTCACAAATTGTCGATTTAAGCCAGGGACAGATTGTCACAAATTGTCGCTTTAAGCCAGTGAAGGATTGTCACAAATTGTCGTTTTAAGGCAGGGACGGATTGTCAAAAATTGTCGTTTTAAGATAGGAACGGATTGTCACAAATTGTCGTTTTAAGGCAGGGACGGATTGTCACAAATTGTCGATTTAAGCCAGGGACAGATTGTCACAAATTGTCGCTTTAAGCCAGGGACAGACTGTCACAAATTGTCGCTTTAAGCTAGGGACAGATTGTCACAAATTGTCACAAATGTTCGCTTTAAGCCTTGGACAGATTGTCTCAAATTGTCACGCTAAGCCAGGGACAGATTGTCACAAATTGTCGCTTTTAGCCAGGGACAGATTGTCACAAATGTTCGCTTTAAGCCTGGGACAGATTCTTACAAACTGTCGCTTTAAGCCTGGGACAGATTCTTACAAACTGTCGCTTTAATCCAGGACCTTTGAAATCTAGTTCACGCTGAATTAAGCTCAAGAGGAAATGAGTGAAACAAAGTATGGGGAAACCCGAAATAAAATAACGCAACGAAACAACGAACGTGTCGGCAGGAAGTCTTCATCAGCGAACAAACAACTGTAAAAACAGAATTAAATAAAAAGTAAAACTTGGCTGAAATGTAGTATCCGAGAGGGTAATTTCGCATACTACATTTCAGCTAAGTGTTATTTTTATTAAATTCTGTTTTTACTATTGTTTGTTCGCTTATATTTCTCTTGCAATAAATGACTTAAATTGGTCTTACATTAATTATATTTCTCTTGCAATAAATGACTTAAATTGGTCTTACGATGAATTCCTTATATTTGGATTGAAATAAGTAATGAACAATTGCAGCTTCTCCTTTTCTAAAAAAAAGTCCCGTTTTAAATTTGGCTTCTCGTTAACTTTTATGACACATAACATATTTCCTATCACAGAGACTACCCCCCCTCCCGCCCTTGTGGGAAAGACTGCTATAAGCCGACTAACATTACACCATCCGGTGACTCAATCTTACATAGCAGACCATAATCATCCACCATCGTACCACTTACTCATATGTACAAATAAAGCGCTTTTTTTTAATTGTCTGAAACTTGTTTGCAGATTACGGAAATTGTGTGTGGTTTATTTTTTTTTTTTTTTTTTTTTACAAAACGATTTCCTTCGAATTCCCTTCTGGCTTAATTGGAGATTGTCGGGAAAACGACCAACCAACTGATGTCCGCTGTACTTGAATAGTTCAATGACGTGATTATTATTTCCTGGTCCGCTCAAACACCTGGGCCACGGATTTAGGACCAGCGTTGGGGATATGTGGGTCATTGAGAAAAGGAATTTACAAACAGGATATAAGGATTTGAGGGGTGAGGGGAAAGAGGTCCGTGGGGGGGGGGGCTGTTAAACATGGACCGTTTGTTAAATTTGGTGCAGGTGGAGTGTTCAACGTTAAGTGGAATTTGGATTCACACACACACACACACACACACACACATGGACACAAACATACAGGTACGGGGTATTTATCATTGGTAAAAAAAAATCCTGTGTATTAACTCCGCTTTGCTTCTGTTCGAATGTTTCTGGCTGGCAAACTCTTCGGACGGCTAACTGACCCACTTCTCGTCAACCTATCGAGATGAAATTTGGCGCATATGGCCGTTGCGATGACAACACATTCTATCAAATTTTCACACCAAAATCCCCCAACTCCAACCCCAAAAATAAATTTTCGCCTGCTTTTTTAAGGTGAGTGTAAAGGAAATTTGATGCCACTGTTTTCAAGGAAATTTGATGCCACTGTTTTCAAGGAAATATGATGCCACTGTTTTCACACAATAAAATCCCGATCAATGCGCTAAATGAGATTCTTTTTTTTAAAATTATCGCAAGTGCGTCTGGTGCGTAATATTTTCTTCTTATTTTTTTCTGGAATAGCTGTTGAAACAAATCTGCGATGTAAAAGCGCGTGGATGATTAGAATACTAATAAAGTTCAGGGGGCGTGAAAAAAATTGTGCGGTTGCGAGCGTTTGGTGGTGGGGGGTAGCTCTAATTGTGATTCTTATAAAAGTGCGTTACTTGTATGCGTGTTTTGTCAAGTTTTCAGCATCACCCCCAATTGCTGGATATTGGGGGTCAAAGTTTTCAGCATCACCCCCAATTGCTGGTTATTGGGGGTCAAAGTTTTCAGCATGACCCCCAGTTGCTGGATATTGGGGGTCAAAGTTTTCAGCATGACCCCCAGTTGCTGGATATTGGGGGTCAAAGTTTTCAGCATGACCCCCAGTTGCTTGATATGACATTTTATAATGGATTTTTATGAAAAATATTGTTTTTAGGCGTTGTTTAATTTATGTCTCTTGTCCTGTGATAAAGTTAGAATTGCGAAGTGTGTATGTAACACAAGGTTGTTATGATAGTCCCAATTAACTTACTTGATTCTATGCAAATGATTGTAGGATACCTGTCTGGTATCAGGACCAAGTGAGTCTGTCGGCCATGAACAAACAAGGATAGAAGACTGGTTGATGTACTTAAGGAAAACAGGGAGCTGAGCCACCCCACACCCTTTGCTGTTTTATTCGAGCCACACCCACCCCCTTTTTACTACCCTCTCTGAGCTCCTATTGCGCCCTTCATTAGAGACGGGTGGGCCGGTCGTACACACACACATACATATACATGCATATATGTATTGATTGATTGATTTATATACAGTGGAACCCCGCTATAGCGCGCCCCGACATAACGCGAATTCGGATATAACGCGGTCGTAGCATGGCTCCCGAAATTTTGTATATTCATTCACATGGAGAAAAAAAATTTGGAGAAAAGTAAAAAAAAAAAAAAAACAAGAAATTAACTTCATTTTGGGCATGAAAATTATTTTTGACTTTTAAAATAATAAGATCGTTTTCAATGAAATGACATCCATTATGGATGAACTGCATGCCACGACGGCACGGTAGCATACGGTGTTGATACACTTTTCATGATGTATTGATAGTCTGGTATTGTCGGTCAATCTGTATTATCGTTCAAAGAAATAAAAATTGGTAAATGTTTTTAATGCACAGAAATAACCTATAAATATATTAGCCATCGATTATTTTGAATATATCTTAATTAATGCATTCCAGTTAATATTCATCTGATGATAAGCCGACTTTTGATCATTGTACATGTACACATCGTTTATGTTCTCGGAAAAAAGTTAAATATTGTAAAACCGCGCATTAACGCGACCCCGCTTTTAACGCGATCCGATTTTATGGACCCCGATCATCGCGTTATAGCGGGGTTCTACTGTAGATAGATTTTATCGACCCCGATCATCGCGTTATAGCGGGGTTCTACTGTATATAGATTTTATGGACCCCGATCATCGCGTTATAGCAGGGTTCTACTGTATATAGATATTATGGACCCCGATCATCGCGTTATAGCGAGGTTCCACTGTATATACACACATAGCACATGAAATATGGAAAGGGTTAAGTCAGGGGTCGGGCAACTTCTGTAGCCATTACCCCAAAATATATTTCTTTAATTCCACGTTAGTTATTGATTTCAAAGGAAGAAAATCATTGATAATTTAAATTCAAAATAGCTTTTTGAATCTATTTATAAAGAGAAAACACTTATAAATATTTTGTTAAAGTATAAATATATTCGATAAAATAAATCAATAAAATATTTTTATGGAACAAAATGGGTTCTTTTTTAAAAAAAGTGTGGGGAGGGGTGGTGGGGAAAGCACTTAAAATTTAGGATAAATGTTTAATTTTTTTTTACAATTACATCAAAATTGGTAGAGCATTTCGGACACTGTCTTCGGGTGCCCATAATTGATTTATTTGCTTTTGTTTATGTTCCTTAGTGTGTGAAAATTGCTTACATCTAAAGAATACCATTTGTCGCCAAGGGCAGCAACCATGCGTCCTCCTCGTCTGTCCTTTTGAAAACCTATACAGCTCTCTACGGTATGGGCGTAGGTCATAGGTCGTAGAGACATTTTAGGGGCGTGCGATGGGGTGTGGACCGCACCGGGTGACACCCTTAAATGGTAAATTCGACATAGCTGAATCTTGATAACAGATCTAAGTTAATTTAAAAAGAGCAGGGTGCCACCAGAGCAGGCTGCCACCAGAGCAGGGTGTCGCGAGAAAAGTGTGTCAAAGCACAGAGTGCCACCAGAGTAGGGCATCCCCAAAGCATGCTGCCACCGGAGCAGGGTTTTCCCAGAGCAGGCAAAAGAGTAGCCTGGAGGGGGGTGACACCCTGCGTACTCCGCACTTTTATTTTTACACCAGCCCTGGTGATGCCTCTGACCATGAGATAACAATGTGCGACTTGGCCAAAAACGGCGCTCGCAAGACTAGACGTGTGGTAGTGCTAGTTGCCGAGTCACTAGGAACTACAACATGTCGGCAGCGTTGTCTCTAGCTGCCGAGCCACTATGTACTACAACATGTCGGCGGCGTTGTCTCTAGCTGCCGAGCCACTATGTACTACAACATGTCGGCGGCGTTGTCTCTAGCTGCCGAGCCACTATGTACTACAACATGTCGGCGGCGTTGTCTCTAGCTGCCGAGCCACTATGTACTACAACATGTCGGCGGCGTTGTCTCTAGCTGCCGAGCCACTATGTACTACAACATGTCGGCGGCGTTGTCTCTAGCTGCCGAGCCACTATGTACTACAACATGTCGGCAGCGTTGTCTCTAGCTGCCGAGCCACTATGTCCTACAACATGTCGGCGGCGTTGTCTCTAGCTGCCGAGCCACTATGTACTACAACATGTCGGCGGCGTTGTCTCTAGCTGCCGAGCCACTATGTACTACAACATGTCGGCAGCGTTGTCTCTAGCTGCCGAGCCACTATGTACTACAACATGTCGGCGGCGTTGTCTCTAGCTGCCGAGCCACTATGTACTACAACATGTCGGCGGCGTTGTCTCTAGCTGCCGAGCCACTATGTACTACAACATGTCGGCGGCGTTGTCTCTAGCTGCCGAGCCACTATGTACTACAACATGTCGGCGGCGTTGTCTCTAGCTGCCGAGCCACTATGTACTACAACATGTCGGCGGCGTTGTCTCTAGCTGCCGAGCCACTATGTACTACAACATGTCGGCGGCGTTGTCTCTAGCTGCCGAGCCACTATGTACTACAACATGTCGGCGGCGTTGTCTCTAGCTGCCGAGCCACTATGTACTACAACATGTCGGCGGCGTTGTCTCTAGCTGCCGAGCCACTATGTACTACAACATGTCGGCGGCGTTGTCTCTAGCTGCCGAGCCACTATGTACTACAACATGTCGGCGGCGTTGTCTCTATGACACATGTGTAATGCGACAGAAGGAAATTATGTCCTTTTTTTTAAAAAAAGAGCTTTTTAGATAACTCTATGTATTTCTATTGAGCCCTCGTCTTGGTCCATCGACCCCTTGCTTATGGGATCGGAAAGTTTTAAAAAATGTACGCCAGGTATTGAGAGGGATTCTTAAATATTTCTTCTGGTATCTAATAGCAGTCACCAAACAAAAATTATTAGGATAATATTTTTTTCATTTGATGTTAATGGGTGATAATTTTTGTTAACTAAACACAAAAAACAACCACTTTTTTTTCCACAATTTTACTTAATGTGAAACGTACGGCGAAATGACGACTTGAAAGAATATTAAAAATTTCCACTATAGATTTCTAGGCATTTTTTTCCAATATGAAAAAAAAGTGGTGTTGATCCGAAACATTTGAGATCTGGCACATGGGTCATTAGCAAGAACTAAAATGCCGAAGTTTTTACAACAATCGTTCGTGACTTTACCCATGACGTCATCTGCACCGGATCACCTCATAGCATTAAGGAAAAGTGTTCAACCATCGGAGGCGTATAAGGATAACTCCCTCCTCCAAATACCGAAAGTAGCCGGCAGATGTCGCGCGTTAAGTCCAGCCCACCTGACTCCTGGGGCTCTTATTAATTTAATGATGCGCTTCTGACTCCGTCTCCACGGGCCTTGTACATTTTTTTTCCTTTGGTTAAATCCTATCTTTAGTTACACTCCGTTGGCCTTTTATGCAGAGACCCCTGAGGATCCACACACAAAGAATAGGGGGGGACGACCTGTCGTAATTAGCTAAGGAGAAACTTATGTGCACGGGTTTCGGAGGCAGGAAAGTCGTAACCACGGCAGCCAAATATAGAGACATCCGAAATACAGTCATTTAAATATGTGGGCATACACGAAAGATGTTGGGGGGTTGGGGGGTCAAGTAGTTGCTGTTGGTCAGTATGTCCACACGCCAGCGTTTGTCGAGGAGTCGGAGCGAGGTATAAATAAAGCGAGCCCTGATGGTTTCGTGTGGATCAAACTAGAACCCATTGCGTGGATGAGTTGAAAAGATCTGCACTAATTGTGGCATGTGTGTACTATACGTGAGACGTTGAGCCAGATTTGTCACCCAGTGGATATTTTTGTCACCAAGGGATAGATTTGACACCAAGGGATAGATTTGTCCCCAAGGGATAGATTCGTCAACTATGGATAGATTTGAAACCAATGGATAGATTTGTCACCAAGGGATAGATTTTTCACCAAGGGATAGATTTTTCACCAAGGGATAGATTTTTCACCAAGGGATAGATTTGTCACCAATGGATAGATTTGTCACCAAGTAATAGATTTGACACCAAGGGATATTTTCGTCCTTAAGAAGTGGACCTGTACGTCAAAATCAGTGAGTAGTTTGTTTTTCTGCACTAATTAATGAACGTTGCTAGAGAAGAGAGCGGTTCGCACATCTATTTCTAAAGGGTTTCCTCAACGTATAATTGTGTATAAATAATACATGTAGTCTAAAACGTTACGCGTCAGGCCGTGTTGGCTGATTAATTACTACCAGAATATCTGAAAGATGTTAAAACTGAAGATGAATTTATTGATACTACCAATGCGTCCAGTGGACACTAAGAAATGAATGTATTTGAACGTCATATAATTATATCTCGTTTCCGTAATGCCCCCCCCCCTCCCAACCCAAAAAAAAAAGAAAGAAAAAAGATGATTATGATCGGTTCGCGAAGTCACTTCGTGAAATAAAATATTTATCAAAATGTATTTCGTGACGGTTAAAATCATTCATTGAATCAATCGAAGATTGTCTCTCTCTCTCTCTCTGTGTGGCAACTAGCAGACAGGCTGTTTCACTTAGTAGCAAATAACAGCCAGGCTGTCCCAATTGGTGATAACCAACAGCCAGGTAATATGCAAGAGTACAGACTTCTATTAGGTTCTAGTGCAGTGGTTCTCAACCTTCCTAATGCCACGACCCTTTAACACAGTTCTTCATGTTATAGCGACCCCCAGCCATAACATTATTTTTTTTCTACTTCATAACTGTATAGTATAAGTGTATTCAGATGGTCTTAGGCGACCCCTGGGAAAGGGTCGCGCTACCCCCAAAGGGGTCGCGACCCATGGGTTGAGAACCGCCGTACTAAAAACTGTTTTCCCTGGTTCAGGCGGTCAGCATATTTTTAAATTGTCACACTTATAACACAAGATTGCACAGAGGAGCTTAAAACAAAACTGGCACATTCATTAGAACAGCGGTTCTCAACCTGATTGGTCGCGACCATCGCAAAACACGTATACTAATAGTTATGAAGTAATAACGAAAATAATTTTGTGTTTTGGCGTCGCCATAGCATGAGGGACTCTATTAAAGGGTCGCGGCATTAGGAAAGTTTTAGAACAACCGCATTAGAAGGATGTGTGGGGTAAAAAGCTGCAAGGGAGTGAACAATTATTCAACCTGTCCAATCAATTTTGAACTACAGATTTTATGGGTTGCTATAACTGCTCTGAACATACCTTTACCAGATCCTATCCACATTTAACGTTACCACAACTTTACCTTTGAACCTTATTACAGCCTTGTCACAACCTCGCCAAAATCTCGCCTCAACCTCACCACAATCTCGCTTGGGGGCTCATCACAAACTCGCCACAATCTCGCACCAACCTCACCACAACCTCAAACCTACCTTGCCACCATCTCACAACAACCTCATCACAATCTCGTCCCAACCTCACCACAACCTCGCTCCAATCTCGCCCCAACCTCACCACAATCTCGACACAATCTCAACCCAATCTCGCCCCAACCTCACTCCAACCTCGCCCCAACCTCACCACAATCTCAACCCAATCTCACCCCAACCTCACCTCAACCTCGCCAAAACCACGCTACAACCACGCCCCAACCTCACCACAATCTCAACCCAATCTCACCCCAACCTCACCTCAACCTCGCCAAAACCACGCTACAACCACGCCCCAACCTCACCACAATCTCAACCCAATCTCACCCCAACCTCACCTCAACCTCGCCAAAACCACGCTACAACCACGCCCCAACCTCACCACTCGATCAAAGTGTCAAATAAACTGACAAGACTTACATGTTCTTCACATGTTCGTAAATAATGTTCACCAAGACTTTTGGGGGGCATTTCTGTGCAAGTTAGAAACAATACTTGAAAAGATCGATAACCTAGCTAGGTCGGTGGTTACCAAACTATTGATCTCAATGACCCCTTTGTTGACCAGATAAAATCCGGAGAGTCCAAATGAAAGTTTTGAAAATAAATTTCCTTTTAAATCTATTTTATGATTAGCCTTCAAATGCAAGGTATAAACTAACATTAGCAATGAGACAGGTAGTGTCACACTCTGCGTTCAGCAAATACCGTTGGGTGACCCCTGAAACTCGCCAGCGATTACCAATAAAAGTTCTATTGTGATGTCGAGAAACGAAAACAGGATCAGCGTCGTAATAATTGTGTTTACCTGGGCGTAGAGAGAGAGAGAGAGAGAGGGGGGGGGGGGCTGGGAGTAGAGCGAGTGGCAAGGGATAGGGAGAGGAGGACAGTGAGTAGAAAGCGGGGCAGTGAGTAGAGGAGATACGATAGGGAATAGAGAGAGAGAGAGAGAGAGAGAGAGTGAGAGGGAGGCAGTAGGAATGCGTGTAGGTAAGAAATCATGACAAACAATCTTGTACATTGCTGGACATAGTGTACATGGTGATATTATGTAGATTTCTGTACAAGGTGTACATTCCTCACGCCCTGGGAACACTTGGGCGCCGCCAGATGTATGCCACTCCTCCTCCCCCCCCCCTCCCCCGATCAGATGTCAATGCAAAGAGTGAGCCCCCTCATATTCACCGCAGTCAATGACATGGAAGACACCAGAGAACCTGGACTAATGCCCCCCATTTTTCACCCCTCCCCCGCCCCTCTCAAAAAATAATCCAAGTAGCATTTTGAATATTAAAAATGTTAGAAATCCTCTGAAATTATTTTGCATTGACGACATGCACTTTTTTATCATCAAAAGTTTAGAGATGACATAGTTTAGTTTAACTCATTCATGTAAAGAGATGACATAGTGTATGTTAACTCATTCATGTATAGAGATGACATAGTGTATGTTAACTCATTCATGTATAGAGATGACATAGTGTATGTCAACTCATTCATGTATAGAGATGACATAGTGTATGTTAACTCGTTCATGTATAGAGATGACATAGTGTATGTCAACTCGTTCATGTATAGAGATGACATAGTGTATGTCAACTCGTTCATGTATAGAGATGACATAGTGTATGTCAACTCGTTCATGTATAGAGATGACATAGTGTATGTCAACTGATTCATGTATAGAGATGACATAGTGTATGTTAACTCATTCATGTATAGAGATGACATAGTGTATGTCAACTCATTCATGTATAGAGATGACGTAGTGTATGTTAACTCGTTCATGTATAGAGATGACATAGTGTATGTCAACTCATTCATGTATAGAGATGACATAGTGTATGTCAACTCATTCATGTATAGAGATGACATAGTGTATGTCAACTCATTCATGTATAGAGATGACATAGTGTATGTTAACTCGTTCATGTATGTATTTCCTAGAAACGAACCATGAGGCTTTGTTGTCCCAACATCCTCACCTGACAGTTAGTTTTTACCTTAAATGTATTTAGCACCTTCTGAAATGTATTTAACAGGTTTTTTTTAAATGGGATAAACACTTTCTAAAATGTATTAAACACTTCATTAGATGTGTAAAACACGTTCTTAAATGTCTTTAGCGCTTTCTTTTCTTTTAAAAACTGATCTACTGATTTCATTGCTCTATTGATAACATCAATAGTGAGACTATCACCAACCCATAGAATTAACCTTGAGCCCAAATTGTCGGTTTCCGCCAAAGACATCCTTTTTTTTTTAAATTTCGTTCAAGTTTCAATTTATAAAAGTACTAGAATATATGACCCGATGTTATCGAATTAATAATGGTAGGTCCTTTGCGATAATTTCTACTTGCTATTGCAAAAACCCATCCCAATTCCTAACTTTAAAAATAGCTATCTTTGTAATGATATTTACGTTTCTAGCATCATTAAGTTTCGAGGAGTATTTATCTGCTTTATATTATACGCCTGCCCTCCCCCTTTAACGCCCCTAAACTACGCTTTTTTCTCTAAACATGACCTTAAATTACCAAATCTAAATTATCAATAATTATATCATTATTGTCATTAAAGAAATTAATTGAGGGACGATTTCTACGCTAGAGAAATACTTTAGATGCTATGCGTTTTTTAAAATGTTAATTGTTGAGCGTGTCCTTTAACTACAATTTTTCCTCTAAGAATTATGAAAACATAGTCTTAAATTTACAACAAAAACTCTATACGTGATAAAAGTATATTTTATGTTAACGGAATTTGATTTATTGATATCTTCATCAAAATTTAAACAAACTTTTGCATTGTTTTTTTTTATACATTATCGGATAATCTTAAAACAAATCTAAAGAAGAATAAGGCTACCGTTTTTCACATCTATAACAGACTTGATTGTCTTTTTTAAGTTGTTAGTCTCATAAAAATACACAATTTCTTTACTTTGCGCAAAGTGAAAACAAATTTATATTTAATTTTTTTGAAAGTAAATATTAACCCATCTCCATTTTTTAAAATTAAATTTTCAAGTGACTTAAATGATTTGGTTTTGATATGCATGTGCATACTTATGAGATGTACCCACGTTTCTTTAACGCCATTGATTTTCTTAATTTGTAAACATGTGTTTATTTGTAAAAAGAGAATGTAACAACTCTTTTTTCCCAAATGTAATACCGTAGGATTTAAATATATTGTCATCCACGTAAAAATTTACACATTCTATTTCCTCCCCCTGATATGCATGGATCTTAAAATGTTAATTATTTATCAAATTCATTCTTTTATTTTGAGAAGTATCTTGTGCTGCCTGAGACAAAATGAAGTTTCGACCTACCACCCACTCCCCCCAGATTTTTATAAAATTAATAAAATCTTCCACCGAGTTGTAGTCCACTTCATATGCAATCACACATTTTTCTGCACTTCATCTGATTTGTTCTTATTTGAAAGAGTTATAACCACATAAGTGAATGCTATTTTGCTATGGACCTGTGTGCTGCAATGATTGACTTAAGTAGCATTTTCTTATTAAAAGTATATTTTAAGGTTTAGGTTTTATTACGCTATAAATGTAATAAAAGTATATTTTTAATGACAAAATTTTTTTTTAAAGGGGTAAAATATATATCAGTTTTGTCACGCGCGGTTATTAAATCAAAGAACGTATAGCTTGGGCTAAAATATTCAAATCGCGCTATGAAGTCATTTTTGTGTTTATTTAAAACAAATTAATTTTAATTTTATTTCGCAATATAAACAATGCACTAAAAAAGCACTAAAAACAACAGATTTTTTTATTTTCACGATAAATATAATAACCGTATAATTCTTTGATCATATTTTTTTCATAACTTTCAAACGCATATAAAATGCTTAATTACTTCATTTGTTGTTACTTTAAATGTATTTGTAATTTTTAATAATAATACTTAAACTTTTACTAAAATAAAAGCATATTTATGGTATTTTTTGCGCATTTAAATTTATTAGATTTCCGTAAAATAATAGAAAGTAACTATCATTGTTTTTAAGAATTTAACGAATTTAAATCTCTTCGTTCCTATGGCGCTACGGCCAGCCTAGCTCATTCTTATACATTTTAACATTATCACATTTTTTTTCAAACATCGCAAAAATTATAATTGTTATATGTCCTAATAAGCAGTCGGTGGTTTATCCAGTCGGTGGTTTATCCAGTAGGTGGTTTATCCAGGCGGTGTTTGTGCAATTCTCTTAAGCCACTTTTCTTTTTACATATATTCGAATTCAGGTTGAAATTTACGATAAGCAATATACGATACACGATGTACTTGGCCTTAAAATATATCAAAAGACGGTTTTGGTCGGGATCTTACCGGTTAAGCAACCTTCTCCCGGCGTCGGGACCGGTTTCAATTTGTGAGCCGGTTAAAATATCATTTTTTATTACGTTTATGTTAAATATCTTCATAGCTGGTAAGTTAATAAGTTCTAAAATTGGGCTACACAGCACACGTCTGTTCTTAACTTGTATATAACACAACACACGTAAGTTCTCATCTTGTATATAACACAACACACGTAAGTTCTCATCTTGTATATAACACAACACACGTAAGTTCTCATCTTGTATATAACACAACACACGTAAGTTCTCATCTTGTATATAACACAACACACGTCTGTCCTTTTCTTTTTTTTTTTTTGCACAACACACGTCAGTTCTATATATCATACTACACACACGTCAGTTCTTATCTTGTATACAACACAACAATGAAACGATATTCTTTATATCTCACCGGCTATCAAAATTTCAAAGTACTCAATGTTAAACCGCAGGTCCTACTATTATGTTATAATAGTATTTTTTTTAAACTGCTCTATTCACTGATCCTTTTGAATGAAATCTTCAACCTACATTCTTTATTTTATATATATATATAGTAGTAGTAGTAATATTTCATGATTTCTAGATGGTGTAGCGAAGTTTACTTTAAAGTGGTCGAAACAGTCATATTTTAATTTAAGAAAATTATTGGTGAGGGTGGGGTTTGGGAGCTAAGGGGGGGCTGGTGAAGGTTGCCCACCCCTGCTCTAGCATGCCTTTCCAGTCATGTCAAACTCAATAGATCAGCGCTCCGTTTATTTCATTGAGACGACCCCCCTCCCTATTTTTTTTTAGCGGGCTGTAGTTGAAGCCCATCAAGTTGATGACGTCACGGCTGACTGCCTAAAATGACGTCTCTGCTCTATTTGTGGCCACACTTTTTTGCACCTGCCTTGAAGACAGTCACCTTAGTTTATTGATTGACCGATTTATCGGGCGACATCACTAGGTCAAAGATTTTTTACTGATTTTTATTTTTTGGGGGGGAGTGGGGTGAGGGGGCTTGGATTAGATGTGTTAGTCATTGGTTCTAAAATTGTCAACTAGGACATAAATATTGACCAGGCACCGTCCATTAATTATGTGAACAATTTTTGTGAATTTTTTTCACCCCTTCCCTCCCCTTGTCAATGACTATCAAACTTTCTATGACCCCCACCCCTCAAATTAATTATGTAAAAAGTTGTTACCCCCCCCCCCCCCCACACACAAAAACATTTTCAAACTTTTTTCCATTTTCACCAATTATTAATCGTTTCCCCCCCCCCCCCCCCCCCGTGTCAAGAAGTGTCAGATTCTTCCACCTAACCTTTCTTCATCCACATTTTTTCCCCAGGTGATATTTTTCCCTAACCCGGCGGCTTCATGCGTTTGAGAACCGCTGTTTAAGGTTCACGTAGTACGAGTGTATAAATAAAAGGACGGACTGGCTGTATGCCTCATCGCCACTCTTTGAACACTCAGAATGGTTTGTTAAATTCCACCCTCTTGTCAGACGCAAATCCCATATTTGAAATACAAACCACATTCGATTACAAAAAATTAATAATTATACTAAATATAATACTAATAAATACTCAACATGGTTACCTGATGCTAACGGTCATAATTTTGGGGAATACTGAAGTTCCAGTGTTCCTCTTGGTTAGTCAGTACTCACTGGCCAGCTCTTGACCAATAAATGGCCCAGTAGCTGAATGGGTGCTAGACGGTTTAAGTGATATGTGGGTGTGTAGAATGGGGGTGCATCGTATTGAATATGTAGTGAAGGTGCTTAGCCGGGGGTGCTTGGTTTGATATATGGTGCTAGAAGGTTGGTTTGATATATGGTGCTAGAAGGTTGGTTTGATATATGGTGCTAGAAGGTTGGTTTGATATATGGTGCTAGAAGGTTGGTTTGATATATGGTGCTAGAAGGTTGGTTTGATATATGGTGCTAGAAGGTTGGTTTGATATGTGATGCTAGAAGGTTGGTTTGATATATGGTGCTAGAAGGTTGGTTTGATATATGGTGCTAGAAGGTTGGTTTGATATATGGTGCTAGAAGGTTGGTTTGATATGTGATGCTAGAAGGTTGGTTTGATATATGGTGCTAGAAGGTTGGTTTGATATATGGTGCTAGAAGGTTGGTTTGATATATGTTGCTAGAAGGTTGATTTGATATATGGTGCTAGAAGGTTGGTTTGATTTGTCGTGTTAAAAGGTTGGTTTGATAAATGGTGCTAGAAGGTTGGTTTGATATATGGTGCTAGAAGGTTGGTTTGATAAATGGTGCTAGAAGGTTGGTTTGATATGTGGTGGTGGAAGGTTGGTTTGATAAATGGTGCCAGAAGGTTGGTTTGATAAATGGTGCTAGAAGGTTGGTTTTATAAGTGGTGCTAGAAGATGGGTTTGATATATGGTGCTAGAAGGTTGGTTTGATATATGGTGCTAGAAGGTTGGTTTGATTTGTCGTGCTAAAAGGTTGGTTTGATAAATGGTGCTAGAAGGTTGGTTTGATATATGGTGCTAGAAGGTTGGTTTGATAAATGGTGCTAAAAGGTTGGTTTGATATGTGGTGGTAGAAGGTTGGTTTGATAAATGGTGCCAGAAGGTTGGTTTGATAAATGGTGCTAGAAGGTTGGTTTGATAAGTGGTGCTAGAAGATGGGTTTGATATGATGTTTAATCTGTCGCTGACGCATTTAAGTTCAACCATCTAAAGATAGTTTACTGACAACTGGCTGTTATATATGTTAATGGCCAAATTGCGGTCGATTCGTATTCGCCCTCGTCGATGTTTGGCGAGTTTAAAGACGGGTCTCTACGATGCTCCGAGTCTATACTTAACGTCGTTTATTCCTTAAATCCGTGGCACCAGTTTGGGGACCACTGGAAGCGGGTTATGGTTGGGGGGGGGGGGGGGTGGATGTGGTCAGGAAGAGGAGACGTGAGATAAAACCGACAGTAGTGATTGATTTATTAACCGATTTTCGTCATCTGATGACGTGTATGTCATTAGTCTGATAGCGCATCGTCCCCCAAATCATGTTGGTAATGAGTTGAGACAGTGGTTCTCAACCTGTGGGTCGCGACAACTTTGGGGGTCGAATGACCATTGCAAAGGGGTCGCCTAAGACCATCGGAAAACACATATACTCTACAGTTATGAAGTAGGAACGTAAATCATTTTGTGGTTGGGGGTCGCCACAACATGATGAACTGTATTAAAGGGTCGCGGCGTCAGAAAGGTTGAGAACCACTGAGCTGAGACGAGGCTTTGGCCTGGGGGGGTAGGGGTTCCATGGCTGGTTTTGAGTTGGGGTGGGGTTATATTGTGGGTGGTTATGGCTGGGGTGTGGTTATGGCTGGGGTGTGGATATATCTTTGGCAATGAGGGTAAATCGGAAGTAGGCCAGCATCACCGGAAGGGGTGTGCGTGTGTGTAGGGTGCCGGAGCAGGGGCTCAAAACGAAATAAAACTAATTTTCTAAAACTCCCCTAATCATGGGGAGCCAACACCACGGGAGCCGATATCATCGGAGCCAACATGATGAGAGCCGATACCATCGGAGCCAACACCATGGGAGCCGATACCATCGGAGCCCATACAGTGGAAGTCAATACCATAAGTGTATGACCTCGTCATTGTTGTGGCAGAGGGTTAACTGAGTTTCCGAACAAACTCTAAAACAGATCCAGTAGTGTAGAGTTGGCATCGAATATGCCTATCATTGACAAGGAAGATATGTTATATGCGATCGAATGTATTCATTTAACTTTTTTACCATTTTTTTTAAAAACTTTACAACGACGTTAGCGTAAAAGATAAGATATCGACGTGATCAGGTAAAAAAAAAAGATTAGACGTGATCAGGTAAAAAAATAGGATTATGACATGATCAGAAAAAACAAGATTATGACGTGATCAGGTTAAAAAAATAAGATTATGACGTGATCAGGTAAAAGATAACATTATGACGTGATCAGTTAAAATATAAGATTATGACGTTATCAAATAAAAAATAAGATCCTGATGTGATCAGGTAAAAATTAAGTTTATGGCGTGATCAGGTAAAAAATAGGATTATGACGAGATCAGTTAAAAAATTAGATTATGGCGTGATCAGGTAAAAGATAAGATGCTGGCATGATCAGGCCGTGTTACGGGATACGTTGGTAGCTAGATATACACCGTGGTACTGGGCTGACATCTTCAATTGATTTCACGTTGTCCTAGCGGTTGGTGACAGCATCTTTAGTCTAAGACAGTGGTCTGCAAACTTATTATTGGTCAAAAGAGCCCAAAAACCAGCAGCAGGACGATAAAAAAAAAATTTTAGAGCCAAATTTCTTTTCAAGAATCTATCAAGGCCCATGTTTTCGGGAGTCAAAACCGTTTCGTGGCGGACTGGCCGGGCCGCACTCAGGTCGCTAAAGAGCCATTTGAGGAAGATCAATCCAACAACAAGCATAGGAGGCGTCAAAGAATGTGGAACATCATGGATGGATGTAATGATATTTTCTTTGTTTAAACTTTGTATGCCTCCATATTAAAACCTTAACTAACTGTAAACCTGAAATTTGTACGCAAATCATTTGTTGGAGGTGAAGTTGATGTAAAATTAATTTTTTTAACGGAATTTTCTAAGGCGGTGGAAGTCGGGGGTGGGGGTGGGAACGACGTAAACTTTGTCATGAAATTCTAATTTGTATTTTTTTAACTGATTATTTAATTCCGGTAAAAAAAACTTCCATCCAACAATTTTCCTTCGAACAAATTCTTTCGTACAAAGTTCTTGTAACCGTAAATTAGTACACCTTAGGATCTTTATTGTAAAACTAGATAATTTGTGTGAGTGTGTGTGGTTGTGTGGGTCTTTGAAAAAATGCAGTTTGGAGTTCCACTCCACATTTCAAGTGGTTCTCCAACCCTGTCTTATCATTGCGCCTTACCTTCCGAATTCATTGACGTGCAAAAAAATCTGTCTGACGTATTAGTGTCTTTGCACCGTCCTAAAACAAGAAAGTCCTCGGTTTTTTTTTTAAATCAGTGGTTCTCAGCCTTCCTAATGCCGTGGTAACCCCCAACCGTAAAATTATTTTCGATGCTACTTCATAAGTGTTTTCCGAAGGTCTTAGGCGACCCCTGTGTAGGGACGTTCGATCCCCAAAGGGGTCGTGACCCACAGGCTTAGAAACGCTGTTATAAATGGAAACGATCACAATCAACTGCACTGTCTCCTTCTTCCTCACCGTCTCCACCACTATCCTCACCGCCCCACCCGTCCTTCCGTACGCAGCCCCACCATTGTTCAGGCCATCCTCCCCAACCTTCATCTCGCCCATCTATATTCTCCCCCACTCCTGACGTTCCGCCCCCCACTCCTAAATCGTCCCCCAGTCACGTGGTGTACATAATTAGGGGCTTGAAACTCTGACAGCTAAAACAAATTTGTCTGCACACAGATCAAAACGAGGCCATGGACCGTCCCAGGACATTGGCCCTGCAGATAGTGCAGCGATTCTGTACACGCGCAAGGGGGACCTCCTTCAACACTGTCCACAGTTAACGGACCATATTTGTTAACAATCAAATGTGAGACCTTATTGGTCACAGTCAAATGGAAGACCGTATTGGTCAGTCATTTTATCAGACCTTATTGGTCACAGTCATATTATCCGACCTTATTGGTCACAGTCATATTATCAGACCTTATTAGTCACAGTCAAATGTAAGACCTTATTGGTCACAGTAAAATGTAAGACAGTATTGGTCACAGTCAAATGTAAGTCCTCATTGGTCACAGTCAAATGTCAGACCCTATTGGTCACAGTCAAATGTAAGACCTAATTGGTTAAAGTCAAAAGTAAGACCTACCAGTTATTGGTAGTACGCGTAAACCAATTCCGATTTCTCGAAGATGTACAATGCGCTTAGCATTGTCAGTGCGTACTGGTTCTCCCGCTTGTTGCCTTAACCTTGGAATGTCCCACATCCGGGACATAGTCATGCAAACCTGACACTACAAAATGTTGATCTACTAATTGCCATTGTGCGGGGCACATGGAAAGTTGCGGTACGTCTCGATCCCAGTGATCCACGCGGGCGACGTTATCGGAGATGAAAGCAGCGCTTCGGTACAGACGAGACAAACCATCGGAGACAAACTGTTGCGTTAAAAGGCGTGCCCCGTCAACTCTTGCAAGAAATCAATTGGCGAAACGGGGGTTGGGGTGGGGGTGATTTGAGGGGGGGGGGGGTCAGCCAGGGCCGACCCTAACAATTGCGGGGCCCTATGCGAAACGGATTGCGCGAGGCCCATTCTGGGTAGAGGATAAGGATAATAAGTGAAAATTAAGATTTTGTATTAGAAAATAAATTCGGGGCGGGGCCCACTGCGGCCGCATAGGTTGCAGTGGCCTTAGGCCGGCCCTGGGTTCAGCCTAAGAGGGGGGGCGGGGGGATTAACCTCTTTGTCTTAACTTCTTAAGATAGTAATCCGTTGTGATATATGCATTTTTAAAAAAATTGTCTTTCTTGGTGTAAACATAGCACTAATACTTTCTAAATAACACCCCCCCCCGGTCCCGCCCAGGTTTACCAACCGTCCGTAAATTTCCGGACAGTCAGTACAAATTTGACCTGAACTGAAAGGTCTTATTTGTAAACCTCCGCTACAGCAGTGCTGGGTAAACTGCGGCCCGGCAACTGATATTATGCGGCCCTCGAAAGCATTTAGAAATTTAAAAAAAAATTTAATCAAACTCTGTTGCCTTTTACAGAATTTGATTGTTATAACATTTTTTATTAAATTTCTTTCTAAATTTTCTATTTCTTAAAACAGTCCTTGACTTTTTTCATGTAATGATAAAATGCGAATTTACCGATTTGAATTCAGAGAAATGTTCATCGACATGTAAAAATTGGACATAATATATAGAAGCGTGCCCTCCGCACAAAAAGGTGTCCGCCCTTGCCGTTATAGCTTTAGGGTGTTCGTTATAATATTAGAGCATGTATTGTCTTTAAAAATTAAGAATAACAAAACGGGAAATTAAATGTTTGGTAAATGTCAGTGTTTGGGAAATGTCGGTTTTTTTGGGGAAATGTCTTTTTTTGGTGATTTCTTCTTACTACCTTTAAAGCTTGTAATATCAGATTAAGGCATATCGTCATAGAAACAAAGTCATACAGATACTTGACACAGAGTCGTAGGAAAAAATAGGCGTACGGATATTTGGCGTAGAGCCGTAGAAAAATATTTGTACAGATAGTTGAAGTAGAGCCGTAGAAAAAATAGTCGTACGAATAGTTGACCGTTTTTGTTTTAACTTGTTAGTTTCAACAAGTTTATTTTTTTAAGTGTGTCCATGAGTAATTTCAGCTGCCCGTAAAAATTGTGACGATTTAGAGCGTGTGTCGGAGAAATTGTGAAGATTCAGAAAGTGTGTCGGAGAAATTGTGAAGATTCAGAACGTGTGTCGGAGAAATTGTGAAGATTCAGAACGTGTGTCGGAGAAATTGTGAAGATTCGGAACGTGTGTCGGAGAAATTGTACAGATTCAGAACGTGTGTCGGAGAAATTGTGAAGATTCAGAACATGTGTCGGAGAAATTGTGAAGATTTTGGAAGATTTTATTTACACTGCCCCCCTCCCTTCCCCCGGTTCTCCGTGTTTGAGGGGGTAGTGATATTGTGTTCCCCAGCATGCACGAATTGACTAGCGTGCTCCCCTGGCGGTTTCCAAATCTAAATGATCGCTAGCTAAGCCTTTATAATCACTGAAATGTTTTATTGGGAAATGGCGTCAGCTGATCTATGGGACATTGCACGGAGAACCGCTGAGCTGGGGGGGGGGGGTATACAGCCCTGTTGAGGAGTCGTACATCACCCCTGAGGAGTCGTAAATCAACCCAGTGAAGTCGTCCATCCAGTGTTCCTTACAGACTATATCACCTCCTGGGGGAGGAGGGAGAGGTAGTTGCGTTTCAGATATTTTCGGACGGCTGCAGATTTTGGAACGTGTAACAAAAAATACTCTTGGCTCGCCCTACAAATAGTTTGCAAATAGTTAGTGTATCTATCAGCACCCCACCCCCCATCCCACACAGCACACACACACATATAATTATTCCAAAATCCAGAGTTGCATTTTGGCGTATACCTGAATTCAAAGTTTCTACAAGACGATTTAAAAAAAAGGGGAAGTATTTTTCAAGCGCCACGTGTGGAGGGAGGCAAAGGCAGACATTAGCATGCAATTTAGGCATTGTAGTACCCAGTGTCATATACAAACTGAATTTACTCCGGTTGTGATGCGCCCCTGTGTAATCTTTTGGCAAAATAAGCTTAGATACAACCCAGTTCTTTCATCTTGATCGGCGTGGGGAAAGGGGAAAGTAGAAATTGAGAGTGCCGAAGACTCCAGAGTACAAGCGGGGTCAGGGTCTGGGAACGGGGCTTATTGAGCCCCTCCCTAAGAAAATTTGTGATTTCGTTTTGCATCTTTCTGCTTTTAACATAAGGGGCGCCAGTTCAAATTTTTGCTGTAACTTGACCTCAGAGCCGTCATATGAACATAGAAACCCCTGCGGCTGCAGTGGTCCTTGGATATTTAAGGGGCTCAAAGACGGTAGGTGGACTCTTTGTTTAAACATAAAATTTTAATGCGGGGGAGGGGTGGAGCGACAAAACCGTAAAGTGCGGGTTCCGCGAAAAGTCAAGCGACAGACGGCTCTACTTAACCTGGTTGTGTTATACAAATACTTTTTACTTATTACTTTATAGCAATGAGGTTTGTTACTTTATAGCAATGAGGTTTGTTACTTTATAGTAATGAGGTTTGTTATTTTATAGCAATGAGGTTTGTTACTTTATAGCAATGAGTTTTGTTATTTTATAGCAATGAGGTTTGTTACTTTATAGCAATGAGGTTTGTTACTTTATAGTAATGAGGTTTGTTATTTTATAGCAATGAGGTTTGTTACTTTATAGCAATGAGTTTTGTTATTTTATAGCAATGAGGTTTGTTACTTTATAGCAATGAGGTCTGTTACTTTATAGTAATGAGGTTTGTTATTTTATAGCAATGAGGTTTGTTACTTTATAGTAATCAGGTCTGTTACTTTATAGTAATGAAGTTTGTTACTTTATAGTAATGAAGTTTGTTACTTTATAGCAATGAGGTTGACTAAGGAATCAATAATTTTTCTTTTTTTTTAAACAATCAAAACAATACTGCGTCCGAAGGTGGTTTCAATCACAAAAAAAGCACTGTTGATTGATTGTTAAATTTTTTTAATACTACCGAGCAGGGCCGACCCTAAAAATTGCGGGGCCCTATGCGAAACGGATTGCGCGGGGCCCGTTCTGGGTAGAGGAGAAGGATAATAAGTGAAAATTAAGATTTTGTATAAGAAAATAAATTCCGGGCGGGGTCTATGAAAGTGCGGGGCGCCATTGCGGCCGCATAGGTTGCAGTGGCCTAAGGCCGGCCCTGCTACCGAGACGTAACCTTTCATCACAAATATTTTTTTTTTAAAAAAGCTAATCCTCGTCCTATCTCCATTTGAGGTACGCAGATCTTTCGTCTGATTTCTTGATTTCTTATTCAGTGACGTCACGTTGTAAGTTACCCTAGTTCCTGTGACCATAAACAGCTGTTTATTAACTGTTGCCCTTGCTCCGTGGCGTCATTTTCAGGAAATAGAACCGTCAACAATCGATCTTTCCACAATCCTTCGTTCTAAGGAATTATTGCACACCGTCCAGCGGACGTGTTTGATCAAGCAAAGCTGCTGTCCAGGAAATAGAAATAACTTGGAGATTCCTGTGTACCTGTTTGATGCATGCGTAGGAGCTGTCCGTGAGCTACCAACTTACAGATGAAGTTGATGCTGAATTGAATGTAATGAGGGCGATACCAACTCCAGCTGAGGGCATGAATGTAGTAAGGACTATACCAACTACAGCTGAGGGCATGAAAGTACTAATGGCGATACCAACTACAGCTGAGGGCATGAATGTACTAATGGCGATACCAACTACAGCTGAGGGCATGAAAGTACTAATGGCGATACCAACTACAGCTGAGGGCATGAATCTAGTAAGGACTATACCAACTACAGCTGAGGGCATGAAAGTACTAATGGCGATACCAACTCCAGCTGAGGGCATGAATGTAGTTAGTAGTGAGGACGTTACCAACTACAGCTGAGGGCATGAATGTACTAAGGACTAGACCAACTACAGCTGAGGGCATGAATGTACTAAGGACTATACCAACTACAGCTGAGGGCATGAATGTACTAAGGACTAGACTAACTACAGCTGAGGACAGGGAATCCCATCAGGCAAAAATGCACTATTCCTCGACACCTTTTCTTCATCTCTGGCCATTGCATAACACAGGCGTAACCAACAGGTGCAAGATGTGCTGATTAAAACCTTGGCAGACTCTCATCCCTTCAAAGTGAGGCTATTTATAGTCTTTGTTTACTTAGTTATCTTATAATATTTTTAGCGGTATTTTCTTTCAAGAGAAGAATCCTTTGAAGAAAAAAAAGGGTGGTGGGTGCAGTATTTCCATCTTACGAACATTACTACACGCAGTACATGAAGTAAATATTGTGGTGCCAGGGGCGGATCGTGTTTGAGACTGCATGACACGCCGACACATAGTTTCGTGCATTCAAAATCCATTCGCCACGAAGACTTAACACCGAGCGTGGCCCTGGCCTGCATGCCAAGCCCGCTGCTCAGTGCAGAAAGGTCGCTGCAGAAATTGACAACGTTTTGGCCTAGACTACAGCGTCCGTGAACGGTGGATCCAAAAACTGGGCCACGTGCGATGCGGCTTTGTGTACGCTTAGCCTATCCGCATGTCACCTCTGTAACGTACCACTTTTTGGTTGTACAAATGTAATCTGTCTTAAGATTTCGCTCGTTAGATGAAGAGTGCGGATCAAAGGACTAGAAACCAGTAGACAAGGAGAGGGAAAAAAACAACTATACCAAAGTTAGCAATTCTAACAATATTCACTTCAATTGCAGTTTATAAAATATTTTTTGTTAACTTATTTACAGATAATAAAAACTTTATTATCTTACAGCACAGCAAGAGAAATAGTATAATCCTTGAAGGATACAAATATTAGTACACGCACGCACGAACACAAAGAGTACACTCTAGTAAGGCTCCTGTGAGTTTACCTAGTCTCGTAAATGTTTGCACAAAATGACTATTATTTAGCTATAACTCAGCGGCAGATCTGATCGAAAGCCACCTGTATAATGGTCCCGCATTTTGGAGAAGAAAAAAAAAGTTACATTACAATCCGATATTTGTATTCGAATATCTGCTTGTTTTCAGAGGCGTGTCGGAATTGAGCGGTTTTTTTTTTTGTGTGTACTTTAAAAGGGGTTGTTAATATCGGGTTGTTGTTTTCTTTTCTATGAGTGTGTGTGTGTTGCTAATCGTATATTGGTTTTAGGAATCACGTCTAAAACCGTATATCAGTTTAGGAATAACGTTTTAAACCGTATATCAGTTTTAGGAATCTCAGTTTTAGGAATCACGACTAAAACTGTATAATAGTTTTAGGAATCCCGTTTTAAACCGTATACTGGTTTTTGGAGTCTGTATATTAGTTTTAGGAATATAATTGATGGACTGCATTCCAGTTATGTAAATGAAAAGCTGAATAAATTTGTTTTCAATTTTCACTCTCTCTCTCTCTCTCTCTCTAGTGTGTTTGTGCACGAAATTAGTGCCGTAATGGATACATCCAATGCACATTTATGTTGCTCTCTGTTGAAGCGTGAAAAGACTGGGGAAAGTTCACCTTGTTCAAATTTATTCAGCTTTGCGGCAACGTATTTTCAAATGGTATGAATCAAATATTCTCTTACTAACGACTCTCAATTTCCCTGTATTTCAACTTTTTTTAAAATCTTATTCCTTATATTTTTATGTTTCCCTAAATATTTTGGTCCGTTAAGATTCTCTACCTTATTTTCACAGTACCAAAATTTATATTCTTTCACTTCCTGTAATCTTACTTCCGGCAAAAAAAAAGGAAATCTCTAAAAAAAATCTCTAAGCCGAAACGTCCAAATCTTTTGTCCTGTCTATGACTTCAAATTTAGAATACCTTGTTCTTATATTTCAGTTTTTTGGGCATCCCGTCTTAAACCGTCTATTTGTTTTCACCATGTAATCCATATGGTTCTGCATTTAAGATCAAATAGACATCAATTTTTTTATTTTTTTAAGATCTTAACCAGCAGTTGAAATTAACTTAATGAACTGTCAAAAACAATTTGGTACCAGCGTTTGTCTCCCGTGATGTATGCGGTGGCTACTTAACACGTGCAAAGAATGTGCTCCAGAAACCTACACCGGCGACCAGACTAAGATAATGCCCCCCCACCCCAAGACCAGGTGACGTCTGGTTTCATTCTAAACGCCCGTCATCCATATTTTTTTTTTGGACACGACGTCATCCTTTTTTCTCCCTTAAGTTTATCTAAAGCAGTGGTTCTCAACATTTCTAGCGCTGCGACCCTATAATACAGTTCCTCGTGTTGTGGCGACCATCAACCACCAAATTATTTTCGTTGATACTTTATAACTGTAGAGTATATGTTTTTCAGATGGTTTTAGGCGACCCCTGGGAAAGGGTCATGCGACCCCCAAGCAGGTCGCGACCCACGGGTTGAGAACCGCTGATTGAAATCATTCGATTGTTCATTTCCTTGTTTCTACATCTACCAGGCCCCGTCAAAGAACATTGGAACCCTAGGTCCAGACGAGCAAAGAGTTAATAGGGATTTGCACCTTCAACAAGAAAAAACAACACAACAACCACTTTACGGTTTTGTTTCTCTAGTGGATTTTCAAAGAACATTCCAAGTTACACCTGACACATGGTCTCAGTTTTTGCCCCTTACATAATTTATTACTGGTCACGTGGCTCTATGATCAGCTGACTAAACTGGAGACAACTGGGTGAAGTGAGTTGGGGGGGGGATTGCCACAGGCATCCATCTGACCATCACGCGAGCTGACACAGGCATCCATCTGACGACCTGACACAGACGACCATCTGACACAGGCGACAATCTGACCATCACGCTACCATCTGAAAATCATGCGACCATCCGACGACCTGACTCAGGCGACAATCTGACCATCAGGCGACCATCTGACACAGGCGACAATCTGACCATCACGCGACCATCTGACTATCAGGCGACCATCTGACGACCTGACACAGGCGACCATCCGACGACCTGACACAGGTGACCATCTGACCATCACGCGACCATCTGATTGTCAGGAGATTATCTGACAATCAGGCGAATATCTGGCCACCTGATACAGGTGACCATCTGATTATCAGGAGATTATCTGACCATCAGGCGACCACCTGGCCACCTGATACAGGCGACCATTTGACCATCAGGCGACCATCTGACCATAAGGCGACCATCTGACGGCCATCTGATCACCTGACACAGGCGACCATCTGTAGATAAATTATGATGTAAATGTGTTTTCTGATCCTCAGAAAATTCATGTCTTCAACAGACAATTTTTTATTGGGAGGAGGAAGAAGCTGCTTCCAATATCCATGGTGAATTTCCGATAAAAATAGCAATAATAGCATGGGTCATGACCAACAGAATCGATCAAGGTCCAGGGGGAGAGGAGAGGTTGGCTTCCACACATTGGGGGAGGGGGGGCGCGGGGGTTGACGCCTCAGAAAGAAACCAATAGAAATGTTGGATCAGAGACGTCAAAAACCAGCCATAATGAACCGTACAAGAAAATTATCATGAAATCATTTAAATGTTGATGTACATTTTGTAAACAAAATTATTTCACATTTTGCTTCACCCGAATCTCAGGTGAAAATATCAATTTTTCGTTTTTGACAATTCCCGTAACGTTTTCCTCCTGGTGTCTTTTTGTTTGTCCCTCAGGCCGGAAAACAAATTGCTGTTTGTTTTGTTTTTTTAACAAAAACACCGATGACGTCAATGGAAGTCGTCTTACACAGCACTCGTGAAGAGTTGTTTGTCTGTAGTTGTTTTTTTAAAAAAACAAAACAAAGATCTTCTTCTTCTATATTTTGAGGGCCCACGATAAATGGATTGATGATTCTGGCTCCTATAGACTCTGACTAGTTACCAAACTAGAACTTCAGAGATTGTCCTGTGGGGAGGGGGGTGTCTTTTAATGTCCAGTTATTTGGTTAGCCTTGGCATTACAATTGGCGTGGTCAGTTGTTCCTACACAGTGTGTCGTGCTAGTCTGGGGTTGCAGGGGTCATGCAAGTGTGCTGTTGAAGGGGTCGTGCTAGTGCAGGGTAGCAGGGGTCGTGCTAGTGCAAGGTAGCAGGGGGTCTTGCTAGTGCAGGGTAGCAGGGGGTGGTGCTAGTGCAGGGTAGCAGGGGGTCGTGCTAGTGCAGGGCAGCGGGGGGGGGGGGGGGTCGTGCTAGTGCAGGGTTGCATATGTCATGCAAGCGAGTGGGTTCAAGGGTCGTGGTAATGCATGGTTGTAGGCGCATGGCGTTGGTAATGTTAGGAGGTATGGAAAGATGATATTTCGTAGAACTTTGGCTCAAAATTAAACAACGCTTCAAAAACAAAGTTTTTCCTTATGAATATAACAGTGGTTCTCAACCTTCCTAATGCCGCGACCCCTTAATACAGTTCCTCATATTGTGGCAACCCCCAGCAACAAAATTATTTTTGTTTCTACTTCATAACTGTAGAGTATATGAGTTTTCGGATGGTCTTGAGTGACCACTGGGAAAGGGTCCCGCGACCGCCAAACGAGACGCGACCCACAGGTTGAGAACCATTGCCTTATAACATGTGATGTCGAGAATTGCGGATGTGGGGCTGAAAATTTGACAAAGCATTCATTTAAGTAACGCAGTTTATATATAAGAATACCAATTAATGCTCCCCACGACCCCCCCCCCCCCCCCCCCCCCAAGGCTCGCAACCGAACTTTTTTTTCTCCCCACCAATTTATTCAAAAATCAAGAGCTGCCAACTTTCCATAATTTAAGAACCGATGATGCATCCGTACCAGGTGGGTCGTTCTCCTAATCACGTCTTAACGGGCATTTATGAGTCAGAGTGCGGTCAGCTCCGGTGGGACACTTGCCATAGAATTCGATCACTAACCACATAAGTCCGGACCGGCGCTTCCTTCTCCGGGAAAATTTGAAATTCGTGAATTGACAATGGGGAAGAGTCTCATTTACTTCCTGTGGTTCCTGCAGCACTTCGGAAATTGGGGACTGTACATTTCTCGGACATTGCGTTTGTGCGGGTGAGAGACGTTTGATGCATTCTAACGAGACTAAACTCATACGAGAATAGCTTCACGGAAAGTTGTGTGGATTTGGGCGTCACGGAAAATTGTGTGGATTTGGGCGTCACGGAAAATTGTGTGGATTTTTGCGTCACGGAAAATTGTGTGGATTTGAGCGTCACGGAAAATTGTGTGGATTTGGGCGTCACGGAAAGTTGTGTGGATTTGGGCGAGAACTCGCTGGGAGTTTTTCAAGAAATAAACATGACCATTAAATTTAAGAGTAAGAGACAGCCGAAAGATATCAATGATGTAATAAAAAAGATTTGAGTGTGTTGGGATTATTGTGGGGGTATCGCCAGGGTCAAGAAATTGTTCTGTGTTAGATTGCAAAATGTTAGGTGCTAGACAGGCCAAATATTGGATGTTAGATTGCAAAGTTTTGGATGCTAGACAGGCCAAATGCTAGATGTTAGATTGCAAAGTGTTGGGAGCTTAATAAGCCAAACGTTGGGTGCTAGATGTTGGATTGAAAAATTGTTGGTGCTAGATTGTCAAATGTTGGTTGCTAGATGGCCAAATGTTGGGTGCTAGAAGTTAGATTGCAGAATGGTGGGTGCTGGATGGCCAAATGTTGGGTGCTAGATGGCCAAATATTAGATGTTGCATTGCTAATTGTTGGGAGCTTAATGGGCCAAAAGTTGGGTGCTAGATGGTCAAATTTTGGGTGCTAGATTGAAAAGTGTTGGTTGCTAGATAGGCCAAACAGTGGATTTTATAATGCAAAGTGTTGGGTACTCGATTTCCAAATGTTGGGTGCTGGATGGCCATATGTTAAGTGCTGGATGGCCGAATGCTGGGTGGTGGATGGTTAAATGTTGGATGTTCGATGGTCAAATGTTGCTTGCTATATTATTGCCAAACTAGGGTGGGGGGGGGGGGCGGGAACAACATTTACGATTTAAATATCACAGACGTGTCAAAAGGAAACTAAGTTTTAATCAACTGAAAACGTTTCATTTTGTCAGATAGTGGGTGGTCTTGTTGGGGAACACATCCCTAAGGATGAAATCATAACAGTAGGGAAAGCCGCGTGACTAGATGTTAACTCTTATTGTAGCAAAAGTGTCCTTTGAGGCACTCTCAGTAATTGGGCAGAACGTGGGCAGGTGGAAGATTACAATCGTTGAAGACATAGTTGACACTGGTGAGGACGGCCAATAAAATGTTAACATTGGCGATGACGGTCATTACAGTGTTAGCATTGGTGAGGACGGCCATTACAATGTTAACTTTATATTTATGATACAAAGGTATATGTTCATAACTTTTAACTGTTAATGCTACTTTTGGCACATATTCAGCACAAGTAGAACTATCACATAACTATATCATGTTGAACATTTTACATCCGTCAAGTTTTGACACTGATCAATTTCCGAATACTATCAACAAGTAAACTTTACCAGGTCTCTTTGTGTAACGAAGTACCAGTAGACATGGACTCCAGGCAGGGCCGACTCTAACAATTGCGGGGCCCTATGCGAAACGGATTGCGCGGGGCCCATTCTGGGTAGAGGATAAGGATAATAAGTGAAAATTAGGATTTTGTATTAGAAAATAAATTCGGGGCGGGGCCTATGAAAGTGTGGGGGCCATTGCGGCCGCATAGGTTGCAGTGGCCTAAGGCCGGCCCTGACTCCAGGTGTAGCGAAGTACCAGTAGACGTGGATGCCCGGTGTAGCAAAGTACCAGTAGACATGGACGCTAGGCGTAGCAAAGTACCAGTAGACATGGACGCTAGGTGTAGCAAAGTACCAGTAGACATGGACGCCAGGTGTAGCGAAGTACCAGTAGACTTGGACGCTAGGCGTAGCAAAGTACCAGTAGACATGGACGCTAAGTGTAGCAAAGTACCAGTAGAAATGGACGCTAGGCGTAGCAGAGTACCAGTAGAGATGGACGCTAAATGTAGCAAAGTACCAGTAGAGATGGACGCTAAATGTAGCAAAGTACCAGTAGAGATGGACGCTAAGTGTAGCAAAGTACCAGTAGTGATGGACGCTAAGTGTAGCAAAGTACCAGTATTGATGGGCGCTAAGTGTAGCAAAGTACCAGTAGTGGTGGACGCTAAGTGTAGCAAAGTACTAGTAGTGATGGACGCTAAGTGTAGCAAAGTACCAGTAGACATGGACGCTAAGTGTAGCAAAGTACCAGTAGTGATGGACGCTATGCGTAGCAAAGTACCAGTAGTGATGGAGGCTAAGTGTAGCAAAGTACCAGTAGAAATGGACGCTAGGCGTAGCAGAGTACCAGTAGAGATGGACGCTAAATGTAGCAAAGTACCAGTAGAGATGGACGCTAAATGTAGCAAAGTACCAGTAGGGATGGACGCTAGGCGTAGCAAAGTACCAGTAGAGATGGACGCTAGGTGTAGCAAAATACCAGTTGACATGGACGCTAGGTGTCGCTCGGATTCACAGCTAAAGAATGAACTATAAACATATTACAAACATGTCAACAAATTACAAGTCGCAGCCTATTTTTTAAAGAAATAAGTTGAACCGCTGGTCAACAATCTTGGAGTTTGTTTTAGAAAATGGGTTTAGACATAGAAGTCCGATTCTATTAATTAGTATCTGGCAGGACCCGCCGGGGAATGCCGAGACAAAAAAAGTCCCAGTAGGAACTGTAAAAATAATACAGGAGACTCGCTGAACAGCATTACATTACATTAATATTTCGTGATGTCCCATTTATTTCTTTAAAACACGCCTGCATTACTCAAAATTGTAGGCGGGCCGTAATACTTTATAAAAATCTTGTGTGGGCCGAAAGATAATAAGACATGGGCGAAAGTGGTTGCTGGCGGACCGCATGCAGCCCGCGGGCCATATGATTTGCAAGCCTGCTTTATAAGTTTGACGATAGGGGATTAGGGTCACGTGATCATATCCCCCCCCCCCTAAATCACACGGCCACTATCCACTCGGCAAGCTTATTTGTACCTATAGACGAGTAGCTAGCTACGTCATGCACGACATCACGACACGTGACGATTTGTTACGGCGAAAGGTGGGTCCGGAAAACCCTGACGTCAATGGTGGTTTGACTATGTCAGACGTCTCTGTGTTCCGCTTATGTCAGACGTCTCTGTGTTCCGCTTATGTCAGAGAACTGAAATTTGGTGCATAACATAGCACGTCTTAATCTGCGACATAATCTAATCCGGTAAAAATTGGGCAGAACTTGGGTTCACTGATGCTGAGCTACATGTAGTATATATGTATTGTTTGCGTGTTAAAGTCCTTTGACATTAGGAAGCGTCCTTTGACATTAGGAAGCATCCTTTGACATTGGGAAGCGTCCTTTGACATTGGGAAGCATCCTTTGACATTGGGAAGCGTCCTTTGACACTGGGAAGCATCCTTTTACATTAGGAAGCATCCTTTGACATTAGGAAGCATCCTTTGACATTGGGAAACATCCTTTTACTTTTGGAAACATCCTTTGACATTGGGAAACATCCTTTGACATTATGAAACATCCTTTGACATTAGGAAGCATCCTTTGACATTGGGAAACATCCTTTGACATTGGGAAACATCCTTTGACATTGGGAAACATCCTTTGACATTATGAAACATCCTTTGACATTGGGAAACATCCTTTGACATTGGGAAACATCCTTTGACATTGGAAATTATTCTTTGACATTGGGAAACATCTTTAACATTGGGAAACATCTTTGACATTGGAAATTATTCTTTGACATTGGGAAACATTATTGACATTGGAAATTATTCTTTGACATTGGGAAACATTATTGACATTGGAAATTATTATTTGACATTGGGAAACATCTTTGACATTGGAAATTATTCTTTGACATTGGGAAACATCCTTTGACATTATGAAACATCCTTTGACATTGGGAAACATCCTTTGACATTGGGAAACATCCTTTGACATTGGAAATTATTCTTTGACATTGGGAAACATCTTTAACATTGGGAAACATCTTTGACATTGGAAATTATTCTTTGACATTGGGAAACATTATTGACATTGGAAATTATTCTTTGACATTGGGAAACATTATTGACATTGGAAATTATTATTTGACATTGGGAAACATCTTTGACATTGGAAATTATTCTTTGACATTGGGAAACATCTTTGACATTGGAAATTATTCTTTGACATTGGGAAACATTATTGACAGTGGGAAGCATCCTCTGTTTTCGGGGAGCATCCTTTGATATCAGGAAGAAGAAAATAATTGCATGTTGACATAGTGATAGTTTTAGCCTCGAAAAGACTCCATTTTTTTCTGGTAGCCTCTTGTTATTTTTACACAATAGCAAATCATCTATGATAAAGTCGTTTTTAAATGTCGGGAGTTTAAAACCAAGGTGAATTCATAAAAAAAAAGGGCAGGCTACGCCGGGCAGGACACTTAGAGAGATTGCCAAAGGACAGAGGAGTGAAGATGGTGCATCACCAAAACCCCAGAGGAAAACGGCTCAAAGGCAGACCTAGGCTTAGAGGATGGGTGATGTGGGAAAAGATCTACAAGAACTGGTAATTCAAGCATGGAAGAGAAAAGCATTAATTAGGTCTGAGTGGAAGGAAGTAGTGAGGCAGGCCAAAGCCCTGCATGGGCTGTTGCGCCACAGGGATGGATTAGTTAGGTCTGAGTAGAAGGAAGTGGTTAGGCAGACCAAAGCCCTGCATGGGCTGTAGCGCCAAAGGGATGGATTAGTTAGGTCTGAGTGGAAGGAAGTGGTGAGGCAGGCCGAAGCCCTGCATGGGCTGTTACGCCACAGGGATAGGATAGGTGGATTCGAGTTTATCTGTTTCAGTCTGTAACCCTGGTCCAGTGTGCGGCAATGTCGGCTGGCAACACATGCTCAGGACGGTACAAACTTTGCTTCTTCGTGTGCCTTAAGCCGGTGGCTCTCAACCTACCTAATGCCGCTACCCTTTAATACAGTTCCTCATGTTGTGGCGACGCCCAACCATAAAAAATTTTTCATTTCATAACTGTTTCCCCGGTGGTCTTAGGCGACCCCTGTGAAAGGGTCGTTCGACCCCCCAAAGGGGTGACAACCCACAGGTTGAGAACGACTGCCTTAAGCTAACGCAAACTGCTTGAATCTCGTACATATCAATACCAACAAAAACATTATACAGCGACTATGACAAAATGCTCAAAGGTGTAGTGTGTTTTTAAAAGGGGGGGGGGGGGTTAAATGATCAACTTTGAATGCAGGGGGCAAAAAAAAATGCCTAAAAAGAAGCAGACGGCCTCCAAAAGTCACGTGACTAATCTGCTGACACTGCAGAGGGCTGGGCGGGAATACAACCATAACATTTATAGTGGAAATGATTCCAGTACGAGTTGCCGCATTAAAATTGAGAACCACTTTAAATCTGGCAGTGGGCTGTTCAGTTACTTTGAATAACAAATGTACTAGCATCTTTTGAAACTTGCAGATTGATTGAACATTAATTTTTAGAACCACTGCACTTTTAGTTGACGGAACTGCCGGTTGGTTTACATCACTAAATTTGGAGGAACCATTTGAGTCAAATTATACATAGGTTCGTAAGTATTATAGATTGTATACCATTTGAGAACCGTCGTTGTTGACAGCGACGTCCGAGTTTTTTTGTTTTTTTTTTAAGGGAACCTTACCCAATTTGACCATACATGGTTGTAGCATGACAAAGCGTAGGCCTTATACATTGCCGTATCATGACATGATTCAAAGGTCCGGGTGTTAAAAATATAAAATACAATGAACGGGGTAAGAGAAAAACTTCAATGCTTCATTCTTCTGTTAAAAGAAAACCAAGCACTTCCTAACAACATCATACAAGGGTTTCCACTTTCCTTTTCTTTTTCAATGTTAACAAGCCGCAAAAGTGGAGCGTGCTGTAAGTGATTTGAGAAAAGATCAATATTTGGAAAGATCGATAATCCCGGTAGCCGTCCCAAGATTACCTAAAAAACAATTTGAATTGCGGTATTAAATAATTAGATGATCAAATGCCTTGGATAACAACTTTGGAATCCCTGTCATGAAGCCACGAACAGACGACGATCTGAGATCAAGTTCCGGTAGTCAGCTGACAATGACTTGGAGTGATAGAGAGTACTTCCCCCCTTGGTTTGGCTCACACACTCGGCGTGCATGAAGCACTACCATATCAGGAGATTGGGGGGGGGGGGGGGGAAGAGGGGACCATCCTGTCATTCAGGTCTAGTTTCTGTTTGTCAAGGATTGGCAATGACAGTGGTTTGTTAAGTCACGTTGTACGTCACTGGCGGTTTGATGCCCTCACTTTTTTGGGTCAAAATGGAACACTGCTACATGCCCTACAAGGTGAGACGGAGGAAGTCTAACCAGATTTGTACATGACAGGGCCTAGACGCGAAGAGACAGACAATTTATACTTATCGTAGACATGGTGAGATGGACCTAGACACAATGTTCACAGCTAATTTCAAACGGAGACAAGAAATTTTTTACTTCCCTTCATTTGGTCCCGTCGTCTGGCACCTTTGCTTCCCGTGCCCGATGTTCGATTTACCGGAGTCATTAAGATGGGTTCCAGAACGACAGCAATTCCATTGTGTTAAGCGTGAAGCCAAATGTGTCTGGGTTTTACGTGAAGCCAGCTGTGTCTAGTTTTAACATGAAACCCAATGTGTCTTGGTTTAACGCCAGGCCAACTGTATCTGTGTGTGACGTAAAGCCTACTGTATCTGGCAGTGACGTAAAGCCTACTGTATCAGGGTTTGACGTAAAGCCTACTGTATCTGGCAGTGACGTAAAGCCTACTGTATCTTGCAGTGACGTAAAGCCTACTGTATCAGGGTTTGACGTAAATCCTACTGTATCAGGGTTTGACGTAAAGCCTACTGTATCAGGGTTTGACGTAAAGCCTACTGTATCAGGGTTTGACGTAAATCCTACTGTATCTGGGTTTGACGTAAAGCCTACTGTATCAGGGTTTGACGTAAAGCCTACTGTATCTCGGTTTGACGTAAAGCCTACTGTATCTGGGTTTGACGTAAAGCCTACTGTATCTGGGTTTGACGTAAAGCCTACTGTATCTTGCAGTGACGTAAAGCCTACTGTATCTTGCAGTGACGTAAAGCCTACTGTATCTTGCAGTGACGTAAAGCCTACTGTATCTTGCAGTGACGTAAAGCCTACTGTATCTTGCAGTGACGTAAAGCCTACTGTATCAGGGTTTGACGTAAAGCCTACTGTATCTGGCAGTGACGTAAAGCCTACTGTATCAGGGTTTGACGTAAAGCCTACTGTATCTGGCAGTGACGTAAAGCCTACTGTATATTGCAGTGACGTAAAGCCTACTGTATCAGGGTTTGACGTAAAGCCTACTGTATCTTGCAGTGACGTAAATCCTACTGTATCTGGGTTTGACGTAAATCCTACTGTATCTGGGTTTGACGTAAATCCTACTGTATCTGGGTTTGACGTAAATCCCACTGTATCTGGGTTTGGCGTAAATCCTACTGTATCTGGGTTTGACGTAAATCCTACTGTATCTGGGTTTGACGTAAATCCTACTGTATCTGGGTTTGACGTAAATCCTACTGTATCTGGGTTTGACGTAAATCCTACTGTATCTGGGTTTGACGTAAATCCTACTGTATCTGGGTTTGACGTAAATCCTACTGTATCAGGGTTTGACGTAAATCCTACTGTATTTGGGTTTGACGTAAATCCTACTGTATCTGGGTTTGACGTAAAGCCTACTGTATCTGGGTTTGACGTAAAGCCTACTGTATTTGGGTTTGACGTAAAGCCTACTGTATCTGGGTTTGACGTGAAGCTTATTGTATCTGGTTTTTATGTGAAGCCCCACTGTATCTGGTTTTGATTTGATGCCCGATTGTATCTTAACCTCAGATGTGTAACTATGAATATTGCATTTTCTTTATTTTTTTCGTTAGTATATTAAAGCCATTGACCAGTGCGAAAAGTTCAGTCAGACATCGAAACCCATATACATGTGATGGGATGGTTTCCCGCCTAATCTCAACACGCGTTTTTCTTTCGGGGAAGCCAGTGCCAGCTAAGACCTGCGGAGGCCACCCGACAGCCAAATTGTTGCCTACCCTCGGGGGCGTAACTAGGTATGAAGGGGACGACTGCCCCCGGGCGGAAGTTTAAGATTTATATTTCGGCCTAATATTATATCAATCGATGTGTTTGTTTAGAAGGGAGCAATATTGGGAGTCTGCCCAATATTGGCAGCATTTATCTAAGATACGCCTATGCTGCGACCCATCCAGAATTTTGGTCCTATTCAACATTTTATTTGGAGTCAAATGTTCACTGAACCAAAGTCTAATTCACTGATCCCGATGTCTTATTCACTGATCCCGATGTCTTATTCACTGATCCCGATGTCTTATTCACTGATCCCGATGTCTTATTCACTGATCCCGATGTCTTATTCACTTATCCCGATGTCTTATTCACTGATCCCGATGTCTTATTCACTGACCCAATGTCTTATCCATGTCTCATTCACTGACCCAATGTCTTATCCATGTCCCATTCACTGACCCAATGTCTTATCCATGTCTCATTCACTGACCCAATGTCTTATTCACTGACTCAATGTCTTATTCATGTCTTATTCACTGACCCAATGCCTTATCCATGTCTTATTCAATGACCGCATGTCTCATTCACTGACCCAATGTCTTATCCATGTCTTATTCACTGACCACATGTCTCATTCAATGACCCAATGTCTTGTTCACTGAGCCAATGTCTTATCCATGTCTTATTCACTGACCGCATGTCTCATTCACTGACCCAATGTCTTATTCACTGACCCAATGTCTTATCCATGTCTTATTCACTGACCCAATGTTTTATCCGTGTCTCATTCACTGACTGACCCAATGTCTTATTCACTGCTGTTGGCATCCGTCAGTCACAATGTGACGATGGTAAAGTAAATCCACTAGGCCTGGGATTCTAGGACAGTGGTTCTCAACCTTTCTAATGCCGTGACCCTTCAATACAGTTCCTCATGTTGTGGCGACCCCCAACCACAAAATTGTTTTCGTTGATACTTTATAACTGTAGAGTGTATGTGTTTTCTGAATGTCATAGGTGACCCCTGTGATAGAATAGTTCGACCTCCCAAAGGGGTCGCGACCCACAGGCTGAGTGAGAACCGCTGTTCTAGGATTGTAAGCTGGTAATGCTGTGGTGTAAAAGTGGGTGGGACATTAGAATAGTAGGGGTCATCGCATACTACGTCACGCTCAAGGGTGAAAAAGATGGGGGGGTCGAGAATTTGTGACACTTTGTGACAGGGGGAGGGAGGGGAATTTGTGACGTCACATATTTTAAATTTATTTTAAAATCTAAACTTTTCTAATTTTGAGAAATCTTTATTCAATTGATTTTAAAAACATTAATTTGAGGTCAAAATCGCCTCAGGAATTATAAGTACCGTGAAACTCAGTCGCGCACAACTTCTGCCCATATCGAAATTGATGCAAAATCTGTTGTTGCCATTTTACATTCGGCTCGGGGATGACTTCGTTGTTTTAAGCCACAAATTTCTAATAATACTACATCTTAATCCATCATGGGAAAATGTTAAGGAATAAAATAAAATCTTAGTTTATTATGAACATTTTATGTATGTTTTGAATTTTTTAGGTGTGACGTGCCACTATAGGGAAAAACGGGGGGGGGGGGGGGGGGGGAGAGAATTTGTGACAATTTGTGACAGGGGGAGGTGGGGATCTGAAAAGGTCATTTTTCGCGTGACGTAATTTGCGAACGACCCCTTAAAATCAAATAAGATCCTTTAAAAAAATTCACATAAAGGATTTATGCGAAAAACATTGTTTTTAGGGGCTGTTTAATTTTTACTATGAATGCATAAAATCAAACATTCGAATTTCGAATCATGGAATTGCGTATATTACTATTTTTTAGGATATATTTCTATGAACTTAGCCAAACATATCCCGCTGTAAGCCCCAGGCGGCCATGATTGTAACAGACGGAGTGGATCCTCGACATCGTCAAGAGCTGACGGTGAATCATCCCCCCCCCCCCAACTTTGTTTCAAGAGTCGTTTGTTATTTACTTCCGACTCCATCAACGCCATACATCTATATAAGGTCACTCCTTCCAATGACTAAAGTGATAGACAGACGCGCGACTATTTTTCTGAACTGTTCAATTAGCTTCCTCCCAGCTGACGCATGCTGGCTGAATTTATGGCAAAAAAAAAAAATAGGGGCGAGGGGTTTGAGGGGGGGGGAGTAACTCAACTTCACTTCCACTCACCATGGCGTCACGAAAGCCGCTATACTTTGAAATTGGTTAAATCTCCTCCCCCTCCAGCCCCCAGCCCCCGCCCCCCCCCCCCACCCCCAGTTCCTACAGCTAAACAAGAATGGTGTTGTTTCCCCAAACTTTCGTTCCACTCTCGGCAGGGGATTCCACAGTCACTTTGGCGCAGATCACGTCCGTGTGTCATCACAAGACGTCACGAGTGATTTTGTCAGTAGTCTGCAGCCTTGGCACGAGCCACTTGGCGAGCAGGGGCCATTCGGACAGAGACCCCCCAATTACTGCCCCCAAATGGTTGACTACGGGAAATCATATCTTAAACCTTCATCTTACAACACTTTTGACCGATTACAATGAGTGGAATCTATGAAAGATCGCCACTCCCGATATATTGAATTATTATATTTAAGGCTAATCTTGTTAGAGCAGTGGTTCTAAACCTTCCTACTGTCGCGACCCTTTAATGCAGTTCCTCGTGTTGTGGTGATCCCCCCCCCCCCCCAACCATTTTCGTTGCTACTTCATAAATATGTGTTTTTCCGATGGTCTTAGGCCACCGCGGTGTAAGGGTCGTTCGACCCCAGAAGGCGTCGCGGCCCACAGGTTGAGAAACGCTGAGTTAGAGGCTTCCCATGAGAACTGTTTAGAACACCAGGAGTCCATTACCGTGTACGCCACGAGAACTGCTTAGGACACTAGGTGTCTATTACCATGTATTCCACTAGAACTGCTTAGGACACTAGGTGTCCATTACCATGTATGAGAACTGATTAGGACACTAGGTGTCCATTACCGTGTATTCCATGGGCACTGCTTAGGACACTAGGTGTCTATTACCATGTATTCCACTAGAACTGCTTAGGACACTAGGTGTCCATTACCATGTATGAGAACTGCTTAGGACACTAGGTGTCCATTACCGTGTACTCCATGAGAACTGCTTAGGACACTAGGTGTCCATTACCATGTACTCCACGGGAACTGATTAGGACACTAGGTGTCCATTACTAGGTACTCCGTGAGATCCGTCAGAGTTTTATTGTATTTAAAAGTTGTCATTGCCTCATGGCGCCAACTTCGTGATTACTCCGGGGCTAATGCATCAGGCTACATCCATACCATCCTAGTGTAATTGTATTGGAATCTAGTCTTGAGCTATTGCAACATCATGGCTTACTTTAATAACGAGTGTGTAAGAAACTAGCCGAGATTCGCTACGCGCGTGTTTACAGCATAGCGACAACGAGACCTTGAAGGGATCTTACAGCAGGTTGAAGATTTCCACACGAGTTCGGGTTACCAGGAGAACATAAAATATTTTTTTTTAAAGTAGAAACTTTCCCAAGGTCGTTTCTATCAGAGTGGGTTCAGGAATGTTCGTTAAGTTTGAACGATATTTTACTTTATATAATATATATAGGCCTTGGAAAATAAACATTTGATAATAATCGGATCTAGATACGCAAGGTTCGTAAAATGTTTATCATGAAAGGGGTGTGTGTGGTAGAGGAAGGAGGAAAAGGAAAAAAAAAACAACCATACAAATAAAAGAAAGAAAAGAAACAAACCCTACCCTACCCTACTACCTCCCCTCCTAAACTCCCCTATCCCCTCCCACCCTAACATACCCTCCTCCCCACCTCTCCTACCCAACCCCATCTACCCTACGCTCCAACCCTACCCTCCTACCCTACCTTGCCCTCCTACCCTACACTACCCTACTATAGTCTCCTCCTCCCACCCCTCCTACCCAACCCTACCTCCCACCCTACGCTCCTTTCCTCCCCTCCCCTACTACCCTCCCCAACCCCTCCAACCCTACCCTACCCTGCTACCCTACCCTCCTACAGTCTCCTCCTAGCCTACCCTCCTACCCTACCCTCCAACCCCACCCTACTACCCTCCCCACCTACCTACCCCATCCTCCTACCCCACCCTCCTACCCTACACTCCTACTCTAAACTCCTACACTCCTACCCTAAACTCCTACCCTACCCTTCTACAATCTCCTCCTAGTCTACCCTCCTACACTCCAACCTACCCCACTCTACTACCCTCCCCACATACTCTTCCATTGTTTGGTGTTTGAAGATCAGATATTGGCCCTTGTCGTGTATATCTGGTACATTTTGCATAAGACTGACATTCAGTTGTTCAGATCTTACCCTGTCATTTTCCATAAGCCAGAGATTCAGTTGTTGATATCTTACCCTGTCATTTTCCATAAGCCAGAGATTCAATTGTTGATATCTTACCCTGCCATTTTCCATAAGCCAGAGATTCAGTTGTTGATATCTTACCCTGTCATTTTCCATAAGCCAGAGATTCAGTTGTTGATATTTTACCCTGTCATTTTCCATAAGCCAGAGATTCAGTTGTTGATATCTTACCCTGTCATTTTCCATAAGCCAGAGATTCAGTTGTTCAGATCTTACCCTGTCATTTTCCATTAGCCAGAGATTCAGTTGTTGAGACCTTATCCCAAGTAGTTTTTGCATTCACCGCCCAGTCTGTTCCATACCGTATCCGGAAAATTGATCGACGGAAATTTGATCGACCGGAAATTTGGTCGAATCTTATTTTTAGTTTACACGCGTCAAATTAATTTTTGAACGCATTATTTTGTTTTACTGTATAGTAATCTGCGTTCAAAAAGAAATTTGACGAAAATTGTAACGTGTGAACTTAAAAAGATTCGAGCAAATTTCCGTTCGATCAAATTTTCGTCGATCAATTTTCTGTCGACGAAATTTCTTTCGATCAAATTTCCGGTAACCGTTCAATACATCTGTAAAACCCCCAGGAAGCCATGACTGGTGTTCAGCTGACACACCGCCCCCGCCGTCCCTTAAATAGACACAGCATCTGAGATTTCCTTTTTCATGTGAAAATGGTTTTACGTTTGACACTCGTCACTTGATTGAACTAATGATACAAGTCTCGATGGATGGACTTTATTTTAAAAAAAAAAAGTTTGGAAAATTGTATCTCCCACTCTTTTCTAATTGTGGAGTGTCCATCTGGAGATTTTGTCCGCTTATTTTTTCACGTTGAGCTTATGATGATGATGATGGTAGGGATGATGATGATGGTGGTGATGATGATTGAGCACTTTTATAGCGCTTGCATCCATGCGATTTCAGCATGGCTCACAGCGCTCTGATGTCCTCCTGACAAACACCCGACAGACAATCGGCAGAAGCGGCACTGAGCACGAGGCACTTGACCGACCACTCACGACGAGCGGGGTGTCCTGCAGAGCAGTGGCCCCAAATATAAAGTTGGAGCGGATCAGTTGACCGTTTTGCAGTGCACCAAAGACCGGTACCAGATTTATCAATTGTTTTCATCGTTTTATCTGACCCTTGAATGTGTCGTTAATTTTGTTTTTTTATGTTTTTAAATCCACGATCAGCGATTGCGAAAAGACTATGTTATCTATAACCATTGAATGCTAGTCGTTATACTTTTTTGAGTTATGGTTGTAAAACATTTATTTAACGTTGATTCGGTTTCTTGTCATGGTGCGCAAACTGGCAAAGAGGGAACGGGGCCATTACTGTTCTAGATCAGTGTTCCCCAAATGGTTGTGCGCGGACGCTAAAACCTGAGTGTTGACATGTATGTTCTCCCTCGTCTAGTCCCCCCCTCAACCACTTGGTTACGTCACAGTTGACCAGACCAACTGTACAGAAACTTTTTTCTTTTATTGCAGAAACTAATCTTATAACTAATGGTAGATTCGTAGTGTGAATGTGCATAATCCATAGAGTCATAATGTTTGGATATCATAGGCGATCATATAGCAAGAAACAAACTACATAGGCTGGGGACGGCGGGAAATATTAAATATATATATATATATATGCAGGTGATAATGTATATGCAATGACTCCTTTCACATGAATTACATACGCATACTCTCGAATCAAATGAATGGGTAACGCGTTTTCGTGGCCTATTTATTTGGAACACGCTCGCTGATAGCAGTGACGAGAATACACACCCTGCCGATGGGATCGCTGCTGTGCTGAAAGAGGCGGGTCACAGTAGCCTTTGGTGAAGTCCTGGTGCGAGAAGGGGAAGGGGCGGGCACGAAATATGGGGCAGTATGTCATTGTATCAGTAGGTCAGCCAGGGAGCTGCCATGGAGTGTAGTGTAAGAGCCGACACACAATGAGAGAGGTATGGTTTAAGAGGGGGGGGGGGTCCAAGTCAGCCGGCAGAGCTTGGGGTAGAGCACTAAATACAAATTTCCTTGTCAATGTACATCAACATTTGATAGCCACGCTATAGAGACAAAGTGTTATTGTGATAGTATTTTTAAAAAAAAAACTTTTAAAGTATGCTAAAGGTTACGCCTTACGGTAAATGCAACTATTGCCGGGAATAATACCGCCAAACAAAAAGGATTTGTTTTCATCGATGTCAAATAGGTCAAAATGTAAGTATTCTTATTTAGAATAGTCAAGATGTAAGTATTAATTATAATTAGAGTAGTCGAAATGTAAGTGTAAGTCTTCTTATTTAGAATAATCAAGATGTAAGTATTAATTATTAATTAAAATAGTGGAAATGTAATTATTCTTATTTAGAATAGTCAAGATGTAAGCATTCATTATTATTTAGAATAGTCAAAATGTAAGTGTAAGTATTCTTATTTAGAATGGTCAATATGTAAGTACTAGCGAGAACCCGGCACGCGTTGCACGCCACTCAATGTAAAAAGTGTTTGTGTTTTAATTAAATTTCAAAGTAATTTTTAAATAGAAAATATTTATTGTTTTTTCCGTCAGCTGTGTACACACATAAATTAGACGTTTTTCCGACGCGTGAGCAGGCAACATACAGCTGTCCACTTGAGAAGCATGTATTTTGAAAATGTAGTCCACACATTTGTAGCGATTGATCCACCCACGCAGTAGCTCTGTTTTAAATTATAATTAGATAGCTCAAATATTTATTATTTTTAAGATAAGGCCCCTGGCCCCAAAAGCAAAATTTAAAATGGTTGTAAATATGTCACACACAAACTGAAATGTCGCTTGTATTTGATTGATTTCTAGCCACCCATGCAATAGCACTGATTGAAATTATATTTGTATAGCTCATATAAGAAAAAAATAATTTGGGGCTCCGGCCCAAAAAGGAATATTTCAAAATGGATAAGCTAATTCAGAAACCATTGGTGCGCACCACAACTTACCAAAGCTTTATTGCAATCGGATGAATGGTATAGGAACGCATACGAAAATTATATTTAGCTCATAAAAGGGGGGGGGGGGAAGAATTTAGGTCCCCGGTCCCAAAACGGAATATTGTAAAATGTGTGTAATAATTCAGAAACATTTGCATTTTTTTACAATTCACAAAGTTTTCATCACTTTGGATTAATGGTATAGAAGCACATACGGGATATACTTATATATGTATAGATATAGTTTACCGAATTAAGATAACTTTTTTGCAATTATTCAAGGATGATCTGTCTGTCTGTCTGTCTCAATGTCTGTCTTTCTGTCTGTCTCTCTGTCTGTCTCTCTGTCATTCTGTCTGTCTCTTTATCTGTCTGTCTCTCTGTCGCTGTCTGTCTCTCTGTTTCTCTGCCGTTCTATATGTCTCTCTATCTGTCTGTCTCTATGTTTGTCTCTCAAGCTGTCTCTCAGTCTGTCTCACTGTCAGTCTCTGTCTCTCTGTCATTATGTCTGTCTCTCTGTCTGTCTCTCTGTCTGTCTCTCTGTCTGTCTCTCTGTCTGTCTATATGTCTGTCTCTCTGTATGTCTCTCTGTCTGTCTCTCTGTCTGTCTCTCTCTCTGTCGGTCTCTATGTCTGTATCTCTGTCTCTCATTCTGTCTCTCCTTCTGTCTCTCTTTCTGTCTAACTGACTGTCTGTCTGTCTGTCTCTATGTTTGTCTCTCAAGCTGTCTCTCAGTCTGTCTCACTGTCAGTCTCTGTCTATCTCTATGTCTCTCTGTCATTATGTCTGTCTCTCTGTCTGCCTCTCTGTCTGTCTCTTTGTCTGTCTATATCTCTGTCTCTCTGTATGTCTCTCTATCTATCTCTCTGTCTGTCTGCCTCTCTGTCTGTCTCTCTGTCTGACTCTCTGTATGTCTCTCTATCTATCTCTCTGTCTGTCTGTCTCTCTGTCTGTCTCTCTGTTTGTCTCTCTGTCTCTCATTCTGTCTCTCTTTCTGTCTAACTGCCTGTCTTTTTGTCTGTATGTCTGTTTATCTATCTATCAATCTATCATCTACCTATCTACCTATTTACCATCTACATGCCTGCCTGCCTACCTACCTACCTACCTACCCACCTACCTACCTACCTAATTAACTACCTACCTACCTACCTACCTATCTATCCATCCATTCATCCTCTCACCCACCCACCTTTCCATCCATCCATCCTTTCATGCATCCATTCATCCATCCGTCTATATACCTTTTATCTACATCTCCATCTATCTATAATCTATCTGTGTATCTGTCTGTCTGTCTGTCTATCTAATAAAATCTCTATTTTTAAAATACGCACTCCTCAGCAGTGGTGCAGCTAGGATTAGTGCCGCCCGGTTTCGGCTAAGCTTTTGCCACACCCTTTATTTACACGCAAAAAAAAAACAAACAAACAAAACTAGTCTGCAATTTGCTGACAATGACGCCCTCGACTTCCATTCAAAGGAAAAAAAGTGCCACCCGGACGGACTGCCCTTCCCGCACCCTCCCCTTCCTACGCCACTGCTCCTGACTTTTGCTACGTTTCGTAATAAATCTTCAGACCACCCTAAACTCTCGATCTCTTTTTCTACTCACCCTCTCCCCCCCTTTCCTCTTCCTACCCACCCTCTCTCTCTCTCTCTTTCTACTCACCCTCTTTCTATCTCTCTCTCTTTCTACCCACCCTCTCTCTCTCTTTCTACTCCTCTCTCTCTCTCTCTCTACTCACCCTCTTTCTATGTCGTGTCTGGGATTGTTCTGACATTGCGTTCATGAGTCGTTAGCCATGGAGGTCCCCTTCACAAAAGAAAAAAACAAGAAAAAGGAAAGAATTATAACAAGATTTATACATATCCAGCATATCTGGTGTGTTATGCGATGGGGTTAGTGCGCTCTGGTCAAGCAACCAGGTCAAGAACTCTGTCAGAACTGATTAAATGGCAGAAAGGTGGGATGCCTTCCAGACAGTGGCGCATCCAGGCAATGGTGACAGGCGGTTTTGAGGGGGACAATGATGATGTATGCAGCGCTCGACGCATGCACGAGAGGGTTTGCCTTGTAGTTATTTGGGGGGGGGGGGGGTTGCCCTTAGTTTAGACTTAAATTTATTGGTGAACTTCTCACACGGGCTAAGCAATGTTAAATATTAAAATAATTATTATTTTAATGAAAAAGTAAATAATTCCATCAGTTATTAATAATTCGGTTACAATACCGGCAACAACAGCAATAACAGCAACAACAGCAATAACCGATTCCCATACAAGGCTATAATGTTTATCAATTAAATTAATTATTTTTTAAATATTTGAAATGTTTTAAATTATTCTCTATTAACTTACAATGTATGTAAAGTAATAACACTCAACTAAATACGTTTTAATTAGTAGCCGGAAATTTGTTTGAAAGAAATTTCATCGACTGAAATTTGGTCGTATCTTTTTTTTTCAGTTTACACGTTAAAATTTTTCGTCAAATATCTCTTTGAACGCATTATTTTGTTTTACTATATAGTATAGTGCGTTCAAAAAGAAATTCGACGCAAAGTTTTAACGTGTAAATTTGAAAAAAAGATTCGACCAAATTTCTGTTCGATCAAATTTCCGTCGATCAATTTTCCGTCGACGAAATTTCTTTCAAACAAATTTCCGGTAACCGTTGTTAATTTGGTTGTGAAGAACTTTGCAGCCGTCTTATACTTATTGCATCGTATGCTTAATATCGTCATGACCACCTCATATTGTAATGTTCCACCACATAATTATACACCCACATTGTAATGTTCCACCACATAATAATACACCCACATTGTAATGTTCCACCACATAATAATACACCCACATTGTAATGTTCCACCACATAATAATACACCCACATTGTAATGTTCCACCACATAATAATACACCCACATTGTAATGTTCCACCACATAATAATACACCCACATTGTAATGTTCCACCACATAATAATACACCCACATTGTAATGTTCCACCACATAATAATACACCCACATTGTAATGTTCCACCACATAATAATACACTCACATTGTAATGTTCCACCACATAATAATACACCCACATTGTAATGTTCCTCCACATAATAATACACCCACATTGTAATGTTCCACCACATAATAATACACATTAGAGTTTTGATCCACCATATGCCCCCATTACACCGAGTTGCCGTCGCCACCTTTGAGCACCACCCCTCACTCACTGAGTGCCGCTGCAACCATTAATTAGATATAGAAAGCGCTCATTGGCAAACGGAAATAACTGACCTAGCACAGGTCACCAGGCGGGGCGAGGGGACGTGCTTGACCTAGCGCAGGTTACCAGGCGGGATGAGGGGACATGCTTGACCTAACGGAGGTTACCAGGCGGGGCGAGGGGATGTGCTTGACCTAACGGAGGTCACCGGATGGGGTGAGGGGACATGCTTGACCTAACGGAGGTCACCGGATGGGGTGAGGGGACAAGCTTGACCTAACGGAGGTCATAAGATTAAGACGGGACAGGGAGACATGCTCGACCGGATCAATGCTGTGGCGCCCCAAGCAGCAGCGTAGCCGGTGTTGGTGCCACCCGGGGCGGGCTAAGCATTTTGCCACCCCCTTCCACAAAAAAGGCTCTGCAAGTGTCCGTAAATGCCTCCCCTTTAAATAAGTGAAAAATGTACCATCCGGGGTGTACCGCCCCTACGCACCCCTTCATACACCACTTGCCCTTACCCTTGTGCATTATCTACATCACAGGCGCCCTACCTTTTTGTTTAGTCGTGACCCCCCACCCAATGTTAAAAAAAAAGAAAAGAAAATTGTGTTCATATACGGGGGTCAAGGTCAGGTCAACCGTTTCCCCTCATATTTTTTGGTTGTAATTTATGTTTCTAAATCAGGCACTGATGTCCCAAGAAAAAACGCGGGGGGGGGGGGGGGGTGTTTTGGGGGGGGGATCATTCAATTACGAGTATTGACCTGGTCGATGGTCTACAGTTAAAGCTGCCGTTATTCAAATGCCAGAGGAGGAAATCAAGTTATTTATCTCTGTGTTATAACACGAGTGGGGGGGGGACATGTTGTGTGAGGGACCCGAGTCCCGCCTCGTGGCACGTGATCAATCCGCCACTTGGCGAACGCGTCTCGTCTTTGTCTAAGGCCAGTCTGGACGTGTGTCTCTCGTGACATGGAGTGACCGCAGCAAGTAGATAACAGATGGATTTATTAATGGCTACACTCCACCAGAAAAAAAACAAAACATGTTTAAGATTAGCCAATAAAAATTCACAGAAGCTGAAAAATTACTGACGGAAAAAAAAATCTATCAGGGTTCAAAGTATATAAACAATTTAGCAACCTCTAAAAACTAAGTTTTTCGTATAAATCCTTTGTAACATGTAATATCGAGCAATTTGGGGGGGGGGGGGGGGGGGTGGTTCTAAAAATTTGGCAAAACATGCATAAAAGCAACGCACTTTATTAGTGCTTTCACTCCACCCCCCCCCCCCCCCCCAAGGCTCGAAACCGCACATTTTGTTTCACGCCCGTGAACTATATTAATATTCTAATGCCCACCCGCTGTTACGCCGTAGATTTATTTCACCAACAGTTTTAGAAGAACAAAACGAAATATTACGCACCAAACGCATTTGAGGTATTTAAAAAAAGAGAATCTCATTTATCGCAGAGATCGGGAATTTTATTTCGCGAAATCATATTTCCTTCACATTCCATTTTATCTTTCCCTTGAACATCAGAAAACTTAATTTTGAGGGGGTGGGTGGGGGGGGGGGGGGTGTGTGAAAACTTGACAGCTGTCATCGGCAACGAGTCTATGTGCCAAATTTCAGCCCCATGGATTGACCGGAAGTGGATCAATAGGCCGTCCGAAGATTCTGCCAGCCAGCCAGCCAGCTACCCACAAACAAATGCGTAGTGAATATAAAGGATTTTTTAAAATATAGCAACCCTATACCTTGTAAACAACTCCAAGGCCTTGTCTTGCTGGGTTAAAACATATACTTGTATGTATACCGGTGCCTAATTATGGGCGCTTGCAGAGGCGTAGCGTAGGGGGAGTAGGGGGGTACCCGGGCGCCAGCTAGTTAGGGGCGCCAAAATGTGCTCTGGTATTATTTTATTGATGAAAATAATGGGTTTGAGAGTTGAAAAAGGGAAAAGAGGGCGCTTTAAAATGAATCTTGTCCCCGGACGCAAATCTTGTCCCCTGGCGCGAATCTTGTCCCCGGGCGCCAAACACTCTAGCTACGCCACTGGGTGCTTGTGTGTTGAGAATGCGGGGAGTCGTTGTTTCAAAATGACTTGATTGTCTTCTATTTGTTGTTTTAGACAGTTTGAATGTTGCAAATGTGCACGGCGACACGATGAATTCACTGAGCGGTATAGCGAGCGTTAACACACGATGGTCGGAGCTCGACGTGGTCACACTAACTAACTAACTAACTTAAGAAAATCAGCAGACCATCGAGCCAAGGCTCATAAGGTCTTCCCCAGCACACCTCCACCGCCCCCAACTGGCATTCAACCACTCCCCCAGTGGTCTCTATTCCAGTCAGGCCGCGAAGCGGCATGCCGAGGGCTCCCCGCCCCTGAGATGGCCCCACCCACCCTTCCACTCGATTGACTATGCGAGTGAGGCCGCATCAGAGAAGGGACGCCTGACCAGCCGGGGTGATGCTTACACAGCAACCGGGCCGGACTTCCTTGGGCTGGGGTGGATACAATTTACGTCTCTAAAGCCCCCCCTTCCCACCCCGGGGGGACTCGTAGGTGTTAACAGACGCCCTCTAATAGGGTTTACGTGGTTTTCTGCGGCATAACTAATTCACACCGCAGCCGGGAAGTGACAAAAAGAGAGGTTGCCTAGGAGCAGTACCCTCAAGTCTGCATATTTGGAATCATCGGCTAGGGTCGCCACACGCCTTCGCCTCATATCCATGCGGCAACTGTAATCATATCCCAACCTGTTTCTACGTTATTTTCGACTGCACTTGGTAGGGAACCATGCAGCCGTGCTCGATCTAACGCAGTTTCCGTGCGTTACCTTTGCCTTTCGGCGCGGGTCCCCTACACGGTGATCATGTCCCCCGGGTAACGTTTCAGGGGGTTCGTGGCAAACGCCTCTTTATCGACATGCCATTTATGGGACGGACATGCCGACTAGAGCCCCGGGGGGTTAAGAATGTACTAAACCAGGCCGGCACGCATACGGCCCGTCAGAACCCACTTTGCGACCCGCGAAGTAACGAAATATTATTTTTTAGTTTCATTTACTTAATAGCTTCCTCCCTACCCCCCCCCCCCCCCCCCGGGTCCTATTATCTTTCGGCGCGCACAAGTATTTTCCTTAAGTATTACGGCCCGTCTTAAATTCTGAGTTGTGCGGGCCTCTCCTAAACGATACTATGATGATCTAAGGTGATAGCTATAAAGACCAATTGACACCGAGTAAATTTGCCGGCTTTTTCGTCTCACACACAAGCGGTGAGCAAGCGTGCTGAGATGAGAAAGACTTTTAATTCTCCGTAACACAGCATTTATGTAACATTGGGGGGAATTATAATTGGCTGACCTCAATCATGAGGTTGATCATGACCAATGAAATCGCGTGCGTGGTCAAGATTTTTCGACCAACGGAGACAATCACAACAAAGGAAACTATCCCTATAATACTCAAATAAAAAAAAAGAAGAAAAAGTGGGGTGTGGGGTGGGTTTTTTTTCCAGCTAATTAAATGTTTTGGTCCAGCCTGATTTCATCATACGACATGTTCAACTGGTCATGTGACTTAGACTCCAGAGACATACGAATATAGTTAAAGGGAGATATATATAGGCCTATATTTTGTTATATTTCATAACGTATCCGTAAAAAAAAAAAATCGTTGTCCGTACAAATTGTGGACATTCAAAACATTTTATTGAGCTGTCAACCCTTCTTCCAGCCCCACCCCCCCACCCCGCCCCACACCACACACAGCCGGGCCCCCTCTCCACTGCTCTATATTGTACGACTCAACCACAACAATAAGGAACACTTAGCCTTCTTCAATTTTAAGCCCACAGAACGGCCAATGGTGGATCAATAATAATTAATGGACTTAATAATTTTGGTATAACAATTCACGTCTGCCGCTTTTTCTTCGTCTCCTATATAAAAAAAAAAAAATAATTGCTTGGAAGAAGATGGCCTTGTTTGTTGAGCAAGCAAAGAAAACCACCAACGGGTGAGCGATACTTGTCCTGCCTGCGCGTGTCCCCACCAACCAATGGGAGAGACCAGCGGCCCTCCACGCAGCTCTTGCGTGGTGAATATTTGCTGGCTGTTTGCATGGAATCAATCAGAAAACAGCGAAAGCATTTCATACAGATTTTTTATTTATTTAACTGGTTCTTTTTTCTTCATTATTTAATTTTTTTATCATTTTTTTTTTTTTTGGACCAAGGAAGGGGTTGAACATCTTCAATAGAATCTTAGTTTAGTATTGTGTGGGTTGGGAGTAAGAGATGTAAGAAAAGTATGCCCCTTGATCAGGGGCGTAGCTAGGGTTAACGCCATCCCGAGCGGGTCGAGAATTTCCCGATTCCTTCGGCTAAAAAAAAACACCCCTCGGCAGCTGGCTTAAAATGCCACCCTTCTTCTTAAAAAAAGAGCCACACTGGCGGACCATCCGTTACGCACCCCGCTTCCTATGACAGGGCGCTGGATTTTTTAATATATATATATATATATATATATATATATTAGCGTTCCAATACAACCCGCGTTGTCACTCATCAAATAATATATTATCCTCAAAGACAAACAAAGACAAATCTGGTCAACCGGCACGGTGAAGATGCTTAGAACTCATAATCACGTCTGCTAGCATCGAGGTTGTTTAAAGCCTCTGAAATGTCACATTAGGAAAATGGCGTCAGCGGGCCATCGAGCTATTGCTCGTTTTGCCCTCCCCAAAGCACCCCCTCCCAAGCCAGAAAATCGGGCCGCGAAGCGGCACGTTTGAGATGCCCCTGTGCCAGGACGGCCCCCAACCGAGTCCACTCCATCGGGATTTCTGCTGGAGGCCGCCCCTACCCAAGGACACCCAGTCAGTCCGACATTGTGCATACACACAGTGGACACGATCCACTTTCCTAGGAGTTGGGATGGTAAATTTACCTTCTATATATCTTCCCCCACCCATCCCGGAGAAACGTCGGATGCCCTATAAGAGGGGTTCTACAGTGGGTTTCCACCACGCAACTAGTTTGCGAAGTAGCTGGGACGAAACGGCTGCCTAAGAGCAGCTTTCTCGGGGCTGCATATTTAGAATAATCGGCCAGAGACTTCCACCTGAGCCTCTCGGCTCAAATCCTTTAACGGCAACTTGTAATCATGATCCATACCCTGTCTCTGCCTTTTTCTCCAACTGTGAAAACATCACAGCTGCCAGTTCTGTAGAAAAACCGGCAGTTACCACGCATGCCTTTGTCTGCCCACGCGGGACACGCAATGGTGGTCCTGTTCTCTGGGTTAAGAGAGGGTCCGGTGGCCAACGTTGAGAGGGTCCGGTGGCCAACGTTGAGAGGGTCCGGTGGCCAACGCTTCCAAATCGGCAAGACACCTCAGACTTGACGACCGGAATCCCGGGAAGATTTATATCCTCCAAATTCCATGCTTATCTTATTTTTAATACATTTATAATGATCGACTGATTACAGCATAAATAACTAGAACTTTTATCAACCACCTTCACCACCACCATTACCACCGCCATTACCAACACCATCGTCATCACCATCCCCACCATCACATTCATCATCACCCTCATCAGCACCATCGTAACCATCGCCTACATCACCACCATCATCTCTATCACCACCATCATAAACTTTGGCACCATAAGCATCACCAGCATCTGCACCGTCACCACCATCATCACCCTGAGCGCGCTACTCTTACTTAGCCGCTACCAGGGAGGGGGGAGGGGCGAAGGGGGAGGGTTGTAGTGCCACGTTCAACTCATATATATGTTACACATCGAACCTTAAAACCAACCTTACACGTCACTACACTTCTCTTCTTCTTTCACCCATTCTCTCACTCTATCTCCTCAACTGTCACGGGAGCATGGTCTCTACCCCCACCCTCCCCCACTCTCTCCCTCTCTCTCTCTCTGTCTGTCTAATATCATGTATACATTTATCTCATTCCTTGGCTTTGGTTGTCTTTTTCCCCTTCTCTTCATATCCTGACGTGTCACTCTGCATGTCACAGTGCATGTTGTCCGGTTGAGTTCGAAGACCGCAAGTACAAACCTCACATGGGGGTCAAAGATTCTAATGAAACTACACTATAAACAAAACAAAAGTAATACCGGAAGTAAATTTGAGGTAACTCTTGGATTTATTAGAATCCTCTGTTTGAAAAACCTCCCCGGACACGGTTCTTCCAATGTTCACGGCTTCTGTTCTTACAATGTTCATGGCTTCGGTTCTTCCAATGTTCATGGCCTCGGTTCTTCCAATCGCTCGCGTGCGACAAACAAAAGATGGCGAATCAGCTGTGGGTTATGTAATAAGCCACACGCTATAAATAGCCAAAAGTGCCGATAACGTGATTATCTCCCGGAGATAAACTCAACCACGGGAACCGGTGTGTGCTAAAATTAATCTACCTTGGTCTAGATCTAGTCATTTTTTTTTTTTTTTTTTTTTTTTTAAATGAAAGCTTTTTTTAATTATAAAAATTATGTCTTAAGTCATATCAGTTGGTAACTCCATCAAACGCTGCATCTTATTTGATGCCTCCTTTTTCTTGCTTGGTCTGCTATTATTCGAGAGGTTCTTCTAATTCTTAACACACAAAACTATTAACAAAAACGGAAAGCCATTGACCTTGTGCTTGGGGAGTAATTGAACCGGAGAACAAATTAGAAGAATGGGGAAGGCTGATGATTGGCTGGAAACGTAAAACAGTATCGGAAAATTCTAGGATATCTTTGTATAAATATATGGTCATTTGACTTAACTGAGAGAACTTAATGCAAAGTTTACCAACATGTCATGTCATAAAGTGCTCACAGTTTCCTAATATATCATGTCATAAAGTGCCCGCAGTTTCTATAAAATGTCCTGTCATAAAGTGCTCATAGTTTCATAAAATGTCCTGTCATAAATTGCTCACAGTTTCCTAATATGTCATGTCATAAAGTGCCCGCAGTTTCTATAAAATGTCCTGTCATAAAGTGCTCATAGTTTCATAAAATGTTCTGTCATAAATTGCTCACAGTTTCCTAACATGTCATGTCATAAAGTGCCCACAGTTTCTATAATATGTCATTATAAAGTAGTTATTTCTCAAGATATGTGTATGAATTTGGGACCATGCAGAATTGGGGCCTATAATAGTGGTTCTCAACCTTCCTAATGCGGAGACCGATCAATACAGTTCCTCATGGTGTGGTGACCCCCAACCATAACAATATTTTCGTTGCTACATCATAAATATATGTTTTCCGATGGTCTTAGGCGACCACTGTGTAGGGGTCTTTAGACCCCCAAAGGCGTCGCGACCCACAGGTTGAGAGCCACCGGTCTAGAGTCTATTGAGTACAATTTACCATTGTTCCTTCGAATCGCTCTCTATCTCTCTTTCTTATTCCCTCTCTCTCGCTCTCTCCCTCTCACAGTTCTCTGTCTCTCTTACAGGTCTCTGTCTCTCTCACGGTTCTCTGTCTCTCTACCCGCCTTCCTTCTACCTTCGTCTTTCTCTCTCTTTGAGGGTTCTTCTAGAAATGCACTGTGGGCAACTGTACACGTTTGAGAACCAAATACGACTTGTTTCAACGCTTGATAATACTGTGTAATGACAGTTACAGCTGGTGACTCCGGTTCAAATAAGATCAACAATTACTTCACGCTAGCAATCTTTGATAACTAACTTTGACACTGCGAGCTTATCTCAATTTCGTTTACGGTGAACAGTGCGCATGTACACGATACAGTGTGTACATAACACAGTGTGTACATGATACAATGTGTTCATGATACAGTGTGTACATGATACAGTGTGTACACAGTGTGTTCATGATACAGTGTGTTCATGATACAGTGTGTTCACCATACAGTGTGTTCATCATACGGTGTGTTCATCGTATAGTGTGTACATGATGTATATTGTGTACATGATGTATATTGTGTACATGATGTATATTGTGTACATGATATGCCTGGCAAATATGCCAACTAAGCAGTTGGTTTTTTTTTGGTTTTTTTGGTTTTCATTTTAATACAATGTCTGGGGTTTAGGGAGGTTACCGGAAATTTGTTTGAAAGAAATTTTGTCGACGTAAGTTTGATCGGACGGAAGTTTGATTGAACAGAAATTTGATTGAACGGAAGTTTGGTCAAACGGAAATCAGTTCACACGATCAAATTTTCGTCCAATTTCTTTTTGGGCGCACTATTATATATAATAAAACAATTATAATGCGCTCAAAAAGAAATTTGATCGTGTGAACTGAAAAATAGAAATTCGACCAAACTTCCGTCGATCAATTTTCCGTCGACGAAATTTCTTTCAAACAAATTTCAGGATACGGTTTAGGGGGCGACTTTCCAAGGTCGTTATCAAACTGAGTTTAAAATGTCTCCAGAATTCGTGACGTTTCCAGAGCCTGCGGGTCTGAATTCAACCATTGCTAGTTCCCACCTTGTTTGGTCAGCTTATATCATATCTCAACGTCCAGGGGCGTTGTGTGACCAAAGGTTGGGGGGGGGGAGAGCGATAATTTTTGGTCACCCTAGATATTGTAAAATTTTATTTTATTTTAAAAGTTTGAAAATTTCACAAATAATTCAGGTCTTTCATCCCCACGTATAGTTGGTACTCCGTTTTTTAAAATAAAGTATTCCTTTCAATCATCTGCCCTAGCGCTGCCCTCCAGCTAGACGTGAGAGTTTGTAACGGATTATGGTTGTCAAGCCGCCCATAAATTGCGTTATGGATGGACTTAACCTTTCTGCCCTCGCGAGAATGTTGGTGCGCTCAATAGGTCAAGTGAATGTTGGTGCACTCAATAGGTCAAGTGAATGTTGGTGCGCTCAATGGGTCAAGTGAATGTTGGTGCACTCAATAGGTCAAGTGAATGTTGGTGCGCTCAATGGGTCAAGTGAATGTTGGTGCGCTCAATAGGTCAAGTGAATGTTGGTGCACTCAATAGGTCAAGTGAATGTTGGTGCACTCAATAGGTCAAGTGAATGTTGGTGCACTCAATAGGTCAAGTGAATGTTGGTGCACTCAATAGGTCAAGTGAATGTTGGTGCACTCAATAGGTCAAGTGAATGTTGGTGCACTCAATAGGTCAATTCAATGTTGCTGCACTCAATAGGTCAAGTGCGATCTTCCCACATATAACTTAGAGATTAGGAATAGAAGTTCCTCGGGTTTAAAAAAAGAATAATAATTCATTTCCTATCTATGACGAACAAAAGCTGAGAGGTTGGCAAAATAGACAACTCTGTTACCGATCTTTGACGCCATGCGTGACCGACCCCCCCCCCCCCCAAAGTGATAAAATAAAATAAAACCTTAAAAGAAAATTAAAAAGGCCCCCCCCCCCTCTCAAAGACGAGTTAAAACGATCTATAACAGAAAAATATTAACAATTTCTTTCAATGCATTGCGCTACGAAAGACTGTGCTGCTGTAGTGGAGATGAGCATTAGATCTACATGAATGTAGAAGAAATTTAATATGTTTTTTTTTTGTCATTGATTTTGGAAAAAAAATTCTGCACAGACTTTCTTAACTCATTGTTGGTACGTCTTTTATCTCTATTATTAGTATTATTATTATTAGTATTATTATTATTACTATTATTATTATTACTATTATTATTATTATTAATCTTATTATTTATTTCCTACTTTTTAAATCCTTTATAATTTAGATTAACTTCCCTTTTTTTTTTGTGGCTGGCTGACTTGCTGGGTGGCAACATCTTTGGACGGCTAACTGGTCCACTTCCCGTCCAGCTATCGAGCCGATGACAGCACATTCTCTCAAATGTTCAGCCCATCACGCCCCCCCCCCCACCCCTATGATCACCACTGTTTCAGAGTATGAAGCTGACCTGACATCAAAACTGTATTAAGTATAAAACACACGTTTGAAATCTAATCCTACAGGCACCTCCTCCCCCCCCCCCCCCCGGAGGAGTCGGAGTGACTAAAGAACAACCGCTAGGAATACAAGCAAATCTCTAACCAATAACCGGATATCACCAACGACAGCAACACGTCGATGACGGTCAAGAGTGAGTGCAGCAGGAAGTCACCTATGCCAGAATTTGAGCGGATATTTGGACGTGCTAGAGATCGCTTTAACGGCGAGCGCCTGGACTTGGGTGAGTCCATTTTCGGCCATGTGCATTAGGATGAGTTCGTTTGGGTGAGTCCATTTTCGGCCATGTGCATTAGGATGAGTTCGTTTGGGTGAGTCCATTTTGATTGAGTCCATTTGGGTGAGGCCATTTAATTAAGTCCATTTGAATAATTTATTGTTATTGGTGCCTATTTTTTTCCAGGATGCCCATTTGTTCTTGGTGCGCATTTTTCGAGGCGCCCGTATGTACATGGTGCCCATTTGTCAAGGGCGCCCATGTATTCCATGATGCCCATTTTTTGTAGGTGCCCATTTGTCCAGAGCGTTAATTTGTTCTTGATGCACATTTTTTCCAGGGTGGCCATTTGTTCATGGTGCCCATTTGTCCAGGGTGCCTATTTATTCCAGGGTGCCCATTCGTCCAGGTGCCCACTTTTTCAGAGCGCTCATTTGTCCAGGGTACTAATTTATTCCAGGATGCCCATTTATTCCAGGATTCCCATTCGTCCTGGTGCCCACTTTTTCAGGGTGCCCATTTTCCAGGGTGCCCATTTATTCCGGGGTGCCCATTTGTTGTTCGTGAGCATTTCGTTTTTAAGGCCAACCAACCGGAACCTGGCAATACACTAGTGTACGAGTTCACAAACATGAAGTATGTAGAGCATACAGGTGAGGCCTTACTAGGGTGTTTAATATCCATCATTGCGGGATTATAAGTGCATTTTTTATGGCGTTCCCTAATCTGACGGACATACCTGGGGGCCATGCAGACACAGGAGAGATTAAGATTTTTATACAAATCTAATGCATGAATATTCAGAGCGGAATCTTTACATTTTTACATCCATAAGCATTTGTGGGATTTTCTAGGTCAGTGCATGCATGGCACAGCGGCGTTTCCGTTGGGAAAAAATAATTATAATGTGGCCCTTACGACAAACTCATCTTTGTTATTTAGTGCTATACATTAAATAGTCCCTGTAGATATAATAAAATATTTAGGGTTTTATCCCGACTCTGACTGACTGACCCACTTTATGCATGATTAGATGAACGATGTTGAGTTCATCCCTTCAGCTGTATGTGCAATACGCGTTATGTCATTTTCGGGAGAAGAAAAAAAAAATACAAGGGGAGCAATCTGAGAAAATCGGACTCACCTCGACCTGGATGCCGGCGCTTGAAGCGCTGCGCCCTCGATGGAAATAGTCTCGAGGCATGACACTAAACGGACTTGAGTGTAAACAAGACTCGTTCTGGGTCTTTACAAATGGTGTCTATTTACATCAATAAGTTCTAATGCAAACCCTATGGCATGTCTCGACGACGATTCGCTGCAGTTTGCATGATAGTATGTACGAGTGAAGATTCGTGTTGTCTGTATTGAGTGAACTTCGTGACCTGACTGCCCTGTGTTGTTGTTGTTGTTGTCATGTTGTATGACTGGACTTGGTGAGTTGTTTTTCGTGAATGTTTAAAACTTAAAGGTGGGAATAGTGGTTGGAGAAATGGAGTGGGTGATCACGTGGTGTGAGTTATAAAAAAATAATGTAGAATGAGGAGTGAAGATGAGTTGTTACACAGACCGCAGACGAGATGAGGTCGCATTGTGGTACCACACACAGTTTGTGCGCCTCGCGTGTGTGTGTGGGGGGGGGGCTCTCTCTCTATGTGTGTACGTGAGTAGTGTCGGTGTGTTTGTTTGTGTGTTCTCTCTCTGTGTGTGTATAAGTAGTGTTTGTTTGTTTGTGTGTGTTTGTGTGTGTAAGTAGTGAAGGATTCGTTGCAATATCCAATTAAAAAAAGCTATGCCAGCCATACATTGTTAGAAAACATATGTTTTATTTGAATGTTAACATCCCCCCCCCCAAATTCCCCCCCCCCCCATTTTTTTCCAACCTTCCTTTAACAAAACAAAAATAAAAATTTAGCAAAATTCATTTCGAACAAAAGTTCATCGAACAATTTTCCGTTGAAAAAACCTCTTTCGTAAAAATTTCCGGTTTTGAAAAAAATAAAATAACGAAAGAGATCACGACCCCCCCCCCCACCCCCAATAATGGGTACCGCCAACTCAGGGGTCTATTTACGACATCATTGCCAATAATCACCCATTATAAATGACGTCATGCAATTGTGACTGGTTTTAACCCCCCCTCCCCCCCCCCACCTTTTTTTCTTCTTCTCAGACAACAATTAATTAAAACGTCACAAATTAAATTCTTAAGGCAATTTGAAGACATCAGTGCTAAAAGTGATTAAGTCACAAATACACATGTTGAGATAATCAAGTTCAAATATTCTTTTCGTCCATAAAATGTGATCATTTTTGTGTGTCTTGTTTAATTAAGGGACTTAGGGACATTCTAATGTGTTCAAATTTCTGCAGTACACTTGGCTAAACCGGATAAACAAAAGGTCACAGTTTAGTTTAGATGGATTTTGACAAAAATGTGACGAAATAGAAACTTGTATCCCACGTCATTACAAACTCATAACCCCCCACCCCTCCCCCTTTCTTTTCAGACACTTGACGTCGCTTACGAACGGCCCCCAAATACAATGCTAAATACTGCCCTTAATCTATTTGAAATACGGATCTGTTTGTCGACTGTCTCAATTTAAAAAAAAAAAAAAATTGTTAAGACATCAATATTACTACTCCAACCCGTGGCACATGACGTCATTCAAAAACACGGTTGTTTCCCAGGCGTCAATGACGAATAACGTCTGTCTAGAACTCACCTTCTCCCCGTGTCGAGATCCCCCCCCCCTTTCCCGAAACAAAAATAATTAAATTTACAATCACTTTTATAAAGAGGTGTAAAGATTGATACATTCGGGGAGAAAAAGAGGGGGGGCCAAGGCCGTAGAGATACAAAACGACTCCGGCACACTGTAAAACTCCGGTACCCGAAACCCCATGACGAAAAAAATTGCTTAAACTTAAACATTTGTTTAGTTTCTGATTTCTGCTCGTTCGAAAAATCAATGTATCTTAAATCCCCACCCCACCCCAATGAATGTGGATTAGTATATAAACTACACATTTAATTACATTTAAATTTAATTGTTAATCAAAGCCTTGGAAGCCTGTTGATTTTTTAATTGGGAGAAATATCACACATAACCAAAGTTGTTTTTTCCCCCCGTTGAGGGGAAAAAAAGAAGTAGGGGAAAAAAAGCCAGCCACAGGTTTTTTCCACTCTTGCAGTTTTAAAGTGTCACGCTGACGTTACAGTGTTAACTTGCGCCGTCGCCAATACTGAGTCTGTTGCAAATACTAAGTTGGCCGTTCAAGCTTAATACAATGTAGGATGACGAGGGAATGATTAATTTTAATATTTTTTTCCGTTTTGGGAGAGGGGGGAGGCAAGTAGGGAAGTGTTACAAAGTTAAAGTCACGATAAAATTGTAAAAGATAAATAAATATAAACAAACAAACAAACAAGCAAGGGTTAATTTTTTTTTTTAAATATTCAGTTCAGCTTCTCAACATAAATTTTCACGACTTGATAAAGTTGAACATTATGGAAACATAATATAGCATTATCAGCGGCGTAGCTGTGGGGGGGGGGGTAGTGCCGCATTTGACAAGCATGACTTTTTTACGCTCTTTTCAACGAAACCCCCCCCCCCCCACAAACAAACTCTGCAGTTGGACGAAAATGCCACCCCTCAGTAAAGGAAGAAAGTGCCGCCCTCTCCGCACACATCTTCCTACGCCACTGAGAATTATTTATACAAAAATTTCAATGTAATTCAAAGAAATAAAAATAATAACATTCGCGATTCGTGAATACATTTAACGGATAAGTATTGTTTGGGTGTTTCATCATTTGAAAATGATTTATTTTTTCATTAATAAATTGTTATTTAAAATATTTGAATCCTCAACCACATTAATTTTATAATGATATAATTTAATTCTTCCTTTTTTATAAAACAAAAAATGCGTAATCAAATCTTGAATCGCGACATATTATTTGTACATATCGGACACAAAAAATGACTAAATATAAAGGGGGAAATAATATAAGACTATCTGATATTATTTTACCGCTGACTATCACGGGTCTCGTTGGTTAGTGACGCAACATATTCCATATGCGTCGTCCCCCCCCCCATATTTTTACGCTAACGCGACGGCTTGTAGCGACGGCCTAATTTGCCATTTCTGACCCAGTGCCCGCGAGTTTGGGGCCAAGGTGACTGCATATACTCTCACGGTGAATTTGGGTCACTGGGTTAGCGAGGCGAGAGCGAGAGGAAACAGAAAAGGGGGCGAAGGCTAACAGGAAAAAAAAATAACGACGGGACGACTGGTTTGAAAAGGAAAAAAACCTCAGTGGTTTGCGTACAGCCGTGCCTGACAGACGAGGTGGGATATCAGACCGTGTGCACATCTACTGATCGGAGGACACATAACTTTCAGTGCTATTGGACTGGATTAATTTTCTCTCACTGGACTGCATGTGTTAAAACACATTCCACGTGTGTGTGATTTATTCGTTTCTCAACACAAGGGATGTGATGTGTTCAGAATAAGAAGTAGCGGCATTCGTCTGTTTATCACTTCTTTTTTAATTCGACGTGTGTTCAAATAACAAACGGACAAGTTGGATATCAAATCGGAACTGTGCGTTGAGGCGAGATGTGTGTTAGCGACTGAAAAAAGGCTGACTCGAGAGTATTCTAAGATGCTGCTCATAGAGGAAAACTGCATGTGTAAGTAGTGGCAGTAATGGCAGTAGTAGCTCAGTGTTCTAACATAATGTAGCTTGCAGTGGCGTAGCGAGCTTAACTCGCGCCCGGGGCACAATACCTTTTTAGCGCCCCCCCCCTATTCGAAAACCATACAATATTATAGTAAAATATATTATTTGGCGCCCCTTTGTGAGTAGCGCCCGGGGCATGATGCCCCCCTTCACTACGCCACTGGTAGCTTGACTGTTAGTCGTTGCTATGTAATATGATATTTACTAATATGACTAGTTTATGTTGTTTTATTTTGATATTAACAATTAACAGTAATTTTTGCATTATTCAGTTCACTGTTAATTGAGGAAAGCGTTATATTTAAATAAACATTGACTTTAAATTTAAATGTGTTCGTGTTGACTTTTGTTCCAGACATTCATTGGGTCCAATTTAAAGATAGAAACTTGCCGACGTTTATTAGAGTCATGACTCTCAACACAGTTGTTGTTTTAAGGACTAGGAAAGCCGTACGCAATTGACACATTACAACGTAACTGTAACACAAATGTGTAGTTCTTTTTTTTTTTTAAATTAAAAAGTACCAGCCTCCTTTTGTAACAACGTTACATGATATCCTCGAACTTTAGCCCCGTATTTATATTGTAGCATAGAGTTCCCGACAGTCGTTTGATGGCATGACGTGCTGTTACTCTCTAACTCATATATGCCGTTGAGTCCATGTTCTAGTGCATTGTACTGCTGTGTATGATAACTTTTAAATGGCTATCCTGTTTTTAGATTCCCCGGGTGGCCCTATACTATGACCGTTATAATTTGCTATGTGTATCAGGGGGTATGTCTGTCTCTGTGGACGTATTTGTGTGCGTGGGGGGGGGGGGGCGGGACATCATGACATAACTTGCGGTGACGATTTTATGCACACAGTTATGAGAGCTATCTGGATGAGTAGATCCCAGATTTAAAAAATGTAATAAAATGAGAGATAAGGATTGAACAAATCCACATCCAGCCCCAATCCATTTAATATGTCCACGCCTATCCATACTCGTTATTCGGTTAATCCAGTGAATATTTTTGAGTTAATATCTCGTCTGAGTTCACGCCCCACCCCCGGACCCCCACTCCCCTCCTCGTCTATCGTAAGTCTATCAATCAGTCCGGTCTACTCGCCCGTCTGTCGCCAGCAGACGGCCATCAATCTGTCGATCCGTCTGTTCATTCATCTGACAGAACGGCTGCGCTTCCACCGCGGGGCATACGTGTGCGCATTGTTGTGTACGTAGTTAGAATGCGTGCACAAAGGTCTACTTCTAACCGGTAGGTCGGTGACCTTCATTAGCTTGGACCACTGACTTCACTGACCGCGGAAAGATATCATTTTTTTAACAATATCGTCACCAACAATGATACTTAGTAGAAACAACTGTGGGCCCAAAACATAGTGTATTTCATTTTGGGCTCGAGTGTTTTACCACTATCAAGTAGATTAGTGGTTCTCAACCTTCCTAATGCCGCGACCCTTTAATACATCCCAGCCATACAATTATTTCCGTTGCTACTTCATAACTGTAGAGTAGATGTGTTTTCCGGTGGTCTTAGGCGACCCACGTGAAAGGGTCGTTCTGCCCCCCCCCCCCCCCCAAGGTGGTCGCGGCCCACAGGTTGAGCGCCGCTGAAGTAGATATAAGAGTAAATTCATGCACAAGGACGCGGTGGCTCAGCACCAGTCACTGTCTGTGGCAGTATAAATAACTATCAGGCTCGTTGGCAGTCTGACTGAGTCTGCTTGTCAGTGTGTGGCAGAAGCTTAGCATTACCGCTGGTCTGTGAACGAGACATACAACATATTTCTATGTATCCATTCTTTTGCTCTGTCTCTCGCAGGAACATCTCAGCTTTAAATCTCTTTTTCTCTCTCTCTTTTTTTTTTGGACCCAACCAACCGATAAAATAAAATATTTTTTGGCCCACTGCCAAGGTCGTTAACGGGGAGATAATGCTTTGACGAATGGACTAGCGTTTGTAGAACTGCATTCTCCCAGCGCCTTTTGGGTAACGTCGAATTTACCTTTCCCCCCTCCACATTAAATAGAATAAGCGTTGTAGTGAACCGAGTGTCATGACAAAAATTACCCCCCTGCCCCCGGTCCATTTAAAAAAAATCTCCCCAGACTGTGACCATACGAGTTGTCAAAAATAGTATTAATATGTTCATGCACTGATTGCTGTGCGTAGAAGAAGTCGCAACATTTGGATGATCAAACCTGTGCCCACATCCGCCTTTCATGCTTAACGGGGCGCGATGTACAGGTTATGACATGTCAAAAGGTTGACAATCAGATGTTTAAGAATTGAACAAAAGTTAGCAACAACAGCAACGACAGCAAACAGCAACAACAACAAAAATACATTTAAGTAAAGTCAAATTGCCGAATGAGTTTGATGTTGAAAAGCTCTACTGGGCACACCTTGGGTCAGTGTCGCCAGGGGTGGGGAAAGATTTTTGCAGCCCCCTTCCTCGATTAAAAACTATGTAGTTTTCCGAAAATGCCGCCCCTCAATATAGAGGGAAAAAGATGTGTCACCCGAGGCGGAATTGCCCTTTCGCCCTAACCCCCCCCCCCCCCCCCGGGCAATACGCCAGTAGTCTACTAGAATTTATTTGAGCTCAGACTTATGGGTTTCATTCGAGGGACATTTTTCGACGTGTGAGGTAAACGTGACGAGTCCTTGGGTGGGTGGCATGTGTCGATCTGCGTGCTCGATTGGTATGCAGTAATCTCCAACCTTAATGACTTAGGCGACCACTTCAACTTTTGTAGATATATATATATATAGTTAAACACGTTTTACGCCACTCGGTGCATGTATTTCACGTCATTGGCTGCTCGTGTGTAATGTCATTGGCTGAGCGTGTATAACGTCTATGAACTAACCAATGGCCTCTACTACGCAGTGGCGTAGCGAGCTTAACTCGCGACCGGGGCACAATACCTTTTTAGCGCCCCCCCCCTATTCGAAAACCATACAATATTATAGTAAAATATACCATTTGGCGCCCCTTTGTGAGTAGCGCCCGGGGCATGATGTCCCCCTTGCCCCCCTAACTACGCCACTGCTACTACGGCGCGCCATAACATTAGAGTAAGTAAGATCAAATACAAGAGCTACATTTGCTCATTAAAAATAATTTAAAAAAAAAAAAAAAAAAAAAGAAGAAGAAGAAAACGGTCCAGGAATCTGGAAGAGGTCAAAGTCCATTGACTTTGGAGTTAGACATATTATGGCATTTTGGCGCCCTTTTTTATTTCCAGTTATCCCAGCCCTCTTAATGATGTCAAACTTTTTTTTTGGGGGGGGGGGGGGTGTGGGGTGTTCGGATACGGATAAGAGATCCAGACGAAGACTACTAGACGTTGCATCTTCTTATTAATTTTTTTACGGACAGTAGTCGACTGACCCCGCGGCCCTGGTTAAAATCAGATGAATAGAACTTCGGAGATGTTTGTGAAAACGATCTTGATTTGAGAACCACCGCAGTTCAACAACTTCATCTGCATTTTTTTTTTTTGCACGCATGCTTTAACCGTTGCTCCGTTTTCTTCTCTTGCAGCCGACATTTTCAGCAACAATACAGTGTCTGACGAGTTTTACGTATTTCCGGTGGACGCCCCTTCAGCTATGTGTCTGGAGGTTTTACAAGTGAGTAACATAGAGCGAAATGGAAACATGTTGGGGCGTGGGGGGTGTGAAAGTGTTGTGGAGGAGGGTGGAAAGGGAGGGGGCAGGGAATGGCAGGGAGTGGGGGGATGCTGTGACATGAAAGCAGTACACTGTACATCGGAAGGGGGGGGGGATAAGTGCTGTGATGGTTGTACAAATGAGGCCGGCAAGGGCGTGTATCGAGGGGGCTGAGATTGGAGAGTGCGGGGAGGGGGGTGGATACATTTATCACAGGAAGCAAGCTGAAGTTAAGATCCAGATTCACAAACAATGATGCAATGTAACTAGGGAAATGTTTCGCTAAAGAAATCAAAACACATGAATATCTATGTAACCATTTGAAGGGCTCAAGGGAAAACCCAGTGATGTCAGGTTTTGAGAAAATTGATAATAAAGTTTGAAAATTCCTCATAAAAATATCGAAATGTCAACATTTATAAATATTTATTTATTGACCACGCTGCTTTTTCAGTTGGACCTATGTGTCATATTATTCTATTGAATGGAATGTAGACCTATGTGTCATATTATTCTATTGAATGGAATGTAGCCACACGGGAGATAACTTGCAAATTTCGAAAAACTGACATCACAGGTTTTTCCCTTGAACCCTTCATTTGTAAATCAACTAAATGTCACTAACGCTTTCACTAAATGAAATCCCCGATAACTGCGCCAAATGAGATTATTTCAAAATACCTCAAGTGCGTTTGGTGCGTAGCATTATCTTTTTTTTTTTGTACGGAAATAGTCTCAATTTAAATATGACGTTATCAATCTGCGGTGTAAAAGATGGGGGGGGGGGGGGGGGTTTCATTATAAGATTAATATAATTAAGGGGCGTGAACGAAAAAGTGTGTGATTGCGAACTCGGGGGTTGGGGGGAGCAATCATTGGGATTGTTACAAAGGGCTTTACTTGTATGCATGTTTTGTCAAGTAACTTTAGTAGATGGGAAGTTCTCGCATCGCCGCCGCCATTTCTTTTTTTGGGACTATGACTATTGGTGTAATCAATCTTCGGTGAAACAGGGGGCAGGACATTAGAATATAAATTTAGCCAAGGGCCGGTTGCGAACTTGGGTGGGGGGAGCACTATTTGGGGAATATTAAAGTGGCTTACTTGAATTTATGTTTTGTCAAGTAACCTTAGTAGATTGGAAAGTTCGTGCTTTGCGACCGCCATATGTTTGGCGGGCTATAACTAATTTATAATTAAATTATAGGGAGATACATTTATGTTAGTGGGCCATGACTAACTAACATACAGATTCTGATGAAGGTTTTAGCCTGCGCCCTTAAAGCCCCGGCTAGTACATCTTCCGAGCTGTGCCGCATAACATAGTCGTCACGTAGGGCTCTCCCGCCGCCCTGGCCTCCCCTGAAACATATAGTGACGGGCATTCGGTCAACAGATGCGCTAGAGTTTCTGGGACCAGGCTGCAATGCCGGCAGTTCGGGTCCCTGTTATTATCTAGGGCCGTGGCTAAAAATTGGTCATTAGAAAAGTGGTTCTAAAATCAATACACGTGACGTACCCTACAGCCTACCGGTAGTTGGCACATTTGGATGTTAGGACAGTGAGGGGTACACAAAGTCAGTAGGAAATGCAGTGGGCAATTCTTTAAAAAGTAAATCGTAATGTTTTGTCGCTGAATGTCGTCGGAACTACTGTGTTCAAAGGGGGGGGGGGGTTGAGAGGCGGATACTGTTTTAATCTTTGTATGTAACCCCCCCCCCCCCACACACACACACACACATTTACTTTTTTTTCTTGCTCTAGGCCGACTCATCCGACGTTGGCGGTGTACGCTTTCACGAGTTCACCACGCACCAGCAGCAGCAGCAGCAGCTGCTCCAGGGACAGCACCCACAGCCCGACTCCCCGTCGTCACAGCAGGAGTACGGTTCCCGGAGTCCCAGCGGCTCATCCGACAGTGGCAAGGTGAGTTGGCGCCACGTGACATATCCATTGGTCAATAGAACCTTCACGTCCATGTTTTTGTCAAAGTTAAAAAATTGACATAAACGATATCTGCCAATGTTATTTCTTAGCAGGCAGTTTCAAGGTACTGTCATACGCCCGTAGAGAGTTAGCATCTGAGACCTATCTACAGTAACCTGTCAGACAATTTCATTTATCAGAACTTAAGGGATCCTCTAATGTCCCATATCCTTTGTCACATATCCTTTGTCCCATATCCTTTGCCCCATATCTTTTGTCCCATATCATCTGTCACATATCCTTTGCCCCATATCCTTTGTCCCATGTCCTTTGCCCCATATCCTTTGTCCCCTGTCCTTTGTCCCATATCCCTTGTCACAGATCCTTTGCCCCATATCCTTTGTCCCATGTCCTGTGTCCCATATCCTTTGTCCCATATCACTTAGATATGTTTTTTTTTTAAAACTTTAAATCTTGAAGTTATCCCCAATTACGAAAAAGATGGGGAGGAAAAAAAGGGGGTGGGGTTGTATTTTTAAAGTGGCGTGGCCACGGTTGAATCAAAATGTTGAACACCAAAACAATCCATCAATTAAGATTTGATTGATCGCTTTGTTTTCTATTTAAAAAATTTTTTTTGAGATTCCCCGTGTGCCTTGACAATTTGTTGGTTTGTTTGTCGGTTGGTGTTTGACATGGATGGTGTCATACCATTGTTAGTAAAGTCATTCTATATAGTCAGTGTGCGGCCATATCAGTACGTTGTACGGCCAGATCAGTACGTTGTACGGTCAGTACGTTGTACCGCCAGATCAGTACAGTGTACAACAATGGTCTTATTGACAAACTGGAAAAACATCACAACAAATGTGCCCCTCACTATATGACATCCCACCAATGTTCCCCTCACTATATGTCATCCCAACAATGTTCCCCTCACTATATGTCATCCCAACAATGTTCCCCTCACTATATGACATCCCAACAATGTTCCCCTCACTATATGACATCCCAACAATGTTCCCCTCACTATATGACATCCCAACAATGTTCCCCTCACTATATGACATCCCAACAATGTTCCCCTCACTATATGACATCCCAACAATGTTCCTCTCACTATATGACATCCCAACAATGTTCCCCTCACTATGACTGCTGGCATACCGTAAAAATGATCAAAACGACCCCATACTTATGTCCTGCTGTTCCCAAGTCATACTGTCCCTAGACCAAAGGGTTTCAATCTAAAGGGGCGCTAACAAGATTAAGGGCGTGGGGGGCGTGAAAAGTTCCCTTTAAGTATGCCGAAATATTTGACTATATTGACTATATCTTTATTTTTTTTTAAAGGGGAAACGGTGGTGCCAACTATTTTAAGTTTGATATGGGGCACAGTGGCGCATAGTTGGGAGACCACTGACCTCAACATGAGGAGGGCCTGTGGTCTTACGCAATAATTGGGCAGGGAAACGGGCCCAGGTACGACCACGCCGTGCTCCAGATAGTCTGTTAGTGCGTGCGCGCCTCCAGGGGTTGACGGCCCCTGGTGCCGTACGGGATCGATACCCACTGCGACCTTGACCCATCGACGCACCCGTCTGCTGCATTGATCCGCAGTCAGTGGCGGTTGCACTCGAAAGCCTGGCGAGTTTTCCGCGCCTGTAGTAGTGGCAATCGACCTAGTTTTTTTGTTTTTTTCCTCATAGGTTCCCTCGGTTTTCAACAATTTTATGAACGTCTTTTAATTTCAGATACAGCAACGTCATTTACCGTACTGACATCTGTGTATATACAGCAACGCCATTTACCGTACTAGTACTGACATCTGTGTATTTACGGCAACGTCATTTACCGTACCTGACATCTGTGTATTGATGGGCTCCAAGGGGGTTAAAGCAAAAAACCACTTAATGGTGTGGGTGTGGTTCTAAGAATTTACCGGTTACCTTTGTCGGTGTGGGGTTTAGTGGGGGGGGGGGGGCGTCGTAAACTCTGTGATACAATTTTTACTGTTTTTTTTATTTTTTTTTATTATTTTTTTTGGGTGGGGGGGGGGGGGGGTCCCATTTTCAGTTGTGGTTGGTTGGTGTAACGTGACAGTAGGAACGGCAATACAAATAATTATTTATCCATTAGTTGTCTAGGTCAGTGATGTATCCATTAGTCAGTGATGTATCCATTCGTTGTCTCGGTCAGGGATGCATCCATTAGTTGTCTAGGTCAGGGATGTATCCACTAGTTGTCAAGGCCAGGGATGTATCCATTAGTTGTCTAGGTCAGGGATCTATCCATTAGTTGTCTAGGTCGTGGATGTATCCACTGAAAAGACTACGGAGACCGGCCGCTTTTCGCCCACACATACATTTTGAACATTTAAAACGTATCTCTATAGTTGTATATTATTGACCGATATGATTCTATCTACTTACCCTGTATTATCGCATTCGATTGCTGTGAGCTACACCGTTTCGCGTTGCTCACCTCAACCGTTTCCCCGTGCACGCACCATCTGAGAACACCTGTCTCTGTCACTCCACAGCAATACAAACCTCAGTACACCACAGAGCTGGAAGTCTTGTGTAGGATATGTGGAGACCGGGCGTCGGGTTTCCACTACGGGGTGCATTCTTGTGAGGGCTGCAAGGTAAGCCAAAAAAAGTACTTTTTGTGTGCGTTTGTTGGTTAAAGGCGGTTCTCAATCGGGGGTTTACAGTGCATGACTGGTGTTATAGGCCTTGACACTGACGAAACACAAAAAAGCATTATACTGTAAATATATATATATATATATATATATTGTCTATTTTTATTTTAACTACAGAAAGTAAAATTTTGGATTCAGTGGTGGGAGAGGGGGGTGGAGTGCGGAAAATTATTATTTGAGAAACATCCCAGTATTTCCTTCTCTCTCCCTCTCTCACATACTCACCCTCTCTCTCTCTCTCTCTCTTCGTCTCTCTCTCATTCTTTGTTTTCCTGCAAGTTTTATGGATTTAAAAATTCTACGTGCAACAGCCTTGTCCTATTTAATAACTAATATGGTGTCGCCTAAAATCAATCTTAGGCGATTTAGAGAGATGCTGAAAGGCCCCGAGTTGGAAAGAGATTGAGGAGGGGTGGTAGGGTTGGGGGAGGGAGACTCAGATCTGTTGTGTAGAAGTGTAAAATAGGTTTAAAAACAAACAATGGCGGACCCGCCACTTTAAAATAATGCTTAACCGTTGTGAGACTAGGTCGTCTCGGACCAAAAACAAAAATAATATTTTAAATCGTTTTTTAATCCCAACCTCTCAATTCTGATACCCGTGTACCAATAGCCACTTCGAAATTTTAATGTAAGAATATAAAGTAAATGAAAGAAATGCAAGTTACTGCGCTGGAAAATACACTAGAATTATAAGCGTCGGGTTATGTTATGGCGAAATGCTAAGTGAGTAGCGTGAGACAGTAATCCCTCACTGTAATGTAGACTTAAAAGGTAATTATAAAATGTATTAGATCTTTAGATTAGGTATTACATTTACATCCAGATGATGTGGTCCATGTTCGAGACATTTCTAGTTGGCACTGAGCGGGCGTTATATCTGGTGACATTACATCATTTGCATTGAGTTTTTTTCTTAAATCCTCTATCTAAACATCGCTATCGTCGGTCACGACCACGGGTCCTTCTATTGTACTACACAAATAAGTCTAACTTATGCTTTGGCCCCCACCCTCCACCACGGGTCCTTCTATTGTACTACACAGATAAGTCTAACTTATGCTTTGATTACCCCCCCCCCCCCCCCCCCAACCCACTCACAGGGTTTCTTCAGGAGGACGTTGAAGAAGGAGCTGGTGTACAAGCCGTGCCAGGCCGGGTCACGGTGTAAGATTGACACCGGCACAAGGAACAAGTGTCAGTACTGCCGCTACCAGAGATGTCTTTTCGCTGGCATGTCGCAAGACGGTGAGACTCCACTTTACTACCAATTCGTTGTTGTTGTTTTTCTCTGACGGATGCAAATGATGACTTTAAAAAAAAACGGTATTTTAAGATGGCTATTGGGGTGTTTTGTACCTATAAACATTTAATCAGGGCCTCTCACATTAGCGGGGTTGTGGTCGGCTGTGGGGGCTCGTTAGCCTTGGGCATAGCATTCGCAGGGACCTTTAAAGAAACGACAGTCTCAAAATTACGTCACTAACTGACATTAGTTGGTTTAGATAAGGGGCCCGATTCTACCTTTGTAGGGGCCTGTCTTTAAGTAGCCCAACATTAAATAGTAGAGCTGATCTAGCGCTACCCCTCTACCCCCTCGCTATAACTCTTCTATGTGTGTGTGCTATAACTCTTGTATGTATCTGTGCTATAACTCTGGTATGTTTGTGTGCTATAACTCTTGTATGTGTGTGCTATAACTCTTGTATGTGTGTGTGTGTGCTGTAACTCTTGTAAGAGTGTGTGCTATAACTCTTGTATGTGTTTGTGCTATAACTCTTGTACGTGTGTGTGCTGTAACTCGTGTTGTATGTGTGTGTGCTAAAACTCGTACTTGTGCCATAACTCTTGTATGTGTGTGTGCTATAACTCGTGTATGTGTGTATGTGCTATAACTCTTGTATGTCTGTGCACTATAAGGGGTGTTGAGTTGTGTCTGCGTTTGAAGCATGGAGAAGCTTATTTTGAATTAACCCATAATTTGAAATATCGATTTATTTTATGTGTATATTTATACAGAAGCATAATTTTTGCCAAGGGCTACATGTGAATCTACCAAATGTTACACACTAGGAATGCTCCAATCACATGTTACATATAGCTAAGGAGTCTCCCACCGGAGGCTCCCACCACATTGTACATATTAAGAATCCAACCTCCCTATGTTACAAATAAGGAATCCATTATTATGTTACAAATAAGGAATCCTACCATCCTATGTTACAAATAAGAAATCCTACCATCCTATGTTACGAATACGGAATCCTCCCACCAGGGCCGGCCTTAGGCCATTGCAACCTATGCGGCCGCAATGGGCCCCGCACTTTCATAGGCCCCGCCCCGAATTGATTTTCTAATAAAAAATCTTAATTTTCACTTATTATCCTTATCCTCTACCCAGAATGGGCCCCGCGCAGTCCGTTTCGCATAGGGCCCCGCAATTGTTAGGGTCGGCCCTGCCTCCCACCACATTTTTCATGTAAGAAACCCGCTACACCCGTGATGCATATGAGAAACCCCCCCCCCCCCCGACCCCATGTTGCACTTTATGGACTCCCCAGACCCCCTGACCTGTATTGAACATTTGAGAAAAGCGATGCCGTGTTGAAAACTAGCTCTGTATATTTCAGCTGTGAGATTTGGACGTATGCCCAAAGTTGAAAGGGAAAAACTTCTGGCTGACAGAGAGGAACTCACCAGTACCAGCTCGCGGCGGATCGTTGAACTCCGGTCGCTGACTGACCTCATCAAGGCTGCTTTCCGGGACACCTTCGGGAACACGGTCTTCTTCAAGCACAAGCCAGCACAGCATCATCCTCAACATCAGCAGTTCCACGGCCTCAAGGTGCCGGGGTCACAGCCGCACTTTTTCTTGTCGTCTGCATCGTCTTCACCATCCCCAGCCACACCCACTACACCGTCACCGCCAATCATACTAGCTGCCGAAAACATGGTTGGTAGCATTTTTTTTTTTTTTTTTTTTTTTTTGTTGAGTTTATCGAGATAACATGTTGTCATGGGGGGATGAATGGAAGATGAACTGCATTTGATGGTCATTCCACTTGGTGCAAAGGCCTAACTGACGTGAGACGTTCTTATTTCCTCAGTTGATGGAGGCCCCCGAGGTACTGGACACATTGACCAGCGAACAGTTTTTCTCTCACGGAATCTTCCGTCGGTTTCAGGAGCTAGTCTTACCGGTTATGGAGGCCAGCGTGAGGTTTGCGAAGAAGATTCCAGGGTTCACGTCATTCGCCATGCGCGATCAGATTATGTTGATGAAAAGGAACGGATTTATGGTTGTACATTTGGCGGTGAGTTCTCCGGCATGTTTCTTTAGTCAATTTAGCTGAGTTTTATAATCACTGTCACTGGTCTTCAGCTTATGAAATTGGACTTGGGTTGACTGGAACTGTTCTAAAGACTAACTCTAGTAATATGAAATATATATTTCTTTACTTTAATGTCAAAGCATAATTACTAGGATCACACTGATTAAAGATGCAGTCACATTTAAAATGGGCCCTTTTATAGGGTACACATGTTCACAAAGAAAAGTTGATACTAAGATTGTAAGATCTTGGTCATCACTGAATGGACTACGATTAGTCGATTGTTTTGTCACGTGATACGTGTAAAAACAAGTAATACTTCCGGTAGGCTGTCTGCAACACACTAGTCGCTCACAAATTTTTCTTCAAACAACTTTCTTCCTTTAATTATAACTGAATTATAATTATTGTCACATTTATGAATGTCATTTTTAAAAAAACACGTGTATTCAAGAATATTTTGAAAAGTAAAATTTTAATTAACACTGGAGAAGCGCTGATGGAGACAAACATTTTGCTTTAGAATTAATGATAATGGCAATGGCTGATCAGCTGTTTATCTGTTGTTATGTGTTGTTATGTGTAGCAGAAAGCCTACTAATGGCTGGTACGTATCACGTGACAAAACAAGGAAGTGACTAATCGTAGTCCAATATGAATAAGGGCTGTCGTTTGATTTAGCAGCATTGACTTAATATGGGCTGTTATTTAGTCAGTGTTATATTTTGGGGAGGGGACATGTTGAAGTGTTGAACAACATGGGGAAAAGCTGTTACTTTTGTTTCTTACTTGATTCAAAGGTATGCATAGCTACCTAGTTACCTAGGGAAACATGTCAAAGCAAAAGTAAGGTTATTATTAAGGGACTGGGGACTGGTCCAAATCTGACTTGTTCAAACTCAAATGATTTTATATCACTACTTTACTTACTTAAATATGCCTTTTACCCAACCTGGGGCACATGCCTTTACCCCACCTGGGGCACATGCCTTTTACACCACCTGAGGCATATGCCTTTTATCCCACCTGGGTCATATGCCTTTTACCCCACCTGGGTTCATATGCCTTTTACCCCACCTGGGGCACATGCCTTTAACCCCACCTGGGGCATAGGCCATCTTCAAGAATCTTCTATTCAAATCATTCCTGTGCTTTCCTTTCCAGTTGCTTCCAGGTGCATCCTGTACTTTGAATGTCTGCTTCTAGCTCATGTCTCCATGTATTCTTTGGCCTTCCTTTTTTCCCTTTTCTCTGTGGATTCCATATTAGGGATTGTCTGGTGATGTTATCTGGGGGTTTACGTAAACTGCGCCCTATCAACCTCCATCTTTTCCCTATGATGTCTTCAGCAATGGGCTCTTTGTTATTAAGTTAGTATGTCCTTTCCATTATGTCTTTGCTGGTGCTGATGTTTGGCCATTTGATATTCAAGATCTTTGCCATCACTAACACATTGTAATGCGATTGTACAACTATTTCATAATTGTCTCAACAGCTCCACTCGCTCGTGAGTCCAAGCTTCATCCAGCTGGACACCAGGGAGGGTTGTTTACGGGTGAGGAGAAACTCCTACTACATCTGTGAACAAATGACCCGCCTGCTGGGCCACACCATGGCAGTCATGGACAGGGTCCATGGGTTTGGTCTGACAACAGGAGAGCTGGCTCTTTTCTCTGCTGTCCTTCTTACACAAGGTAAGCTTTATGTTAATTTATAATACTGGTTCTCAGCAAAAATTAAGCGAAGACTCTCAGGGGGATCAATGTTGGACATTTTTTGTTTTATTGCCACAATGAACCATTTTTATTGATATTTTACAAACTTGTGGTTTATAAACGCATGCAGACCGGCGTGTGTAGTTACTGGCATGTGTAGTTACTGGCATGTGTAGTTACTGGCATGTGTAGTTACTGGCATGTGTAGTTACTGGCATGTGTAGTTGCTGAGAATATTTACAATGTTATGAAGCTGGTATTTCTACATCTCCCGTGCAGACTGCCCCAACTTGTCGGCACCGCTCCTTGTAGAGGAGCTCCAGGCCAATCTCATAGAGGCCCTGAGGCTTGACTTGAAACACAACCATCCCAAGGAGAAGGTAAGGCAAGACTTTCTTACTATATAGAATTTGTTACAGTTACAGTATTTAACAGGCAATGCATTTTTTTGAAATTATCACGCAATGGCTGCAAACATAATCTGGGATTCAGTAGGAGAGTTCCTTTGCCATATAAATAATGATGTAAGAGTTGTAGCAGGGGCCTAACTGGGGGGGGGGGGTGCGCAAACACCGTCACAAGGTGGTGACACAAAATGGAAAATGCAACGTTTGCTTGAGTTTGGTTTCACCAGAGCAGGGTGCCACCCAAAAAGTGGGCCACAAGAGCAGCTTGCACTAAAAAAAGATTCAACGAGAACAGGGTGCCACCAGAACTAGTTTTAGGGTGTGTGTGGGGAGGGTGCTAGTTTTAGGGTGTGTGTGGGGAGGGCGATAGTTATAGGGTGTGTGTTTGAGGGCACTAGCTTTATGGCTGCCAGCTGTCTGGTTTTGAAACCTAACAGTAGTACGGTAACAGAAGGAAATAGTAGAACAAGGCATGTGGAAGCTTGAATAGAAAAACAGGACAATAATAAGAGAAGAATGTATTGGCACAGAGCCTTCCTCAGCAGACAGGACAAATCAAAATACAAGAAATAGAAACTGGTTTAATAGTTTTTAAAAAAGCGTTTCCCATTGTTATTGCCGGAAGTTTTATTTTCCAAAACCAAGATTACAAAATAAGAATATATAGAGATATTAAGAGTCTTTTGGGCTCCTCAAACTTGTGTCTACATCATCTCTACTTTTTTTCTGTTACAGACTGTTGATTTCACATATTTTATATCTCATAATGGGTAATGGAAGCAATGGGTAATGGAAGCAATGGGTAATGGAAGCATTGGAACATTCAACAATGAGCTTAAATTTAAACTTTTCAACCACATATCAAAAAAATTATTTGGCCTGTGTTTCATTTTGCTAGGTTCTCCTGGCCAAACTTGTGATGCTGGTTCCTGACCTCTGCCAAATTGTTGAACTTTTCAACCACATATCAAAAAAATTATTTGGCCTGTGTTTCATTTTGCTAGGTTCTCCTGGCCAAACTTGTGATGCTGGTTCCTGACCTCTGCCAAATTGTTGAACAGTTCAGTGACAACCTCCGAGCCCACGTGTTCGACACCACACCCGATTTCAGCCAGGTCATGCCACTCCTTAAGGAAATCTTTGACCTCGAGAATACACAGTCATGCCTCTCACCGCCATCATCGTCGTCGTCGTCGTCATCCTCATAGTGACCATGGCCCTGGGTGTTGTTATGGGGCTTCTGTTATCTTAAAATATTGTTTATCCATGTTCCAGTGCTTTAAATACCTGTCCTCAACCGTAGCTGTGTTAATCAGTGTTATTGGAATGATTCTACTGAGCTGTACAAAGATAACTTCTATCACATTGTGGCATGAGCACTTATTGTACCCTCAGCCCCCATGCATAAACAAATGTTGGTCTGCCTGCTGTAGGTTTTGGTGTTGAATGAGCTGTGCAGAGTATGACTGGAGACTTCCTTACCTCAAAGCAATTCCTGTAAAACTCAGAACTCTCTGTAACATATATTTTTTAAAAAAAAAGTAATTTAAGTCGGGTTGGATGGGACTCTCTGGTTTCAGAGATGGGGAAAATATTTTTTAAATAAAATTTCAAATATCACTGATAACTGTCGATTCACTGATGCATTTTCCTTGGGGAGTAGAAGGGTCGGTACTGTTCAGTGGTCATGGACAGAAATTGAACAAGGAAATGGCAAAGTACAACTACTACATAGATGTGGGCATCCTCTTAGCTCTGGTATCTTACTTCTAACTAACCTAACTTGGATCATTTTGTCAGGGCTAAGCAGGTGGAGAGTACTATTCATCAAGTACCCAAGTATGTTTTAAGGCATAATTAAAAGACCTGTTTACCCTCAAACTCTTAAAATTGTACAATGTCATCAAAAATCGTTCAATAGATTAACTTAATAGTAAAAAATAAACATACAGTAATATATAATGTATACACCTCAAAATTGTACATTGTACGCCAAAATCGTAAGAGTAAATAGGTCTGAATTAAGCAGTTGTAATTTGGTTTGTTTGGTATACATATTTCATGAGAAAGAGCCTAGAGTGGATGGATGATGCATGGAGATGCCTAGAGTCAATGGATGATGCATCGAGATGCCTAGAGTGGATGAATGATACATGGAGATGCATAGAGTGGATGGATGATGCATCAAAATGTCTAGAGTGGATGACTGATGCATCAAGATGCCTAGAGTGGATGGATGATGCATGGAGGTTGCCTAGAGTGGATGGCTGATGCATGGAGGTTGTCTAGAGTGGATGGCTGATGCATGGAAGTTGCCTAGAGTGGATGGCTGATGCATGGAGGTTGCCTAGAGTGGATGGCTGATGCATGGAGGTTGCCTAGAGTGGATGGCTGATGCATGGAGGTTGCCATTTTATGTAGCATTTCAATCAAACTTTCAGCACACTAAAAGATAATAGTTGTTTAGTAATTTCATTTTGAAAGATCAGTATTCGGTTATGAGCCAGCTTCTCTGAGATGTTGAGAATGAGTCCAACATTTTTGTGCCAGTCCTAATAATCTCTTGAAAGCTATATTCAAATCAAATCTGTAATAATTTGGGGAAAGTTTAAAATTATTATTATTTTTTTTTTTTTTTGCAATGGATGATAAGTCATCTGTGACATCATCAGCTGGATTCCATCTCCACACCCTGGCTTTTAATTAAACATTTAAAAATTTTAAACAGTTTATTGATATAAGTTGCTGATATGGAGTCAGCCTATATCTGTCAAATGCATGAAGCATAAAATCCAATTTGAACTTTAATAATGTCAGTTTACACAAACACACATAAGTGTGTCATATGTATGTTACATTGCTGTTGTTGATTTTTGCTGTACAAACTCTCAAGAACTTGTGTCTGTGTTATGAGGTTAACAACCATCAAATACTGTTTTAAATTTTGTTTTTTTACAAATATTCTACCATTTTATTTTAATGGTTGATTCAAAGGTTTTGGATTCAAATAGGGGAAGTTTTAATTTTAACATAATTTCTTTTCTTTTTTTAATTTAAATTACCCACTTAATTTTTAAAACTTTCAACAAAAATTTTTTTTAACTTGTATAGAATATATATATTTATTTTTTACTATTCAATGCTTGGATGTTGTACATTTTTAATGAATTTAACAGCTCACTTTAAAAATGTTATGCTCTTTATGTACGGCTGCAGATTTGTATAGGACATTGACCATGATATGTTCAGTTATTTATATCAAATGTACATAACTTTTGCCACATTTGTTGTGCCAGATTATATATATATATATATATATTGTTGCTGTAATCATTTAGAAAATTAAGAAAAATTCTTGTTACACTAAATCAATCTTTTTTTTTTTAAATTTTAAATGAACACTAAAATTTTATATTGTTAAATACCTTTGAATTGTGTATGTTTTAAAAAAAAATTCCCATCTACTAAAGATATTATCCTCTTGTATTGCACCTTGGTGGAAATTTGACAAAAGGGTTATTGTAAACTTGGACAACAATGTCAGTCCTATATGGAGCCTTGAGATATATTTTGTAGCTTGCTTTTTTCTTTTTCTTTTTAAAGTACCACTGTAGAAATTTTTCCACAGGCCTGCTTCTTTTTCGAATCTCAGTTATACATTTTTAATTAGCTCCTGCGGATTGCTGAGTTCTAGGTTCAATTTTCTTGATTAGAATCTGCAATGTCCATTTTCCCCCATTGAAGCTGGATAACATTTAAAACTAAGAGTAAGAGTGGTTCGATGCTTATGCTGTAAGGACATTGGATTAAAATGTGATATTTTCTAACTTTTAAGATTGGTGGGAGTTAGTTAAAGCTATTGACATAACGGTTTGACAAAGTTACAGCACAAAAGTAATGTGGTGGTTACAGATAACAAAAATAAAATGATGAAATATCAAATAGTTTTATCGTAACTTCTGATTCTGGATGTACTTGAGAATATCGTAGTTTTTTTTGTTTTTTTTTAAATATGTCCTTCAACAATAGCTGAGCCATTTAAATTTTAAAAAAAATTTGTTTTCTAAAATTTACCTTTTAAAATGTTGGACTGTTCATACATATTTGCCCCGGTGTCCATATGTGACTTCTTGATGTTTGATGTTTTTTTAAACAGTCTTCATCTTTTTACTGTTTTTGCCTTTTTAAACCTTGTTTCACTGTTACCCGGTGTTGTTGCTATGTTTCATTAATGCATACATGTTAATATGGTTGCTTTTAAAGCTATGAGAATTCTGAAGCTGTTTGGTGGAAAATTGTTTTAAAACATTTAAAATAAATATAATGTCAATTTTTTTATATAGTAGTATTAGTAGATAAAACTTAATTGTAGGCCCACTGTTAATTGCATAGTGAGTGGAGAAAACAGTAACAGGTAGACAACTTCAAACAAACTGCTGTGTGAGACCTTATAAGCAATAGGACAATATACTCTTGTATTAAATGTATCATGTTTTTGTATTCCATTATCTTTTTTGTTATAAATCCTTTTGAAAAATATGTGAACATTTTGAATGTATAGATTAGATTGGAGATGCCGGATGATTAATGTTAAAAGATCAATGCCTTATTTGGAAATTCCGTGCATGTGTTGTTATAAGCTTCAAGTGCCATGGGAGGGGAGAGATATTTCTTTTTGTTCCTCACCTTGCACCTTAATGAAATTATACTAGGTCAGATTCACAGAAGGTAATAATATATACAACTCTTCAGGGTTTGAAAGTAGTGAAGTACACTAAATAAATAGTGTTATAATATATGTTTATGCTTGAAAAAAAGAAGACACGACAAATAAACCAGATGCCCTCTTCAGCAGACAATACAAATATAAAGAACAGATAAATTTTAATTAAATTAAAAAAACGTATGTTTTTGAGATCTAAATACACCCATACCTCGCTTTACGGCCTAGATACGTTCCGGAAAAGTTGGCCGTAAATGAATATAATAATTTTGATATAAACCCATACAAATTTAATTTGATCTGTTCCAATTTTTGTATAAAATAATATAGTTGTTAGTTCATTAATCATTTTATTCTTTTCATTTCCTATAAAAATAAAAGTACAAAACATTTAATAGTAAACAGAAATTAAAAAAAAATAAACATATAATTAAAAAAACAAAAGAAATCATATGCACATATTTATACATAAAATAAAATTCACCAATTAATCCAAACAAACAAAACAGAAACAAACACGTCAACTTACTGAGTCACAGGATATGAATAAGGTGGGATAGCACAGGAAATAAGGCAGACTACTAAAGCAGAGCCGCCTAAGGGGAGAAGCTGAAACTAAAGAGAGGATATCTATTGGTCGTATAATGAAACATCGTGGGCCGTAAACCGAAAAAGTGCCATAATTTAAAGTTGGCCGTAAAGCGAAATGCCGTATAAAGAGCGGCCGTATAGCGAGGTATAGGTGTAATGTCAATGTAGGTCAAGAGTTCAGAAGAGCAAGAGCTCTAGCATAGGATCATACATGCTAACACTCTGATAGAGAAATATTTATCTGTTATGTTAATGTACTGATAGAGAAATATTTATCTGTTATGTTAATGTACGGATAGAGAAATATTTATCTGTTGTGTTAGCGTACGGATAGAGAAATATTTATCTGTTGTGTTAATGTACTGATAGAGAAATATTTATCTGTTGTGTTAGCGTACGGATAGAGAAATATTTATCTGTTGTGTTAGCGTACGGATAGAGAAATATTTATCTGTTATGTTAATGTACGGATAGAGAAATATTTATCTGTTGTGTTAGCGTACGGATAGAGAAATATTTATCTGTTGTGTTAATGTACGGATAGAGAAATATTTATCTGTTGTGTTAGCGTACGGATAGAGAAATATTTATCTGTTGTGTTAATGTACGGATAGAGAAATATTTATCTGTTATGTTAATGTACTGATAGAGAAATATTTATCTGTTATGTTAATGTACGGATAGAGAAATATTTATCTGTTGTGTTAGCGTACTGATAAAGAAATATTTAACTGTTCCTTAATTACTTCACACGGCTTTATATTAAATATGCTAAGTTTACTTTAAATGTTTAGTTTAGTACTCGATTTTAATTTAGCACAATCAGTAATGAACCTGTAATTCGAATTTTCAATCTACAAAAGGATTTTAGAACATTAAAATTGAAACTATTTGTATGAGAGAACTACTTGGGAAATCTTTTCAAAATTATTTGATTTTTTAAAGTAAGTTTGTGCCTGGTCACTGGTAATAATTTCTCTATCTAAGTTCATCCTGGGCAGTTGTGCCCATTTAAATGGAAAATAATTTAAGCCGGTGCCATACATTTAAGACTTCTCACCTAAAATTGAAATGTATTTTTACAGCTATTTATGGAAAGTGGTATGAAAATTATGAATACGAATTTTACTCCATGTAAAATGTCTTGCACCTCAATGTCATGGTTGCCATTGATGATATATTCACATATAGGCTTACGTTGATATAACAAAATCTTTTTTTCAAATGTTTTGATAAAATGAAGCTGCCACTTCATATGATGAATACCAACTAGAACAGGGTGGGCAAACTCTGGCTTGCGGACAAATTTTTACTCGTACTCCGTTTTGAATGGCCCCTTAAAAAAAAAAAGAAAATAATCATAAAAATGGCAAAAAGAAGAAGAAAAAAAATTAACGCGAAATTTAATTTTCGATAGCAGATATCACTGCTGTGATTTATTAATTAAAATAATAATCCCCCCCTTCTGTAACCTGGTGAATATGGCTCGCAGCTACAAAAGTTTGCCCACCCCTGAGCTAGAACTTAGTTTATTACTTTTAAACAAAAAAATCTAAAATATATCCAAGTGCAATTATTAGTAGAGTGTTTGATGATTCCATTGGTTGATGAAATGAACAGGCTTTTTTTTTTTTTTTTTATATGTTGGCTCACTGCTGCTGTGATAGAGATTATGCTTACAAATTAGCAGCTTGTGCTACATCTCATACATTGTGTTATTAGAATAGCTCACTGAATTTAATTCATTAAACAATTAAACCTTGATAAATCAATACATGATGCCTGATACTCTATTACGATGGCTGTATTAGACTCCAGAGAAGTGAGGCTTGAGCTTCAAGGCATTGCTCCATTATTTTAACATCGTTCATTACAGCGTGGGTTTTTAAAAAAAAATGATTTTTAAAAAAAAAAAAATATTGCTCACTGCTTGGTGGTGGCAGTAAGATCTGCATTCAGAATGTAGGAGCACTCTATAGAGTTAGACCTACATTTGATCATAGATTTAATTCAAGCAAGGCGAACTCAACCATTTCAGCACTATATTTTCAAAGCGCTCACTGTACTGTAATGAGATTTAAATCTATTGCTGTAGGCTGTTGATAAAAAAAATAGGATTATGATAGCCCAGCCCTTTCCCATCTTGGGAACTTAATAAGTCATTGAGTTTCCAATGGTGTGCAGAATGTGGCGTGCCAGCTGGCTATGTAACATTGCCCCCCCCCCCCCCCCCCCCAAACTCGCTGGTTATAATGAATGCTGGATCTTTATCCTAAACCTGTAACACAAGTAACACTACATGTAGGATTCTAGTGTGAAGCCTGTTATAGATACCTTCTTGTATCATAATAGCTTAAACTGACACGATAATGCTCATGCATCAGATTCAACCCATTGTCTTATTATAAATATCTTGCTGCATACTGTTAAATATATAAATATGTATACTTATAATATATTTTGTGTCTGTCAGTTCACACAAAGGGTAAAAAAAAATCAGCATATGTTTCATCTGTGACAACCTCAAAACGTTTTTGAGAAACTTTGTCAACATTAAAAATGGTATTCCTTTGTTATAATATATGTGAAGGCTTGGTAGCCGTCACAAGTTGTCATTTGGATGATAATTTTTGTGGTCATTATGGAAATGAGTTAAAACCTGATAATAACAAAATAACAAAAATATGGAAGGTGTTGTGGTTTTTGAATAATTTTTAGTCTTGTTATCTATGTTGTAGTTGTAAAAATGTGTAATAATTTTTAGTCTTGTCTATGTTGTAGTTGTAAAAATGTGTAATAATTTTTAGTCTTGTTGTCTATGTAGTCGTCGTAAAAATGTGTAAACTTTCTCTGCCTTGTTTGACTGCTGGAATTCTCTTTTTTAAAAATAGGACATGAAGTGTACAGATTAATCTCCCCTAATTATGTAGGCTATGTAGGGGTGTTTTTGTGTTTGTTTTTCTTTCCATTCCCCATTTATTCCAGCAGCTGTAGCTTAACTGGTAGGCTGAATTCATAATAAGGCCATACAGCTTTTTCTTTATCTTTTCGATGGTTTCCTATTCATTTTAAATTTTAATATGTGATGGCGTAGAAGGTAATTGCTCTGAAGGTAATGGTTAGAAGTCACAAAAATGTACATATTACCTGTGTTATCCACTGAGTTTAGCTTACATTACTTACATATGCACTGAGTTTAGCTTACATTAATTACATATCCACTGAGTTTAGCTTACATTACTTACATACCCACTGAGTTTAGCTTACATTACTTACATACCCACTGAGTTTAAATTACATATCCACTGAGTTTAGCTTACATTACTTACATATCCACTGAGTTTAACTTACATTACTTACATATCCACTGAGTTTAGCTTACAGTACTTACATATCCACTAAGTTTAGCTTACATTACTTACAAAGGACATTGCTGTCATGGCATGCAAATGCTGCATTTCAATCCAACATTCACCATCAGCATTCCCAAAATGAAAGTTACAGACATTGTAAGATCTAACTGATTTTATCATTAGATTTTCATTTTTTTTTTTTCCCCCTCCTAAAACATCTTTAAAAATCGAAAGACTATATAAGTTATCAACAGATACTAACAATCCATTGAATCACAGGCCAGAAATATTCAACATAACATTTGAAACGCTTCATCAACTCAAGAAAACAAGAACTCCAAAACAAAATTCACAACTTTTAATTCAAGTGATCAACATCAATTACAAATATAAAAAGCTTAAACAGGAGGAAGAGACTTAAATAAAAGATAGAAAGGAAAAAAATAACTTTCCTAACTACAGCTAACATTAGAAGAACCAACAAAAAAAATTAATAAAAGCAAGGCCTCAAAAGTTAAGTTAAGAAATGAATCAATAACGGTGAAGTGCAGCAAAATTAAACTGAAATGAAAGGTTATATCACCTTGTTCTATAGGCCCACAACATCTAGTCCAATTGTTTCTTCGCAAGGCTCATTGGTATTCATCCAATTTGAAAAAAAACAAATTATGATCGAATACCGGTACCACAAAAGAGGATTGTGGATAGGATTATTGAAAATAGAAATTCCTACAAGTATGTGTGAATCCAGGGTTCAGATTTAATTATGTTCCCCATCAAGTTAAGTTTATGACCAAAAATGCCAAACATCGCCTCCTCTTTCACAGCACACCAAAAAAGCTGCATATTGCACACATGGAATTATAATATACATCTTAAAGTTTTATCAAAAGTTTCATGATGGAAAAACAATTTTTTAAAAAAATCATATGCAAATGGAATTTAAATTAAATTAAGGGATTTTTTTTTTTTTAAAAATGTCAACTTTGTTTTTATTTCTACATACTGCCCAAGGTGGCAGATTTAACACACAAAAGTTCAATTTGTTTAAATTCTTTTTTTAAAATAGTAGAAACTTGGAAGTCAGGAAATATCAAAATTATGCCTGATGATTGTACATTTACATTAGTACAGAAGTGAACTGATTAAAATGCCATTTTTCTCCAGATTTTCTCAACTATTTCCTCCCTAAAATAAATGATGACCTAATAAAGAGCTAAACCAATCATCTACCATAGATTCCACAAAAATTAAGGGAGACTATATAAATAATAGCTTGATTTTTTTTAAAAGTTTTTTTTTAAAGTTTAAGGTTCATAAAAATCATGCCTCCTGTTACAGTCAGAGAGAAATGTCAAAATTAATTTGTAAAGATATGTCTCATTTCTCCATGAAATGTCTTAATTATACTAAATGAACAAAAGAGGGCATTACACCCCCCTCTCCACCGGTTATCAAGAGGTGATATTAGTATGAGTAACTTGTGATACTGAAATTACTATATAAAATGAAAATGCTTGAAAAGAGCAGTTTTCAATAATAATACTCTTTAAGTATAGTGTATAACATTCTTGTTAGTGCTCCACAGAGATTACTAAAAAGTGCTTGTTAGGACTATAATATATATATGTAGCAATTAACCTACTTGAATAAGTCAGAACACATAAAGATTTGACATTTATAAATGACTTTAAATAATTCATCCACAGGTGGCAGCTACCCTACTTGAATAATTTAGAACAAACAATGATTTAATACAAAAAAAAAACCTCATTGCAAATATCCCCATACACAGCTCTGGGAAAGCTGATGACTCCATATAACTATTTCATGTAAGGCTGACTGGAGAAACAAAAATATTTATTTAAGCCATGATGATGAAAACAAGGCTAACTGGAGAAACAAAAATATTTATTTAAGCCATGATGATGAAAACATTTATAGTACAGTAATACCACAACCTGTAGTGTTGTGTAAGCAATAGATCATGGAATGCATTGATGGTGTGCACATCAATTTTAACAATGGTCACCCAACAACAACAAAACAAAGGAGTTGATATGAAAAGGAGACATGAACATAAATGAAGAGAAAACAGGAAATCAAATAAAAATGTAAAGTTACTAAATGAATGTAATTTTTTTTTACTTTTACTTGTACAATTACTTATAAATAATTAACAAATAAAAATCAACAAAATTATTCGAGAACAAAAACGAATAAGTTCATTAATGCAAATAATTTGAAATCAAAAATCGTTCCACTCGGACATGCAGAAAATCATGTTATGTTTTGTAAAAAAAATAATAATATTCATAGCATTACAAATAATTTAATGATAACAACATTAATAAAAATGTTTCTCAATGTTATTAAGGTAAAGCTTTGTTGGTTTTTTTCTTCCCAAGAAAGCTTTTTGTTTAAAAGAGACCAAAGGCTTAATGAAACAATATCACTACATTTTAATAGTAGTAGATCTTTCGATAAGTAAAAGGCCCACTGTCATGAGTGATGTTCAAAGGGTATCTTTTAATAGTTGATATATCCACTCAAAAAAATATGTCATAAGCAACAAAAAATATTGAACCTCTCAATCAAAGTATAATTAATATCAGCATAAATGTTTGGTAATTATACGGGGTGAGGTGGGGTTGACATACAAAATATGAAAGCTCTAATTGGCAAGGCTTTTTTTGTTGGGTTTTTTAATTTTTTTTTTACATTAAAAATGAATTATTTATTTGTTTACAAAATGGAGGTAAAAGAACCTTTAAAAATTAACAGTGATGTGCACAATGATGTTTTGAATCATTTTTATCATATAAATGAAATTAAATTTTATCCCGCTAGATTATTTGATGTCCTTAATCATTTTCAAATTCAAAAGTTGAAGTGAAAGAACAACTTTTAAAATGTATTTTAAAAAAAGAATATTTTCCATCTTTGGTATAAGAAAAATGTACACTTAAAACATAAATTACCCATCCATTTCTAAATTCCAGCCGCAGTGAGATATTTTTGAAAGAAATAAAAATATCTATCAATAAATCCACCAAAATAAATTTTTTAATGCCTTTTATTTATTAATTCTTGACTATTAATCGGGGCATTTGATTTGAACCTCCTTCATTTAAAGTAGGACTGAGCCAGGTATTGACCTGGATACCTGGATTTTGCAGAGTATTAGCACACTCTGAACATACCAGGACCTGGCAAATATACTGCGACAGGACGTTTTGTAAAGAAGAGTTATCTTCTCATTTTGTATAATGTATTCCACCCAATGGTGCGAGCTAAATGTAAGCATAAGTAAAATGGCAACGCTCTGAAAATGATAATGTACTTGCTGCAAACAGTGTGTAATTGTATGTCTTAGCAAGATGCATATCTTTGGTTATTACCATGACACTTTCTTTTTACAATTAATATTTTATTTCACAAGCTGACCGGCTGATGATAATGAGTAGCCAAGGTTTGTGTGTGAATTATCATTTCTAAGTAGTGTCACAGAATGCAATAATAGTAATTTAATCTAACACTCATTTAATAAGTGAAGCAATTGGCTCAACTAAAAGAAGGCTAGGATGGTATCGCCATGGTGAGGATATAAACGTTTATTAAAATAATGTGTACGTTGATATCAGAAAATAAAAACTTCTACCAACCAGCTACCAGCAACAGCAACGCACATAGCGTGGCTCCGCTATATGTTAGATTCTTTAAAATTTGTTTATGGGTTAGGGCAGTGGTTCTGAACCTGTGGGTCACTACCTTTTCAGGGGTCACTTGAATAATGTCAGGGGTCGCTTGAGAATTTCAGAAACTTTAAGGGGTGTTTTGTCTGTAAAATTTGCATTTTTTGCTTACTTGAATTTTCCTCTTAATTTATTTTCATCTATTGACAGTGAGCAGACTAGTTTATTATTGTTATTACACTCTGACTACGCAACAGCTGCATACATTTTCCCCCCAAAAACTATGATTCTTTCTTTAGTCAGCTGCTCATTTAATATCAATATTTGTCACTCATTTAATATAAATATTTGTCAATGTTTTTCATTCCTTTAAAAATTACATTATATATTATTTTGATTTGTTATTTTTTTCTCTTTGTTTCATTATTATTTTTTGTGTGTGTGGGTGCCTCTAAACTTCAAAGTTGGCAGCTTCCACCCAAACTCTAACCAGGTGTTTGGAATTGATTTCTCAATGGAACCCGCCATTCTTCTTAGCCTTTATTTCTGCTTCCTTACACACACACCCCCCCTCCCCATCAAAATTTAAGCAACAACAAAACAAAACAACTTTAAAAAAAGCTGTGCCCCCATCCCCACTTCTTAACACCTGTTTCTCAATGTCAAGGTATAGTTCCGTGGGTCAATGTCAAGGTATAGTTCCGTGGATTAATGTCAAGGTATAATTCCGTGGGTCAAGGTAAAATTCTGTGGGTCAATGTCAAGGTATAATTCCATGGGTCAATGTCAAGGTATAATTCCCTGGGTCAATGTCAAGGTATAATTCCGTGGATCAATGTCAAGGTATAATTCCGTGGGTCAATGTCAAGGTATAATTCCATGGGTCAATATCAAGGTATAATTCCCTGGGTCGCGCCCCAACTTGACAAATGTTATAAACGTGTCCCGAACTGAAAAGGTTGGGAACCCCTGGATTAGGATTATACTGCTAAGCTATTAGCTATAGCCTTCAGCTTATGACGCCTTCCTGATCACTACTGGCTTTAACTATCCACGCACTTTTCCCTACTCCACACTCGGTGGAACACAATATAGGAAACACCTAGACTCGGGGTCTGCCGGTTGTACAAGAACTGCACCTGGCTCTGCCCTAATTTAAAGTAGCCAAAAGCTAATGGAACACAATATAGGAAACACCTAGACTCGGGGTCTGCCGGTTGTACAAGAATTGCACCGGGCTCAGCCCTAATTTAAATTAGCAAATATCCAAATTAAACACACACAAAATTTTTTTTTTTTTATGCATAAGCCTGAGTTTTCCCTTGTCCTCTGAGTGGCGTTTAAGGCGAGAGAATTGCAAATAATAAACATTGACACCCATTGGCAATATCACTTTTCAAAAAAAAACCTGACAAGTAAATACATTGCATGGATAATAATAATACAATACGGATATGCATATGAATTAATAATGATTAAATACAAGCTGTCAGCTCTCCATAAATATTTATCTTGTCTGAATTTTTTTCTTTTTTCTTTTTGACAGTCAATTATTTCTCTCATCTGTTCTTAAGTAAAGATCTGTAAAAATGTTTTATTTTTTCTGTGATATAAATACTAATCAAGATAATTATCTAGCATGTCCATTGGTTTGAACTGAGCATTTTGCCTTATATTACACCATGTTAAACCATGAGGAAAATATATAAGTTTGTCAAACCTTCAACAGTTATTTCTTGGCCAAGCTCCAGAGGGGATCTAAGCTTCCAAAGGGGTCTGAAGGGTCAACTGATCCAGTCTTTAGGGAACCTTGAGCTTGACTGAAGTTGGCTTTGGTAATCTTATTCTTGTTCTTGGCATCTGGTGAGCCCATGGTGAAAGTGGCGGGGTCCTGAAGCTGAGCCAAGGAAGTGGTGTGGGAGCCGGCTGTCCCCAGAGTTTCTTCAGTGCCGTTGTTTCCAGTCAACGACGCAGCACTGTCCGTGACATGCTGTTTTGGGCGGCCGGATTTTGAATCCTGCTGGGCATGTAATTGTGAACCTGCACCGGCCACTTCATGCATCCCTGTGTCTATCTGAAAATTCTGCAGGCTCAGGCTGGAGAGGTCACTGGCACAACTGCTGCTACCAGACTTTTCTCCCAGCCCAGTGATCGGGGGGTCAGCATACTGCTGGACGACATCAGGGAGGCTACTGATGGATGACAAGCTCTCCAGGGATCTCTTGCTTAGATTCTGGTTGATAGTATCCATGTTCTCCTCTCTTTTCTCAGGCTCTGGGTTGTTGGTATGGATGCGAAGCCTGCCAACGTTCTCCTGAATGGTCTGCAAATCAACTGTTCCCAGAACTATGTCATCCACAGTTGGTCCTTGGTGGGGTTGATGTTTAGGGGAGTTTCGAACTACCGTCTTCTTGGAGAAATGAGGATTTTTAACCAGCATACCACCTGAGAAGATATAAAAAAAGGTGTTATAATTTACACTCATGCCATAGAACATTTGAAGACCTTAGTGCATAAAGTACTTAAGTCACATTTTTGTCCCAATCAATCTAAGATGTGACCTTTTCTTACACAGTTTAGCCAAGTGTACTGCAGAAGTTTGAACACATTAAAATGTGCCCTTAGTCCCTTAGTAAAACAAGATAAAATATTAAAATGATCACATTTTATAGATGAAAAGTATATTTGAAGTGGAATATCTCAAAATGTATATTTTGTGACTTAAGTACTTATAGCACTAAGGTCTTCATTTGGAAACACATAAATATCAAAAGTTATTACTGTTAAAACTAATTAATTATTAAAAAAATTAAGTAAAGTTTTTCAAGATAGACATAATTTAATTCAAACGTCAAGTCCATACTTTGGCATGGGTGGGAAAATGGAGGATGGCAAAACTCAACACCAGGAGAAAATATGTTTTTATTAACATGTTTGTGCAAGGTCCTAAAAATAAAATGGTTCCAAGTGATTCCAGGCAAAATCATATGGAAAAGGTCAGGAATGCATCCCGCGCAGCAGCAAATGCATAGTAGGAAAACCAAAAATCAAATATTACTTGACAGTCTCCATCACGGAACATACAGGCAACAGACAGAGAGGGAAGGCTGAGGAAGACATGCAGAAGAGACCTGGACAGAGTGAGAACAAAAAAAAAGGAGGGGAATGAACTGAGGAGATTTCCTCCGAAACGATACACGGAAAGATTTCCTCAGAACATAAATAATTGGAAAGACTTACGTTTCTCCAGGAACTCCTCAGCAAAATAAAGTACAGTTTCATAGCAGCACTTGAGCTGCTCCTTCTTGTGGAGTATGCCCCGCCTCTTCTGCAGCATGCGCCGGGCCAAGCCTGGGACATCAATGAGGCCATTGCCATGCAGGATCTCCTGCATGGCTGCATAGACTAGCGTGAACACACCTGTCCGTCCTGTGCCAAAGCTGAATGTTGGACAGTTAGGCATTGAAAGTGAACAATATTTTGAAGCATATAAAAACGTTGAACATTATTTTACAAAGATTGCACATAATTTTACCATAAAAAATTCATTTTGAAAAAAAAAGGTATTTCTTTTAGCTTTTACTTCGGTCCTTTTTTTTTTTTTTTTTTTTTTTACTCAGGGCGGTTTGGATTTTCAGATGCAATTTGAAACTCAAAGTTTACACAAAATTATGGTGAACAAATTACATCACCTGAGCCAGCGAGTTCTTGGCAGTTCTGAACTTTTTTTTTTTACGCATCTGAAAATCTTCGAGGGTAAACCCTGGTGTACAATGGTTGACATTTTGAAAACAAGAAAAAGCTGGACCTACCCGCAGTGAACAATGATGGGTTTAGTAAGACTTCGTTGTTGCAGGTAGAAATTGTGAACCTCAGATATGAAGTGTGCAATGCTGCCGATGTCATCTGGGAACCCACTGCAACAGAAAACATGGTCAAAACAAGATCACTGCATGAGATTTACCAATCTAACGAGTCTAAGAATCAGATTTTCATCAAGTTTTAAGCCCTTCAACTGAATGCAAATATCCTTGTCTGAACCCCTTGAAAACAGTTTCAGAAGACACAGTTTAAGAAAGTTTAACTCTATTTAGTGCTGGACTGCTGTATCTACCTGACTGGCCAGTTTTTGAACTGCAAGTGGACTAAAGTCCTTCCCTGCTTGGTCTGCAAGATTAAATGACAAGAAAAACATTTTAGTTGGATGTCATCAAATAGTGTTTTTTTTACACAATCCTTTGATTGTGTGGATTCCTTAGAACAGGGGTCCTCACACTATGTTCTACCAGATTTGGCCATGCAGCTTCCGGGTAGCAAAAACAAATACGGAACCAGACATTGACAATTAACCCTTTAAAGGAAACAGCGGCCAAAAATGTCTTTACTGCCAAATGGGCACAACGCCCAAAAGCACCCGTGACAACTAAGGGTTGTAAACAAACAACCTCAGAGACTTTGCAAGACTTCCCATTGTTTACTTCCGATTTTGCCGATAGCTTGATAGCGTAGGCGCCAGTTACAAGTGTTTTCTTTAAATTTGATGGGATTTTTTAAAAAGATTTCAGGGTTTTAATGCTTAGTTTTCTCAAAATGGATTTCAACGATTCTTCAAAAGAAAGCGAACATTTGGCTGGGTTCAATTAAAGTGACATTGAAGTGCTTGAGGTTGACTATGAATCGTAGCTAGATATTAATATTATCAGTGTTATTAGCATAAGCAGTGTACACACTTCTTGGCAGAGTGTTTGTAAATAGATGACTGACAATAACAAACAATATGTTGTATTTTGTAATTTATTTGTGTTTATGTGTGGTGGATTACTGGCAACATTGGATTGTTCATTTCACATGTGAGTAAAATAATAAATCTGTATTCCCTTTTTTTCCTCTTTTTTTTTTTCCCCACAAAATTTGTTCACTAACACCTTGGATTTGATGTTTTCACTAAGGTAACCATAAAACTTATTAAAAAAAACAGGAAAATGTTGCCACTCAGAGTTAAAAAAAGGAAAAACATGTGCCCTGTAAAGGGTTAACTTAAAACCAGGCCCAGACCTTCCAACGAAATACTAATAAGTTTATGTTGATGGCAATAAATATTATTTTTTCCTGCTTTTTTTTTTGTTTCGTTACAAATCAGATATATGAGGTGTGCATAGGAATTTGATCATATTGTTGTCAACCCCCAAAAGGGCCCGAGGGACAGTGGACCGTGCCTCCCCCCACCTCTGATTAAAAAGTTTGAAGACCCCTGCCTTAGTAGATGATAAAATAAATAAACCGATAAATTAGTTAACAATAACTTGCGAGGAAGCTGATTTTCACCTAAACAACCAATATTTTATTTAATGGCTTGATTGAGTTAGCACAGAATTTCAGTTGAGAAGTTTTAGTGTGTCCGGTGGTAAAGACAGCAGAGGACAACTGCTTCAGCATTAAAAAAAAAAACATAGCCGTGGAATTTTCTTCTAAGGTTTTCACTGGAGAAACACTGCGCCCCCAAACAATGGAATTCTCTTCCACTACACATCCGCAATATACCAACCACACAGGCCTTCAAAACTGCACTCAAAACACATCTCTTTAAACTCTATTACCCAGACTGATTCCCCAAATCTGACCGATAAACGATGCTGCTGGCCGACGTCAATGGCCCCACATGTAAAAGTTCTCGGGTGGGTGGGGTGAATATGCATTTGTTTTTGTTTTGTCTCTATACAGCTGTTCTTTATTACATAAATGTATTTTATTTTATTGTCACGATTATGTTTCTTTTGCTAATATCTTTATGTACAGCGCTGTGAGCCTAGCCCTAGGCTGGGGTACCGCGCTATATAAGACAACATATAATAATAATAATAATAATAAAATATAACATTTTTAACATCTGAAAAACCTGTGAATTTTTTAAGTAGATGATCCTCTCCACCCAGTGTTGTCTGAACTTGACTGACTGCAGGGACAACAGCATGATTCCCTGCTCCATGTTCTTGTCTTTCTCAAGCGGGTAGTACACAGGATATTTCTGTGGTGACAGACAAACAGTTTAATATATGTTTTCTCCAGAGGTTAGAACACAGGATATTTCTGTGGTGACAGTTTAATATGTTTTCTCAAGAGGTTAGAACACAGGATATTTCTGTGGTGACAGACAAACAGTTTAATATATGTTTTGTATACAATAATATCTCTTCTAGCACAGGAATCAGGCGTCCAATTTATAAGGAGAACATTACTTCTTTCAACAGATGTCCCCCCATTTGTATCTCACCTTCCCCGTCTCATATTCACTGGTTATCTGGACTAGCACTTCAGAGCCTTGCTCATAGACCATGGCCCAAAACTCTCCCATGGTCACTGTCATTGGTGCTTGGGTCGTGATGAACTTTGGACATGATGGTGCCAAATCCTTTTTGAAAAAAAAATAATTGCACGTTTAATTTACTACTTAAACTTTGGATAATTCATGCTTTAATTAAAAAGTCAAAAGGATTTTCTGTTGATTAAAAACAAAAGGAAGAAAGGTAGCTACTGTATTGAATGAATGCTAGTGAATGTATAAATGAATTCATGGTGATAGTGATAAAGGGATTCCTAGTCAACGTTTAAATGACTTCATGGTGATAGTGATAAAGGGATTCCTAGTAAACGTTTAAATGACTTCATGATAATAGTGATAAAGGGATTCCTAGTCAGTGTATAAATGACTTCATGATAATAGTGATAAAGGGATTCCTAGTCAGTGTATAAATGACTTTATGGTGATAGTGATAAAGGGATTCCTACTCAGTGTATAAATGACTTCATGGTGATAGTGATAAAGGGATTCCTAGTCAGTGTGTAAATGACTTCATGGTGATAGTGATAAAGGGATTCCTCTTTTACTCCATTTGAATCGTGATGCTTAGGTTCAAAAGAGTTTAGAATAAGAAAATATTGACATCCGTTTTTGTACGAATTCCATTTGTACAGGGTAAAGATCAAATCTTTGTCTTTTCATTCATAGAGACTGATTTAAACTACAGAAGAAAACTTATTTTTCTATAACTGATAAACCAGAACTGGTGATCTATTGTACAGGTGATTAAGTATATTACATTGAGCCAACTGGCATTGATGTAGTCATCTTTGGTTGTTGCCAGGACCACTCTTGTATCATCATCTGTTCAAGACATAAAAGAAACAAAAAGCATACAGTAAGTGGTTCGGCCTGGCCCTGTTTTCATCCCAAATGATTTCCTACTAGTTTTATCACTCACTAAAAGACTTGATGATATATAACCTTTTAACCCTTGAATTGTGCAAGTTCAAGAACACAAACTTTAAAAAAAAAAAAAAAATCAGCAACATTACCCATGAACAAAAATTTGGTTTGCATTACTATATGTACATTTTAAATTTAAAAACCGGAGCACTATATTTTTTTCTACTTAAAACGATTTCTTGATAGAGCAGTCAACAAAAGCACACAGTCAAAGGATTATTTATAAAACAACAAGATCAACTTATTTAGACAACAATTTGATCAACTTTAAAAAAGATAATTTTTTTTTTTTAAATAAACTTTTTCAGTAAGAAGATATTCAGTGATAGTGAACTATGGCAAGTAAATGAAGTTTTTTTAAATTTATTAAACTGCACTACAAAAAAGGTTTGCACAAAGATCTTTCGGTAGATGAAATAGTTTTCTTAGCTACTCACAAGGCATAATATCCGGTTCTCTGTTCTTCATTGGATAACACCTGGCTATGGCCATGGACTGCTTCTTTATGGCAACATCCTGGCTATCTAAAAGACTCTACAATGAGACAAGCAATGAGTTAACAAGTATTACATTAGTTAAGTTGTTTTTTTTATCCCTTCCAGGTAAATTATCTATATAATTATGTATTCACAGCCTAAAAAGATTTCCAGGATTAACATCCTTTTGAAGAAATGATAAGAATTTCAAAACAAATACAGTAGTTCTATCACTGAGGAGGAAATGTGACAAACTGTAGTAAAGGTTTTGGGGTCAAATTTTTTTTTCCCCCACATAATATCAGTTGGTGCCAAACATTGACAGCTTTTTTTTAATGCTACAGTGTGCAGAATATCACCAAGTGCCGTACCTTCCACACTGTGTCCAGTCTTGACACTCCAAGAATAGTGACGGAGAGCTCATCCACAAGTTTACCGAAAGCTTCTATGTCAGACAGCAGCTTGTGCAAGGCCCCCGGGCTTGCGTACGGTTCTGTGGTGGGAGTTAAGGCCTGGTTCTTGATGGCCTCCTCTTTCTGGAGTTGTCTTTCCTGATCTGTCAGGACTTGAGGGGTGATGATTTTGTCTTTGACACCTGGCGGAATTGAACATCCTTCATCTCTTGAGGTCATATTTTTATGTATGCAGCATAATAAAAAGTCAAATTTTTCTTAAAAATTAGATGTGATGTCATCTATATCTATCACTTTAGATGTGATGTCAGCTATATCTATCAAATTAGATGTGATGTCAGCTATATCTATCAATTTAGATATCATGTCAGCTAAATCTGCTACACTGTTTGCACCAGGAATATGTCTGGACAAAAATTAGTTTGAATTAATACTCTGAATGTAATACTCTGTAATACCAAAAAATCTCCCAAACAAGAAATACACATATATTCTGCATGGAGATTGACTTATTGTTGACCACCTTGACCACACCAGTGGTCTCTCGTTATTGTCTCTTATAGAACAGCTGTATGAGTTACATGACACATCAAAGTTTAATAATTAAGTGATAAGTTTTTTAAAAAAATCTTATCTGCTAACATATTTATATTATTATATAATTTATTATGTATCAAATGTATTATGAAATCTGGGGGGAAAAATTTAAACCTTGAAAAAGTGATTTCCAAAAATGAGTTTATAAATAAGAGTCTAAAGGAAAAAGTGATTTCCAAATTTGAGTTTATAAATAAAAGTATAAAGTAAAAAGTGATTTCCAAAAATGAGTTTATAACTGAGAGTATAAAGGAAATGTATTTATTTTAAAAAAAAAAAAGATATATTTCTTTTTAAAAAAATGAAAAATCTTGTTTTATGACTTTCTCTAACTCTAGGTTTTGAGAAATCTGTGTTGCACCCATTGAATAATTTTGCAAGCCATACATACCATTGGGACTGGAGGATAAGATTTCATCCAGTGAGGAGCTCTGCCTTGACACAGTCATTCTGTTGGCACTGGGGGATGATGGGGTGGAGGGGGCATTGCTGGACACCTGGCTCGCCGGTGTTTGTGGCCGGGACGGTACTTGAAAACACAAATATAATCAAATGATTACAATCCAGTGGTTCTCAAATTACAACTTATCTATTCAATGCTATGATTATGTATTGGGACCACTAATTTAATAGGTTTACATAATAAGTTTACAGCCCCACTTTGTCAGGATCATCCCCACGTCTGAGTGCTGACGGCAAAACTCTATAATCGAGTGCTGGGATGAACATTTTGAATCATCTCAAGAAAGTCAAAGTGGTTTCCGTAAAGAATGCTGAACTATTGATATGGTGTTTGCTGCCAGATAATAAAAGAAAAATGCAAGGAACAGAATGTTGACCTCTTCTCCACCTGTGTAGACCCAACCAAGGGCTTTGACACTGATAGTAGGTCTTACAAAGATCATGGCCCAGTATGGATGAACCAGAAAGTTCATATCAATGGTACCGCATAACCATGATGGCATGCAGGCCAGGGTTCAGGGAAAACATTGATGTCTAATTGTGACCTGGCTCCGACACTTTTCAGCCTCATGCTTACCGCCATGTTAAGTGATGATACCAAAGAGGGAGACACCGAACCTGTCTCAGACACTGAACCTGTATCAGACACCGAACTGGTCTCAGACACCGAACCTGTCTCAGACACCGAACTGGTCTCAGACACTGAACCGGTCTCAGACACCAAGCTGGTGGTAAGCTGTTCAACCTCAAGAGGCTGCATGCCAAATACAAGGTCCTGACAGACATCATCTGGATCTTCCTGTTTGTTGATGATTGTGCCCTAAATGCAACTCTGCACATGGATATGTCCAATCAATACCCTGCACTAACGGGATAACATTCCGTGCCTGAATCTGTCTCATCAGCTATCTGCACAGCTACGGCCAAATCCAGACTTCCGTGCCTGAATCTGTCTCATCAGCTATCTGCACAGCTACGGCCAAATCCAGACTTCCGTGCCTGAATCTGTCTCATCAGCTATCTGCACAGCTACGGCCAAATCCAGAACTATCCCAAATATCTTGATTAAAATGTTCAAGGTAGATTTCGACAGACAAACTGTATATGTAATCATTGCCAACAAAGCAGTGATTTAGCTTATCAACTACCTTCTTTTCCACTAGACCCTACTAACAGAAAGATGAAAAGAAAAGTAGCCTACCTTGACTTGGTGTACCTGGCCTCACTGCACTTGCCATTTGGTTAGGTTGCAAAGGTGTAGGCAAGGGTCCCATGTGTGAATGCATACCTGGCTGGGGTTTTTTTTAAATATTAAAAAATTAATTCCACAGACTAGGGATTAGCAGGTAATAAAACAAGTCAATAGAAATAACGCAAATACAGTTTTAAAAAAAAAAAGAAATTAACAGAGAAAACTTAACCTAAACAGAATAATGCGACAGAGATATGGATCATATACAAGGCCACCCTGGGGCTAAACGTGTCAGTCTAAATGACAGAGATATGGATCATATGCAAGGCCACCCTGGGGCTAAACGTGTCAGTCTAAATGACAGAGATATGGATCATATGCAAGGCCACCCTGGGGCTAAACGTGTCAGTCTAAATGACAGAGATATGGATCATATACAAGGCCACCCTGGGGCTAAACGTGTCAGTCTAAATGACAGAGATATGGATCATATACAAGGCCACCCTGGGGCTAAACGTGTCAGTCTAAATGACAGAGATATGGATCATATGCAAGGCCACCCTGGGGCTAAACGTGTCAGTCTAAATGACAGAGATATGGATCATATACAAGGCCACCCTGGGGCTAAACGTGTCAGTCTAAATGACAGAGATATGGATCATATACAAGGCCACCCTGGGGCTAAACGTGTCAGTCTAAATGACAGAGATATGGATCATATACATGGCCACCCTGGGGCTAAACGTGTCAGTCTAAATGACAGAGATATGGATCATATACAAGGCCACCCTGGGGCTAAACGTGTCAGTCTAAATGACAGAGATATGGATCATATGCAAGGCCACCCTGGGGCTAAACGTGTCAGTCTAAATGACAGAGATATGGATCATATGCAAGGCCACCCTGGGGCTAAACGTGTCAGTCTAAATGACAGAGATATGGATCATATACAAGGCCACCCTGGGGCTAAACGTGTCAGTCTAAATGACAGAGATATGGATCATATGCAAGGCCACCCTGGGGCTAAACGTGTCAGTCTAAATGACAGAGATATGGATCATATACAAGGCCACACTGGGGCTAAACGTGTCAGTCTAAATTCCAGCAACTGACTTAAGGGAGGAGGAGAAGGGCACAGCACCATTATGCAAATAGTTATGCCGGGAGGCCATTAATTCAGCAGCTTTGCTCATTCCATTGCAAAAAGTGTACTAAAGAAGAATGATATGTAATGCAGTTATACAGAATAAAATGGACCCGGACATGCAGCGCCGCCATTCGCACCCGGGTCCCATTAGACTCAATGCTATTCGGATGTCATTTGTGGTAGTTTATTTTAGTTAAACTGAAGAATTAAGTTTACAAACATATAGTCCATTCAATTATATTTCATTTGATACCAAATTTTGTCTTACAAACCCAACAATAATATGTTAAATAGTTTTTTAATCCCAACCTCTAACTTCTGGTAACCGGGTACGTATAGTCGCAGCCTTAAATTTTTTAAAAACTTCTTTTTTTTCACCTGAAATTTTCTCAACCAAATTTTTTGTGTAAGGCTCTTTCATAAGAAAAGTGTATTTTGCTGCACATTTCAAAGACAAGATGGTGGCATGCCTTACAATATACATAGTTTACAACTGTTAACACATAATTTTTACAACTTACCGGGTGACTAGATCCTTGAATTGGTAAAGGTGGCCCGTAAACCCCCATGGGAAGTTGCTGCTGTACAGGAGGAACTGCAGCTTGTTGCAGCACCACAGGCTGACCACCCTGTGACTGACCGGAGACAATTATTTGGGGATGTTGCTGAACAAACTGTTGTGGCATTTGAGGTTGCCCCTGTGGCTGTGAGAGATTCTGCACTGGAGCGGGTTGATAAGCTTGTGGATGCCGTGGAATCTGTGCCTGGAAGTTGGACTGTGCTGGTTGTAGAGTGCCTGGTCCCTGGAAAGTACCTTGTGATGGCGGCAGGGTACCTTGCACCACTGGCATTGGCATGTAGCCACCTGGATGTTGCTGAGCTGTAGGTGTTTGGCCTTGAAATTGAGCCACCTGGTTCTGATTTTGACCTTGACCTAGTTGTTGAGGCAACTGATTTTGAATTTGACCATGACCTTGTTGAAGGGACATTTGATGTTGATTGTTGCTCTGAGATGGCTGCTGGGGTCCAAGATTCTGAAGAGGAGGCAACTGACCCTGAGACTGGTTGCCCATATTCTGAAGCTGATTGACTGGGCCTAGGCTGGGTGAACTGAAAGTCGTCTGGGTACTACTGATTCCATTAGACTGTGTGGATATCGGCTGGCCTGACTGACCATACATTAAGGCTGTTGATGTAAAAGTACCTCCTGAGGTTTGGGCATGCTGGTAGCTCAAATCAATGCTATGCTGGTAACCACCCTGATACTGGCTGGGCAGGTAAACAGTGGTCCCTGGCTGGTACCACTGCTGGTTGGGGTAGGTAAAATCTGCAGTGTACGGGCCCTGGGTCTTGTTTTTGGCATAGAGGTATCCCACGCTTGTAACAGGTATATGGTCCATGTTTCTTGAAGGGCTTTGGTGAGGGGAATTGCTCTGTCTCACCGTTGGATCGCTTGCCCCGCCACCCTGTTGATAAGCTCCACCCATCTGTTGTTTGGGTCCTTGATTGACATTTTCTATGGGCTGATTTAGAGTCCCTGTGTAGCTCCCTGGATGATGCGACATCTGCGCTTGGCCTGGATTAAAACCCTGGTTCATTCCGGGCTGTCCGTATTGCATTGTTTGAGAATGAAGCTGATAGGGCTGCATGTTAATGGACCGAGAACCAGCATGACCAGGTGGAGGTTGGACTTGTGGTCCGTACGCAGGGTTACCCTGATTAGACTGACCATGCTCACGAAGACCTGCACCTGGGCCTTGAGCAATTTGATTTGGACCAGGATAGCCAGTTGGCAAATTGGACATTTGAAACTGGGGTTGCGGCCATTGTTGTGACATCTTCTGACCCTGACCTGTTTGAGTGGGGCCAAACTGCTGCTGAGGCAATTGTCCTAAAGATGCTTGTTGCTGACTAGATGGCTGACCAGGCATTTGTTGCTGGCTAGATGGCTGACCAGACATTTGTTGATGGCTAGGTGGCTGATCAGGCATTTGTTGCTGGCTAGGTAGTTGACCGGGAAATTGTTGCTGGCTAGGTAGTTGACCGGGAAATTGTTGCTGGCTAGGTAGTTGACCGGGAAATTGTTGCTGGTTAGGTGGCTGACTAGGCAACTGTTTCTGGCTAGGTAGCTGACCAGGAAGCTGATGACGCAGAGACTGCATATTATCTCCTGCTTGATGTTGCTCCTGGAAGGCACCACGATTCATAGACTCCATTCCAGGTGAGAAGATAGGCTGATGAGCCGCAGACACCACACTCATGCCATCATTCCTCGGGGAGTTGGGATGTTGTTGGGGCTGCACTAATCCAGAAAGATATCCATATTGTTGGTGTGCTTGCTGCTGCTGCTGGCCGGGTGCCGGAGCAACTGATGCAGAATTGAACTGGGGCAAGGTGTTCATATTCTGAGCAGCTGCTGTGCCCGATTGTGGATATGATCCCGGTAGGGATTGCTGTGGATAACCTGCCTGAAACTGGGATCCCCTGGGGTCCTGTTGTGCTGGGTTGGAATGTTTTGGGGGCAGAGAGGGTGCCACAGAATTCGAGCCTTCACTTCTTTGTGGGAATTGATGAGTGGCTAGGCTTTGGTTGTTGTAAGGAGCACTGGGGGAACCATGAGATGAAACGTGTTGGGGTGAAGGCGTATGTCTTGCACCTCCAGCCATGGAATAGGACCCCGAAGACACAGAGGCTAAATACTGAGCAATTGTCGCTGGTAACACCGAGGCCAGGTTTGGGTCTAGGCCAGGATAGTTCTGGGCGTTGTTGTAGTCTGTGTAACTGTATGGGGCCACAGCTGGAGCAATGCTCGGGGATGACGGCACAGGTTCTTGAGGTGCACCAGGCGTGGCTTTAGGACCAAAGCTCCTCGGCTTCATAAAGGGGAGAAAATCTTTAAGTTTAGGGCCTTCAAAGCTTGCCGGCATGCTCTGATACGGTATAGAGGGGAGAGAAGCTGTAGGTAGAGATGTTAGATCATGATCTGAAGGTAAGAATGTTGGATTGGCACCCAGTCCCAAGTCTGGGATCCCAGGTGAGGGAATATCTGCAGATCCTGGTTTGGGAGCCAAAGGCCTGGAAGGAGCTGGTGCTATAATAAATAATACACAAACAAAATTAAGTCAACACAGTTAATGACAAAGGAGCTTAGGACATGTTTGTACATTTAAAATATGTTGATAAACTATAAATCAATGGGATAACACAAGAGTCAACAACTTTAAGACATAAAAATTAGCAGAACAAGTATAGATCCAATGATAAACCTAATTGCAACTGTGTTTGAAACAGACAAGAGGACAACTGACCCTTTGGTGCCAGCTTGGTTACCAGCATGTCTCTCTCCTCCTGCCGCACCTTGCATTCACTCTGACAACGCTCCAAGGTGCGTGTCACATTTTCCAGGAGATTTTTGTAATAATCAACGCCCTTCTGGGATTTGGCCAAAAGCTCTTCATACTTTTCATAGGAGAGGATCAAATCATGGACAGTTTTCTCTCTCCTGGAATAGTGGAAGAATCATTTTCTTAAACAATACAACTTTAGCCAGCTAAACATTAGCCTTGCTTATTTAGATTTAATCTTCTTTGGCTTCTGCAAACACAATTCATTCTTTAACTTTGTCATTTAAATGAAAACCTTCAAAGGTTGATATCACAGACCAGTTTACCCTCAAACTCTTAAAATCATACAATATCATCATAAAATAGTTCAATCGTTCTTACTAGGAAAAAAATAAACACAATATATACGATGTATACACCTCAAAATCGTACATTGTACGCCAAAATCGTAAGAGTAAACAGGTCTGTGATAGCATCAAAAAACTCCCCAACTAAATGATCTCTAAAACTGAAATAACAAAGTCAAAAAATGCAGAGCAGTCAACGTGATCGTTAAAGAATGCTACACCACTAACTTACTATCTGTTAAGTTCTTGTTTTGTTGTATTCACTCACCTGGCAGTACTTTCAGTGAAGGCTAAAGAATGCTACACCACTAACTTACTATGTGTTAAGTTCTTGTTTTGTTGTGTTCACTCACCTGGCAGTACTTTCAGTGAAGGCCTGCCTTATCAAAGCAAACTTGGCATTGGCATCAGTCAAGTGTCTCAAGATGTTGTCCTGGGCTATGAGGTTCTGTTTGATGTATCCCACTATCTGGTCATGTTTCTTCAGCTGCTCTTTGAACACAGCCTGTGGGCATCGCACATGTGCACATATTATAAATAACAGACATGAAGTGTTTGCTCTTCAAATGGACATATTCTCATAACTAACTCACAGGAGGGATCAGTTGTAAATATTAACCTTTGTGACACCAAGCAAGCCATTCCAATATCTAATATAAAGCTTAAACAATTTATGGAGGAAATATGGAGCATTGTTAATTGGAAAAAAAAAATATTTTGATAATCATCACATGGAAAGTCTTTAATGACCTTAAAGGAGACCTGTTTACCCTCAAACTCTTAAAATCGTGCAACATCATCACAAAATCGTTCAATACATTATCTTAATAGTATAAAAATAAACATACAGTATGTATAATGAATCCACCTCAAATTGTACATTGTACGCCAAAATCGTAAGAGTTAACAGGTCTGTTAAAGGAGCTCGTTTTAATCCAATACATTAAGTTCAAGTTGTTGAATGTGTTTTTTTTAAACTATGTTATTAAACATGATTCTGTGATGACTTGTATTCAATAATAAGGGATAATAACATAAAAATGATTGTATTTCCTTTTAATCTGCATGTATAGATCAGCTGACATGTTGTGTTCAATAAATGATTTATTACAAGAATATATTATTTGTATTTTTTGCTTAAAAGATACTGCTAGTAATATCTGCGGATAGGGAAGCTAGCTCACATCCTTATCCGAGACTTCTTGGGTGACAAGGACGTTGGTGATGTCGTCATTGTGAATTTTCTCCCTGAACTGCTCCAGCAAAGTTTTTCTTTGCTCCTTCATCTCAGACACTTTCTGCAGGAGTCGTCTAACCTCAGTGACTGTTACCTCTTCTTCTGGGGCTTAAAAAAACCAAATACGAATAATAAAAATAATTGGTGCCGAAATTCTTACATATTCATTATAATTATCTATTAAATATTCATTATAATTATCTATTAAATATTCATTATAATTATCTATTAAATATTCATTATAATTATATATTCTTTTATCTCAAAATCCACCTGAAATATATAAAAATATCCACCTGTACATTTTTCGTTGAATTAATATGTTGAAATATGTTGTCATTTTATATTAATTGGAACAATTAGAAAGACTTATTAAATTGTAAATATATATAGGCTAATCACTTTAAGGGCTTATCTATGGTTAGCTTGCCCCAAAAGAGGCATATGACAACATTTTGTATTAGGAAAAAAAGATAAATTTCTCCAGAAAGTTGTTAAGAAGTTTATTGATAAAAAGCAACATTACCATAAAGTTCTCTTATTATGCTTCTAAATATGATTCTCAAAAGCTTATGGGGTGGGTAAATAAATTATTGATGCAGCCCTCAAGTTAACTTCAAGAAACATCATCTGCTACTAAAGGGTAGGTTAACCCAATTCTAAATTAAATACTAATGAAGATTTCAAATTGTGTTCAGATCCTCTGGTGCTGTCATTATCAGAAGCACTAATACCAAAACACAATGTCAGAATTGTCATAAGAAAACAGGACTGATTCTTACAGAGGGCTGGTTGAGACGGCGGAAGATGTGACTGAACTTCTGCAGGAGGTTTCACCAAGATCTTCAAGTTGTTGGTGTGTGTGTTCATTGCCCTGTGTAATGTGTTGTTGAGCTGGCTGCCCTCTTCGTGTTGCTTACGGAATCCTGCCAATTCTTCTTGCAGGCGGGGGAGTACAGAACTTGGATTCTTTTTGCCATACTGTTTCTGTATTTAATGAATGGTTTTAAGAAATTTTAATTTCAAGTACATTAAAATTACTTTCAAGTCTTTTAGCCAAACTGTTTCTATGTTACATAGATCGATTTTTAAAATTTAATTTTTTTCAATTTAAACAGAGACAACTGTATTCACTGGATGTTCATAAATGAGACTTTCCTTCCTCAAAGATATTTTGCTCTCTGTGGATGGATAGGTCGGGCGCCAACATGTTATATATTGTACTACGATCAATCAAATATTTCCAGTTTGACCCATTGAAAGAGATGCCCTGACTAACAGCACCATATGGTGCCAACAATGCAGAGGACTGGATCAGACATTTTTTGGACAATTTACCTACTTTTAATAATAACTAATATCTGGTATATAAAGATAGATGTGTGTATGTGTGTGTACCTCAAACTGTTCTGTCTTCTCATTATCTTCATCAATCATTTGCTGGATCTCTGTGAGGCTGAGCTCTACTTCTGTAGCAAGACCAGAAACAGCTGGAGAGGGCAGGAGAGTTACATTTGTATAAAAAAACAAAAAAAACATAGGTCATTCACTTCTAGAAGACAAAAACACCAGCAAGCTACAGCAACACCAGCAAGGTACAACACCAGCAAGATACAACAACACCAGCAAGATGCAACAACACCAACAAGGTGCAACAACACCAGCAAGATGCAACAACACCAACAAGGTGCAACAACACCAACAAGGCGCAACAACACCAGCAAGATGCAACAACACCAACAAGGTGCAACAACACCAACAAGGTGCAACAACACCAACAAGGTGCAACAACACCAACAAGGTACAACAACACCAACAAGGTGCAACAACACCAACAAGGTGCAACAACACCAACAAGGTACAACAACACCAACAAGGTACAACAACACCAACAAGGTGCAACAACACCAACAAGGTACAACAACACCAACAAGGTGCAACAACACCAACAAGGTGCAACAACACCAACAAGGTGCAACAACACCAACAAGGTGCAACAACACCAACAAGGTGCAACAACACCAACAAGGTGCAACAACACCAGCAAGATACAACAACACCAGCAAGATACAACAACACCAACAAGGTGCAACAACACCAACAAGGTGCAACAACACCAACAAGGTGCAACAACACCAGCAAGATACAACAACACCAACAAGGTACAACAACACCAGCAAGATACAACAACACCAACAAGGTACAACAACACCAGCAAGGTACAACACCACCAACAAGGTACAACAACACCAACAAGGTACAACAACACCAACAAGGTACAACAACACCAACAAGCTACAACAACACCAACAAGGTGCAACAACACCAACAAGATGCAACAACACCAACAAGGTACAACAACACCAACAAGGTACAACAACACCAACAAGATGCAACAACACCAACAAGGTACAACAACACCAACAAGGTACAACAACACCAACAAGGTACAACAACACCAACAAGGTACAACAACACCAACAAGGTACAACAACACCAACAAGGTACAACAACACCAACAAGGTACAACAACACCAACAAGGTACAACAACACCAGCAAGATGCAACAACACCAACAAGGTGCAACAACACCAACAAGGTGCAACAACACCAACAAGTTACAACAACACCAACAAGGTACAACAACACCAACAAGGTACAACAACACCAGCAAGATGCAACAACACCAACAAGGTACAACAACACCAACAAGGTACAACACCACCAACAAGGTACAACACCACCAACAAGGTACAACAACACCAACAAGGTACAACAACACCAACAAGGTGCAACAACACCAACAAGGTACAACAACACCAACAAGGTACAACAACACCAACAAGGTGCAACAACACCAACAAGGTGCAACAACACCAACAAGGTACAACAACACCAACAAGGTACAACAACACCAACAAGGTACAACAACACCAACAAGGTACAACAACACCAACAAGGTGCAACAACACCAACAAGGTACAACAACACCAACAAGGTACAACAACACCAACAAGGTGCAACAACACCAACAAGGTGCAACAACACCAACAAGGTACAACAACACCAACAAGGTACAACAACACCAACAAGGTACAACAACACCAACAAGGTACAACAACACCAACAAGGTACAACAACACCAACAAGGTACAACAACACCAACAAGGTACAACAACACCAACAAGGTACAACAACACCAACAAGGTACAACAACACCAACAAGGTATAACAACACCAACAAGGTGCAACAACACCAACAAGGTGCAACAACACCAACAAGGTGCAACAACACCAACAAGGTGCAACAACACCAACAAGGTACAACAACACCAGCAAGATGCAACAACACCAACAAGGTGCAACAACACCAACAAGGTACAACACCACCAACAAGGTACAACACCACCAACAAGGTACAACACCACCAACAAGCTACAACACCACCAACAAGGTACAACAACACCAACAAGGTGCAACAACACCAACAAGGTGCAACAACACCAACAAGGTACAACAACACCAACAAGGTACAACAACACCAACAAGGTACAACAACACCAACAAGGTACAACAACACCAACAAGGTACAACAACACCAACAAGGTACAACAACACCAACAAGGTACAACAACACCAACAAGGTACAACAACACCAACAAGGTACAACAACACCAACAAGGTACAACAACACCAACAAGGTGCAACAACACCAACAAGGTGCAACAACACCAACAAGGTGCAACAACACCAACAAGGTGCAACAACACCAACAAGGTGCAACAACACCAACAAGGTACAACAACACCAGCAAGATGCAACAACACCAACAATGTGCAACAACACCAACAAGGTACAACACCACCAACAAGGTACAACACCACCAACAAGGTACAACACCACCAACAAGGTGCAACAACACCAACAAGGTGCAACAACACCAACAAGGTACAACAACACCAACAAGGTACAACACCACCAGCAAGGTGCAACAACACCAACAAGGTACAACACCACCAACAAGGTGCAACAACACCAACAAGGTGCAACAACACCAACAAGGTACAACAACACCAACAAGGTGCAACAACACCAACAAGGTACAACAACACCAACAAGATACAACAACACCAACAAGGTACAACAACACCAACAAGGTACAACACCACCAACAAGGTACAACAACACCAGCAAGGTACAACACCACCAACAAGGTACAACAACACCAACAAGGTACAACAACACCAACAAGGTACAACAACACCAACAAGCTACAACAACACCAACAAGGTGCAACAACACCAACAAGATGCAACAACACCAACAAGGTACAACAACACCAACAAGGTACAACAACACCAACAAGATGCAACAACACCAACAAGGTACAACAACACCAACAAGGTACAACAACACCAACAAGGTACAACAACACCAACAAGGTACAACAACACCAACAAGGTGCAACAACACCAACAAGGTACAACAACACCAACAAGGTACAACAACACCAACAAGGTACAACAACACCAGCAAGGTGCAACAACACCAACAAGGTGCAACAACACCAACAAGGTACAACAACACCAACAAGGTACAACAACACCAACAAGGTACAACAACACCAGCAAGGTGCAACAACACCAGCAAGGTGCAACAACACCAACAAGGTACAACAACACCAACAAGGTACAACAACACCAACAAGGTACAACAACACCAACAAGGTACAACAACACCAGCAAGGTGCAACAACACCAACAAGGTGCAACAACACCAACAAGGTACAACACCACCAACAAGGTACAACACCACCAACAAGGTGCAACAACACCAACAAGGTGCAACAACACCAACAAGGTACAACAACACCAACAAGGTACAACAACACCAACAAGGTACAACAACACCAACAAGGTACAACAACACCAACAAGGTACAACAACACCGACAAGGTACAACAACACCAACAAGGTACAACAACACCAACAAGGTACAACAACACCAGCAAGGTGCAACAACACCAACAAGGTACAACAACACCAACAAGGTACAACAACACCAACAAGGTACAACAACACCAACAAGGTACAACAACACCAACAAGGTACAACAACACCAACAAGGTACAACAACACCAACAAGGTACAACAACACCAACAAGGTACAACAACACCAACAAGGTACAACAACACCAACAAGGTGCAACAACACCAACAAGGTGCAACAACACCAACAAGGTGCAACAACACCAACAAGGTGCAACAACACCAACAAGGTACAACAACACCAGCAAGATGCAACAACACCAACAAGGTACAACAACACCAACAAGATACAACAACACCAACAAGGTGCAACAACACCAACAAGGTACAACAACACCAACAAGGTACAACAACACCAACAAGGTACAACAACACCAACAAGGTACAACAACACCAACAAGGTACAACAACACCAACAAGGTACAACAACACCAACAAGGTACAACAACACCAACAAGATACAACAACACCAACAAGGTGCAACAACACCAACAAGGTACAACAACACCAACAAGGTACAACAACACCAACAAGGTACAACAACACCAACAAGGTACAACAACACCAACAAGGTACAACAACACCAACAAGGTACAACAACACCAACAAGGTACAACAACACCAACAAGGTACAACAACACCAACAAGGTGCAACAACACCAACAAGGTACAACAACACCAACAAGGTACAACAACACCAACAAGGTACAACAACACCAACAAGGTACAACAACACCAACAAGGTGCAACAACACCAACAAGGTACAACAACACCAACAAGGTACAACAACACCAACAAGGTACAACAACACCAACAAGGTGCAACAACACCAACAAGGTGCAACAACACCAACAAGGTGCAACAACACCAACAAGGTGCAACAACACCAACAAGGTGCAACAACACCAACAAGGTGCAACAACACCAACAAGGTGCAACAACACCAGCAAGATACAACAACACCAGCAAGATACAACAACACCAACAAGGTGCAACAACACCAACAAGGTGCAACAACACCAACAAGGTGCAACAACACCAGCAAGATACAACAACACCAACAAGGTACAACAACACCAGCAAGATACAACAACACCAACAAGGTACAACAACACCAGCAAGGTACAACACCACCAACAAGGTACAACAACACCAACAAGGTACAACAACACCAACAAGGTACAACAACACCAACAAGCTACAACAACACCAACAAGGTGCAACAACACCAACAAGATGCAACAACACCAACAAGGTACAACAACACCAACAAGGTACAACAACACCAACAAGATGCAACAACACCAACAAGGTACAACAACACCAACAAGGTACAACAACACCAACAAGGTACAACAACACCAACAAGGTACAACAACACCAACAAGGTACAACAACACCAACAAGGTACAACAACACCAACAAGGTACAACAACACCAACAAGGTACAACAACACCAGCAAGATGCAACAACACCAACAAGGTGCAACAACACCAACAAGGTGCAACAACACCAACAAGTTACAACAACACCAACAAGGTACAACAACACCAACAAGGTACAACAACACCAGCAAGATGCAACAACACCAACAAGGTACAACAACACCAACAAGGTACAACACCACCAACAAGGTACAACACCACCAACAAGGTACAACAACACCAACAAGGTACAACAACACCAACAAGGTGCAACAACACCAACAAGGTACAACAACACCAACAAGGTACAACAACACCAACAAGGTGCAACAACACCAACAAGGTGCAACAACACCAACAAGGTACAACAACACCAACAAGGTACAACAACACCAACAAGGTACAACAACACCAACAAGGTACAACAACACCAACAAGGTGCAACAACACCAACAAGGTACAACAACACCAACAAGGTACAACAACACCAACAAGGTGCAACAACACCAACAAGGTGCAACAACACCAACAAGGTACAACAACACCAACAAGGTACAACAACACCAACAAGGTACAACAACACCAACAAGGTACAACAACACCAACAAGGTACAACAACACCAACAAGGTACAACAACACCAACAAGGTACAACAACACCAACAAGGTACAACAACACCAACAAGGTACAACAACACCAACAAGGTATAACAACACCAACAAGGTGCAACAACACCAACAAGGTGCAACAACACCAACAAGGTGCAACAACACCAACAAGGTGCAACAACACCAACAAGGTACAACAACACCAGCAAGATGCAACAACACCAACAAGGTGCAACAACACCAACAAGGTACAACACCACCAACAAGGTACAACACCACCAACAAGGTACAACACCACCAACAAGGTACAACACCACCAACAAGGTACAACAACACCAACAAGGTGCAACAACACCAACAAGGTGCAACAACACCAACAAGGTACAACAACACCAACAAGGTACAACAACACCAACAAGGTACAACAACACCAACAAGGTACAACAACACCAACAAGGTACAACAACACCAACAAGGTACAACAACACCAACAAGGTACAACAACACCAACAAGGTACAACAACACCAACAAGGTACAACAACACCAACAAGGTGCAACAACACCAACAAGGTGCAACAACACCAACAAGGTGCAACAACACCAACAAGGTGCAACAACACCAGCAAGATGCAACAACACCAACAATGTGCAACAACACCAACAAGGTACAACACCACCAACAAGGTACAACACCACCAACAAGGTACAACACCACCAACAAGGTGCAACAACACCAACAAGGTGCAACAACACCAACAAGGTACAACAACACCAACAAGGTACAACACCACCAGCAAGGTGCAACAACACCAACAAGGTACAACACCACCAACAAGGTGCAACAACACCAACAAGGTGCAACAACACCAACAAGGTACAACAACACCAACAAGGTGCAACAACACCAACAAGGTACAACAACACCAACAAGGTACAACAACACCAGCAAGGTGCAACAACACCAACAAGGTGCAACAACACCAACAAGGTACAACAACACCAACAAGGTACAACAACACCAACAAGGTACAACAACACCAGCAAGGTGCAACAACACCAGCAAGGTGCAACAACACCAACAAGGTACAACAACACCAACAAGGTACAACAACACCAACAAGGTACAACAACACCAACAAGGTACAACAACACCAGCAAGGTGCAACAACACCAACAAGGTGCAACAACACCAACAAGGTACAACACCACCAACAAGGTACAACACCACCAACAAGGTGCAACAACACCAACAAGGTGCAACAACACCAACAAGGTGCAACAACACCAACAAGGTACAACAACACCAACAAGGTACAACAACACCAACAAGGTACAACAACACCAACAAGGTACAACAACACCGACAAGGTACAACAACACCAACAAGGTACAACAACACCAACAAGGTACAACAACACCAGCAAGGTGCAACAACACCAACAAGGTACAACAACACCAACAAGGTACAACAACACCAACAAGGTACAACAACACCAACAAGGTACAACAACACCAACAAGGTACAACAACACCAACAAGGTACAACAACACCAACAAGGTACAACAACACCAACAAGGTACAACAACACCAACAAGGTACAACAACACCAACAAGGTGCAACAACACCAACAAGGTGCAACAACACCAACAAGGTGCAACAACACCAACAAGGTGCAACAACACCAACAAGGTACAACAACACCAGCAAGATGCAACAACACCAACAAGGTACAACAACACCAACAAGATACAACAACACCAACAAGGTGCAACAACACCAACAAGGTACAACAACACCAACAAGGTACAACAACACCAACAAGGTACAACAACACCAACAAGGTACAACAACACCAACAAGGTACAACAACACCAACAAGGTACAACAACACCAACAAGGTACAACAACACCAACAAGATACAACAACACCAACAAGGTGCAACAACACCAACAAGGTACAACAACACCAACAAGGTACAACAACACCAACAAGGTACAACAACACCAACAAGGTACAACAACACCAACAAGGTACAACAACACCAACAAGGTACAACAACACCAACAAGGTACAACAACACCAACAAGGTACAACAACACCAACAAGGTGCAACAACACCAACAAGGTACAACAACACCAACAAGGTACAACAACACCAACAAGGTACAACAACACCAACAAGGTACAACAACACCAACAAGGTGCAACAACACCAACAAGGTACAACAACACCAACAAGGTACAACAACACCAACAAGGTACAACAACACCAACAAGGTGCAACAACACCAACAAGGTACAACAACACCAACAAGGTACAACAACACCAACAAGGTACAACAACACCAACAAGGTACAACAACACCAACAAGGTACAACAACACCAACAAGGTGCAACAACACCAACAAGGTACAACAACACCAACAAGGTACAACAACACCAACAAGGTACAACAACACCAACAAGGTACAACAACACCAACAAGGTGCAACAACACCAACAAGGTACAACAACACCAACAAGGTACAACAACACCAACAAGGTACAACAACACCAACAAGGTGCAACAACACCAACAAGGTGCACCCAATATTGGATTAAATAAAGAGAAAGTCTGTCAATAAATAAAAGGAACTCACTTTAATTAGTGTGGTTTTTTTTGTGTGTTTTTTTGTTGAAATATTCCAATACACAAGACAGGTTTTAACTTTACTTTACAGTCTGTTCACACAATTAATATCCTTTTCAACCACTTAATAATTGGAAAAAAAATTTAGTGTATGGATAATTGGCTGCATTATAAACCCCCCCCCCCCCCCCCCCCACCCCTCTCCCAAAGGTAACTGGGTAAAAATAGCTGGGCCGACTGGTATTTTCCATGTCAAATATTTTTTAATCCAATAAAATTTTTAGAAAAACTAATGATTTGGAATTTATTCAATTATAAAAGAAAAAATAAATAATTTATTAAACTGATAACAATGTTCAATTTTCTTTTAAATGCCGACTGTTGATGCAATAGTTCATTGTAGACTAATACTAATTTTTTTATCGTACCAGCCATAGAATCTGTCAGTTCTTTAATGGCGTTTGTCCTGACACTCATGGCAGCACATTTCTCCATGAGGTTCTCTGGTATGATGTCAGGCTTGGGCATGAACTGTTCAACATCTAGTTGAAGGGAAGACATGAACTGCCTGCTCGGAGAAACATACATGATTGATTTCAAGACAGAGAAAACGCGTCTGATACCTTTTAACATACAAATTAATGGATTCTAATATGATTATAATCATCTTAATTGTCATATTATCAACTTACTCTAATTCCATATTTTTCTGTTCAATTTCCCCAACAACTGTCCGAGACAGCTTGGCTTTTTCCTCACTGTAAGGAACCAAAAATCATTGATAGCCAGTATCAGTTATTGTAAACATTTGTTACCATTTTAATCATGGTGACTTGAAAAGTTATTCTGGGAAGAGTACTTAAGTGATAGACAATAAGGAAAGTAAAGTGGCACTTATATAGATAAAGCAGTTTTCATCCCAAAGTAAGGCGGACCAGTGGTGAAATTTCAACAATGCACCCGGGACCAGCGCCAGATTTTTAATTTATTTTTAAAAATTTATTTGACCATAAATATTCATGTTGTGCAGTCTGGCAATCCCATTATTATTATCATTATATTAATCATTCAGTTTCTCAATCACATCCAGCATGTTACCTATATACAGATGATGCCTCATGGGCTTCCATTGGAACTAGTTTCTGAAAGATGTCAGGGCCAGAGATCTCTTTATCAGTCGGGTTGAAAGGTATCCCCTTGACCAGCGAGGCCCCTGAGAAAATAAAATGCTTAAAGTTTAATAGGTTCATGCTGCAGAGGAAGACTAGAGTTATAATTTTTTAATGAAGTGTGTGAGTGAACTGTAAATATTCAAAAAAATTTCAGTACCGTGGTGTGAAAAAAAATAAATGAAATAATAGCCACACTCTTTGACATAAAAATATTCTGGGATTATCAATGGTAAAAAAATTTATTTTAAACTTGTGACTTATACTACAGAACAATTAATGTTTACAACTGAGGGAATGCAAGGACAAACCTTTAATCTCAGGCAGAGTGTCAAGGGCAGGAACTTTGGCATGGTAAACAAAGTCATTATCTTTCTTGGCAGACTCATATCTGGTTTAATTGTAAGCGACAAAAGTTAAATACAGAAAAAGTATTAAATTTATAATTCTGAATTTACGTGTTTCATTTGTTGTTTTTTTTCATCCCTTTTGAGTAAAGTAGGTCACTTATTAAATACTTAGGAATGGAATGTAAATGACGTAATAGATTTAATCAATATATGTAATGAACTTTCAAGTTTCAAACATGTCTCCTGAATTACAAAATCTTTTATTCTTAGGTTATTTTTTTTTCCAGAGAAGATTTAGATGAAAGAATGAAAAAAAAACTAACTTTCCCATAATGACATCTTTGGCAAAATGTAAGCATTCCTGTACCTCAGGCACCTCATGCTGGAAAAAAGAAGGAGAGCAAGTGAAAACCCAAGTCAAGTCAAAGACACAAGGAATACATTTTTGTGAACACTTAATATCCACACCACGCCAAAGGGTTTAACCTTTTTATCTACAAGTCACTAAACGGAGTCCACCTAACATAGCAACTAAAATATTTTTCCTGAGTGATCATCCTAAAATGTTTACTTCATTACTAAATGGGTAGATTGCAACTATCAAATGAAAATAGCTGTTTCAAGTACAATTTTACAATGCTCATAGCTATTTTGTTAAAAATGGACTCAGATGATGAATTTGATAGCAATTTAGATGTACTTAGACATAACTCCTCTGTTTATTATGCTAGGTAAAGGAAATCAATATCCTCTGACCTGATAAAGTTATTGAATTTACCATGCTTAAAAGCTTATTTTTTACTGTAACTGGGAAAATTCATGTAGATATATGTTTTTGTTGTTGTTTTTTTTACTCTTTACACTGTGGCTATAAAGTTTTAAGAGATGCCTACTATAATTTTAATAATATAAATTTTATAAAAATATAAAATCTTATAATATGAGATATAAGCTATATCTTAGCTCTATTTTCTTAATAAGACAGACAGGGCATAGCGGTGGCTTTGAGAATACTTGAGAATGGTTTCATGTTGTAAAGCTGTTTAGCCAATTCTATGTCCTACTTTTGCCAGCTGTACAGCTTTGTTCAACTCGTCACGGGCAGCAGTGTAATAGGCCAGGCATTCCCCAGGCTTCTCTGCCTCCTCTGCATCCCTGCCAAGGAAGTAGTAGGTGATGCTTTGATAGAATGCAGACTTCATAATCAGACGTTTGCTCCACTCCTGAAACAGTCAGTTTTACATGAAGAATATCAGATGGGGCACACAAATTGTGCATGCACCAAATATATGAAAACTTTTTTATTGCACAAAATCTGATTAACATAAGGATGAGTTAAAATAAGTAACAAATTATGTAAAAAGATCTTTGAAATACAAGACTATTAGCATATTTTGGTTAAATTATACACTTTTCTTTTAGCATGTTTCAAGTTGTTACATACAAATCAAGATAAAATTCAACAAGTGCTATTTAATCCAATAAGATAAGATTCTTTTACTGATTCAAATAAATGGAAATGTATTTCGATTACATTGTACATATTCATTTTCAGCACATGGATAAATATTATCATCATTATGTAGATTACAATGATTGAGTAACAAACTTTGAACTTGCTTGAATTGACTTTTTGACATAAATTAAATAATATTTTCTCATTGTACGGCTTTATTTGTTTCTGTTCTTCAAATAATTATGCAAAGTATGGTATTCACAGTGAAGAATTTTGGCAGGTTTCACTTGAGAATTAATACTGTTAGTTGAATTTATGCAAAAAAACTGCCACTAGTTACCATATTTTACGGACTATAAGACTCACATTTTTTCTTCGAAAAATTGCCTCCAAAATTCAGGTGCGTCTTATACTCAAAATTAATATAAAAATGGTAAAAAATTTTATTTTAGAAAAAAACTGCTTAAAAATTAAGGTGCATATTATAGTCCGTAGCGTCTTATAGTCTGTAAAATACGGTACTAGTTAAACTCAAGGAAACCTTGTTTTTCAGTTCATTACAAATAATGAAATTCAATGCCCGGTATAAAAACTATGAGAAAAACCTTGTGCATTCTGGAGTTGATCTGTTGTTTCTGGTCTGCCTGATCGATCAGTGTGCAGGTGTCCTTGTAGAACTCGACAACCTTGGCGGCAACTTTGGCAGTGATGCTGTTCTTCCTGTTGTCAATCATTGACTTCTCCAGGATACACTCCTGAGCTTGGGCCTGGGAGCATGGTTTAAATTGTGAAAAAATTGAAATGGCATAATGACTTTTGAAAAAACTTTCTGAAAGTAACAAGGATTCAGTTTATTAAAAGCTCAATTAGCTTGGCTTCTGTTAAGCTGTTATTCATGATTAATGTTCTTCTTTCATCATAAATCTCCATGCATTTGTTGAAATTAGATGAGCTTGTGAAACTTAGATCTGAACTACGATATGACAAAGTATGCAATTTTTTATATGTGTAGTAGCTAGATTTGCCTCTTAGTTTGTAGAAAAATATTAGTTTTGAAATTAGGTGAGATCTAAAACATCCAATTTTTGAAAATCACTGTCATTTTTTTTACTAGTAATAGTAAGAGACATATTTATGCTCCAGGCACCTAAATGGTTAGCTTTAAAACTAGTTAATAACTATCTAAATAAGTCCTTTCGATACACTTCATTTAATGTTAATTAATATTTTTAATTTGTTTATTTGAATACATTGTGGCATTTTTTTTTTAAAATCCCTGAATGGATATAAAAACTGTTTTTCATCCTTAAAATGAGAAGACGGTGTTTTTATATGATTTTAAAATAAACCTTGCTACCCACCAACATCAGATATATATGAAAATTTAAGAGTTCAAAGCTCATGTCTGTGCTCATAGATGTGCTGCAGTAGTTGTTCCGCAACAGCTCAAACGCCCAAGCTGCACACTGGAAGTGGGTGCAAGACACTTTCATCCCCTAAAATCAAAGCAAGGAAAATAAACATCAGCAACATATAACAAAGTTATTAACATCAGCAACATATAACAAAGTTATTGTCTGACACAGTGTGTTGTTAAAGCCACATCATGGGTTGGTGTTATGATCCCAGGCATACAAGTATCTGGTTACATTTTCTTAATCCAAAGGCAAATGGCACTTTTGGAAATTATGTTAAATATTTAAATGACTTGTCTTTTTAAGTGTGGTTATTTTTTGTGCTATATCTTAACTTCAAAGTGAAAAGGTATCTTTTATATGGGAGATATTACTGCAGTCAGGTTGAAAATAGACAAAGCTAGGTTGGTAACATTACAAAAGACTATACAATTAGCAGTGTGACCTCAGCATTGTGTCTAGTGTCAAGGGCACCCAGCAGAGAATGAAGACTGCCAATGTTGTACAGGATGCAGGCTTGCTCAAACTTTATGTCATAGATCACATGATCTCTGCCAGTCTGAACATCCTCCCTGGTTAAAATTGAAAAATAAACATTAAATATCACAAACAAAAACTGAGATGAAATTTTGCGTTAAAAAAAAGGTGATAACTTTGTGATTGTATTTTAAATAAATTTATTCTTTTTCATTAGTCAATTTATTTGATAAGTGAATTTACAATGTTGGAGTGAATTAAAAACTATGCAAAATATCTGGTGCTAATTACATCATAAGGTGAGACTGGTGGTTTTGAACGTAACCAGGATTCTGGTGGTTTTGAAGCTCATGTTGAGTAATAATCATACATAATATATATAAATTACATAATATTTGGACAGTCTATATCATCAGGATCACATGATAGTAGCAGAAATAAAAAAAGGTAGGCTACGCTGGGCAGGACACAGAGAGAATGCCAAATGACAGAGAAGTGAAGATGGTGCATCACCAAAATCCCAGAGGAAAACTGCACAAAGGCCAAGCATGGAAAAGAAGAGCATTAGTTAGGTCTGAGTGGAAGGAAGTAGAGAGGCAGGCCAAAGCCCTACATAAGCTGAAATGCCACAGGTGTGGATGGATAATCTTTGGACTTTTGAGGCACACGGTTATTTCAATTCATTTAATGGGCCGGATTTTTAATGTATGCAATTTAAATAGATTAAACAACAGCGTAGCTCAAAATCAGCTTGAAAAGTACGGACTTACTATAGAATATTTCATATTATATAAGCACAATAATTCTTACCATGTGAAAGCAATGGCTGCCTCCCCACCTTCTGCCATTGGAAATCGACCTTGCAAATATAATAGTTGGGCATAGTACTTTTTTAAAGTTGAGCATCCTGTGAAATCTCTGCTCACTTCTATAGCAGACTAAAATAAGAAAAGATGAGTATGAATAAAACATACAAATTTATTGTTAAATGTTTGATAAATAATTGCATGTTTTTTAGTTTAAAAAGGTTTTAATACGTAGTTATGAATTTTAAAAAGTACCAGTCTAAGCTGCTCCAGGTCAGTGCAGGCTTTGTTGTAGAGGGCTGGGTCTTCCCCATAGTGATCTCTGATATACTAAAATAAATGACACAAAATAAATTAATTTTAAATAAGAGCTGACTGCATTGCACTTGTAAGAGTTGATAGGTGGAAACAGAATTTAAAAATAATAGAGATTCTAGGGTATTGAGGATGGTGTGGAGATACACCGAGAGGGAAGAAACAAACAGAACAAAATGAGAGATCTGAGAGTATCAATATTTACATTCTTTTTATAAAACATCAGATCATCATGAATATTAATAAATAATGAATACTATGGCTTTTACCATTACAATTAAAAGTCATTTTAAATGATTTTTAAAGTAGTATGGAAAAAGAAAATTTGCAAAATAGACCAATGAGTGCTGGTGACTTATTTTGTTTGGCGCCCAACCTCCCTCACCCCCATTGGTGGAGGAAAACTTTCTTTTAAAAGGATCTCTTAAATTGTTGATCTGATGGTTCTCAACAGAGAATCACAATGGACATCTAAATTTGTCGGCAAAATCATAAAAGTAAACAGGTCTGCAGAAGCCCTCATACATAATTATAATATGAACCCGTGATACATGCACACGTTTGTTATTTTGTCAATAACAATGTTTATGAGCATGATAATGATGAATTTCAAGAAATTATAAATCAAAATGAATATTACAAATGAATGAATTGAATAAACAATAACTTGAACTGCACAGCACTAGAGATGGATATAATAGGAGTGCCACCAAGCTCAATCACGCAGATAAATAGAGGGGGGGGGGGGGTATTGACTAAAGAGACCTAATGCAGAACTAAGAACTTTATTGAGAAAGATCTACATAACAAGAACCTAACCCATCAGAATGCTTTGAAAGTTCAAAGTCTCACAGAAGTGGTACCCTTGCCTCAAGCAATAATTATAGTAGCCTAATTATAGGTACACGAGGACTGAATATGTGAATGTTGATAAAAGAAGTTCCTACATTCACTGATTCACATATCTCTTTCTTGATTCTTAGGCCTATTTTGCACATTAGGCTTGGTAAACTAAGCCCAAAAGGCCTAGCCTAGGCACTCTCTGGCAAGGGATTTGGGGCCATCCATAAATGACTTCACGCAAATTTTGCCGATTTTTGACCCCCCCCCCCCCCCCCCCATTGTCACAAATGGTCACAAAAAGTTAGACCCCCCCTCAAATATAACATCACAAATCTCCTTCCCCCCCCCCCTTTAAAAAAATTCCCTCTGTCCACTACAATCCTTTACAAACCATTAAGAAATTCACCATTCAAGGATATCAAATTACGGCACCAGTGTCAGAAACATTTCACTAGAACAGTGGTTCTTAACCAGGGGTAAAAGTATCTCCCCAGCCCTGAGGTGTGGAAAACCAGAAAATTGCATTTGCTCCCATTGCTAGCTGTTTGTACAAACCCTTAAGAAATTCACCATTCAAGGATATCAAATTACGGCACCAGTGTCAGAAACATTTCACTAGAACAGTGGTTCTTAACCATGGGTAAAAGTACCTCCCCAGCCTTGAGGTGTGGAAAACAAGAAAATTGCATTTGCTCCCATTGCTAGCTGTTGCTTTTTGCTTTAAAAAACAGATTTTATGCATTTTGATTATCAGCAGTAAATGTTTTCCTGGTCAATTTTGTTTGGGCATTAATAATACTTGTATTGGTAATTTTTTCGCTTGTTTGTAATAAGTAAATTAAAGAAATAAAACAACGACAACTAAATCCTTTAATTATGGCTGCGACTATTCGCACCTGGGCACCAGCAGTGAGAGGTTGGGATTTAAAAACTATTTAAAATTTTATAGTTAGGTTTGTAAGACCAAATTTAGTATAAAATGAAAGATAATTGAATGCACTATCACTATACGTTTGTAAACTTACTTCTTAAGTTTAACTAAACTAAACTACCACAAATGACATCCGAATTGAATAGCATTGATTCTAATGGTACCCGGGTCCGAATGGCGGCGATGCGTGTCCGGGTCCATTCTGACTAAATGCTATTCGGATTTTAAAATAGTTTTTTAATCCTAACCTCTCACTTCTGGTACCCAGGTGCGAATAGCCACTTCGTTTAATTATTTTCATATTTTAACTTTTATAACAATATAATTTATACGGTGCTGCAGTGTTGGCCTGTAACTTGATCAGTGGCCATGTCTCAGACCCCGCATACCTGCACTGATTCTCTCAGTGATCTTAGTTTAAATATAATAGTTATAGTTGAAATAGTTGTTTTATAAAAAAAATGATGTAAAAAAAAATGTCTATAATTTAGGTTTATTATGTGCAGATTTTTAATATAAAATTCCACTTTTCATGTGACGTTACATTGCTTAAGGCCCCCCCTCCCCCTCGTCACACATCGTCACAAAATGTGACCCCCGCCCCTACCCTAGACACGTGACGTCATTTATGGATGGCCCCTTTGATCATTCATGGTCAGCCATGAAAAATGCAAGCCTGACACAAAAAAAATCAAATAGTACTTAGTTTTTGTAAAAATATTTCGAGCCAAGAAAACCCAAGACCAAGTCCTTAAACTTAGTAGACTAATTAAGTATTATAGTTTAGTATAGTATAGTCTATTTTTAGTCTATATTTAATTTCTTAACTTGTCTTAAGCCCTAAGCCAGTGGTTCTTAACCTTTTGAAGTCGGGGAGCACTTTTGATCATGACAAAAATTTGGGGAGCACCAAAATCAAGGAGTAAAAAAAACAAACAAATACACATACGTACGACTTTTATTGAAAATAAAACATTATAACATAAGAGTTTAAAATTAAAACATGATAAACAAATTTTTAATAAACATAAATTTAATAAGTAAAAAAATAACATTGAGCAAAATTTAATTCAGAAAAATAAAAAGATTTAATGTGAAACCTGAGCTTGACTGTTTTTACAACTTTCAGTGATATTAGGCCTAATTTTAGAAATAGCTACCCTCAATTCTGCATCCAAATTAGTAAGTGTTGCTCGTTTTTTATTTTTTATGTTGGTGACTATCGAGAAACCGAGTTCACACAAATATGATGTTGAAAATTGCAACAAGATTTTAAGTGCCTTCATGGAGAGAGCTGAGTATTCTTCTTGCACAAAGATCCAAAATTCCTCCAGAGCCATTTCGGAAAATTTTATTTTAAGTGTACGATCCGATGATAGGTTGATTAATTCTTCTTCTTCTTGGTATGACAACTTACTATTTGATGTATCAACCGTGGCAAAGCGATTACGTATCCAGTCATATGTTTCTACGTTTATTGATGGAAAATAAAATTCAATCTTTTCTTCTAATAAAGCTAAATGCTCTGTTACTGCTGAAATAATTTCGTCGGTAGTGTTATCATTAAGAGAAGGAAAGATATCTACTTTCTTTTTCTCCAACAAACGATTTTTCCAAAAAATAACTTTTTTCCGAAAGGCTGTTTAATTTGTCGGTCGATGTTAAAAAATTTTCTTATCTTCCTTGAAGGCTGGTATTAACACAATTTAAATAATCAAAAATATCAGCTAAATATGCCAATTTAGCACACCAAATGTCATTTTGAAGATATTCCACAAAATCATCCATATTTTCCTTTTGGAAAAAGGTCATCAATTCATCATTCAGTTCTAAGAAACGACGTAACACTTTTCCTCTGGATAACCATCTCACTTCAGAATGCAAAAGAAAAGATTCGTACTTGGCTTCCATAGAGATGCAAAGTTTTTTAAAGACGCGTATTTTCAAAGGTCTCGATTTTATGAAGTTTACCATATTTACAACTTTGTCTAGCACAGGTTTTAATGCTACTGGTAATGTTTTGGACACCAGAGATTCTCTGTGCAAAAAACAGTGAGTAGATATAATATTGGCGTTTCTTTTCTTGGCGAGAGTCACAAACCTTTTAATGAGCCTACCATTGATGGAGCACCGTCCGTACAAATTCCCACACACAACTCCCATGATATTTTGAATTGTTCGAAATAGGAAGAAATAGAATCAAAGACATCTTGTCCTGTCGAACGTTCGGTAAGCTCAAGACAGCATAGAAATTGATTCACTATTTCGTTTTCATGAATGAAACGAACGAACTCTAGTATATGAGCTTTTCCACTTATGTCAGTGGACTCGTCAATTTGCAGAGCAAAATGCCGTTTGAAAAGCTTATCGGCAACTGTTTTCTCGATATCATCCGACATATTTTTAATTCTATTTTTTATTGTATTATTTGAACGAGGAATTTTCATTATTTCCTTTGTTGCTTCATCGCCAAACATAATTTTAATCATTTCACAACATGCAGGTATAATTAAGGACTCTTCTATAGTATGTGGTTTTAACTGAACAGCAATCATTTCAGCAACCTTATATGACGCCAATTGTGCCTTATCGGAAATGTTCACAGTTTTTTTCTAAATATTTTACTTGTTTAGCTTGCGTATCTAACAATCGTTTGAAATAATCTTTACTTTTTGTAGCAAGGTTGGCGTGATTTGTAGAAAAGTGACGTTTCAACTTGGTAGGAACTATCGCGCTGTTGGATAATTTTTCTCCACATACAATACATTGTGGAATGTGATATTCTTCCTCACAAATGTATGTAAATCCAAAACTTAAATATTCTTCAGAATACCGTCGATTAATTTTTCTTCTTTTAATTCTACCGTTTGTATCATACACAATATGTGCAGCAAGAGCATTACTACCGCTTCCACTTGTACTCGGTCCATTTTTAGTATTTTGTTCTTCCGAATCATTCGCTTTTCGTTTGATAAGAAATTTGTCCATTATGGGGTATTACTGTAAAAACCAAAAATGAATTGGGAATTAATAATACTTTTTTAACATTATGATCCGAACTTAACGACCGAAATCCATCCCAATAGGTATGTAGGCCTAGGTCTTCACCCGTAAATAATTATAATTTTAAACTTTTTCTTTTACTTATATAAATTTTTTTTTGACTTTTTGGGGTTTATTTTTAGAATTTCAACTTTTAATTATTCATCAAATATCTTCATATATTTAAAAGAAGATATTTATTTTACTACTTAATTGAACATTTGACAGCTCCGATTAAAGCTTCACTGACCTACTTTCGCCGGGCGAGCAAGCTTTACGCTGCCATGTTAGTGTTGGTCAAATTCAATTGTGGGTAGCGTTGTTCTCAACGGCGGCGCTCCGAGTGAAATTTACACACCGATTTGATTTTACAACAAAAATTAGGTTAAAAGCCAAGCTTTCAATTGATATAAAAAAAACAGTAAAAATAGGCAAAAATGCTGATTTTTCCCCGTTTGGACTACCTATTATAAGCATTTGTTCAGCTCAATCAGATAGAGTAAGTGAGTGAACATTAAATTCTGAGTTTCATAATTTCGCGGAGCACTTGCAACTACCTCGCGGAGCACCAGTGCTCCGAGGAGCACCGGTTAAGAACCACTGCCCTAAGCTATAGGCTATTGACATTGATTGGTTGGGAATTAAGAATTAGTTTTTACCGTTTTATAAATTTTATTTCCGTTTATTTTTATATTACTTTTATTGTTTTACTCCCTTAGTAGGCTATATAGTCCTTTAGTTTTAGTCTCCGTCTTTGGCTTTTTTTTTTTTTTTGGAACACACAAAATTGACAAAAAGAAAGTCGTATCGATGCATGACTATGAATCATCAGAATACAAGAAGTAATAATTAATCCTTCACCCTATCCAAACATTTAGGAAAAAAGAAAAATAAAGAAATAAACGCACCTGTTTCAGCGTCAGTCCAAATTCTATGTATACTGGACTATGCTTCAATTCGAATGATAACATTGGAAGCCTAGGTAGAGCCTCCATCTTTTTTCTACGACTGGACTAATACTGAACTAATAATGGGTAATCCTTTTTACCGAGATCCAATATCAAGTTGAGTTCAATCTGAAATATGTAGTTACTTTGTTTGTCATATTTTTTAAAGTTGCGAGTAAATAATTTAATATTTAAAATTATCGAATTATGTGTTTTTAATAAACATTTGCCAAAAGGGCTTTAAAATCTAATTATCATAAAACTGTGTAGTGAGGCCTAGCTTTGACGGTATATGAATAAATTGAATATCATATGGATAGACGAATGCGGAGAAGAAATAGAGCCAGGGGGCCAGATCCGTTACTTTTTAAACAAGTGTCGTAGTAGAAGTTCAAATTAGAAGAAGGGGAGGGGTAGTGAACCCAGGGACGGGTAGGATGAAATAAAATTTGACTATGCCAGGTGGAATTCTTTGTTATTTAACCAGGACGGATCGTGATTAGGGACGCGACCTGTAGCTACATAACAACATGTTTTCCCTAGACACACCACAGCTTTGAAATTAGTATTGTATGACCCCTTATAAATACCATGTTGATATAAGAATAATATGTCTTGTTAAGATCAATGAATGTTGTCGAACAAAAATAAAAATAATAATTTTGGGTGTTTTTTTTTCTTTTTGGATATGAATTTTATGGAGTCTGCGAAAGAGTCTGGAAAATTTTGTCTATAATTTAGAATTTTATTATTATTACACTTTTCTAAGTACTGATCTCGGAAAAATCTATTTTAACTGGGATCTCGGTAACGAGACCAGTTTAATAACGATTTCCTGTAGTGTCAAAACAACAGACGTACACTGTAGTGACAGCAGATACAGAATTTTATATAAAGTAGGGATGGTTATCAGTTGGCTTTAATATTATACCCCGCTAAGTAGCTATCATATACATAAAGATGTCGCAACCAATGGTAAGTAATTTAAATAGTTTGTTATTGATATTCATAATCATATTGAGTTAATTTTTGATGGGCCCTGCCCTCAAAAATTTATTTTACAAAATCAACTTAATTTTAACTAACAGACCCTCTTAGCCCTCTACTAAGTAGGCAACTTAGCTTCTAAACGTGACTAATAGAACTAAATTATCTAGTAGGACTAAGGGGCAATGACATCATCATAATCATGCATCTAGGCTAGGGCAGGGGAGGGAGGCACGAATTAGTATGATATTCTAATTATAATTTATAATTTAAGTCTTAAGTTGTAGTTCAAGTGAAAGATAGAACTGGGCAGTTCCAGTAAAACCAGTACTGTAACTGTATGTACTTCTGTAAAAAAAAATTATAAAAATATTACAGTTATATAAATATAGGCATAGGGGAGGGTAAACTTCAAATTAAAAAAAAAAAAAAAAACAGAATACACTTTCTAGCGACGTGTTTTGTAGTTTTTGAGCTATGAGTGTGAGTTTTTTTGGTATTTTTTTTTACTATAAACTATGGCTATGGACCACACCTCCACTTTGTGTGACCTAATTACACTTATGGCGACACGTCCTATGTCCTTTTTAAATGAAAATATTATACAAGTTTTATTTTCAGGATTAATGCTAGGTATTAAAAGTTCAAATTCAAATATGGAGTTGACATTTATTTATGAAACTATTACTATCATTATCATGCAATTATAAATACATTTTAACTTATCTAGCTATGTAATATTATCATTAAATTTAATGAATACGATATGGATGTTCTGTTCACTAAGTTTAACTTTGAGGCGACTATTACATTTTATATAATATATATAGAATATGTAAGGCAAATTATACTGGTTTGGGACTACTTAGCTTTCCCTGACCAATGATTTGATAGTGTTTGCACACGTCAATTCTTATGAAGGAAACTTTGAGACAAATGAGAATAATACTATAAGACTACAAGACACACTTTTTTCTTTGAAAAATGGTCTCCAAAATTCAGGTGCGTCTTATACTCAAAACTAATGTAAAAATGTTATTTTTTAAAACAATTGCTTAAAAATTAAGGTGCGTCAAGTATCAGTAAAAAACGGTATACTTGTATTTTATAGTACATGCTAGTGACTGAATGGCTGCCCATGACAACGTTTTGCACACAAATTATATGATAATTTATATTATGGACTATACTGGGTTTTTAAACCTCAAATTAAATTATTATTGTTTAAATGCCTTCTAAGTTCACTCTAAAATACAAGTTATCAATTATATTGATGTGAATAGTGGTAATAATTCATAAGTATTGGCATCTTTCACCATTAAAAAGGGGGCTTGGTCGAAAAGGGATAGGGTGACCTTATAGTAATGCAGGTTACTAAGATGAGTATAACAAATGCCCGACATGTCCTAGCTCAATGAGAATTGCCACATGAATAAATCACTATACAATGCAGATGAATAATGGATATGAAAGACTTATATATATTTTGAACTTCTTACAAAATTTTGTAAGGAAAGATGCCTTGCATATACCTATGAATTTCTTATATTGGGTCGATTGTAGGTCAACATGTCAGCTAATGTAAACATGTGGAAGAATACCACAATTTTGTGACAAAATAATCCTTCCATTAATGAAAAAGTATCAAATCCAAAAATTAATAATTCTGTGATATTTCTGCGTAGATTCCCATTTCCCATACAATTTTTTAAGTGGTCTCCCTTGCCTTAACAAAATGCCTACAGTACTACCAGTTTTTATCAGTATGCTTAATGAATATGACTCGTATTCATGCCCTTGATAGTAATTTGCTGAACAGTACTTAAAATTTGTATGGTGTTTCAGTTTTTATCAGTATGCTTAATGAATATGACTCGTATTCATGCCCTTGATAGTAATTTGCTGAGCAGTACTTAAAATTTGTATGGTGTTTCAAACAATTTTAGTTTATTTTTTTTTATGTCACAGGATAAAATATGTTCCAAAATGCTGGTCTATAATATATGTATAGTAGACTTAAAATACGGAATGAAATATGGAAAACCTTAGAGAACAATTGCTTGTATTTTATTTAAGTTATTCTGAATGACAGGTGCTAGTCCCAAAGCAGAATTAGTGAATTAGGGCAGGACAGTTAGTTACTAATAGTGATGGACTTTGTAACAGTAATATTGTTCCATTTCACTGCTTGAAAAAAATATCTTTGAAACGCCGTTTTCAATATTTATTATTTAATAAATCTTCTTTTCTGTTTGAATCCCTTCTTTTTTGTGTAATGTTGATTTGAATGATTCTTTTTTTTTTTTAAAGATCTTCAAAGCTGTCAAATGCCCAGATGAAGAGCTCTCCATTAGAAATCGTGTCATAGTGTCTGAAAATGAACTGCCAAATGTGAAGTATGTAACTATAGAATTTTAATTAGAATTTTTTTGTATAAAGATTTCTGAATGTTGTTTTTTTTTTTAAAGATTTTTATTTAAAACCCAGCTGTGCACTCTTTTAGGGTAATTAACAAGACCAGATGCTGACAATTAGCACTAATACTGAAATCCACCATTGGGAATTATTATTATCATACCCTGTTTCCTTAGATAGTATTCTTTGATCAGGGTATTTAAATAAACAAGACCCACTTCTTTCAACATATCTCAATATCTAAGGAAATAGATATGCTAAAAAGTCTATGTGTTTATAAGTGTCTAATCAACATAAGGCAATGCAGGAAATGACATTACTAAGTCAAGAGAATGTTGTACTCCTAATGATTAAATGAATCTATTTCTTACACTTATTTTATTTATATTTCAGACACGTGTCCATTACTTTGGCTGACAGTAGGAGGAACTTTGTTTTCACTATACAGCAACATTCCTCCATGAAACGCCCAAAAGAAATGGGGTTCAATGCAGCACATGTATGTTAAACGTTTTATTAAAAAATGTTAAGTTTTTTTTTTTAAAAAGATAATTGGTGTCATCTATTAAAGCTTATGAAAATGTATGAAGATAAATTTTAGTGTAACTATATTGTTTATTCTTCATCTATATATTAAGGGCCCATGATCAATTTATTGATCATTATGGCTCCTATGAATGTAGATGGGATTTGCAATGTTTCTGTGCCTGTTGTTGATGAGGATATTTCACTGGTTACAAGAGTAACTGTGTGAGGGTATCATGCACTGGGGGTTGGAAGGCCTGAGGCAATAGACGCAAATGAGTCAAGTGTTGTCGCCTCAACTGTTCCTTTTGAAAGATTGTTCCAGTCCCTGATTGTCTTTGATAGGAATGAGCAGTTCCTATACTGGCTTCTCGCTATTATGAGCCAGAACTGCCTGTCATGGCCTCGTTGCTGTCTATGGGGGAGAGTGACTAGTTTATGTTTAATGCCAGAGCAGTGGACTAGCCCATTATTTATCTTGTAAATCATGGAGAGCCTGGATAGTCGTCGTCGTTCCTCCAATAGTGACCAGCCCAGTGTTTCCAGCATGCAGCCAACACTAGAGGTATTCCTGTAGCGGTTCAGGACAAAGCGTGCTGCCCGTCGCTGTACTGCCTCCAACCTGTCAATGCTCTTCTGAGTGAATGGGTCCCAGACCAAAGATACATAATCTAAAAGCGGCCGGACAAAGGCTTTATAGGCTCTTTCTTTCACACCGGAGTTGCTGATCTTTAGATTACGCCTTAAGAACCCCAGGGTCTTGTTTGCCTGGTTGCACACATTGTTAATATGCTCGTCCCAGCAGACCTCTCTCTGAATGGTAACACCTAGGTACCTTACGGAGGAAACTGACTCAAGTAAATGACCATGCAATTCATAGTGGTAGCGTAGAGGAGTACAACTTCTAGAGACTGACGGTGTCTGGCACTTGGCCGGATGAAATTCCATGTCCCAGCTCGCCTCCCACTCAGCTAACCGGTCGACATCCGCTTGTAGCTGGTCCTGGTCAGATCTTTTAGTGATCGTCCTATACACGGCTGTGTCATCTGCGAACAGTCTTGCGTGGGATGTCAGTTTCTCAAATCATAGAATTTCTCCAAAAAAAAAAAATTTTTTTAAGGGAAAATAGCACTTTATCATCAAGTTTTTATAAAATTTATCATAAAATTTAAGATGACGAAGATATTCAAGTCTAAAGAAGTTGAGTTATAATTACTTTAGTTCTATTGTTTAAAGACTTGGTCAACAATCCGCAGTTACAAATGATGCAACCACATCTGTTTCCTTTTCAATTTTTGCTTGGTCTACTGCGCATTAAAATTTTAATAGTTTGCTCCCTCCCTGATCATTCCTATATCGTTGCCTAATATCCTTCACTCTCTTTCTTTAGATCCATTCATCACTCCTCCCCATTTCTTTATTTTTGCACATCATACTCCCAACCATAACCTCTATCAAGAGAACTCATTTTTCTTCATGCCACTGTCCAACTACTTCTGTAGTCCAACTACTGCTCAGTTTTTCACCACCTTTCAATAATCTCCAAGAATCACCTACTCAGGCACTTTGATCACTGGGTTACTATTTAAAATGCTGTGATTTACAAGCAGCGTTCTTCCAAGAGTTCATCCTCCTTGCATTTTAAGATTTTGAACAGCCATGTACATTGTTTATTTCCCTAGCGTAAGTGGGCAGATATCATGCTGGGCGCTGAATTGAAAGTTCAACCTTATAACTTCAACCCGAAAACAGAAAGCATAAGTACAATCACTATTGAGGCTGATTTCTTTTCCAAAAAGGGGTAGGGTTATATATAGTCTTTTGACTTTAAATTCATGAAATGTCCACATTTACAATTGCAATTACTGGGTCAGCTGTAGATACATGTGACCAGCTTTGTTTCAGACCTTTGTTACATAGGTAGAAGGAAGTTTGACAGTGTGTAGAAAAGTTTTTTGTATGTCAGCTATAACCATGGATGATGTTATCTAGTGGCATATAATAATAATTATAACCAATGAGACTTTGTAAGTCCAGAAGCTAGCACGACAGAGACACTTTTTAAAAAAAAGACATTTCCCAGATAAAGTTTAAGTTGTTCTTGAAACTAAGCCTTTTAATGCTGTTTAAAATGACTGAAATAAGTACACTGTTTGTGACAAAGTGTTTGAAACATATCAGCTGTATTAAGCTTAATAGTTTGCCTTTCATTATATATCGTTAATAACATACTGTAAGCTAAAACTACTTAAAGGTTTTTAATACAGTCTGGGAAAAATATTTTAACCCATAAATAAATGATACATTTTGAAGTCGTTAAGGTATTACTTTAATTTTACATTGATAGTGGAATTCTTTTTTGTTCATTTTTTAATATATTTTTTTACAATTGACAACTAGTTAAATTCTGTTACAGAATATATTTCATTTAATACAGAAGAAAATGTGCAGTATCAAAAAGTAATTTTAGATTAATCTGTCAACAAAGTGCTTATGTTATGTGGGAAATTGTTGCACATCTCAAAAATGAATCTAAAAGGACTATATCCTAATTTTAAATGTTTGGATTGGCCAGCTCACCATTATTAATCTTTCTTTTTTATCTTTCACATATGATTTTAAATAACCAAACAAAATTTATAGACTACTTCAATATATATAACAAATAAGTGTTTTTCTTTTTATTACAGCCAGCAATCTACAACTCTTGATAGTGACAAAATGGCAGAAGAGTTCTCCCAAGAATTTACCTTTGTAGCTTTTACAGAAGAGCAACAATTGGCTTTTAGATATGACAAGAAATTGTATTCAGCAAAAGTGAAGAATATTCAAGGTTATTTGCTGCCTCTAATCAACGTATCTACGTGTGTTTATCTTAACAGATCACATCCTGTTACTGTAACCTTTCTCTAGACTGATGCCTGTTACAGACCTGTTTACCCTCAAACTCTTAAAATCGTACAATATATCATCACAAAATCATTCAATACATTATCTTAAGGGGGGACCGGTAGTCAACTTTATGTAAAAATCATGTTTTTTTTTTTTTTTTCAATTTTCCAAAAAGTCTATATTTGGTTACAATAACCTCTTATAAACACAATCCCCAAATAAAATTTGCTAAAAATAATTGTTATAAGTACATAATTTGTCCTAATGTAACATGTATCTAGGCAACCATTTCAGGGAACTGAGCTTTCCGACACGTTACGGTCATTTTAAAACCCTTTACAACCACATTCCTTCAAGCCTAATGCCTAATGTTAGGCCTCTTTGGAAAGCTTAGACCACTGGCTATCACAGTGACCTACTTATCTCAAAATCATTCTACCTGACAAAGAAACACGAGCTGTGAAATACGTCACATTTGTTGTAAAAGTGTGTTTACACGCCTTATACGTCATCGTGTAGTAAAGTCTGTAATTTCATTGGTCATCTATAAATAAGCTTACCAAAAATAGCAAAAAATTGGGTTTCCGTATCCCGTAATGCAAATCGGCTCTGTTCGTTTCGCAACCATTCTGTGTTGATAATAATATGTAACTATCCCACGTTTGTCAGCCTTACATTTTATAAAGGCTGCCCTTTTCGTGCTCACAATATTTGTTCAATAACAAGCCAAAGGTAAATATGAATGTAGAATGCTATACTATTTCATTTTTTAAAAATTGTTCACATTTATTTTAGTAATACTAGTACTAGTAACAAGAGTATCATCATGAACAAGTCGTGCTTTCTCATTGTTGATAGTGACAACCTACCCATACAAATAATTATAATAAATACAAGGGCCATTTCAGTTCAACTAAATTATTAATTATATATTTACTTGTTTTAATATTTAATAACTATAATTAGCCAGATATATTTAATTATAGCTTATTTACTTGTATATAAATTATAGTTGAACGTAAGGGTAATCTAAAAATAATTTTGAAAAATATTTCTGTTTGTAGTCAGTTATTTGAAGGATGTGTGGGTGTTGTAAGGCCTGATTGACTTCTCTCAACATCAACATTAGAAAAGACAACGAATTAGCCATGTTATAAGTAATCCTTTCTGTACCCTGATGACTAAAATTAAATTGTTATAACTGTATGAATGATTTATTTGCAGTGAAATGGCACCAAGAAAACAAGCGGCGATTCTGCGAGCCACAAGTACAGCTTGCTTCGAACAGGTACTCTTCAAAACATGGGGGCAATGGAATCAAAGAGTGACATGGTACCAGGTGGGTGTTAAGTGTAAGACTGGAAGTATTGTAATGTTTATATTATAATTATATATAATTGTTTTCTATATTGTCATCTCTATAGGCCCCATGAACAGCCTCACAATAATTTATCCATTTGCATTTATAAAAAAAAATTAATAACGGTACAATATTATTATTGATGGAGCAAAATGTAATTACATACAATTATATATACATTTTTAACAGGTGAAATGAATCTTTAGCAGTGGCTCTATGAGAATGCAGTGGTCAGCAAAAGTTACAGAGCGTGAGACCTTCGGAAGAAGATTCTGACATTTTCCTCATGCCGCTGCTCGGCCTGATAACAACCCTAAACACTATGACTGCCCTACTGGAAAGACATCATGGTACTGATGGCAGTCAGCTTTTGCTCAGAAGAGGTTTCGACAACACATAAGAGGAAAAGAAGCGGTTTTATATCAAAACAGAATTAGTTTAATTTTTGCATTTTTTTTTCTTTGGGGGTGGGCTAGATAAACAGTTATATTATTTCCACAGAAAGACATTTAAAATTTATTTTTGATGTATCATATTTTCAAGAGGCCAAGGTGATATAATAATATAACCTTATGTCAGTTTAAATATTTGAAAAATAAATTATTTCAATAATAAAACTTCTTTTTGCATTTTCTCAGTTGTGTCAATTTTACGAGTGTTGGGTTACTGGAAGCAGTGTATCTCAAAAACGGCCTATCAGATTATACAGAAATTTGCACCACATGTTTCTAACATGATTATCTACAATGTCACAGAGGGTTTTTATTCTATTAGAAGAGACAAAAAAAATATTTTGATTTTGGTTAAAACAATTTACGTAAACGACTGATTATTTTTCGACATAATTTTTAAAAATTCACAAAAAAATTATTTTTAAAGTTATGCTAATTTCCTTCTGTGACATTGTGCAATGTCCTATTTAGAATAATTATGCCAAGTTTCATTGAATTCATATTGATGGTTATTGAGATACGTTGTTTCCTATAAGTATATAAAATTGCCATATTTTACCCCTATTTTCTCATCAAAAGCATAAAAAAAATTAATTAATTTGTCCCATTTATTTTTTTAAAGCGTTTTTATTGCTTTTCCAATGTGATTAGCAAAAAATATTCTGACTTAGTCATGTATTTTAGATTTTAGCATTTTGACTACCTGTCCCCCCTTAATAGTAAAAAATAAACATACAGTATATATAATGCATGCACCTCAAAATCATACATTGTACGCCAAAATCGTAAGAGTAAACAGGTCTGCTATTACAACTTGTTATGACCAGAGCAGATATCTAAGTGAACAGATAGGGGTTAACTACTAATTAGTTCTCACATGCCCGTGTACTAACACCAAGTCCAAGTCTTCACATGTCAATTCTTTATTTACATACACACTTCACAGAATACTATTCACATATGGCAAATATTGCATTGATGATTCAATACAGTTCATAATACATCCATTTCTCTTAAGAAAATAACATGTGAAGTCGCTTATGCATTGTATCCTTTTTTACTCATGAGACAAAATCTTCAACACTGCTTTCCAATCTGTTACAATATGTCTGCTCAAATAGTTCCTTACTCTCTATAATTATATGTATTTATCACTACACTGACTTTCATGACATAGTGCCTTCTACTCAGCAGTAAATGAATATCAAATATCATGATATTACAGTTACTTATCATGTTCAACACATCACATAACAATATTGTCTCAATTCTGTTACTTCATGCTCAAAAATCACTTGACATTAAGATTTGGGGTGGGTGAGGGTTGTGTGTGAATACGGAGGTTACATTTTATACATTTTTTTATTTTATGTTTATAAATTGACTTATCTTCCTAACCAGTTCTTGACCTGACAAAAGTCGACAGTAAGGGAAACTTTGCTGGTATTCCAAAACCTGTAAGTTGTGCTTTTGTAGCAACTGAGATACAAATTATTGAAATCATGATGAAGCTCAGAGAGGTCCTATCATATTCAGTAACAAGTGCAATCATGAAAGTGACCAATTAAATACCCAGAAATATAGAACAGGCCTGCACAACATACGGCACCCACTTTGAGGCCCGCGAAGTATCGAAATATTCTTCTTATTTTTTTAATAGCTTTCCCCCTTGTCCTATTTTCTTTTGGCCTTCACTAGTCCTGTCCTATTTATCTCAACCCGCACACGTTTTCCATAAAGTATTATGGCCCGCCTTACATTTTGAGTTGTGCAGGCCTGACATAGAACATATCTTGCTTGGGACATTTCTAAAAATAAATTTACAAAATCTAATTAAACCCGATTGTCATTATGCCTGATAAAAAAAATAATAAGTGTCAATATTATTAACAAACACTTAGGCTCAAGAATTGTTGATTTCATTTAGGTGTATTAAATTTGTTACATGAGTAAAAAAAAATAAAAAATTAGGCAATTTTACATCATTAACAGTTTGTTATCCTTTCAGGCCCGTCTTGGCTTTCTGGGGCCAAACTCTGTCATAATCTTTGAGAAAGCTGAAGGTTCTCTTCTTAGTTTTATCGGCAAATCCAAAGGGTATGCATGATTTATCACCAAAATAATTGCATGAACCTATTTTAAGCTGAACATTAGACACTTTCCATTTTATCATTAATAAAAATTGAAAATAGTGGATTGAACCACCTAGAATAAATTGCCATCTTAATGTTGTATTAATCTGATGTATTTAAGCTAGAGTAATAAATATAGAGTATTAAAGATATTTTCTGTGCCCTGTCGCTTGCCATCTTGAAATATTCTTCCTATACTTGAATGTTTTGTCTAACATCCATTTCAGCAAAATGTCACACACATCCATCATCAACCCAGACTGGGACTTCACAAAGTTGGGCATTGGAGGTCTGGATGATGAATTTAGTGGAATCTTTAGGCGAGCTTTTGCCTCGAGGGTCTTTCCACCAGAGGTTATTGAACAATTAGGTAGGTGGTTAGTCCAGATTTTAAAATTAATTACTTCTATGTCGGTTTCAATACAAGGATTTTGACGGCAATTCAGAAGTGGAAACTGACATTTTGCTTTGACTTGTACACAAAGAAAAAGACTATAATTTTGAATTTTATCGCCAGGTATGAAACATGTTAGGGGCATTTTGCTGTATGGCCCACCTGGTACAGGCAAGACTCTTATGGCAAGGTAAGAAATTTAATGCTGTACACCTGTTCACTAAATTACCTGATAAATGTATAATATTTAGCTGGAAAAAAAATTCCATGATAGATTGACGACATATGAAAAGGAAACTTCATAATAGAGATAAATAAAACAAAGATTAAATTTTTAAAAATCTTAATTAATCATTTCAGTAATTCTTTTCCTCTTTCTGTAAGTCTCACTTTTTACTTAAAGACAAATAGGCAAGATGTTAAATGCAAGAGAACCCCAAATCGTTAACGGTCCTCAGATTCTGGACAAATATGTTGGAGAATCAGAGGCAAACATCAGAAAACTGTTTGCTGCTGCTGAAGAAGAAGAGAAAAGGGTAATTTGTAATTTTTAAGTTCAGTATTTCAATAATACCCTTTGAGTGGAGAAAATAGATGGGCTTAGTATATATGTCATAGAACTTGCTGGTAAAAAAATAAGCTTCTCCATTAAGTGATTTGTGATGCAAATTTTAAGAGTTAATATTAATTGAGACCCCCTAATCGGTTTTTAGTAATGTTAACATTGGTTTTAAATATATAAATGTTGCTAGAATGTCATGGAACTATGCTAACATTCAATCTCATGTGCATAAATGGATTGGACACAAACCTTATTCTATACTTTTAAGTCACCTTTATATTAACTTGTATAATACGAGAAATTTGGGGGTAAAAAATGCTACTTATACTAAGGGTTGGCATGATACAAGCATGTAAGAAAAAATGATTACTTGTGAAATGCTTTTACATTTAATATACCAGTGGTTGATCTTTATCCTTATGCAAATATTAATGTTCTTATTGGTTGATGTCAGATTTAAGGAATCAGAACTTGTAAATATTACAGAGGAGTAACAAAATTTAAAGTAACAGATACTCAGACGATGGGTACTCATTAATTTTCTACCCTCAATGACTTTCAATCTAACTTTTATTCTCTGTTATCAGTGTGGCCCAGCCAGTGGACTGCACATCATCATATTTGATGAGATAGATGCCATCTGTAAGGCCAGAGGCTCTGTGGTAAGAAAATGCAATGGTGATGTAAAAGAGAGAGTGAGTTTGGGTCGAGGGAAAAAAAGTGTGTGGGGGTGGGGTAGACAGAGAATGAGAAAATGTGGCGGGTGGCAAAAATAAGCTGTCTCTTTTTTTGGTTAAAGTATGTTAACACTCCCTTGCCTTTCCGGGTGATGTCCAAACAAACTGATTGTGACATGTTGAAGGGTAGATGAGATTTTGATATTTCAACTTTTGATGCTTTTCTTGAATCCATTGAATTTTAGGCTGGTAACTCTGCTGTCCATGATACAGTGGTCAATCAGTTGCTCACCAAACTTGATGGTGTGGAGCAGCTCAATAATATTCTTGTCATTGGTGAGTCATCTATTGCAGAGACATTTTTTGAAATTTATTTGCAGTATTTCCACACAAAAAAAAAGCCATTAAAAACAGTGAATTGCATTGTTCTGTTCTCTATATGGGTCTTATTTTATTGATGTTTATTAGCTAAATAAAAAAAAAAAATTTTGAGAAATATCAAACTATTTTTAAAATTTCCATTTTAAATTATCGATAGCAAATTAGCTTTAAAAAAAAATATTTATCAATTTTATTTCATATCTATTTAGTTAATATCTTCATCTGTTGGTGTTTGTGTGTTTTGAAGGGGCGGGGGATAGTGGTGGCTTCATATTAACACATTATCTCATTACTTGCTTTCCAGGTATGACCAACAGGAAGGACATGATTGATGAAGCTTTAACCAGGCCAGGTCGACTTGAGGTCCAGATGGAGATAGGACTGCCTGATGAGCATGGACGCACCCAAATACTCAATATTCACACTGAAACTATGAGAAACAACAATAAAATGGCCTCTGATGTCAACATTGCCGAGCTGGCCAGTGTGACCAAAAACTTCAGTGGTGCTGAGATTGAGGGTTTAGTTAGGGCCGCCCAGTCCACGGCCATGAACAGGCTGATAAAGGTGGCACATGTTTTAAATCCATTTGATTCATAGTTTTTAATAGAATTTTGATCCCTTTCTTTTTTTTTAAATATTTTTTACAGTATATAATTTAATTGATAATTTTGTATTTTATTGAAACGTTGTAATGGCTCTTACGCATTTTGATATTTCATTTTATTGTACTTCTCCTCTGTTACTTTAAAAATATTTGAGCAGTCTAGCTCTTTGTGCTAATTTTAGTATTTTTTTCAAAATGAAAATTCCACTTAGTAAATTGTGTCTGTAAGGGCTATTTTATTCAATGACCAACAGGCAACGTCGAAAGTTGAGGTTGATACAGAAGCCATTGAGAAACTGAAGATCACCAGGGCTGATTTTTTACATGCCCTTCAGCATGATATTAAACCTGTAAGATGAATTAATTTTTTCTTTTTTTAAATTTGAAAACTGCAACATTATTTTAATCTTGGATTCACTTTTAGTCAGTTGCTATTATGTTTGTTTTATTGAGCCAAACGCTCAAATTTAAAGCACATTTTTCATAGTGACGTTCTCAGCATTCATAAGCCACGAACTGCTCAAAGTGTTTATTATTGGTTATCAGCCGAGTAGCCTTAGTCTGTGTTTTCTGAAAAGGCAGAATGGTTGCATCCTTGCTTAGGTTGCACTGAACGTTTGCATCAATGTTGCTCAACCAAATAGTACATTACAACGTGATGCAAATATGCAAGAATCTAGATACAGAGGCCAATGTTCAGTTGCAGTGATTAATTTATGTAAGCATATCACCAAGTCGTTAATCTGGTTTCTGTAATACTGTAGACTGTAGCACTTTTTCATTTTAAAATAGTAGTTGGAAGGTGAAATTCCAAATTCAAAAGAAAATTAACTATGACTTCTTTCTAAATTGAATCATTATATCTAAAATATTTCTTTATTATCTTTTAGGCTTTTGGCAGCAGTAAGGAAGAGCTTGATGTATTCCTTGGCCAGGGTATACTGGTCTGGGGAGAACCTGTCCACAGAGTGCTGACTGATGGAGAGTTGGTTGTGTCACAGATCAAAAATAGTGACCAGATATCTCTTATGACCATGCTCTTAGAAGGTACCTTAGCATTTGTGAGCCTACTATGCATTTGTCAAATATGAGTAACAGCATTAAGCTTTATAGTTCCTGCTTTTTGAATTCCTTGTTTTACCTGCATTTTTACTTTAAAACATATCATATGAATTTTTGTATTTTATGCAGGTCCCCCTGGCACTGGTAAGACTGCCCTTGCAGCTAAGATTTCAAAGGATTCTGATCTTCCATTCCTGAAGTTGTGCTCACCAGAAAACATGATTGGCTACACAGAAGCTGCCAAGTGCCAGGTCATCAAGAAGGTAAGTTAGATTTGAACAATCTGCATGCCCTCTAGTAATTCATTTTTCCCACTTAAATTTTCAGAATTTAGTAAGGTAATGGATACATAGTGCATAATTCAAAAGTTATAAATAATTTTACCACAAATTTCTTTCTTTGAAATAGATATTTGACGATGCCTATAAGTCACCTCTCAGCTGTATTATCATTGATGATATTGAAAGATTGTTGGGTAAGACACTGCAAAATATGTGGAACTTAAATAATTGTATTTAATAATTTTATGTACAATCTTTCTAAATTTGTGTAGGTTGTATTTTTAATATACAAATATGGGTGTTGTTTATAATTTCCAAGTTAATAAATAGTGGAACAAGATATAGTTGTCATTATTTATACCAAGTGATGGTAATATTTCATATTTTTGTGTAGACAACCTTTTTGTTTCTAATAATCCTTTTTTTATTTGATCATTGTCAAAAAGTACTAATTTTTTTTTAATGTTCTTTCTTTCAGATTATGTGCCGGTTGGTCCTCGCTTCTCTAATCTTGTGCTGCAGGCTATGCTTGTGTTGCTGAAGAAAAACCCACCAAAGGTTTGTTAGAAAAATATCACAACATAGGATGCTTCTTTTGCTAAAAAACATATATCAAAAGTGTTTTTTTCTTATAGTACGCAACAACAAATAATATATATATTTTCAATTGATGTGTTTTTAAATAAAATTTCTGTATCAGCAAATTAAGATCTCAAATACATTTTAAAAGAACACAAAAATGGATTTAAAGTTATAATATTTAAAGTGTAATATAAATTGTACAAGTAGTGTTTTTTTTAATGTTGAACAAATTAATCAATTGTAATTATTTTTACCCAGGGTCATAAGCTTCTCATAATTGGCACCACATCACGGAAAGATGTTCTCCAAGATTTTGAAATGCTTTCCCTGTTCAAGACTGTGGCCCATGTTAGTGCCATATCCACAAGTGATCAACTTATCAAAGTACTCAATGATTGTGAAGTTTTCAGTGATCAGGAGATAAAAGACATACAACATAGGACTACTGGAAAACAGTAAGTGAATTATTTTTAATTTTTATCCATAAAGGAGCTGCCTCCTAAAATGGAGTTCTAGCATTGAAATGAAAGGAAACACATTTCATTACTTCAGATGATAATCATCATGTATTTCATGTAGGTCTTGGGTAAAGAATTAAAGTTAAGCTTGTATTCTTGTAGGGTCAAACATGTTTCATTTAATTCATGCTTAGATTTAAAATTGTTATTGCATGAAAGATTATACTCATAAATGAGACATACCGTATATTAACTTGTATAATGGGAGAAATTTGGGGGTAAAAAATGCTACTTATACTAAGGGTTCGCATGATACAAACATGTAAGAAAAAAAGGATTACTGTTAAACAATATAAAATAATACCTTCCCAAGCAAACTGCTTCACCAATTTGCATTCTTTGACCGACTGTGCATTGTATCTGCTCATAGCACCACTAATGAAAGTAGTGCCGCTTTGTCAGGATATTAGCATAGCTGTATCTGTGTGACAACAGATAATTTTAAATGTTATAATAAGTTAAAAGATTTTGACATTTTTCTTATAAATAAATATCTATTTTGTTCATAAGTATTGTATTATTATAGAACAAGATTAACAGAATTCATTTTATGTGGACATGGCATTTTAGGGCTTTTAGGGTTTGCATTACATGTGGTTTGGGTTATACAAGGTACCGGGTATATCAATTGGAACCATGAAATTTCAAGCCATGCCACATGACAGCCATATTTACAATATTGTCAAATTGAATGGTAATTTTTTTAAATTCTTGCAGTTTGTTTATTGGAATCAAGACACTCATCACGCTGATAGACATGGCCAGACAGGTACTTAAGGTTTTCAACAATTATTTTGTAAATGATTAGAGAGTTTTAAAAGAAATACATTGATTTTTTTTTAACAGTTACACGCATCAAATGGGAATAAATGCTGGAAAATCATTTTGTTACCATATTTTACGGACTAAAAGACGCTATGGACTATAGGATGCACCTTAATTTTTAAGCAATTTTTTTTTTAATAACATTTTTACCTTTCTTATTTTAATTTCGAGCATAAGACGCACCTGAATTTCGGAGGCAATTTTTCGAAGAAAAAAGTGGGTCTTATAGTCCATAAAATACGGTAATTATAGCAGGATTAATCTAACATTTAAAATTCAAAGCTGTTATTTTATCAAATTTGTTACTTTTCTAGTGATGAGTCAAGCATTCTTTTGTTTTGACAATGATTGGTATCACAGGTTTTTTCATGTACTGTCATCATCAGTGGTGCTAAAGCCTGCCAAGGGTTCTGCACTACCACGTCATTCCATTCTGACCGATCTATGGCTTTTGTCTCAATGTCGTAGGTCTGGCTATACATCACCAGTCCATGTCAAAAATGGTTGTCCTAAAACTTGTCTGCCCCTTTGGTTTCTGGTGTTTCCCCCCCACCCCCTATTTTTAAAAAACACTTCTTTGGCATTCTAACGAGATGCTCCATCCAGTGCAGTCTCTGCTTCTACTGTACATCTATGGTTAAACTGATGCAGCTCTTGATTACCCGGTAGTAGATATTTTGAACATCACAATGAGTGCGTGATACACTTGCAAAGATTAGGTGATTAGCCATTGCTCACTCCGTTACTTGTCATTTTTCAACACATTTTTCAACCAAAAATTCAGAACATAAATTCATACCTTTTAATAATGTTAAACCCTTTTCATACCACAGATGGAACCTGGTGAGAGAGCTGACAGACTAAGTCACCTGTTGGAAGACCTAGGGGCCATTGACTTTAATTAACTCGAAAGCATTACCTTTTTCTCTTTCATCAATGTTATTTAGCATTTTCTCTTGGAAATGTAACTCAATGGTGTTTGTGTGATGTTGATGTTTAGACCAGCATTTTTTTAATGGTATTTTTAGTGAAGTGTAGCTCTAACCATTGTGGCTCTGACCATTGTGGCTCTGACCATTGTGGCTCTGACCATTGTGGCTCTGACCATTGTGGCTCTGACCATTGTGGCTCTGACCATTGTGGCTCTGACCATTGTGGCTCTGACCATTGTGGCTCTGACCATTGTGGCTCTGACCATTGTGGCTCTGACCATTGTGGCTCTGACCATTGTGGCTCTGACCATTGTGGCTTTGGCAATAGCCTTAACATGGCTACAGATCAGCCAGGGTAACTGGCTTGTCTTGTAGCTGTCGAGCCTCATGGACTTCATAGAATATTCAAAATGTTAAAAATAAATTGCCCTCACACTGACTATGATGTGTGCACCTATTGCTACATGAGTGGGGCACACTAAGGTTCATTTTGGGATTAAATATGTTGCATGGGACATAGTCATAGTCTGATGATCCTCTCCCTTATCAATAAAAAATACCAAATTCTGATCAAATTGAATATATTAAGAAAGGGTAAATGTATTTTAAAATATTTTGAATTATAATAAACAACATCATGCTCTATTGATAAACTATTTAACAGCAGGAAAATAAAAAATAAAAAAACTTGTGCATATTTATACCAAGGGATTTATTAAATTATACACTTACTAATGTTTCAACAGTTCTATGAATTAGCACTTCAATCTTCACTTTTGGCTTGTACTTTTTGTTCTAGCTTCACGAATGATTCACCATGTGTCAGAAATACTGATGTCTGCATTTGGTGGATTAAAAGTTTTGTATAGTTGTTATTCTTCTATAGTCAACTGGGATTATATTTGACTCGGTTGCAATATTGAAATGGTGATATTAGGAACCAGACAACGCAATCAAATGTTCTAGAGGGTTTGCTGCAAGGTTGAGGAAGAATAGTGAGATGTACATGTTTCTATCATGTTTTCAACATTTTCTCCAATTAAAATATAGTAATTTACTGAGTACATATAGTTGATACTTGTGTAAACAATTGGTACTTTATCTTTCTACTTTTCTACTAGTAAGCTCTACTGATGGTAATAAGCCGTTACTAGAAGGTATTTGTCTAAAATTTTAGTGTCTAAAAATACATTGATATTTATTATTAAAATTAAAAATACCAATGTGTTTTTTTAGCCTTGACCCACATATGTACAACAAGCACTGATTTTTCTTCCTTGGGATTTTTCTCACCATAAATGCATTTTCTTCCAATTAATTTGAAGGCTCCATATATATTTATGTGATAGTTTTGTTTTTAAATTATAAATATTTCAATACATTTGTGACAAAAGGGCTTGTATCTGTATTGCAGAAAAATATCTTCATAATGACCTGATTGTTTTCACTATTTTGATGTGAGAAACAATATTGTTTATGTTTTTGCATTCTGTGAACAGCTCTATAATAGAAATCAAGGCTCTTGTTTCAGGTCATGAGTTTAAAAATATCAGAAATTCAAACAAGGGAATTATTTCAATTTAAATTAGTAATAATCTTATCATATTTAAAATAATAATTTTTATTTAAAGGCACAATTGAAAATGATACATCCTTAAATGGTTTTAAATATTTCTTCTTTTTTTTTTTAATTTGTGGAGACTGCTTTACCTGAGATTCATAACAGCTTTTGAAATAGTGAGATTTTGAATTCTATTTTTGATGTCTATCTTAAAACCTAATTTTGATTTATAAAATGTCTTAGGTTTATTTCACTCTAAGTTAAAGTAGACGGGGAGAAGTAGTAAATGTTTTGTAGGATCTGGAAATTGTAGCAATGATGATGAATAGCAAAGTGTAAACATTTAGTCTAGATGGTAATATTGTCTGGTCTATAGCCTAGTATTTTTAACCTCTACTTGATGTGAATGTGTCAACTGTTAGTATATACAAGTTACGGAAATTACCCTCAACAAGTTCTGTTTTATCACATTCCTTAATTTGCTTGCTTTGTACAATTTTAATGTGATATGTCTAGTTACTAAATGCCAAATAAATAAAGTTTTTTTTAAATTTCATGTAAATGATCAGAGATTATGATAAAATGCTTGCAATAAGTCGATGAGTTTATTATTTATGTTTAAATATTTTAGATATGAATAAAAAAAAACTTGAATAGATATTCATTTATTTGACCTTATCAATTGTACATCACTTATTCACCTTAACATGGGGTTTGGGTGCAATAACTGCAGTGTTGTGGGAGTACATTTTAAAACTGATGATCACAGAAACATAGGCAGGGTAGCCAAATGTCAGTAAATTTACAGTCTGAATTTTTTTTAGCTTGAATCCATATGAATTTTAGGATTTCCATAAAAAATTAGATTGGGCAAACATATTTTGAAGTGGAACTTAACAGGATAACTCAATGTTTGTGATTTCTACATGGTTCCTTTAAACTTGATTGATCATAATGAAATGAAATTCAACACTGATGAGAATGCTATACATTCCTTCAAAATTGTAGTAGAGGTTTATTATATTAATTGGTATTTTATATATTTTGAAGTTGGCAACCCTGAATATAGGTAACATGAGATGAGACAGCTCTGTGGCGGAACACATGAGCAGTGTTGAGCCAATATCCTAATGATAACATCTATTGTTTGCCATGATTGTAGCCTGTCCTCTGCTTTTCCAGGGCAAGTTTGAGGTTGTTGCCCTGAATATGGGATGTGGTCCATCAGCTTTTAAAACACAGGTTCAGGCTTATTTTCCTTGAAGGTGTATTAGGTCTTGGTGATACAAGTTATAAAAAATTTCAATCTGTTTGATCATAGAATATTAAACCTAAATGTAATCTTGCATATTCTAAGCAATATTATTATATAAATTTGGTGTCTTCTACTTCAAGGATATGATATGTAAGCTTAAAAGTTATTTTTTTTTAACTTTCCATTGCTTTTAATAAGTATTTAATTTATTGGCAATGATAGAACTTTAATTTATTCTCAATCCTTTAGGCCAGACGTGCACAACATACGGCCCACAGGCCACTTGCCGCCTGCCAGCACCCACTTTGTGGGGCGCGAAGTAACTTTATTCTTTATTATTATTATTTCCTTAATAGCTTTCCCCCTTTCCTATTTTCTTTTGGCCCACACAAGTCCTGTCCTATTTTATTTTGGCCGCACAAGTTTTTGATAAAGTATTACGACCCACCTTACATTTTGAGTTTTTCAGGCCTGCTTTAGGCGAACAAGAATTGAGAATAAATAAGTGTTTTTCAATAACTCATTCATAGCTCCCCTTTCTTTGTCCTTATCTATGTAATTGTTTGTTTTTGCATACAGTTCCAGTTTATTTGTTCCTGTGCCACACGTTTATCTTTGTTCTATGTATATTCTGTCATATATTCTATTTTCAAAAGGTTCACATTCTCGCTTGCAATTAAATATATAGAGAATGTTTTTTTGTTTCTTTTTGTCACTGATGCACTAATTTAACTTAATGAATTAAAATGAGGACCAAATCTGTACTTCATTGTGCAATATAGTTTTTATTGATAGAAATACATTGTTGTCAATTAAAGGATACAATTTCAAAAAGTAAAATATTGTGTCGTCATTTTTTAAAAGTGTTTGCTGTTTATATTAAATTTGAAACATGCAGCAGACATAGGGATCTCCACAAAATAAAAAAAAATGAGAAGTAAATTCTGCGATTATTAATTTCGATGAACCGGAAACGCAACTTTTGTTGTTTGTTGCCATATTGGGAAATACACGCGTTCCGGTAAAGTATTGCATTAATGTACGGAAGATTTTGCACTAAATTTCTGTTAATAATTTCTTTTCAACTTAGTATAATTAAGTTAAGTATTATAGCCGTGCTTTAAATCTGGACACTCGAATGCAATGTATGTTAAATGCTAATAGTTTTATCTATTCTGTGGACTAAAGTCAAGTTAAGTAGGAATTTGTCAGCGTCAACATTTTCTTACTCGACCAATAATATTGATTTAGAATTAGATAATTAGACAGATGTGTTATATTTCGGTTATTTAATTTAAATTTAACTAACTTAAATATATTTAGCAATGTCTCTCACCCATCAAAGTATGAATGGGATTGGGTGGGTGGCAGGGCTGGTCCTCTCCGGGTGGGACTTTTTAAAATAACTTCTTGATGGTTGGTCGGAAATTGTCACAATCATCACAATCACAAAGTTATGTGAAATAATAAACACAGGTTAGGAATAATAGTCAAAGATTCGGAAGAGATTCTCAGAACATGATAAATAAGTTGGTAATTGCACGCTACTGGTACCTCGCATTTTACTATGGCCGCCATCTGCCATGATCTGGGTTGAGACGATTCAAATCTATCCCTCACCCTAACCTGAACTCCTAAATCTATCCCTCACCCTAACCTGAATCCTAAATCTATCCCTAACCTGAACCCTAAATCTATCCCTCACCTTAACCTGAACCCTAAATCTTAAAACATAAACAAAGGGCAATGACTCCCAATAATCACGCAAATGAAATCGAGGGACCACATATAGGAATTAGCCAATAATTTTGCTTTTAATAGTTTTAATGCTAAGACTAAGAAGCATTTGTCTATAAAGTATAAGTATAATAAATCTACCTTTTTCTTTATTAAACTTAAACTTTCAAAAATATAAACAAAAATTGAAATAAAAACACATTACTTTTAACATGTCCATGATCCATAGTAATAGTAGTAATAGTAGTATAGTACTTGGCCTACAGTAACAACAGTGTTTTGATACTTTGGTTGGCTTTATTCTAAAAGGTTTTAGCGAAGGCTACTTTAAATCATGTTGCCTCATTGAAAGAAAGAAGACAAATACTGATTAGGCATAGTGTTACGCCCCCTATTATGTTCAATGAATTTGAACAAGCTTGTGGTCTAGGGGATTTAAAAAGGGGCTAACACAGATAGATTTTAGACACACTATTGACTAAAATAAAGACAATCAGTGGTCTATATATATGTACTTTATTACATTGAATATAATAATAATATGAACAAAGATACATGAAATCTATATATAAAGAAATGAATACAGGTCTATCACCAACAATATCAAAAACCTCACAGTAATATAAACCATACTATCACAAGTCTAAGTTACTGGAATTACTATATCTGCTAACTATTGAATGGCCCTATCTAGTACTTAGCAAATGCAACGGACAGCTAGTCACGCATCGATACGCTCATCTTGTCTCTCTCCCTTTGTTACCGGACTACACACCGCACTTATACTGTAGTTGGCGTGGCTTGACCTAAATGTGGGTCACTGTTCGCTTAGACGTTGCTCAGGCCATTGTTCGGATAAAGACATGGTCACCCTTCCTGGAAGGTGGTCATCTGATACCTCTAAGTTTAGGGGTACATAAAGAAAACGGCCCTACCTTGTAACAATAGTCTTAGAGATTTTTGGTAAATTGTCAACACATTTGTGACATCCAGATTATGGTTATCACCGTCTTTCTTAATTACTAAATTAATAATGTACATTGTCAGAATTTTATTAAGAATATCATTTTCTTAACTGTATATAAAATCAAGAAGCCTGTCCTCATTGTCGCTTGCATGTGTTTTCTTTTGGATCAATTTTTTATCAATATACCCAAGGACTGTTTCTGGGTAATTCCTACAATGGAAGATGTCAATCATTTCTTTTGCTTTATAATAAAGTTTATAATCAAAACAAACTATTGATTTGGTGCTAGAAAAGAAACTAGTGAAAATCCTAGTGAGGCGCAATAATGCCCAGAATTCCTATTTTCTTTAGTAGAAGTTTATTTTATGTGAACTAATACTATAATCTTTTATAAGGGAGTGGGGAGGAGGGTTTGCAAACTCAAGAGCTGCTATACTGCTGTTATGCTACTTATTTATGATTACTTTACTTTCAAATATACACCTCTCAATATTTGTGACATTGTTTCTGGAAATAGTGTTGAGAAATGGATCAATCTTTTTTTTTTAAAATAAATTAAATTAAAAAGTTCACTTAAACTTAGTCTAGCAAAGCAGGTACACTTGGATTATTCTTCATTTTACATTACCTGTGTCAGTATATTTCTTGCTACAATTTCCATGAAACTTCAAATTCATAAAATCATATTTAAATATTGAACTCTGTCTGACAATGCTAACATGAACACCCATGTGTAATGTCTTACTGGATTGTTAACTATATGATTACCAAAATAATTTATTTTCAGAGTTAGATATTTAAACATGGCACCAAAGAAGAAAGAAGAAGTGGAAAAGCCACCACTTATTGGTCGAGTAGGTACCAATTTAAAGATTGGTATAGTTGGCCTACCTAATGTAGGGTGAGTCAAATTTTATTTAAATATTGGCCTAATATCTTAATTAGTCTGTTAAGATGTTTCATAACACTTTTGTATTGTTAGATTTAATGGTACCGATTTTAATCTTGTTTTTGTTTAAATGTCGTCCTCAGCTTTATTTATAGAAGCAAATAGTAATTTTTAATCATTTCGATTAGTTTCCTAGTAGTTTTCCAACACAACACATATTGTTAAGTACAATTTTAAGAATGTACACTGCAACAAACATTGAAATTACCGGTTAAAAGATTTCATGTTTGTACACAATAATATGAATTGAGATGTACAAAGTGTTGGATTGAGTTGTAAGTGTCATGATAACCATAACATAGTATCAAAGTATTAAAATTACACTCATTTCATTTAATATTTCAGAAAATCAACTTTTTTCAATTGCTTAACTAAGAGTCAAGCTCAGGCAGAAAACTTCCCTTTCTGCACCATTGACCCCAATGAAAGTAAGAAGTTCTGCCATGAAACCGTTGTCTTGTCATTCTTGCATAACTAATGGCTATAAGATTATTTGTGATACTATTCTGTTGTTGTTGTTTTTTCCTCTCTTTATCTCATGAAATGTTCCATTTTAAAGATAGTGCATGCTAGTTTTTGTTTTTAAATTGTAATTGTGTTCATGGATATTTAAATATTTATTCCAGAATTAGAGTTCCCTAGTTTTAATAGTCCATCTGAATTTATTATTTATTCTGGATTAAGAGTTAAACAATAAAAGATTTACTATAATTTTGTTAACTGATTTATTTTAGGTCGAGTGCCAGTGCCTGACAAGAGATTTGACTTTCTGTGTGAAACTTATGAACCCTTGAGGTATTATCATAACTTTTTTTCTTATCGATTGACTGGGAAATATTTTGGTGCAAGATAAATTTGTTTAAGATTTGAAGTTTAAAGGGTGTGGTATAGATTTTTTAAAGGAACATTTATCCCATTTATTTACATTTGAGATTAAAAATTGAATGCTTAAAAGTTAAATTATTATGATTTTCATTTCATCCCTCTGACAGTTGTGAGATCTTATCTCTTTTTTTTAAATAAGTGTTTCACATTCACGAGTAGAACAGTAAGTCAGTTGTACAGTTTTTATGTGTTATATTTTGTGTTAATTTTTCTGCTTAGCAAAGTTCCAGCTTTCCTCAATGTTGTAGACATTGCTGGTCTTGTGAAGGGGGCCCATGAAGGGAAAGGTCTTGGCAATGCCTTTTTGTCAAATATCAGCGCTTGTGATGCTATATTCCACGTGATTCGTAAGATTTAATTTTTTTATCTTTTTTTTTAATCATTTGGTTTTCCATTTACTACATTGGAAGAATTTTTTTGTAAACTCTGATAAAAATAACTTCAACTTCTTGTTTAAATAAAGTGTTAGCCTGCTAATAGCATTATGTAATTATTTGTTTATGATGACATTCAATTTTTACAATATTATCTATGATTATATAGCGCTTAACATTTATTTATAATGAACTTTTTTTAAAGAAATAAAACCCATTCACTTTGTCATATTTTGGTACTTGCTTCCTCTTATTTGGAAAAACCATAAAATACATCACAGTGCCTTTTTTTTTTTTCTTATTTTTTTTACAACAGGTGGATTTTCCGATGAGGAGATAGTGCACGTTGAGGGGGATGTAGACCCAGTCAGAGACCTGGAAATTATACATGATGAAATCCGTCTCAAAGATCTGGAATATCTCAACAAACATTTGGAACCCTTGGAGAGAAGTGTCACAAGAGGGGCTGGGGACAAGAAAAAAAAGGAAGAATTGGTGAGTTACTTCATCTCTTTTTGTCGCAAAAATTCACTCTTAAACTTTTTGGAAAGTCATTTATTTGAAAGCATGGCATTCTCATTTTTAGAAAGTTTGGTTTGAAATAATTGTAATGAAAGTTAATGTGATAGTGATTCCAATGAAAGTGACATTGAAAATGGATTAGGCGAAATACCTGATAAAAGTGTTTATGATAATGGTAGTGGTAGTATTATTGAAAGTGAGAGCTCGATAGTGACGACTATAGTGATACAGATAGTGAAGCTACTACTACTCAGTCTTTTCCTTGGTGTGCTACGCTCAATCCAGTAGAAATTGACATGTTTACATCAGGTGTTGGGCCTAATGTTGTCAATTTAAATATTGATAATCTTCACAGCCACTGGAATTTTTAAAACTATTTTTTCCTGATGAAATATTACAAATGATTTCTGACCAGACTAATTTGTATGCCGCCCACAGGAATGCTCACAACTTCACTCCTGTCACTGTCGGTGACATTCAAACATTTATGTACATCAACATGGCTTTTGACGAAGCTATGATTCCCTTCAGGGGCAGACTATCTTTTAAAACAGTACATAAAAGGAAAGCCCCACTCATGGGGTGTCAAAGTCTGGTGCTGCTGTGACTCTGCGACATCATCCCTTTTAGACTTTGACTTTTACGCTGGTAAATCAGTCAAAGTCTGGTGCTGCTGTGACTCGGCGACATCATCTCTTTTAGACTTTGACTTTTACACTGGTAAATCAAAGTCTGCTGCTGCTGTGACTTAGCGACGTCGTCTCTTTTAGAGTTTGACTTTAGCATCTGATTTGCTATCACGTGGCACATATTCATGTGCGACAACACGCCAGAGCAGAAGATACTGGCCCAAAGACCTGATGGGAAAATTAACAATGTGAAATGTCTGGTTGCATGTTGGTGGAGGGACAAATGTGCCATCTCCATGCTTTTGTCCAACACTTCGCCTACACTGAGCACTGTACACATCGTTCAAAAGATGGCCCTGTTGATAAACAAGATCCCCCAGTCTGTGCTCATCTACAATGCCAATATTGGTGAGGTGGACACACATGATCAGCTGATATAGGCAGAAAAAGCCACAACTGGTGGAGAAGCTGTCTGTGGTTTTTGATTGAGGTGGGGGTGCTGAATGCAGTTATTTTATACAAAAATATGCCACGCCCCCCGACATCAAAGCCAGTGTCCCATTTCAATTTCCATTTGGACATTGCCCGCAGCCTTATGAAAGGTTCTTCAAGGAAAACAGGTGGAGATCCTGGAACTTCTTCGGAGCATCGCAGAATTCGACTCACAAGGCGTAAAAAAACAATGTTTTCAGTATCGGCAAATAAAGTTCTCAACGAATCAAACCTGAAAGTGTTTTTGGGTGTGTGTTGTGTAACACACATCTTTGTGATGAGCTCTGTTTTGCTCAGTTCCATGCCAAGCTGAACTGAGGTATTTATTTAACAATAAATTTAAAGAAATTGTCCTGGAAAATAGATTTAAAAAAAAATATTTTCTAACATTTTTTTTTTTGTATGTACATTTTTAATACACTCATACATATATGGTATCATCTGATAGATAATTCATCTCCCTACATAATGAATTTTTTTTCACATCAATTGGTTTTTAAATTAGCAAGATACATTGAACTTTGTAAAAGAACTCAATTTGTAATTTAGAGTTATACCCCTTACTTTGGGATAATATGGATGTTTAGTAGTCAAGCCAATGGGAAGTTATTGGTTAAAAAATAACCTTCAGTAATACCTCAAACATTAGTGATGTTAAGTTGTAGAACCCATTGCTGATGCTTGGTAAGAGTCACAAAAATTGATTTTTTTTTTCTTGAGTTTAACCCCTGTATGTTACCCAAATCATGCTCCCAAAGCACTTTAATTCCATTTAAAGTTAACTTAATTTATTTTTTTTAAAATGTAAAATGTTTGACATAAAAAACTAAATTTTAAATGGTTGACTTAAAAGTACAGTACATTAGTGCCCAATGGCTATTTGCCACACTACACACTAGCACAAACTTTCTTCTGATTTTACACTTAAAAGCATGAAAACTTATAAATTACTTCTAAAATTAAACCTAAACACTTCTGCTGGGTTTTTCTGGGATTTCGCAGATCTGTGAAAAAAATCACAAATGCAAATAAGTTAGGTTTGAATGAAAAATTGTGAATGCACGAGGTATTACTGTTTTCAACACACAAAAAATTGAAAGAACAAAGGTTATGTTTTAGGATTATTATATTTATTAATTATTAAAATTGTTTAACAAATTTTTAAAATAGAACATTGTGTTTTATTCTTGTGTTCTGTTTTTCAGGATGTCCTGAAGAAGGTTCAAGATATACTTAATGATAACAGATGGGTGCGGAATGCTATGTGGGACGTAAAAGAGGTATCCAAGTCATTTAATGTGAAATGCATTTTGAAGGAAAAGAAATTATTGAATGTTATGATTCAGCTTTTAGTCAATGAAGACTGTTGCTCTTAATTGTTTTGGTGTTTTTTTTTTGACATCTTAATGAAAATAAAGGAGAAGTTTTAAAGATATAAATTATTTAATAACATATACCACACATTATGTTATCATTCCTCAGATTGAAGTGCTGAATCAGCATTTGTTTCTTACTTCCAAGCCCGTGATCTACCTAGTGAATCTATCAGAAAAAGATTACATTAGAAGGAAAAATAAATGGTATTTAAATATATATTTTTGTGGGATCTTTGTATTGTTTGTGAACAAAAGAAAATAAACTTGAAGGAGAGTAAATTTAGTGATGCTAAAAAATTACTGGCAAACCTTTATTGTGACAATTTTAAATTAATTATATTTTAATGGGTAATTAATCTTCTGTTTTGATTAATTATTGGCTGAAATTATGGAGTATATATGTATATATTAAGTTCAAACTTTAAATTTTTGACTTAAATTATCTAATTGTGTTCACAAAATTCAAATTCTTAATTATTATATTCCTAAAACTAGGCTGTTGAAGATCAAAGAGTGGATTGATACCAAAGATGCAGGAGCAATGGTAATTTTGTTTAGCGGTGCCCTAGAGTCCAAGCTGTTGGACATGGAGACACAGGAAGAGAGAGATGCATATCTCAAGGAACTGGAGACAACAAGGTTAAAAGCTAATTTGTCTACTTGTTAAGTTTTGAAATATCGTTTTTTTATTAATCTATAAAGCAAATGGAAGGAAAAGTTATTTCTGTATCGTTGAATGCTTGAACTTGAAGTAGTTTAGTAATGTGAACATTTTTATTTCATCAGTGCTCTTGAGAAAATAATTGTGAATGGATACAAGGCCTTGAACCTTGTCTATTTCTTCACTTCAGGAAAGGATGAAGTTAAAGCCTGGACCATCCAGGTAAGTCCATTTTAAACAAACTTTTTTAATGATTTTTTTAAATAATCCCTTTATTATGCAAGCATACACCTTCTACAGAGACAAATTAAATTATTTATCATGATGGACAATAACTCATTTGCTTTCTTCCAAGTTTCCATCTTTTAAAGTTATCCTCTTCTGATAATCTGATATGCATTTTGAATCATTTAAACATCTCCCACTGCAGGTTGGAACTAAAGCCCCAGGTGCAGCAGGACGTATTCACACAGACTTTGAGAAAGGCTTCATCATGGCTGAGGTCATGGCCTATGATGATTTCTTTGAACTGAAAACTGAAGCTGAATGCAAGGTTTGTTTCTTTTGAAGGGAATGCGTAAAACAATTATTAACATTGAATTTTATGGATGTTCTTGTTAACTAAAATTAATTTAATTTCATTCTTGAAAACAGGTTTTAGAAAATGAATTAAATTTTAATTCACAGTAAGGAGCGTCTGTAATGGATACCAAAGAAAATACTTTTTATTTGTTATGATTTAAAGAAGATAATTTATTATATTTTAAAATGTTGAAAAACCTGATTGACCGTTACAAAAAAAATTCATCAAGTTTTTTGTTGTTTTTTAAACTTAAAATGTTTTTGTCTCTAGGCCCATGGAAAATATAAACAGAAGGGAAGGGACTATGTGGTTCAAGATGGTGACATTATTTTCTTCAAGTTCAATGCTGGCGCTGGGCTAACAGGAAAAAAGAAATGATTTCCAATTCACACTAGGTTTTACAAATACATTAGAGACATAAGCACCAACATCAGGCTTCTGAATTTGTTTCTCGTAGTCGTTTTAATAAAACATACACTTTCAGAGTTCAAATATTAAATTGAATTGTGACAAGGCTCAAATAAAGAACAATGTCTTTCTAATTGCTTTCCTCTATTAATTAATTGGGTACATTTAGTAACGATAAAAGATAATATGAAATTTTATAACTATTTTTTGGGGACGTGAATCACTGCTAAGAGCTAACCTTGTCTATTGCCTCATCCTGTTTATAGTAAATTGATAACATTACAAATTTGTTGAAAATTAGAGGTTCACACACACACAAGGCATGTTTGTTCTAGTCTAGTACTTTAAAGAAAATGTATTTTAAATATTAGTTTTTCTTTAAGGGTTACTTTCAACTTCAGAAAGAAAATAAATTACAGGGCAAAATGAATATTTTCATTTTGTTGTGGTATGTTTCTTTTCCAACATCTAACTCAGATGTTTATTTATGAGGCGTTAGAGCTCTTGTCGGTAATGTGTTGGAGTGCATTACCCCAGCATTGACAAAAAAAAAAAAAAGTTGAAATATAGGGAAGTTTCTTGACTAATTTCCTGTGCTATTCAACTGAATGAACTGTAATTATCAATTTTTTTTCTCTTTTCGTGAAATAATTTACATGCTTCAGATTTATTTTTATTTTTTATGTGCAAAGCCCTATTACTATTTCAGGCAGTTGGGCTATAACATTTGCAGTTACCAAATTTTAAACGATCATGTGTAATTTACTAACTGGAAATGTACCTGTGAAGTATAAGTGTGTAAGATTTGTTATTTTTAATGTTTCACATTTGATTATTATTATTTCCTTAAATTGATGATGAACCAGTTTTAAAATCGGATGACTTCGAAGGAATCCTTAACATAGCAAGACTTAAATTTTCAGTGAATTGTATTTTGAACCGCAACTTTAATATATGTAGCAGACTGCTGGAAGGTGAATGTTTGCTTTGAATGGGTATCAATAAAGTTGAATTTATTGATTTTAGATTGACTTGATTACGTTTTAGTTTATTAATGTTTTTTTCAAAGTTGGTGTTGATCAGGCTCTCAAAAATGTAAATAAAATACTGATACGTATACAACTTGAATGAACCACCCTGGGACCTCCTGTTGGGCGATTATTTCTCTCTCGCCTGATTCTGTATGGGTATGATTCCTTACACAGCACTCTCGGGTGAACAGTACGCTCTGGTGGACCGTATGCCGTCGACACTGTACCAGTGTATTATCTCTCTTTTAATCAACAATTTACAACGTCCACAACTTATTCTAATAAATTTCTTCCTTACGGCTCATAACAGTAACAGTCACTCTGTTTATCTACTAAACTTCTCCTTAAAACTCTGTCAAACTTTCAACACACACTAATGACTCTGATGGGCACTGCACACACACACTGACAATGACTGACAATCACCCCAATATGTGTCAGGCCCACGTATTATGTCATGCACTGTTATCTGATCACATTTAGACCTCACTACTCTAAGTTTACCCTAGACACAGTTTTTCTCATACCATGACAGGAGTTACAAAATACTTAGAAAGCCCCAGCCTCCTCTTCACTGTCAAGATAAACGAGGGACAAAAATTAATTTCTGTTTAACTTAACTCAATCAAAGTTATAAATGTCCAATGAGTTTAAAACTAATATGTACCTTTTTAATAAATATCACCTTTTCAAAATAGTCATGTACGGATACTACACCATACTTAGACCTGGATCAGAACACAGTGACCAGACATGCGCACTAAACAAATGTGTACACAAATGCATGACACTGAAAACTCCACACAAATGTAAATTTGAGAGTACTTAAGGTTTTAGGAGTGTAAATAGGATGAATATCATCAATTATAATTAAATGTGTTTTTAAAACTCTTGTTTGTTGCTTCCCAAAAGTTGGTTACAAATACTTGGGGTAAGGATATTATAAGCCATGTAAAAAATGAATATCTCAGTTTGAACGATTTTGTTTTTTTAAAATCCCATATCTGATGATTTAAATTTAATCATGTTGTTTTGTTGTTTTTTTTTGGTTGTCAATCAGATGCATTTAAAAAGTTTACACTCAATTGCTTTAAAGTCCGTTAATTGGTAATTTGTGTTGTTTGCTTTAAATTAGTCTTCATGCACTGTCATTGGTCATGTATATAAGACTTATAATAAGTCTAAGAAAATATGTGAAAGAATCAAATTAGACATTGCAAAGTAAATACGACAGAAAATGACAGTATGTAAATAATTCCATATCCAACTGAAATGCAATATAATATTATGTAATAAGACGACAATTAAAATATATTTTATTGTGTACTGTAATGAAAAATAGCAATTGAAAGTATAGACGACCTGCAACGAGTAGGTGTGGTTTGGCCACGCCCTTTTCAGCGTCCCTAGCGATGGTATAAATCGGTACGGTTAAATGTTTATTATTATTGCTTTAAATTTTGTCAATGTATTATAAAACTTAATGATTTTTGTTGAATTCATATTTTTAAGAAGGAGATAAATGATAAAATCAAAGTATCTATTCCAATTTTATTTTTAATATGAAAGGAATATTCGAAACGTTCACTTTGGGTAGCTATTCAAGGGTGGGCACTCTTTGATAAATTTTCTACGTGTCTTAACTTCAGTAATTTACTACCCTCTTCTTGGCCTGTATTCGGGAAGTCGGTGTTTTGGCTTTTGCTCTTATTATCAATTAATCCAAAACCATAGAAATTACAATGCTTAAGGCAATCATACTAGTTGGAGGTCCGATGAAAGGTAAGACTAAATAAATAGGCCTGCTTGCAGTAAAGAAAATAGGAAACTAATTAACTTTTCACTTGTCCAAAATGCCGATTCGCGATCGCAGGATCGGATACGGATATGCGCCGCTAGCACTTTGAAGCTGACAAAAATAACATTTAAGAAATGAATACTTATACTTATAAATAATGTTTGTCGATTTGAGTAATTTGACCAAGTTAAACCAATAGTGATAGACCGCTGTTTTATTTTTAAACTAATTCTCCCAACTTCTCTTAGTCTTAAATAAAACTTATAATCAAGTCATGAATCAGCATTGATTTGTCAAATACTAATTAATAATAATGTAATATTTTATATTAATAATAACAGTATTCAAACTTAGAAAATGAGTCTTCTTATTCTTAGTAACATTAACAATGCATTTTAAAGGGGAAAAAATAAACCTTTAATTTTTTTTTAATGAATTACAAAGTACCAAAGAGAGCTGTGAAACATAGATTATAATAAACTTGTGTTAGGCCAACGTATAAAATTAAAATGTTAATGACTAATGACAATGAAATAATTACGAAAAAAAATTGGCCTTATAAACATTTAATTAGGAGTATACTTAGGACTTAGGCCTATCATAACTTAAAAAGTCAATTGCCTAATCAGTTAAAAAGTCACTAGGGGTGTGAGCAGACCAGGTTAGGAAACCCTGGAACTGTCGGGACAATTATGCCTAAACGCCTAAACTGAAAAAAAGAATGGAACTTATGCAAAACAATTCACAAAATTAAATCACCCATAATGCAATAACCATCCAGAGTATCCATTTAAATATGGGTTGCATCCTCTTATTAAATCCAAAAATAAAAATATTTAATCCCACCACTTACTTACTCTTAGCTTCATGGCTTAAGATTTAAATTACTGCCGTCTTTAAAATTAAGGGTAATGAATAATTGATAACGCCAAATCTACTCATATAGTAGGCACTAAAATTTTCTTTCGTGCATCCGTTCTGCGCATGTCTAAAAATGACACAAAAACTTGTGACCTGGTTTTGCACATTGCTATTATTATTATTATTATTAGTTTTCTTATATAGCGCGGTACCCCAGCCTAGGGCTAGGCTCACAGCGCTGTACATAAAAATATTAGCAAAAGAGACATAATTGTGACAATAACATAAAATACATTTAAGTAATAAAGAACAGCTGTATAGAGACAAAACAAAAACAATTGCATATTCAACCCATCCACCCCAGAACTTTTACATGTCAAGCCATGGACGGCGGCCAGCAGCATCGTTTATCGGTCAGATGTGGGGAATCAGTCGGGATAGAAGAGTTTAAAGAGATGTGTTTTGAGTGCAGTTTTGAAGGCCTGTGAGGTTGGAATATTGCGGATGTGTAGCCTTTTTCATAGATACTTCTAGACATATGCATTGTATTCCGTTCTCGATATCTTCATAATTTTACAGATTTCTTATAACAATACAGACCATATATTTTAGTTAGTTGTAATCGAGGTCCAGGGAAACTATTTTTAGTTAGAACCACCTTAAAGTAGCGCTGCCGAACTTGGGGTCAGCTTAAGTTCATTCACCAGAAAAGATTAATGAAAAGTAAACGAGACGCCTATAACAGTGAGGGTTGTCCCTAAACTATTTTAATGAAAGACCTAAGTCCCTAAGCATAATAATTGTGTTTTTTCTATAATTATATGCATAGGCCTAGTTATTACAGGTATTTATTAATTATAGTTAATGAAATAATAACACACAAAAAAGCAGTGCTATTAATATTAATTATACTATTTTTATTCCAATAAAGTAAACTAAGCATCCTGGTACATGTCTATTGAGTGTAAACTTAATATATGTTTTTGACAAAATTGCATTAATCTATGACTATTGACTTGTTTAAAATTAGCCCATCAAGACATCAATTAAATAATACTCAACACCATCATTATAATTAAATTTTTATTAGGACATGGGCATAGGAAAACAGATTACATCGACACATATTTAATATTTCGAATGAAAAAAAAAAGAAATATATTTGAGTACACATAAAACTTCAATAATAATAAATATAATTAAAAAGAAAGTACAAATTGTATAGATTCAGGATTATGATTAGATGTTATTTCTAGGCTTCTTTCTGGTACAAGAGAAAATTTTAATCATCTGTTGCAGAACTCCTTCCATTGCCAATGAGGCATATTAATATTAGGACATAGGTGGCAAAGACAAAGTTTATGAAAAAAAGATTGTGGGATTCATCAACAAGACAAAGTCTGTAGAGCAGATGACAGACTTAGCAACCTCATTCAATTTTATTTTTAAATAAGACTTCCACTTACCTTTTATAATTATTAACATTGGTTTACAATTTAACTAAAGCATATTTTATTAAAATACAATAAATATGTTATTTTTTTGTTTGCCTCTAAATGTGAAATGTGATCATTTTTCCAATTAATTGTTCTTCTTTTCAGGATTTTAAAAACTACCCTAAAAACAATTATCAAAAATAAAAAGTCTTCATGTATTGTTAAAGTTTTGTTGGTCATTGTGGGGTTTTTTCTGCATTGAGAATGTCTCATGAAAATTTGTTAGCATTATCTTTTAAAATCTGTGTGCAAAATAAGACAGAAATTCAGAAAGTTGGTCGCTAGTTTTTGCAGTTAAATACAAAGATAAATAAAGGGTTTAAACAATTTTCAAAATAAATAAATCATTTCTCCACTTCTATTAAAGATAGAAAGATGAAATTGATGTTTTTATAAAGGTTATAACTAGTCCTTTGAAACAACGAATATTTCATGTCAATAGGACAATATTTAAATTTTATGTCAAAGTACCTACCAATAGGCATAGGCTAATGAGCGGAATGGTTTTATAGAAATACTAGGGTTGGGCTAAGATACAGATAATTATCAAAAAAGTGTTTGTGTTGTTTTTCTGAAAATTTTCATTAATTTATACTACAAATCATGTTGTTACAATTCATATGGAAAATAAACTCTGTGCCTCTATAATTAAACTTTAAACCTATTTTTCTTTTTATATTGATTAAAGTGCAGATTTGGGTCAGTAGATAAGCATATTCTATGTAAACTATTTGTAATACATAATCGATGACATTGCGATTCACTGCATAAAAAGGATAAACAGGAAGGGTGGGAAAGTTCCAGGTGTAAGTAATGGGAGCATGAGGCTTGTAATATGACACTTACATGGCTTTCAATGTAAATTTACTTGATTGATTTTTATATAAGTTTTGTGCCATTTTGATTCTAAATTTGTTTAAGTTTACTTAATTGGTTGTTTCTAGAAAAATATGAACATAATTAATTATAAAATATTTTCTTTTAATGTCAATAAGTTAAAAAGATTTTACCAATTGAACTTAATTTAAACTAGTTAACATAATTGTGTTTTTTTTAAATATATATTTATATATTAATGTGAAAAAATAAAAAAAGTTAATATAATGTAAATTTTATACTATTAGGCACCAGATTCCGTCCCTTGTCCTTAGAGCTTCCAAAGCCATTGTTCCCTGTGGCAGGTTTCCCCATTATATACCATCACATTGAGGCATGCAGCAAGGTGAGCTTTAGTGTTTTTGTCTTGTTGTTATGCAGCTGTTCTTCATTACATAAATGTATTTTATTTTAATGTCACGATGATGTCTCTCTTGCTAATATTTTTATGTACAGCTAATCTGTCATTTAGCTAAACTAGTATACATGAAGAATGTGATTTATCATCTGTTAACTAGATAGTGGTTACAAACTTTATTGTCTGGCAACTGATGGAGCTTTGTTCAATATACTTTTTTGATAGTGTAATTCATCTTATTGAAAAAAATCCTTTATCATGAGACAGAAACAAGCTGGAATTAGACAAATTTTCTACTGGCCATATAATTAATGTCCTTACACTCTCAACAAGCACTTGCCTTTATTATGTTCATTCCTTTTATTTCCATGATTTTTAATTATTATTATGTACACCATTCACTATTATTATGTACAACATTCACTATCAAGGCCCTTATTTTGGCAGGTCCCAGACTTGAGAGAAATCCTAATTATCGGCTTCTACCAGCCAAACGATGCCCTCACAAAATTCATCATGCAAGCGCAACTGGAGTTCCAGATACAGATCAGGTTTGAAGGAATACGTTATAAACATGATTGGCTGCAAGACTGAAGCATATAACCAGGCACCTACAATTTGAACCTACACCTTATTGTATAAACCACCAGAAATAACAATGGCGACTGCAGTAAATGAACTTCCCGTCTGCTAAAGCTACTTGACAAAACATGCATTCGAGTCCAGCAGTTTGTATAGAAACACACCAATTAGTGCTAACCTCCAAGAGTATTATTTTAATGATACACCTATTATGTTTAGAATGCTAAGTGGAAAATATAGATTTATGTCCAATTCATTCTCAGATATCTCCAAGAGTATTATTTTAATGATACACCTATTATGTTTAGAATGCTAAGTGGAAAATATAGATTTATGTCCAATTCATTCTCAGATATCTCCAAGAGTATTATTTTAATGATACACCTATTATGTTTAGAATGCTAAGTGGAAAATATAGATTTATGTCCAATTCATTCTCAGATATCTCCAAGAGAATTATTTTAATGATACACCTATTATGTTTAGAATGCTAAGTGGAAAATATAGATTTATGTCCAATTCATTCTCAGATATCTCCAAGAGTATTATTTTAATGATACACCTATTATGTTTAGAATGCTAAGTGGAAAATATAGATTTATGTCCAATTCATTCTCAGATATCTCCAAGAGAATTATTTTAATGATACACCTATTATGTTTAGAATGCTAAGTGGAAAATATAGATTTATGTCCAATTCATTCTCAGATATCTCCAAGAGTATTATTTTAATGATACACCTATTATGTTTAGAATGCTAAGTGGAAAATATAGATTTATGTCCAATTCATTCTCAGATATCTCCAAGAGTATTATTTTAATGATACACCTATTATGTTTAGAATGCTAAGTGGAAAATATAGATTTATGTCCAATTCATTCTCAGATATCTCCAAGAGTATTATTTTAATGATACACCTATTATGTTTAGAATGCTAAGTGGAAAATATAGATTTATGTCCAATTCATTCTCAGATATCTCCAAGAGTATTATTTTAATGATACACCTATTATGTTTAGAATGCTAAGTGGAAAATATAGATTTATGTCCAATTCATTCTCAGATATCTCCAAGAGTATTATTTTAATGATACACCTATTATGTTTAGAATGCTAAGTGGAAAATATAGATTTATGTCCAATTCATTCTCAGATATCTCCAAGAGAATTATTTTAATGATACACCTATTATGTTTAGAATGCTAAGTGGAAAATATAGATTTATGTCCAATTCATTCTCAGATATCTCCAAGAGTATTATTTTAATGATACACCTATTATGTTTAGAATGCTAAGTGGAAAATATAGATTTATGTCCAATTCATTCTCAGATATCTCCAAGAGAATTATTTTAATGATACACCTATTATGTTTAGAATGCTAAGTGGAAAATATAGATTTATGTCCAATTCATTCTCAGATATCTCCAAGAGTATTATTTTAATGATACACCTATTATGTTTAGAATGCTAAGTGGAAAATATAGATTTATGTCCAATTCATTCTCAGATATCTCCAAGAGTATTATTTTAATGATACACCTATTATGTTTAGAATGCTAAGTGGAAAATATAGATTTATGTCCAATTCATTCTCAGATATCTCCAAGAGTATTATTTTAATGATACACCTATTATGTTTAGAATGCTAAGTGGAAAATATAGATTTATGTCCAATTCATTCTCAGATATCTCCAAGAGTATTATTTTAATGATACACCTATTATGTTTAGAATGCTAAGTGGAAAATATAGATTTATGTCCAATTCATTCTCAGATATCTCCAAGAGTATTATTTTAATGATACACCTATTATGTTTAGAATGCTAAGTGGAAAATATAGATTTATGTCCAATTCATTCTCAGATATCTCCAAGAGAATTATTTTAATGATACACCTATTATGTTTAGAATGCTAAGTGGAAAATATAGATTTATGTCCAATTCATTCTCAGATATCTCCAAGAGAATTATTTTAATGATACACCTATTATGTTTAGAATGCTAAGTGGAAAATATAGATTTATGTCCAATTCATTCTCAGATATCTCCAAGAGTATTATTTTAATGATACACCTATTATGTTTAGAATGCTAAGTGGAAAATATAGATTTATGTCCAATTCATTCTCAGATATCTCCAAGAGAATTATTTTAATGATACACCTATTATGTTTAGAATGCTAAGTGGAAAATATAGATTTATGTCCAATTCATTCTCAGATATCTCCAAGAGTATTATTTTAATGATACACCTATTATGTTTAGAATGCTAAGTGGAAAATATAGATTTATGTCCAATTCATTCTCAGATATCTCCAAGAGTATTATTTTAATGATACACCTATTATGTTTAGAATGCTAAGTGGAAAATATAGATTTATGTCCAATTCATTCTCAGATATCTCCAAGAGTATTATTTTAATGATACACCTATTATGTTTAGAATGCTAAGTGGAAAATATAGATTTATGTCCAATTCATTCTCAGATATCTCCAAGAGTATTATTTTAATGATACACCTATTATGTTTAGAATGCTAAGTGGAAAATATAGATTTATGTCCAATTCATTCTCAGATATCTCCAAGAGTATTATTTTAATGATACACCTATTATGTTTAGAATGCTAAGTGGAAAATATAGATTTATGTCCAATTCATTCTCAGATATCTCCAAGAGTATTATTTTAATGATACACCTATTATGTTTAGAATGCTAAGTGGAAAATATAGATTTATGTCCAATTCATTCTCAGATATCTCCAAGAGTATTATTTTAATGATACACCTATTATGTTTAGAATGCTAAGTGGAAAATATAGATTTATGTCCAATTCATTCTCAGATATCTCCAAGAGTATTATTTTAATGATACACCTATTATGTTTAGAATGCTAAGTGGAAAATATAGATTTATGTCCAATTCATTCTCAGATATCTCCAAGAGTATTATTTTAATGATACACCTATTATGTTTAGAATGCTAAGTGGAAAATATAGATTTATGTCCAATTCATTCTCAGATATCTCCAAGAGTATTATTTTAATGATACACCTATTATGTTTAGAATGCTAAGTGGAAAATATAGATTTATGTCCAATTCATTCTCAGATATCTCCAAGAGTATTATTTTAATGATACACCTATTATGTTTAGAATGCTAAGTGGAAAATATAGATTTATGTCCAATTCATTCTCAGATATCTCCAAGAGTATTATTTTAATGATACACCTATTATGTTTAGAATGCTAAGTGGAAAATATAGATTTATGTCCAATTCATTCTCAGATATCTCCAAGAGTATTATTTTAATGATACACCTATTATGTTTAGAATGCTAAGTGGAAAATATAGATTTATGTCCAATTCATTCTCAGATATCTCCAAGAGTATTATTTTAATGATACACCTATTATGTTTAGAATGCTAAGTGGAAAATATAGATTTATGTCCAATTCATTCTCAGATATCTCCAAGAGTATTATTTTAATGATACACCTATTATGTTTAGAATGCTAAGTGGAAAATATAGATTTATGTCCAATTCATTCTCAGATATCTCCAAGAGTATTATTTTAATGATACACCTATTATGTTTAGAATGCTAAGTGGAAAATATAGATTTATGTCCAATTCATTCTCAGATATCTCCAAGAGTATTATTTTAATGATACACCTATTATGTTTAGAATGCTAAGTGGAAAATATAGATTTATGTCCAATTCATTCTCAGATATCTCCAAGAGTATTATTTTAATGATACACCTATTATGTTTAGAATGCTAAGTGGAAAATATAGATTTATGTCCAATTCATTCTCAGATATCTCCAAGAGTATTATTTTAATGATACACCTATTATGTTTAGAATGCTAAGTGGAAAATATAGATTTATGTCCAATTCATTCTCAGATATCTCCAAGAGTATTATTTTAATGATACACCTATTATGTTTAGAATGCTAAGTGGAAAATATAGATTTATGTCCAATTCATTCTCAGATATCTCCAAGAGTATTATTTTAATGATACACCTATTATGTTTAGAATGCTAAGTGGAAAATATAGATTTATGTCCAATTCATTCTCAGATATCTCCAAGAGTATTATTTTAATGATACACCTATTATGTTTAGAATGCTAAGTGGAAAATATAGATTTATGTCCAATTCATTCTCAGATATCTCCAAGAGTATTATTTTAATGATACACCTATTATGTTTAGAATGCTAAGTGGAAAATATAGATTTATGTCCAATTCATTCTCAGATATCTCCAAGAGTATTATTTTAATGATACACCTATTATGTTTAGAATGCTAAGTGGAAAATATAGATTTATGTCCAATTCATTCTCAGATATCTCCAAGAGTATTATTTTAATGATACACCTATTATGTTTAGAATGCTAAGTGGAAAATATAGATTTATGTCCAATTCATTCTCAGATATCTCCAAGAGTATTATTTTAATGATACACCTATTATGTTTAGAATGCTAAGTGGAAAATATAGATTTATGTCCAATTCATTCTCAGATATCTCCAAGAGTATTATTTTAATGATACACCTATTATGTTTAGAATGCTAAGTGGAAAATATAGATTTATGTCCAATTCATTCTCAGATATCTCCAAGAGTATTATTTTAATGATACACCTATTATGTTTAGAATGCTAAGTGGAAAATATAGATTTATGTCCAATTCATTCTCAGATATCTCCAAGAGTATTATTTTAATGATACACCTATTATGTTTAGAATGCTAAGTGGAAAATATAGATTTATGTCCAATTCATTCTCAGATATCTCCAAGAGTATTATTTTAATGATACACCTATTATGTTTAGAATGCTAAGTGGAAAATATAGATTTATGTCCAATTCATTCTCAGATATCTCCAAGAGTATTATTTTAATGATACACCTATTATGTTTAGAATGCTAAGTGGAAAATATAGATTTATGTCCAATTCATTCTCAGATATCTCCAAGAGTATTATTTTAATGATACACCTATTATGTTTAGAATGCTAAGTGGAAAATATAGATTTATGTCCAATTCATTCTCAGATATCTCCAAGAGTATTATTTTAATGATACACCTATTATGTTTAGAATGCTAAGTGGAAAATATAGATTTATGTCCAATTCATTCTCAGATATCTCCAAGAGTATTATTTTAATGATACACCTATTATGTTTAGAATGCTAAGTGGAAAATATAGATTTATGTCCAATTCATTCTCAGATATCTCCAAGAGTATTATTTTAATGATACACCTATTATGTTTAGAATGCTAAGTGGAAAATATAGATTTATGTCCAATTCATTCTCAGATATCTCCAAGAGTATTATTTTAATGATACACCTATTATGTTTAGAATGCTAAGTGGAAAATATAGATTTATGTCCAATTCATTCTCAGATATCTCCAAGAGTATTATTTTAATGATACACCTATTATGTTTAGAATGCTAAGTGGAAAATATAGATTTATGTCCAATTCATTCTCAGATATCTCCAAGAGTATTATTTTAATGATACACCTATTATGTTTAGAATGCTAAGTGGAAAATATAGATTTATGTCCAATTCATTCTCAGATATCTCCAAGAGTATTATTTTAATGATACACCTATTATGTTTAGAATGCTAAGTGGAAAATATAGATTTATGTCCAATTCATTCTCAGATATCTCCAAGAGTATTATTTTAATGATACACCTATTATGTTTAGAATGCTAAGTGGAAAATATAGATTTATGTCCAATTCATTCTCAGATATCTCCAAGAGTATTATTTTAATGATACACCTATTATGTTTAGAATGCTAAGTGGAAAATATAGATTTATGTCCAATTCATTCTCAGATATCTCCAAGAGTATTATTTTAATGATACACCTATTATGTTTAGAATGCTAAGTGGAAAATATAGATTTATGTCCAATTCATTCTCAGATATCTCCAAGAGTATTATTTTAATGATACACCTATTATGTTTAGAATGCTAAGTGGAAAATATAGATTTATGTCCAATTCATTCTCAGATATCTCCAAGAGTATTATTTTAATGATACACCTATTATGTTTAGAATGCTAAGTGGAAAATATAGATTTATGTCCAATTCATTCTCAGATATCTCCAAGAGTATTATTTTAATGATACACCTATTATGTTTAGAATGCTAAGTGGAAAATATAGATTTATGTCCAATTCATTCTCAGATATCTCCAAGAGTATTATTTTAATGATACACCTATTATGTTTAGAATGCTAAGTGGAAAATATAGATTTATGTCCAATTCATTCTCAGATATCTCCAAGAGTATTATTTTAATGATACACCTATTATGTTTAGAATGCTAAGTGAAAAATATAGATTTATGTCCAATTCATTCTCAGATATCTCCAAGAGTATTATTTTAATGATACACCTATTATGTTTAGAATGCTAAGTGAAAAATATAGATTTATGTCCAATTCATTCTCAGATATCTCCAAGAGTATTATTTTAATGATACACCTATTATGTTTAGAATGCTAAGTGAAAAATATAGATTTATGTCCAATTCATTCTCAGATATCTCCAAGAGTATTATTTTAATGATACACCTATTATGTTTAGAATGCTAAGTGAAAAATATAGATTTATGTCCAATTCATTCTCAGATATCTCCAAGAGTATTATTTTAATGATACACCTATTATGTTTAGAATGCTAAGTGAAAAATATAGATTTATGTCCAATTCATTCTCAGATATCTCCAAGAGTATACTGCCCTTGGTACCGCAGGAGGCTTGTACCACTTCAGAGATCAGATCTTGACTGGGAACCCTGAGATGTTTTTTGTCATGAATGCCGATGTGTGTGGGGACTTCCCTCTCTTGGACATGCTCAAGTTTCACAGGGAGAGGGGCCCAGGGGCTTATGGCACTATTCTAGGCACAGAGGTAAGAGGGGCCCCTGAATCTAAATACATCTGCTTTTACTGAGGGTTTTTCAAGTTAGGCAAAGACATCTCCTATAAATAGTGGATTATGTTAACAGTCCACATACTTATAAACTTGTAATCTGTTGTAAGCTGTGCACAGTTTGTGTGTGCAGTACAGAGCTTGATGCCAAGATTATTTTAACTAAAGCCTTTTCACCTTTCTTGTATCACGACAGGCAACAAGGCAACAGTCCTTAACCTACGGGTGTATGTTTGAAAACAAAGATACACACGAGGTAAGAACTACTGATTGGGGCAATGGAAAAAAAAGGAGGGTGGGGCATATTAATAATATTCACACTATTTAAAATCCGTCAGTGCTCTTTTCAAAGTAATGACTCATTTTAATTTTAGTTAAATTGTCATAAATCTGAAGTCATGTAGCAATGATTCAGCTGCTTTTGATCTGAGTGAGGCGCAGTCAGTAGGTTCATGTTGATGGAACCTCGTCCAAGTCGTCTAAGTGTGACCTGCATTACATCACAGCTCCTTTTAAGTTTGTAACCTGTTATCCATGACATCGTTTTGTTCATGTGATGCATGTTTATCCATGACATCGTTTTGTTCATGTGATGCATGTTTATCCATGACATCGTTTTGTTCATGTGATGCATGTTTATCCATGACATCGTTTTGTTCATGTGATGCATGTTTATCCATGACATCGTTTTGTTCATGTGATGCATGTTTATCCATGACATCGTTTTGTTCATGTGATGCATGTTTATCCATGACATCGTTTTGTTCATGTGGTGCGTGTATTATTGTATGTGTGCCTATTAAATAGAATTTAACAGCAAGTGAATCTCAGCGCTCTTGACTGATAACAGTTTTTTGATGTAAATTTTGTACCAATGGATGGCGTTCGTTGTTTCAAATGCAGGTCCTTCACTACGCAGAGAAGCCAGAGACCTTTGTCAGTACAACAATCAACTGCGGCATCTACTTGTTCACACCAGATATTTTCAGAACTCTGGAGGTCACGTTCAAGAAAAACTTGGAGGACAATTACAAGTAAGACTCAACTTACCTCTGTGTGTGGTGGCCAACTACCTCTGTGTGTGGTGGCCAACTACCTCTGTGTGTGGGGTTTGAGTTTAGATTTGGCTTGCTTTAATGTATATGGTTTGACTTACCACTGGGCTATTTTGGGGGGGGGGGGTGGGTTGAGATTCATGGGGATATCTTGCAAAAGTTTTGAGAATCCCTGGCAGAGGCATGACAGTGAACATCAGGGACCCCTCTGTCAGGAATGAAGTCGGGAACAATTCATGTATTTAAATTTCAACAGTTGTATATTTGTTGATCTGGTGGACCTCCGAGAACCTGCCAGGGTAATTTTGTCGCTGATTCCAAGTCATTTTCTCAATCTACTTCTTTCTAGACTGCCTCCTCTGTTGTTGCCTCCTCTGTAAGTCTACATATGGTTGTTGTCTCCTCTGAAGTCTACATATGGTTGTCGCCTCCTCTGCAGGCCCACCTAGGATTTGTCTCCACCGCTGGTGTATACTAATTCAAATTTATGTAAAGTTTTTTTAATATGCTCGATCAATAATTACTGTGACCCTATCAGATGTTTTGGAGGGGGGGGGGGAGCTATAAATCTTTGGTCTGAAAACTTGGTCGTTACAACATTATCATGTTTTAAAAATCAGATTTATAGGGGCCAAAAGGCAAACTAAAAAAAGGAAGGGAAGTCAGCTTGGGGCCCATCATGTTACTTAATGTATTTCTCCTTAGTATGCCATTAAAATATTTGTAATTTCCTGTAAAAAATAACCTTGTTTACAACTGAGGAGTAGAAAAGTGTGGATGGAAGGTGGTGGGACATCTCTACTGATGTCACAAGCCTAAGGATCTAGTTGAGAAAGGTGGATGGAAGGTGATGTGACATCTCTACTGATGTCACAAGCATACTGATGTCACAAGCATACTGATGTCACAAGCCTACTGATGTCACAAGCCTACTGATGTCACAAGCCTACTGATGTCACAAGCCCACTGATGTCACAAGCCTACTGATGTCACAAGCCTACTGATGTCACAAGCCTACTGATGAAAAGCGTGGATGGAAGGTGGTGGGACATCTCTACTGATGTCACAAGCCTAAGGATCTAGTTGAGAGAGGTGGATGGAAGGTGGTGTGACATCTCTACTGATGTCACAAGCCTAAGGATCTAGTTGAGAGAGGTGGATGGAAGGTGGTGTGACATCTCTACTGATGTCACAAGCATACTGATGTCACAAGCCTACTGATGTCACAAGCCTACTGATGTCACAAGCCTACTGATGTCACAAGCCTACTGATGTCACAAGCCTACTGATGTCATAAGCCTACTGATGTCACAAGCCTACTAATGTCACAAGCCTACTGATGTTGTAACCTACTGATGTCACAAGCCTACTGATGCCACAAGCCTACTGATGTCATAAGCCTACTGATGTCACAAGCCTACTGATGTCATAAGCCTACTGATGTTGTAAGCTACTGATGTCACAAGCCTACTGATGTCACAAGCCTACTGATGTCACAAGCCTACTGATGTCACAAGCCTACTGATGTCACAAGCCTACTGATGTCACAAGCCTACTGATGTCACAAGCCTACTGATGTCACAAGCCTACTGATGTCACAAGCCTACTGATGTCACAAGCCTACTGATGTCACAAGCCTACTGATGTCACAAGCCTACTGATGTCACAAGCCTACTGATGTCACAAGCCTACTGATGTCACAAGCCTACTGATGTCACAAGCCTACTGATGTCACAAGCCTACTGATGTCACAAGCCTACTGATGTCACAAGCCTACTGATGTCACAAGCCTACTGATGTCACAAGCCTACTGATGTCACAAGCCTACTGATGTCACAAGCCTACTGATGTCACAAGCCTACTGATGCCACAAGCCTACTGATGTCACAAGCCTACTGATGTCACAAGCCTACTGATGTCACAAGCCTACTGATGTCACAAGCCTACTGATGTCACAAGCCTACTGATGTCACAAGCCTACTGATGTCACAAGCCTACTGATGTCACAAGCCTACTGATGTCACAAGCCTACTGATGTCACAAGCCTACTGATGTCACAAGCCTACTGATGTCACAAGCCTACTGATGTCACAAGCCTACTGATGTCACAAGCCTACTGATGTCACAAGCCTACTGATGTCACAAGCCTACTGATGTCACAAGCCTACTGATGTCACAAGCCTACTGATGTCACAAGCCTACTGATGTCACAAGCCTACTGATGTCACAAGCCTACTGATGTCACAAGCCTACTGATGTCACAAGCCTACTGATGTCACAAGCCTACTGATGTCACAAGCCTACTGATGTCACAAGCCTACTGATGTCACAAGCCCACTGATGTCACAAGCCCACTGATGTCACAAGCCTACTGATGTCACAAGCCTACTGATGTCACAAGCCTACTGATGTCACAAGCCTACTGATGTCACAAGCCTACTGATGTCACAAGCCTACTGATGTCACAAGCCTACTGATGTCACAAGCCTACTGATGTCACAAGCCTACTGATGTCACAAGCCTACTGATGTCACAAGCCTACTGATGTCACAAGCCTACTGATGTCACAAGCCTACTGATGTCACAAGCCTACTGATGTCACAAGCCTACTGATGTCACAAGCCTACTGATGTCACAAGCCTACTGATGTCACAAGCCTACTGATGTCACAAGCCTACTGATGTCACAAGCCTACTGATGTCACAAGCCTACTGATGTCACAAGCCTACTGATGTCACAAGCCTACTGATGTCACAAGCCTACTGATGTCACAAGCCTACTGAAGGATGGGATTATTTAAAAACGGGTGGTAAAAAAATGGTTCTGAGGTTTGCTTAAACACCGAAGACAAATTTATGAGGTGAGTGGAGGGGGTGGTTGGGGAGGGGGGGGAGTAGGGATGTCAGATGTGTACACATAAACTCATGAGTTATCCAGTAATTATACATTATTATTGCCTGGGGCTACGCAATTGACTGACATAAGAGCTTGTGACCTGTAATAGTTGTCTTAATAATAAGTTAGACAAGGGATTGTTGTGAATTAGATGGTGATCTTTGGGGGGGGGGGGGCATCATAGTGGAGACACTTTTGTATTATGACATTGTTGCATTACAGCAGAGGCCGCCAAGCAGCGGACAAATCCAATAATATGGGAGTGTCACGTGATCACAGAATACCGAATTTTGTATGAAATCAATTAGTTCATAGGAATGTTGTTCTAATGGAAGCTTGTTTGAAAGAAAATCTAAAAAACACAAAAATAAAATTTATTTAAAAGTTTACAATTTTTCTCATTTTTCAAATTTAAAATATGTAGAATAGATTTTAACTCCCAAAATTGATTCTATCTCCCAAAATTGTTTCTAACTCCCAAAATTGATGCTAACTCCCAAGCCATAGAAATATTGGTGGCAGGCCTCCTTTAGCCTGTGGGCCACAGTTTGCTGAGCCTTTGTTGAGATGAAAGAATTCTCAGCCCAACTTTTTAATGGTCTCCTGGGCTTAATAAATCAATATTGAATGGCCATCAATGTTAGACATTCATGACATGAACGTGCCCCCCAATACCCTATTGACATTTCTTTTTTTATATTACTTGTATCATACAAGAATATTTATTTATTTATACCACGGTACACATGTTATTTGCAAAAGTAAAATATAGCTCAGCAAAATTTGGCAATTAAAATAAGTAGGCGAGGAGCTTATATTGATCTTATTTTAAGCAAGCTATGGATTATTTATAACATCATTAGGTGATGCAGACTTTCTTTTTTTTTTTTTTGTTGCTACAATACACTTGACCATTTACCCTTCGTAAATGAAGTAACTTAAATACATGAAAATAACTTCTTTTTTTTTTATTTTTTTTAAAATAAAGTGGGGGGTGATGGGTTAGGGAGAGGGGGCAGTGTTCAAGACAGGTTCACCCAGAATTGTAGGTCCCACCATTGTAATACTGTTAGCATTTAATCTTCAGGAGTGGGGATTTAAAAAGGAATTCCTTACAATGACATGACTAAGGTTGTCATGAGTAACGGTATCATGGTGGTCTCCCCCTATTATTAGCAAACTTTTTTTCCTAAATCACCCGTTGCATGTGTGTCTTTATTTTTTTAAATTTTTTTTTTTTTTGCCTACATTTTTGAGTGTGGTATTCATGAATCTGTCTTAAATATGAACTCTTTCAAATAATATTCTTATATGTGGGATATACCTTGACATTTTTTTACTGTTCTGTTACCTTGTTTTGTTTGATTTTTGTGTTAAATTAAGCAGCTACACAAATTAAAATGTTTGTAAAAGTTGTTCAGCTATCTTTCTTGCTTTTTTTCCTTTCATTCCATCTTCATTATCCTGAAGCATTTGGGTGAAATTTATTTGACTATAGGTTAGTCATGGGTTTCAAGATGCATTAACAGGATTATGTTTCAAATTTTACTGGTCATATCATGCAACTTGAAAGTGGTCTGATGTATTTTTTTAGCCAGGATAGAGCTATTAAGTTGCTATGATAACTGTTAGTAAACTATGAGAAAATAATGACTGTCTGCAGAGAAATTATTTCCTTGTCTATAACTTAAAATGTTTATCCACTCAAAATTATCACTCCCTAGGAACCACTTTCTAGTTAAACAGTGAGGCTGATATGACATATGTGACTGTTTAATTAAGAAAATTATGAGCCCTATGTGTTTATGTTTTCTACTGTTTTTTTGTTTGTTTTGGTTGTGTATGATTTTTTCCCCTGATTAACTTATTCAATATTGGGCTGTGGGGTCTAACCTCATTCAATCAAGAATAATTCAATTAACTAATTATAAAAGTGTTGAACTTCGATAAAGCTTTAAAATAGATTAAATAGACACGAACGATCTGTGTCGATATAACAATATATATTGAGCTTTAATAATAATTTTACATTACAAATAATTAAACGTTTCGGCACTTGCCTTCATCAGTACAAGACATACAAATAAGTATTAATCAAATTTACATAATATATATATAGAGAGATAAATCCTACCTAAAAAATAGAAAACCAGACAGAAACAAGGTAAAGAAAAAAGAAGAATGAAAAGGAAGTGACTTGAAGTAAAATTTAAAAGCCCAATCAGGAAAAAAAAGACATCGCAGTTATGTAAAATTGTGGATTTGGTTTATCCCGTATCCAAACATTTCAATAGCACCAACCATGATGGCATTTTGGACATCGCAGTTGCTGGTATACTGTATACTAGTAACACAACGGATAGGATCCATATGGAGAATAAATTAATATCAAGATTTGGCAAGTTAACTCCATACAGGATAAACCAAATCCACAATTTTACATAACTGCGATGTCTTTTTTTTCCTGATTGGGCTTTTACATTTTACTTCAAGTCACTTCCTTTTCATTCTTCTTTTTTCTTTACCTTGTTTCTGTCTGGTTTTCTATTTTTTAGGTAGGATTTATCTCTCTATATATATATTATGTAAATTTGATTAATACTTATTTGCATGTCTTGTACTGATGAAGGCAAGTGCCGAAACGTTTAATTATTTGTAATGTAAAATTATTATTAAAGCTCAATATATATTGTTATATCGACACAGATTGTTCGATATCGACACAGATTCTTCGTGGCTATTTAATCTAAGAATAATTCACCAATTCCAAACATACATTTTAAAAGAAAAAACATTAATGCCATTCAACATGTTTTTGTTCAGGGACGTAATTGACAAATATTGATGACTTCCCAGCCCGGTCTTAAACCCTTCTCTTTCTTCTCAAACGCCTTCCATTAATAATTTCTTGTCTTTAAAAAAAAATGACAGTTTTTGTGACATAAATTCAAGAGTTCCTGGGTAGGTAATATGCTATTGTTTCTATGTTATTTTACTTTGCATTATTTGGTTGCTGAAGTTGTTCAGTTGTTGTAATGTGGCCCATGCATGCTACAGCTCCCCTACTCCATGTTCTAACATTTCTAACCCACCCAATCTTTCTCTTGATACTTTCTGTATTATTAACTGTGATTGGCTTTTTAAAAAATTGTTTCAAATCTTTTGAGCAAATTTTGATGATAGTTTTTCAGGTATTTAAACATTTTTGAGACACATTTAATTCAAGTACCTGCATGTTGTAATGTTGTTATATTTCTGAATGGTTCATGAGCTTAACAAGTTTATTGAAGTATCGATCTCATGAAACATGCATGTTAGACACGACCTGACTGTTAAATCGTCATTCAGAGCAAAACAGCACAGGTAATAAACGTAAAGAGTTAAAAATCATGTCATGAATCATCAGCTGTTTTAGGAATATATGCAGTGCAGCAAATTTCATACACTCTTTAGTCATAGCGTAGCAAATTATAAAGGATCGTTTTAAAAAATGATCAGAAATGGGCTATTCATAAAATGGGCTATTCATAAAATGGGCTATTCATAAAATGGGCTATTCATAAAATTAGCTATCACAAAGACAAATCAAGTGAGCTAATGTACACTACTGAGGAATGTTCTGCTAGTCTGAAAATGACAAAAATTAAATAACCTTTAAATTTTAAGCAAATACTAAAATCCTTTTTTTTGTTACTAGTTTTAAAATAACTGTACTAATTGTATCTTGCTTTAGAATGTTTTAATGGAGAAGTCTGGTGATGCTCTCTTTCATACCTTTTTGGTGTGCTGTTAAATAAACTACGTTAATGTTGTTATTAAGCTATTTAGTAAATAATCTCTTTGTTGTTGGTAACATGACTAGTAAATTAGGTATATAGATTCTGTTTAGACCTTCAGAAATATGAAATCACTCAACTTTTAAATTTATGTGATTTGGAAAAAGAACACTGCACAATGTTTACTTTTCTTTATTATTATTATGTTTTTTTGTTGCTGTTTTGTTCAAGGAAAGCAACTGAAATAATATATCTACCTTGAAATATGCCTTGATAAATATTGTAATTATATATGTCCTGGCATCCACCAAACTTTGACAGCTGACAATGCAAAGTTTCTTGCCTATTCTTAACTATCTAGGATATAAGGGGGGTGGTGAGGGTGTCTATAAAAAAAAGAAAAAAAGAAGGTCTTTAAAACAATAAAACTTAAGCATGTTAAAGTTAATGTGAAGAAAAAAAAGTGGTTCAAAAATAAACTATAACAGTCTTGGTGCAAAAAAATCTAGAGATGTAGTTTGATTGGAAATATAGTATGGTATTGTGCACAAATTAACTAATACATATTTTAATAATTTATTGCAGGATTTTAAAAAAAAAATTAGATTTGAGTGTCTGTGCATTTGAGCACAACATGTAAAAAATATTTTGTTTTCATTGATTAGCAGCGTACTGTAGTCAGATGCTAAGAAAAATCAAGAATAAAATAGTTTGTACAATCCTAGAAAACATGTGCATGGTGTAGATCGTAGACAGTTGCTATGCCATTCCTGTCTTGTATTTCTTCCAGTGCCTCTTCCTGCACACAACCATCCTGTACAATGGAATGTCTCCTTGTGTTACACATTTCTGCTCCACAGTAAACTAAAATATGAATTAGTTTTGTATTTTTGGCTATAACTCAGTTGCCAACAGTGATCAAAGACATTTCATTAGAATATTAGCATTTATCGATTTTATTTTTAGACTCTATCTTGGAAAAACACGTGAGAAATAAATTCAAGAACATTTTTTTATAGTTTATTTGTTAATCATCTCCATTTTTACAGTGCCATTGGGTAGTTTTTTTTTCTTTTTGAATTTAAAATAAGACATTTATAGTTTTAAAGAAAATTTAAGAAATATTTAAATGCGGTCTTGGTTTAAACATCTTAATAACAATGAATCTGTTTGTAATCCCCGCCCCCCCCCCCCCCCCCCCCCCCCCCCTCCTTTCTCAGTTTTGATTTTCTGACACCGAGCAAAGAAGTGATCAGGCTGGAGCAGGACATTTTCATACCAATGGCTGGCTCGGGCAAGTTGTTTGTCTACACTACCAGTCGTTTCTGGAGCCAGATCAAATCAGCAGGGTAAGGTCACTGTCGGGGTGGACATGTTGATTACAGACCAGTCCCTATATTTTTCTAAGCCTGATTCTGTTGTCTTATTCTGTGGATGTGAATGAAATGGGCCATTTGTGATATCCCCAAGATGTGACTAAAAGGGGTCTGCTGTCATATTCCCAAGATGTGACCTAACGGGGTCTGTTGTCATATTCCCAAGATGTGACCTATAGGGGTCTGTTGTCATATTCCCAAGATGTGACCTAAAGGGGTGTGCTGTCATATTCCCAAGATGTGATCTAAAGGAGTCTGTTGTCATATTCCCAAGATGTGACCTAAAGGGGTGTGCTGTCATATTCCCAAGATGTGACCTAAAGGGGTCTGTTGTCATTTCTCCCACGTTCACATCTTTGTGTGGAAGTGAACAAGTGATTTTGCTGGGTTATGTTTCCCTCAAGCTGCCATTACTATTGTTAATTCGCTCATCTCTCAGGGCCGCCGTGTACGCCAACCGACACTACCTGGCAATCTACCGTGACACTCACCCCGAGCGCCTGGCCAAAAACAGTGAGGGCTCACCCAAGGTCATTGGAGATGTCTTCATCCACCCGACGGCCACAGTTCACCCTACAGCCGTGGTAAGAAAGGTTACAGTCCAAGCTCTGACTGAGTGAACTTGGGTTTCACAAGAGATAAACTGACTGCTAGAATGTTTTCATGTGTGATGTAGGAGACCCCAACTGGGCCGTAGAATATTTGCATGTGTGATTTTGGAGACCACAACTGGGTGGTAGAATATTTGCATGTGTCATGTAGGAGACCACTGGGGGCAGCGTGTCCATAATGTCTCTGCTCTCAGATATTTAGAAAGCATATGTATTTAGCTGAGTGGTGATGGACTGACAGTTTTAAATATTAGGTTAGAAACTTAAGAAAATCATGTCCTTGGACTGATAGCTTTTTATTGTTTTTAAGAGTGTGGTAAAAGCATAGAGATTGAAAGAAAAGGTAGAAGAAAAATGACAATATAGAGCAGCCAGATACAGACATGGAAATAACTAAAAACAAATTATGCTGCTTGGTACAAGCATCCATTGAAAGTGAACAAGTTATGTCGAAAATGCCTTGAAGAGCACCTACAGTGAAGCAATGACGTCAGTGGCATGAGTTGGTCATGGGTCAACCCCAGGGCAGGGATGGTCCTTCGCGTGTGTGAATGACCAAACAAAGACTTTAAGACCCATTAAGTTGGGTGTGTACTTGCATGGTGTTACCCACAGCAGCGACACTTAGAGCGTGTGCTCCTTATTCCTATTGGTGACACATTACCACATCCACTCTAGCTGGTTGAATCCCAGCGGCCTCAGTGGCTCAACTATAAAAGAAACGGTGAAATTGCAAATACCAAAATGATAATGATGCGAAAGGCATAATAAAAACATACAGCATTTCCAAAAATACCTTGCATCGGTACAGCTGCATTACATTGGTACAGCTGCATTACTTCGGTACAGCTGCATTACTTCTGTGTCTGGTGTTTTCTCTCCAAATATTTTTATGAATCCTCAACTCTGCAGAATGTATCAGTAGCAATGTATGCGATAAAGCAACACTAGACAAAAATATCTGGATATCATCCCAAAGTTTTGATATCATTTGGTTACAAATGATCCTAATTTTTAAAGATTATTTGTTTGAAAATTTCTAGAGTAAACATAAATGGTAAAACTTTAAGAATCCAGCAACCTTTGAACAGCACCTAATTTGAGGCCTAGACATATAATTTTTCATATGCCTTTGTTTTAAAATAAAATTTGCTCCTAACATGACCTTGATGCACTGAGCCATGCAGCAGCTTTTGTCCTATCCAGCACTCGATTGACAGGTAGATGTCCAGTTAGTTCCAGATCTTTGCTGTTGAGGAAAGGAGTTCAATTAGACGGATGTTCATTACAGAGCTCAACTTACCCCGAGTCTATTTATTGCTGACATAAAGTCAATTTAAACCCTGTTTATTGGGTATTGGATTTTTCAATCATTTAAAATATCTTTTTTCCCCACAGCTGGGTCCTAATGTTACAATTGGACGGGGCGTGACTGTTGGAGAAGGGGTCAGGGTAAGGGAGACTATCATCTTGGAAGGCGCTACTCTGCAAGTAAGAATTTTCGCTCTTAATAGTAACTAAACTTACTGGGTGTCACAGCCCTAGAGTGTACAAGTACAATAAAATATGTGGCAACAATTTTTGCATTAAATTAATTAAAGTAGTCAAGCATTTGAGTTAGTGTTAAGCTCCTAGGCATTCTGTGTTTAGGGCATTGGATGGTGGTACTAGTCTCGTTGGCGGGAAACAGACTGGTACAGGTGGGCTACAAGGAGCTTAATCTTTGGTAACAGTTCTCGGAATGGATGGGGCCTAGAGCTTATGTTTAACAAAGATTATTTTTTTTTATCAGAGGTACAGTTGATGACTTAAACAAATTAAATTTTATTTAAAACCCGCCAATTTTTATGCAATGCAACTTAATGGTGTTGATCTATCTGACAGCCTCACTGCTGCATATTACACAGTATAGTTGGCTGGCACAGCACTGTTGGAGTCTGGAGCAGGGTGGAAGGGACCCCCAACGACCCCAACCCCAACAAGCCATTTGCTAAACTTGAGATCCCTGAGATGTTCTCTGATGATGGGAAGTTGAATCCATCAATCACTGTTATAGGTAAGCTAACCTTCCACAAAATGGCAGGTGTAATATAGGTAAACTAACCTTTCACAAAATGGCAGGTGTTATATTGGTAAACTAACCTTCCACAAAATGGCAGGTGTTATATTGGTAAACTAACCTTCCACAAAATGGCAGGTGTACTATAGGTAAACTAACCTTCCACAAAATGGCAGGTGTTATATTGGAAAACTAACCTTCCACAAAATGGCAGGTGTACTTAAGGTAAACTAACCTTCCACAAAATGGCAGGTGTAATATAGGTAAACTAACCTTTCACAAAATGGCAGGTGTACTTAAGGTAAACTAACCTTCCACAAAATGGCAGGTGTATTACAGGTTTGACACCTTTGCACTGTGACAATAAACTATTCGAAGTCTTTTACATATGATCATTCACAATTGTGAGAATTTTTTAAAACTTTAACCCAGTTCCCAGAAGGTTTTGTGGTCCTTGGTTGCCTACCCCTGTGTTAAACAAATCATTAGACTATAAATGACACTGAACTGTTTGTATCTACTGCAGGCTCCAATGTGCAGGTCCCATCTGAGGTGATCATTCTCAACTCCATCGTCCTGCCACACAAGGATCTCAATGGCTGCTACAAGAATCAGATCATCTTGTGATCAGTCCTCCACGACAAGCACATTCAAGTTTTCCCCTGTCCACACATGGCCAATAACACCAATCCACATTCATTTATAGTTATGTAAAGGGACACAACTTTCTATTTATCTAAAGGGACACAACTGACATCAAAAAAAGTTACATGTTTATTTATCTACATTTATCTGAACAATTTTGTGGGTTTTTAAATTTAGGATTACTTTCATCCACTGACCGGTCAAATTTATTTTTAATTTAGACATGATTAGGGTGAAAATTGTTGAATATTTGATTAAGTCATAGTTAACTTTGCAGAAAACTGTTTTAGCTAATAATGGTTATCTTATGAATTTTGTTTCTTATCTTTAAATGTAGAAAGCAGTATCTCAGGGATATGCTTCTATTTTTAATGTCTCTATTATCACATATTTTACAAAGGAAGACTAGAGCAGAACGATTTCATGTTGTTGATTGTTGAAGCAACTGCTGTCTAGTTCTACCAACTCTCCACAAAAAATAAAGGATTTTGTTATTTATTTAAGACTGTTTCAATGAATTACACACCAACCCACTAGTGCAACCTGTGAGTCACAATGACACACCGACCCACTAGTGCAACCTGTGAGTTACAATGACACACCGACCCACTAGTGCAACCTGTGAGTCACAATGACACACCGACCCACTAGTGCATCCTGTGAGTCTCAATGACACACCGACCCACTAGTGCATCCTGTGAGTCACAATGACACACCAACCCACTAGTGCAGCATGTGAGTCACAAAGACACACCGACCCACTAGTGAAACCTGTGTGTCACAGAAGGTTTGAACTGGAAGGGCGGCTACAAATTATTGTTTACTAAAGGTTGTGTGGATTTTTGTTCTGAAGGAAAAGAGAAAGATTTACTGCATGTCATATTTATTTATAGGATTACACTATATAGGTAGATAGTATTAAGAGATAAAGCCTGTAAAATGTCCATTACTTTGGATACATTATTTATTTGTTATTTATTCTTCAATACTTTTTTTAATCCATACATTTTGCCTTTCCTATTTAATCCTCCTGCCTGTCTGTTTACCATAATGTTATATTATTACACTGCCAGCCATTTGTTCAGTAAGAATACTAACAAGTTGGAAACAAAGTAAGTTTCCCAGACTGTTGCATTTGATTGGGATTGCAATGAATTGTCCATTGTCAGCATCCATCACTTCTCTTCTCATTTATTCATTACAATGTACATAGGGTATGTATAAAATATTTTATTTTCACTCGTATATCTAATTGCCCATCCATGTGTGATATCCAAGGTTGAGCATCAGGGCTGAGCTGGGTGCGATTTTTTTTTTTTTTTTTTGCACCCGGTCTGGGTATTATGAGAAAATACCCGGCGGGTCCGAGTCTGGGTGTTAAAGAGTTAACTTCTCATTTTCTATAATGTGTTGCACCCAATGAGGAGAAGTGAAAAGTGCATATAAAGAACTATTAGCTTTCACGATACAATAAAAGAGCTTCAAAACAATAATACCTTAATAATATAATCCTAACCCAGCGATTCTCAACCTTTTTAGTGCTGTGACCCCTTGAAATTGTAAAATAGATGTTGAGAAGGGTGAATAGCATTTTTTTATAGATAAAATGGTTTCGGCACTGTAATTTTCAATGGCGTTGGAGGGAAGCAGAAATAAGGGATAAGAAGGGTCAAAGGTTGTAAGTTGATCCTCAGATGATATTTCATAAATCCACATACCTGGTTATAGTTTTAAGTTACGGCAAAAAAAAATGAATCAAATTTTAAAAAATTAAAATAATATATAATGTAATTTTTTTTTAATTTAACAGAAACTTTAAAAATATTTATAATTTAAATTACCTGCTGACATCTACCAAATGAATCAAAGTTTTTATTTTATTTAATGCAGCTGTAGTGTAGTCAGAGTGTAGTAACAATAAGACACTATTCTGATCATTGTAAATAATATTGCAATGAAATTCAAATAAGAAAAAATTGACATCATACATACAAAACACCCCCTCAAGTTTCTAAAAATGTTCACGTGACCCGAGGGGGTCATGACTCACAGGCTGAGAACCCACTGCTGTAACCCATAAACATAGCAAAAATCAAACATGGAGTGGAGCTTTGCTACTATATGCATTAGTATTGCTGGTTGGTAACAGTTTGCATTTTTCTGACACCAATTTACACACATTATTTCTATAAATATTTGTATCATCATCATCATGGCGATACCATCCTGGCCTTCCTTCTGTTAAGCCAATTTTTTCACTTATTAAATGAGTGTTAAATTACATTACTATGATTGAATTCTATTAAAGAACATAGAAATGATACACACATTTAGTTTTATTTAGCTTACATTTAGTTTCATTTGGCTTACATTTAGTTTCATTTAGCTTATATTTAGTTTTGCGTCAATCGCTTGTCCGTTTTCTTTTTTTAAATTATTTAATTCAGACAAGAACTATGTTAAAGATGAACTAGTTCTATGCTTTCACATTTCATTTCTCCCCATTGGGTGGAAGACAGGAAAAATGAGAAAATAGCTTTTTTCAACATCAGACCCGGTTTTGTTTTTTCGCCTAGTGCGGGTATTTGCCTGGTGTGGTATACTCAGCATTTCCGGGAATCCGGGTCAGTACCCGGCTCAACCCTATTGAACATTATTGTATCTGTGAATAGTTTAACATTTACCAAAATTTGCCCATGTTGTGCAGTAAAAAAATTTTGATTTATACAATCCTGGCCTGAACTTGTGGCTGAATGACCCCTATATAATATATAAATGTATCTTGTCAGTGAATGGCTCTAACTCGAAACACTTTTGGTTTACTTGTTGAACTGACCTGCTGGTGTCACCATGACAACTGACCTGCTGGTGTCACCATGACAACTGACCTGCTGGTCTCTAACTGTATCACAAAAGTATACTGGGGTGAATGAAACTTTGGTCACTGGTTTTTGGTCTAGCTAAAGAGTACCATTTTGGTAAAATCCTTCAGATTTGTATGTGTGAATATTATGTTATGAACATAATTCATTATTTAACATTATCATTCTATAAATATTTGAGGTTTTATTTATTTGTGTGCCTTTCCTTTAGGTATGACATTAAAATAATCACAAACTTTTTTTTTTTACATAACATCATAACGTAATAATATAATTCATCTTTCCATGGCTTGTATGATAAATGTTAAATGGTTTTTGTAACTTATGTTGACAAGACATACATGATGTCGTGATGGATTAAATTTTGGGGAAAATTTTTAATAAAAATTTCCAACTGGAAAATTATTATTTAGTGTTATGAATAATCATTGAAGGAGTGAATGAAGTACAAAATTGTCTCTTCACAAGTGTTGTCCTGTTGACATGTTGTCTTCCTTGAAGTTCCTTCATAGATGTGTTGTTATCAAAGTAAGCTTTCCCCCCTTGTCATAGACATCCTGTAAGTGAACTTTTCATCTTTGGACATTATCCTGTAAGTGAACTTTTGATCTTTGACATAGATATCCTGTAAGTGAACTTTTGATCTTTGACATAGATATCATGTGAGTGAGCCTTTTATCTTTGACATAGATATCCTGTAAGTGAACTTTTCATCTTTGACATAGATATCATGTGAGTGAGCCTTTTGTCTTTGATGTAGATATCCTGTAAGTGAACTTTTCATCTCTGACATAGATATCATATATATAAGTGAGCCTTTCATCTTTGACATAGATATCTTGTGAGTGAGCACTTAATCTGTTTCATATTTTAATTTAAACGAATCCATTGTGCCATGTATCCATGTTTTGTCTCATATCCCACATGTATTCTGGCGTACAGCTGTATAAAAGGCTTTGCACCTGTATATCTTCAAAAACTGATTTCTAAACACGTATCCATACACAGAGCCTGCGCTCTTCAACTCAGTCCTTACTGAGAGTTCACAGAGTGCAAGGACACAGAAAGAAGTCATGCGGGGTGTGCTCTTTTGAAGCTGTTGCGCCAAAATTGTGGAACAGTTGGCCTCAATCTTTGAGGGACATTGAAACTGATAAAATGTCATTTCAGAACCATTGAAAGACTTTTCTTTTTTCTCTAAATAGATTTTAGGACATCGGAGCGCCGCGAGCATGCTATGAACACAAGCACCATAAAAGTACTCAATCATCATCAGAGCGCCGCGAGCATGCTATGAACACAAGCACCATAAAAGTACTCAATCATCATCGGAGCGCCGCGAGCATGCTATGAACACAAGCACCATAAAAGTACTCAATCATCATCGGAGCGCCGCGAGCATGCTATGAACACAAGCACCATAAAAGTACTCAATCATCATCAGAGCGCCGCGAGCATGCTATGAACACAAGCACCATAAAAGTACTCAATCATCATCAGAGCGCCGCGAGCATGCTATAATGGCATGGACACAAGCGCTATGAAAGTACTCAATCATCATCAGAGCGCCGCGAGCATGCTATAATGGCATGGACACAAGCGCTATGAAAGTACTCAATCATCATCAGAGCGCCGCGAGCATGCTATGAACACAAGCACCATAAAAGTACTCAATCATCATCAGAGCGCCGCGAGCATGCTATAATGGCATGGACACAAGCGCTATGAAAGTACTCAATCATCATCAGAGCGCCGCGAGCATGCTATAATGGCATGGACACAAGCGCCATGAAAGTACTCAATCATCATCAGAGCGCCGCGAGCATGCTATAATGGCATGGACACAAGCGCCATGAAAGTACTCAATCATCATCAGAGCGCCGCGAGCATGCTATAATGGCATGGACACAAGCGCCATGAAAGTACTCAATCATCATCAGAGCGCCGCGAGCATGCTATAATGGCATGGACACAAGCACCATAAAAGTACTCAATCATCATCAGAGCGCCGCGAGCATGCTATGAACACAAGCACCATAAAAGTACTCAATCATCATCAGAGCGCCGCGAGCATGCTATAATGGCATGGACACAAGCGCTATGAAAGTACTCAATCATCATCAGAGCGCCGCGAGCATGCTATAATGGCATGGACACAAGCGCTATGAAAGTACTCAATCATCATCAGAGCGCCGCGAGCATGCTATAATGGCATGGACACAAGCGCTATGAAAGTACTCAATCATCATCAGAGCGCCGCGAGCATGCTATAATGGCATGGACACAAGCGCCATGAAAGTACTCAATCATCATCAGAGCGCCGCGAGCATGCTTTAATGGCATGGACACAAGCGCTATGAAAGTACTCAATCATCATCAGAGCGCCGCGAGCATGCTATAATGGCATGGACACAAGCGCCATGAAAGTACTCAATCATCATCAGAGCGCCGCGAGCATGCTATAATGGCATGGACACAAGCGCTATGAAAGTACTCAATCATCATCAGAGCGCCGCGAGCATGCTATAATGGCATGGACACAAGCGCTATGAAAGTACTCAATCATCATCAGAGCGCCGCGAGCATGCTATAATGGCATGGACACAAGCGCCATGAAAGTACTCAATCATCATCAGAGCGCCGCGAGCATGCTAAGATAGCATTAAAACAAGCGCTTTAAAAGTACTCGATCATCATCAACAAATGGTCTTCTAAAGCCTTTCCAATTAATCAATCACGTTGACCTCCCACAAGCCCGTGCTCTCCAATTGATCAGCCAAACAGCCATTGATAATCTTTATCGTTTAATCCTGTCCGTCTGCAGAAGTTTTTGGCCTAGGATATCCCAAAGGTTGAGACTATCACTTGCCTGCTTGAGACGGCCTAGTATAGTTAACTTGTCCTTACTAGTAAATCATCAATGGCTCTTGTCTTATCTCGCTACACTCCGATCCATGTCTCTTATGTCATTACTCTCTGATCCCTGTCTCCTATCTCATTACACCATGATCCATGTCTCTTATGTCATTGCTCTCTGATCTCTGTCTCCTATCTCATTACTCTCTGATCCCTGTCTCCTATCTCATTACACCATGATCCATGTCTCTTATGTCATTACTCTCTGATCTCTGTCTCCTATCTCATTACTCTCTGATCCCTGTCTCCTATCTCATTACACCATGATCCATGTCTCTTATGTCATTACTCTCTGATCTCTGTCTCCTATCTCATTACTCTCTGATCCCTGTCTCCTATCTCATTACACCATTATCCATGTCTCTTATGTCATTACTCTCTGATCTCTGTCTCCTATCTCATTACTCTCTGATCCCTGTCTCCTATCTCATTACACCATGATCCATGTCTCTTATGTCATTACTCTCTGATCTCTGTCTCCTATCTCATTACTCTCTGATCCCTGTCTCCTATCTCATTACTCTCTGATCCCTGTCTCCTATCTCATTACTCTCTGATCCCTACCTCCTATTTCACTTCCGTTACGTACCGTTAATTGGTTTTGCACATGTTTACCAGTTTTAATTAAGATTTGGCTCTTTCGATGAAAAATACGCCAGAAAGGACTGAAAACAAGAAAAAAGAGCCAGTGAAACATTAACAATGTTGAATTTAATAATATTATTAAGTTTGTATAAATATTACAATACTAAATATATACAGAAATGAAAACTTCATTAACATACGGCACAGCAAGTGAAGAGTATAAACCTCAAAAGGTACACATATTAATACACACACTACACACAATGAGTAAACTCTAGTGTGTAAGTTTCATAAATTGTCTCGTGTCTAGGAAATCTAACGAATTCTCCCGGCTGTCAAAGCTGTCGGTTTATTTGAAGGGATGGCATTAGAGCCATTCAAGAAACTCTAGAATTTGCATCTACCGATAGCAATTTTTAAGAGAATATTTGTACGTAAACAACATTTTCCCAATCAAGGGAGGTGTGGGAAACGACATATTAGTATTGGAGCGCTACACATTTAAACGATGATGTCAAAATCAGAAGAAAAAAAAGTGGTGTGGATTTAAGGTTAAATTGCTCGGCTCCTGGTGAAAAAAAATTAGAGTCAACACATCCCTCTCTCCTATTTGTATCACTACCCCCCCCCCCCCACATCCCTGTCTCCTACTTTTATCACTACCCCCCCCCACATCCCTCTCTCCTACTTTTATCACTACCCCCCCCCCATCCCTGTCTCCTACTTTTATCACTACCCCCCCCCCCCCCCCCCCCCCCAGATCCCTGTCTTCTATTTCGCTACTCCTACAGCTATCTGACAAACAATCGGCAGAAGCGGCATTGAGCACGAAGCTCTTGGTCGACCAGCTGGTGGCTACAGCTATCAGAAACACGGCCGCACAACGTTTCATTTACGGTTACCATTCCTGCCGGTAATCTTACATCGAAATTCTTACATCTGCCGCAGCTTCGCTGAGTTCCTTGTGTGTTCACCTTAAGTCTCACTGGACCCCCCCCCCCCCGCCCCCCAAACCCTCACAACATGTCACCAAAGGCGGTTGGTGGATCATACGTGGATCAGTCATTGGCGTGTCGTTTTTCCTTTTAAGTACTCATAGAGACATGTTAACACACACAAAAAAAAAAAAACTTTTTTAAAAATATGTGGCTAAATACTTCGAGTGTACGCCCATGAGTTTTTGCTTGCACGTGCGCGAGGCACTTCTTTGAATGATTTTTTTTTTTTTTTACGACTGTGTTCGTGGTCTGTTTTAAGTCAATAAAGGTGTGTTTTAAAGCGTAGTTTTAAAAGCATATGTAAAATATATGTTGTGTGTTTTTTTTTTGTTTAAAATTAACGTTTTACCGGTGAACATTTTTAGTGATAGTGATAATGGCTCTGCTAATTTTTAATCAAATATAATATATTATTAAAGCTACGAAAGCGTCCTTTACTTTAAAAAGTAGGCATATTAAGTAGACTTCGATGTGTCATCATAAGTTAAACACAGATACACATAGAATCTACTTTAGATGTAAAACTATTATTAGTAAAATAAAAAGATAATATTATATTATATATATATCATTTATAATATATACTAATCATAGATAACAAACCGTTTAATCTATTCTATGCGTACATTTATTTGAAGGGATTCTTCTCGTAACTCCAGAAAAAGGGATTTTAAAAAAATATATGACCGTTAAATAGTAAGGAACAATAAATATCATGATCAACATCGTAGCTACAATAGTTTTCTGTTTGACATATTTGGTGAATCAAAATGGTGGACACTACATCACGGACGAACGGTTCATGTCAGACGTGAATTTGGAGCACTACTACGTCATCGAAGAAAACGCACTGAGCAACGCTGACGTATTGTTGAGGGAGGACTATTTTGGTGCTGATGAGGAGGAGGATGATGAGACACATTTGGGGCACTTGCCAAATCTCACACACTTTAAAGGGTAAACAGCTAAAGTTAAACCTTTGAGTTTTGATCTTATCGTAATGAGGAATTGTTGATTTTTAGTTTAAGTTGCAGATTGGGTGAGTTGTTACCGAGCGGCACGGCAGCTTTAGGGGGGCGTCCATTAACTACGTCAACAAAATAGGGGAAAGGGGGGGGGGGTGGAAATGTTTGACAGTTGTTGACAAAAGGGGGGGGGGGGTTTAGATTAGTTGACGTCAACAATCATGTTGTTTTTTTCCTATTAAAATTTTAATCTTAAAAATTGACCGGTTCTTACATTATTTTAAACAATTTAATTAATGAGTGCAAATAGTCATATATTTTTTAGTCTTTTAATTATATAAGAGTCATTTAATGTGTGTCTGTCTGTGCACCGCAGATGGCTGGTCAGAATGTTAGCACACTTTGTTAGTGCAAGATAAGTCAAAAGTTGTCATCTATCTCTTCACCTGTCATGTTTCTCTGTATCCGCTCCCTAGAATGATTAACACATCGTTGTACACGTGTTCAATTAAAAAAAAAAAACACCAACTCATCTGTGTTCAATAACAACTATACCAACTCAGAGACAGTGAGAGCTAATGCCAATTATTGATCACACCGACAATACTTCTATTTTAAGTGCTGAATGATTAGATAAGGATGATGTTGACTTGTTCGGTATATCAGTTCCACAAGATGAAAATGATAAATCAGCTATTATAGACTATGCACATCAGGGGCGTCATTTCAGGTTGTTGTTTTTTTTTTTGCAAAAAAAGAGGGTCGGATTGTTAAGTTGTTTATTACTGGAGGCGCCACAGTACATAGCAATTTAAATAAATCCTGCAAAATCGGGAAGGGGAGCAAATGTCATACAGACATGTCAAACGTTTCGTTGCAGCCCTCCAGATAATCCAGATGAATGGAGGTTCATCTGGCAAAATCTAGAGATCAGTATCTGAACACTCAGACCCCAAGCAATCAAAGCTTTTGACATGTCTGTCTTTGAGACAGACATATGTATAACTTATATATGCATCATGGACATAAGCCTTGTATTAGTTGTATGAATACTAAAAATCACAAAAATCGACTTAAATTTTTTTAAACATGTTTCCAGTATCATCGATGAGGCTAAAATGGTCCACAAACTGGCTGGGCCAGACCTTGAGGCTTTTCTGTGGAACCCGGTTAACATGTACCACTTGCTTCGACGCCTTGATGATGGCTGGAGACAGGGACTCGGCTTACTGCTGCAGACAAAGCCGTGTAAACACTGTGAGAATTCTTGATTTCTTAAACGTTTCACTAGAAGTTATGTTTATAGTAATATATATATAAAAACACGAAAACTTGATTATTCTTTTAAGCCTTCTTTGTTTCATTTAAAACGACATATGATGCCACGATATATATATATATATAAGCTCATTCACACGTTGTAATACGTCGTACTAGTATAAAATGAACCCAACTCCTTTATCACAATATATCTAACTTTAATACCTAGTTATATACACAGGCTTTAGTTTCCATAAACGCATGCATACAGCGCAGCTGGCTATCAGACAGAAATAAAACACATCCTACTTCCACAAATTCCATTCACGACTGCCGCGCGACTAAAACTTACGTCACAATATTGTCTAGACAATACGTCACAATCAGCATAAAAATACGTCAACAAGTCAAGCGCGGGAAGTACGTTCACTAACTTACAAAACTCTCGAACACACACCGCGCGTAATCAAACATAACATTCAATGAACTCCCATGCTCGACATATGACCTAGAAGTCGGGTAATTTAAAGTTTAAAAAAAAATAATAATTTGGAATAAATCATTCTCATTTTTATTAACTACATGCATTTATGATTCCCTCTGTCTAGGGAACCTCCCTTCCATGGTGGGCAGACTTCATTATCTAAAAGATAATCTACCAGGGAGGCTTGAGCTGGAGAGAGTTGTGGGATACATCGCAACATTACAGAAAATTTACAAATTAAATCCACAGGACATTGCAAATGGGAAGATCGGAGATGGCGTGTCAGTGAAACCTCTGAATATTGAAGAAGAGTTTCAAATTGTCAAGGTTGGGTTACATCTATTCCTTTCTGAATGATGTAATTTATATAATTTTAGGATGTATTGAAGGTTGCGTCCTAAAAGTAGGGCAGTTTTCAGTAGGCATTTTTTATTTTAAATTCTAGTAATGATATATTTTAAAATATGTCGATAATGTCAAACGAGGCCCAAAATAGCTAAAATGATATTTTTATCTAAAAAATATTTCAAATTGTTTGCAATTATTTAAAAAGACTTAGATTTAGATCTAACTCAAATAGGAACTGTTTTAAATTCATCAATATAAAAATAACAATGTACATTTGAATATCAATTAATATAGTAATACTGTTTTTACAACATTCCATTTCCATTTTTTAACTGCATGATACCAGTGTCTCTAACCCATTTAAGCTTTTTCTTTTAAACAATGGTTAAAAACTAATGCTTTACTTCATTTTTTTAAAAAAAGGCTGCGACTATTCGCACCCGGGTCCCTTTAGGGCCTTTAGACTAAATCCATCCGGATGTCATTTGTGGTAGTTTATTTTAGTTAAACTGAAGAATTAAGTTTACAAACATATAGTCCATTCAATTATCTTTCATTTGATACCTCATTTGGTCTTACAAACCCAACAATAATATTTTAAATAGTTTTTTAATCCCAACCTCTCAATTCTGATACCCGGGTGCGAATGGCCACTTGATTTTTAAAAACACTTAGCCACTTAACAGATTAGTTTTGGAAATTGCATTGTTGAATAAATGAAATATTTTCTTCAGGTCCTTAATGACAAAGATGATATGGAAACTGCACTAATTTGGCTAAAGCATATTTATAATCTGTTGGGTAAATACAGCCCCTCCCAGAGGGAAGAACTAAGTTTTAAACTGACAGATGTGTTAAACTTGATGGCTTCTGCAAACTACCATGTAAGTCATTCACTTTAAACAAATTAAAAATTTTAAGGCTGAAAATAAGCAAAAATCTATATTTTATCAGTTTCAAAAACAAGTTAATGAAGTTTGGAAATAATCTGATGTTAATTTAAAGTGACGCGACCCAATCACAACAGCTTAAAGATTTATTTACTTAGTGATTGGAATTCATGCCCATATAACTTTTTTTAGAATCCAGAAAATAAATTGGTGGAAACTCCTTGGGCATGTGAATGAAGAACTAACTAATTTTTTTACAATCTTATTTTTATTTATATCTTGTACTAAGGCAATATAGACATATTGTGATGTTCAAATAATTTGGGCTACTAAATAAATCATTTAACCCTTATGCTTTTGTTCAGATGAAAGATATTTCAGAGGCTTTGAGGTTGACGGAGGCAGTATTGAAACTTGGTAAGTGAAGATGTTCAACATTCTTGTTTATAAGTTTTGTAGTTTTTTTTAATTTCAAGTAAAGGAAAAAGTGGTTATGACAGTTCTAAATATTACTGACAATTATTTTGCAGATGCATCCAATGGCATGGCGCTCAGCAATCTAAGATTTTTTAAAAGTAAACTGGCTGCCCTAGAAGAGAAGGGAGAAGACACAGTCAAGAAGGCTGCATCTTTTAAATTACAATTGTCTAAATTTGAACGACTTTGTGCCCGTCAAAGGAAACAGAAGGTGGGCCACGACATCAAATAATTTTAAATAATGTGCAGAGGAACAAGTATTATTGGATGGAAGTATACTAAAATAGCTATTTAATGTTGAAATCTAGACAAAATAATTGAGATATTTTAACTTAGTGGCTCAGCTGTCTCATTAATTTTCTAATATATTCTAAAGAAATAACAATTATTCAGAGAGATCTTTTGAAGTTTTTGTAAAGCATTTGAGAGTCAAAACTCAAGTGTCTCTTGAAATGTTGAATACAATGTTTATAAATTTTCTTAAATTACTGGAAGTTTTCATAAGCTAATTATGTACAATCATATGACTTAAGTTTAGTATTGTGTTTTGTTTCGTTATATGGACAGTATTCAATGAGAAATAACTAAGCAAACATATATTCCCACTTTTGTGCCACACTCTCCTTGTTATATGAATGTTGTGAATATGCATTTGTTATTGTTCTGTCTCTATACAGCTGTTCTTTATTACATAGATGTATTTTGTTTTTTGCCACGATTATGTCTCTTTTGCTAATATTTTTATGTACAGCGCAGTGAGCCCAGGCTGGGGTACCACGCTATATAAAAGAATTAATAATAATAATAATATGCAGCATAATAATTATGCTTTTATCATTGCTTTTTTCCTTTTACAATGATACAAACTTGCTTCAAACTTGTTACAAAATTGAACATTAACAGGTTTCAAGAAAAAAATGCACGCTCCTTCGATATGGATATTGGCACTTCAAGAAGGAACTCATTCGCCGCAAGCCTTACATCGCTTTGTTTCATGATGTCATTCGTAACACTACTGCCACACATCTGAAGAATTATGCTTACAATGTTGTAAGTTTGGGACATTTTATTCATACTATCCACCACAATTGTCATGATGTATAGAAAGCTGTTGAAACTTAGCATAGATCAATTATTACATATTTAAACCATTGCAGCCATTAAGAGTGAACCATTTGTGTGTATCGTACAGCTGAGCAGTGCAAAACTCAATTGCTGTGTAGAGCTGTTCTATAACTCCTGTCTTTATTTAAAATTTTGGTAAATGAGTAAAACTAAGTAAGGCCCAACCTGGCAAAAAGGAGTGCAACAGAACAACGAATGTGTCAGCAGGAAGCCTTTGTCAGCGAACAAACAACAAAAAGAACAGAAAAAAAATGAAAAAAAATAGCACTCAGCTGAGAAGTAGTATCCGAGAGGGCAGCAAAAGAATATAAGTGGCCTGAAGTTGATTACCTTTCAGGTACATGACGATAAAAACAAATAATGTTTTCAAAGAGTCACAGTTCCATATCTGGTGAAATCAAAGTTGACATTTACTCTTGTATTGTGCACAGTTGTCTGACAAGGCATGGGAGAAGGAAGAGAAGTTTCACCCACCTGCATTGAGGTAGGTTGCAAGTTAGACAGTATACTATGTTGAAAGTTAGACAGTATACTATGTTGAAAGTTAGACAGTATAATATGTTGAAAGTTAGACAGTAGACTATGTTGAAAGTTAGACAGTATACTATGTTGAAAGTTGGACAGTAGACTATGTTGAAAGTTGGACAGTAGACTATGTTGAAAGTTAGACAGTAGACTATGTTGAAAGTTAGACAGTATTTTCATTTTATGGTAGGTGGTATAATCTGTTGAAAAGTAAATGGTAATTGTTTCATTTTTATTCCTGCATTCTGTTCGTGATGATGTAACTTTTGTATGAATATATTAAATTATTTTTAACGATGGGGGTGTTTGGGGGCTGGTTGGGGGAGGGGGGAAGATATGGGTCTAGTTTCATGACAGTTGGGTCTGTGGTTGAACTTTTTCAAAGGTAGGAGCAGGTTAGGGACCATGAATACAGCTGCCAGAAAGGAGGCACACGCTAGGTGCACTCTGAAGGTTGGAACAAGTTGGGGACCATGAATACAGCTGCCAGATATGAGGCACACGCTAGGTGCACCCTGCCAAAGAAAAAATGTATCTGTTCTTTGTAGGAAGCAATCATTCAGACTTAAGTTCACCATACAGAGTTTTTTCCTATATGATTCCTGGTAGGGAGAGAATTCAAGGTTTTTGCCTTCATCTGTAATTTTTGTGGGGGAATGTCATGGGTGATCTTAAAATGAGCTCTCATTCAAGGCCCAGCCCAATGGACCACAGCTCAATGGATCAGCTCAATGGCACACAGCTCAATGGATCAGCTCAATGGCACACAGCTCAATGGATCAGCCCAATGGCACACAGCTCAATGGATTAGCCCAATGGCCCACAGCTTAATGGATCAGCCCAATGGCACACAGCTCAATGGATCAGCCCAATGGCACACAGCTCAATGGATCAGCCCAATGGCCCACAGCTTAATGGATCAGCCCAATGGCACATGGCCAAGCCCAATTTGTCACTTGCTAGAGAGAGCTGCCAAATGAACATCCTGTGGTAGGGTGAGCTGCTAAGGAGGGGCAGAAAAGGAGGGGCAGCAAAGGAAGAGCAGCAAAGGAGGGACAGCAAAGGAGGGGCAGCAAAGGAGGGGCAGCAAAGGAGGGGCAGCTAAAGATGGTGACACCTCTGTTCACTGTTTTCTTCATTACTGCCATTCTGGGGTTTGAATTACGGAAAACAAAAATGTGTCCAGGCCACATGAATATTTTAAAGGGAGGAAAGCTGGTATGCTGCCAACTCATGTTTTGTGTATAAATCAGTGCTGTGGAAATCAGTGCTGTGGAAATCAGTGCTGTGGAGATCAGTGCTGTGGAGATCAGTGCTGTGGAGATCAGTGCTGTGGAAATCAGTGCTGTGGAAATCAGTGCTGTGGAGATCAGTGCTGTGGAAATCAGTGCTGTGGAAATCAGTGCTGTGGAAATCAGTGCTGTGGAGATAAGTGCTGTGGAGATCAGTGCTGTGGAAATCAGTGCTGTGGAAATCAGTGCTGTGGAGATAAGTGCTGTGGAAATCAGTGCTGTGGAGATCAGTGCTGTGGAAATCAGTGCTGTGGAAATCAGTGCTGTGGAAATCAGTGCTGTGGAAATCAGTGCTGTGGAAATCAGTGCTGTGGAAATCAGTGCTGTGGAAATCAGTGCTGTGGAGATCAGTGCTGTGGAAATCAGTGCTCTGGAGAAGAAAGAAAAAAATGTTTTATTTTGGATTGAATAATGTTTCTGTTTTAGCTTAAAATTGGACCCAGTCAAACTGAGAGTGAACCAAGCCAGGTGGCATGTCAACAGGCTGCACAGATATCTGAGCTTCCTTGCTCTGGCTGATGAGCGACAGCTGAGTTGGTGGGGCCCTAAGCAGGTTAGTCATTATGTTGTATCTCACAACTTGTCTATTGGTGTTTAGAATCAGGTTTTAAGGTCAGTTATCTGGACATACATAAAATCCTTATATGATGTTTCTTTAAATGAATGTAGATATAAATCTTCATGTAAATGTTAATCTTCACCAGATCATCAATGTTGGTTTGGAAGGAATACACCTAGAGAGTCACAAAGATAAACTTCATCTGGTGAGAGTTTATCCTTTTTTAAAATTTGATGGGAAAAAAAATGTTTTTTAGCTAAATAAAAAAAAGAAAAGATGTTTCTTTATGGAATTAAATTCATGTCACCCAATGGTGGTTAATTTTTGTACAGGACTTTAATTTACAAACCTTAAGAGGTTGAAAATTTATTAGAGGAAAAAAAAAATTAAATGCGTATTTCATTGTTCCCTTTGTTGTTAATGTAACTGGAGAGTCATCATTAACATTAATAAATATCAGCTGGATAGTGGTCATTAACATTGGTGTATATCAACTGTATAGTGTCCAAATACATTATTTTGTGTTTGTAAATGTCTGCATGTATCAATTTTTATGTTTTCAGGTTCGTGAATACAATCTTGGGAAAATCAGTGAAGTTGCAGCATATTTCACATTTGTAAGTTAAATAAAAACTTCATTATTTCTTTATAAATTACTCAAAAATTTGTCTCATTATTTCACTTCAACCAGCTTGATTGTAGTATAATCAGTATTTGTCCTTTACACAATTTCTTTAAGGTGGTCTTGAAAAGATATGGTTCTTTAAACTGCCAAATGTATGGGATGGGAAATATTTTTAGCTCTTGGCATACAACCACAAAATATTACCTAAATGGCATTCCATGATCCAAAATGTTCTTGTAACAACAAATTTCAGCTGAATGATGTAAAGAAAGGAGGTGAAGTTGTCTTTACAGACCAGGGTATCACGCTCCATCCTGAAAAGGTAAAATGTGCTTGTTTAACCAAGATATATATAATTCTTGCAGCCGATTCCATTTGATGAAGAATTTTTAAGATTGTTGCTCACGCACAACAGCTGCTTTAAGAAAAAAAGACATAATAAATAAAAACAAGTAAAATACAGCTTGCAAAATAGTTCTGACAGCATGGCCTTGAAAAAAATTTTGTTGTTGTAAAAAGCTTTTAACAAATGGTTACATCTATATCCAGGGAAGCGAACAAATAGTTATATCTATATCCAGAGAAGTTAACAAATGGTTTATCTATATCCAGTGAAGTTCACAATTGGTTATATCTATATCCAGGGAAGTGTGTTGTTCTACTCACCAGTGGAGACAAAAATTCACAGCTTCTGTCCTGTAGTAGGCAGTTCTTTGTGGGGTAAGTACTTCCACTGATAGCAACTATGTTAAGCTCATATTCAAACTGCGCAGTGTGTGACGGTTATAACAGTAGTATTGATCATGAAATGAAATAGTTTGATTAGAGATTTAAAAAATATATTTTTCTCAATGAATTATTTGCTTCTGTTTTACTTGACATTGGTAGGAATGATATAAAATAACCTCAAGTTTGAGTATGGATGAAAGGGAGATTTAAAATTTAAAGATATACATGCTGCATTTATTTTTTTTTTAAAATTGATGTTTTTCTGGTGTGATTACTTCATTACATATTGGAGAATGTTAAAATTAATGTTTCTTTTTTTTTCTTCTTCAGTGGCCATTAATCCATCTCACGAAAAGAAGAAAGATTTCTGTGTGGCTGATGATGAGAGGGATTATTAGAAGGTCGAGATTTAGATTGGCTAGTTTCTACAATAGTTACCTAGCAATGTAAATGTTGCAAATTTGTATAGCCAATCCATCACTTCCATTCATTCACCATTTTATTTCAAACAATTTTATACCATGTTCCAAGAAATTTAATTTTATCCCCCCACTGGTAATTTGATAAAAAGACTGGATAAGGATGATCGTGATAAGTGGAAAGATTATTCAATTGGTATGTTTTTAATCAGTTATGAAAGGGGACATAATTTATAGTATCCAGTTATAAAAATGTGTTATTCCTCCTGTATTTACCTTGAAAGAAGCACATCTGTAGGGACTTGTGCCCCAAAAAGAAAAAAAATGGGAAAGGGTAACACTTTAACATTTCTAATAAATATTTTTGAGTTCATTATGTTTGCATTTTGTAACATGTAGGCCTTTGACCGATAAATATGGATGGTTCATCTGATCCTATATAGTGTATGGGACTGTTTCTCAAAAACATTCAGTGGCGTAAATGAAAGTCTCATCTTAGCTGATGACAGCCTTATAGCTTAAATTATTATAACTTTTATTAAACATAGTACTGCTTGCTATAAATCTGACATCCTACTGAGCTAGTGATAACATTAAACGAGGTGTGTTGTTGAATGTGGAGAATGCAACACTTGTGTCTATTAAACATTGTCTTTGTCAAAGAAATCTCTTCGGTAAAGTTTTTAGTTGTTATATTCTTATAAATAGCTTAGCATCTGTCTACACTTCAGGCATAAAGTAAAGAATTAAGTGTGGCTCTCACAGGTAGCTGTAGTGCACGTGTGGCATAACTTGATTAAAGCAAATTTATATGCTGTCATCTCTCTTTAAAATACCAGCCTCTGACAAAAAATACACACAATAATTGTTGGAATAATATTTATTTTAGGGTACATTCATATTATGTTTAAGTTTATAATGATGTTCTTGCAAAAAAAAAAAATTTTATCTTCAGTAACACAAAAAAAAAAAAAACTTTGCATCCCTAAAATACTTTTTCTTCTTTGTTAGGAATGTACTGCTATTTTTATACCAGTCTCAACATACAAAATATGAATCAAACATTGACAACATGAGTAAACAACTGTGTAATAATATCAAGTCACACTCGGGGAAATATGAAAGAAAATAGTGAGCAGATTTCACTCTTCCAAAACAAATGCGTTAATGTGAACACATTCTTAAATATTCAATATCATTTTTAAGGAGATTGTCCTCTCATGAGTACATTCCTTGGAAAAAAATTAATACCCTTAATTAAAAAAATACAAGAAGGGTATTTGAGAGAAATGAGTTGTTACAAGCAAAGCCAATGCCCACATCAAGTTATAATGAAATTATTTTGTTTCTCAGTTTGATTTTTGCATCAACATGAATTCAATTATTGATTTGATTGAAAATTGTATATTGCTGAATTTATTTTATTAAAAGTCACACCTATTCTGTGTGCTGAACAATTTCTTTATAGTTGATATAATCAATTACAAAAGTTGCACAGATCCTTCAATACCTTACATTTGAACTAATTTTTTACAAATTACATTAAGAAAAAGCTGAACATTACTCAAAATAACAGTAGCAGTTTATAACATTTATAAATTAGGACTTGAGAGGTAGGAACAAATAATATTTATGTAAAATTTAAAAATAAATTGCTGAATAAAAAAAAAAATCATAAATTCACCAAATATACAATGCAGTTTTCACAACTTCATATGATAATGACATAAATATTTCAACTTGTACAACAAACAACAAAAAACAGTTGAGTATAATTATTCAGACCTACTACAGCTTTAGTTAGATGTCTTTGTAGCAAAGTGTGAAGTTATAACATTTTTTTATAACAAGTACAATAACACACACAAAATAAAGACTTCTAACTATGCAACCACTAAATACAAAAAAATAAAATAATGGAAAATCTTTTAAAATATTTACTTTTCATTTATATTTCAGTCTGGTTCATGAATGTCTCTCTAGTTTGAATTAAACATTTTGATGTTGCATCAAGTGTGTACCTCACATTTCTAATACAAATAACTATTTTGAAAAAAACCCTGCTTAACTTTTTACCCAACAACTCTCCCATCCTGCTGCTGCTACTGTGATCAGAACAAAAACTTTAAAAAATACCTAAGGCCTTTCACCTCTGGCAAGACGAGCGTTAATATCTTCAACAACACGGGGCAGCTCTGCGATAGTGTCAATGACGTAGTGGGCGCCAGATTTGACCAGGATGTCACGGGACTTGGCCAGACGTCTCTGAATCTCTTCCTTGGGGAGCTGCTCATCCTCCTCCAGGGTGTTGATGTCCATGTAGTTGCTGTGGCGGGCCACACCAACACCCCAGCATCCAGCAGACTGGGCCTCTCCTACACCAGACACGGTGTCGTCAACCTGTGAACGGAAGAAATGGCTTGGACTACGTTTGTAAAGCAAGATAATGAACAGCAGATCTGGTAATTAAAAACAAGTTCCTGATCCTAAACAAATCCTGTTTTTTCTTTTTGTAAGTAAAATAAAACACACCCTCCTTTTCCTCCCAAACCGCCTCATCGAGCTTGTAACGAGTTATTCCAATAATAAAATGGCTCACCTCTGACTTCACTGTCTAATCTTGTGTCTAAACACCCCCCCCCCACTCCTAATGTTAAAACAAAAGAAAATAAACGCTCTCTGTCTCTCAACACTTACAGTAGGAGTGAGGTGGCTGTGAGCAAAGAATGGGTAAAATAGAGTGATGCCATTTTTTATCCATCTCGCTGATGTGCCATCATTTGGGCTTTACTAAAGGCTGCCGCTATTTACTGTTATTTTAGTGTTTCAAAGGGGGACAACACCTAAACCAAACACGAAGCTGGGTTTTTCATCATTCTTTTGCAACTCAATATTTTTGCTTTGGTGGCCCGGATCACGACCTGTCATTTGGGTCTGAGTGATAAGGTGTGTAATGGTCTCGCAAACTGGTCTAAGACCACGCCACCCTCTAATTGCCAGATGGAACTCAAAGGCCACAAAAAATAAATCTATGAGAATTTCAAAACTCAGTGTTTACCCAGACCTTGAGACCGGTGGTCAACACTGGCTATCATACAGAAATCCTCACTTGATATCATACAGATATCCACTCTAGATATCATACAGTTATCCACACTAGATATACAGTTATCCACACTGGATATCATACATATATCTGTATGGTTAACCATAGATAATTTATTGCACTTCATCCCCCACTAGCACATCCCAACAATCTCATTTGACGACTAATTTAGATGACTCTATATCCTTTTACCTTGACCACAGAGTGAATGTTTGGGACATTGAGGAGGTCAAGGTTACGGTACACCATGAATGGATTGGGTCTAGCACCATGTAAAACCTCATCACCTGCCACATTCACATCAGGCTCATATCTGAAAGTGATCATATGAAATACATTTGTCAAAAGTCTTTTTGTGCTGAACATGTCATGGATTGATAGCCTCTCCTAAATTAGTGTGTTTTTTAAAAATTCACTATTGATAAATAAAGTAGGTCAAGGAAAATCAAACTTTATTTTTAAATCCCAAACTTTAAAAAAAAGGACTAGATAATCTTCTGTTTCATGCACCAGAATTTAAGTCAGTCCATACGCAACAACCCCTCTGAGAAGACAGTTATGAAATATTTTGATTAGTAGACCCAACAACCCCAGAACCCCTGAGCAGACAGTTATGACATATTTTGATTAGTAGACCCAACAACCCCAGAACCCCTGAGTAGACAGTTACGACATATTTTGATTAGTAGACCCAACAACCCCAGAACCCCTGAGTAGACAGTTATGACATATTTTGATTAGTAGACCCAACAACCCCAGAACCCCTGAGCAGACAGTTACGACATATTTTGATTAGTAGACCCAACAACCCCAGAACCCCTGAGCAGACAGTTATGACATATTTTGATTAGTAGACCCAACAACCCCAGAACCCCTGAGTAGACAGTTATGACATATTTTGATTAGTAGACCCAACAACCCCAGAACCCCTGAGCAGACAGTTATGACATATTTTGATTAGTAGACCCAACAACCCCAGAACCCCTGAGTAGACAGTTATGACATATTTTGATTAGTAGACCCAACAACCCCAGAACCCCTGAGTAGACAGTTATGACATATTTTGATTAGTAGACCCAACAACCCCAGAACCCCTGAGTAGACAGTTATGACCTATTTTGATTACTAGACCGATGAACTTGGCTGGGGTAGTTTTTTCACCCCCTTTATCTCAGTATGTATTTAGCATGACCTTGCAAGCACCTTATGTCAGTCTTCTCAAGTTTATAGATATTCAATTTTTTTTTTCATTTACTATCTTCTCAAGTGTACTGTAATCCAGGTTTTTAACTCCCTAGCTGTAACCCAGTTGGACTGATACACATAATCCAGTTGGACTGAAGGCCCCTAACCCGGTTGGACTGACTGAAGGCCATTAACCCAATTGGACTGAGTGCATATTTTATAACAATTTGACCGCTCAGAGCCAAGGGGCCTGAAATTATTAGAACAGAGTTTTACCAACCCCTGCTTCTTGGCTGCTTCTAGAAGGACGTCCACCATGCTCCTGGTGAAGCCAGTGGTCACTCCGATTTTGCATCCAAACTCCTTCTTGAGGATTCTCACAGCTTCAGCTGCCCCAGGGATCAGCTCAGAGTATTGTGAAAGTGCTGCAATTTGCATGGGTACAAAGTCTTTGAACATAGCATCCACTGAACTCTGGTCAGGATATTTACCATGGACTTCCTTCCATCTCTGTCTAACCTCTGGCATCTCAGTTATTGCCTTTTGGAATTAATAAAAAAAAATTAAAACTGAATATATACTTAATCCAAAAAATTAGACAAAATTTTAAGTTATTAGTCTGAATTTATGGACTCCCCAAACAGTAAGGTGGACTCCCCAGGCAGAAATGTGGACTCCCCAGGCAGAAATGTGGACTCCCCAGGCAGAAATGTGGACTCCCCAGACAGAAATGTGGACTTCCAAGACAGAAATGTGGACTCCCCAGGCAGAAATGTGGACTCCCCAGGCAGCAATGTTGCTATCTTACAACAATAAAAAACCCATTGGTGCTAGGCACAGAATGGAGGATGTGCAGCATTTAAGCAAGAAGTTACCAAGGAGGGAGAGCTATGCGAAGGAAAAGCTGCGCACAGGTCAAAGCATAAAATTCACCCCGCCCCCTTCCACTTTTAAAATGATGTAGTCCTGTAAGTATCACTGATGATTTCTGCACTATGGTGGCTGCCCACTTGGCACGGCCCTGGGTACAGCGGGGTGGGAGTTAAACATGATGCAGTGCTCACTACCACCTATAAAACAATATTTTAAAGTAGTTCAGAAAATGCACAGAACAGTTTCTATACACAGATGCTATGTGGCAATCATTTCCCCAACCCCCCCCAACCACTTCCTTTTTCCCTCCTCCCCCAATCAAAATGGTTCTGGAAAGGAAGAATTTTAGGTAGAAATCGATCTAATTTTTAAAAATAAATATTTTTATTAAAAATTTACACTTTTGTTTTTTTTACAAAATAATTTAACTTAAATATTTTAATTATCAAGTCGTTTTAATTTTTAAAATTACATATTTCAATGGTCCGTAAGGTTCACAGACGTGCGTCCCATGTTCTCACCTAGTAAGCTTACACTTGATTCCCTATTTAAAAAAAACAACAAATCTACTTTAATTATCTGTGCTACTAGCATTCAGCTCAAGATCATTAATGGCTATACTCAATAGCCTTCTAAAAACTGCCTAGACATCAGCCCTTGATACTGTGGCCCGGACACATGCCAGCTGATCAGATTACAATGTGATGAGAAACTGTTCACTGCCATTTTTTTTTTACCCAATTTTTCCGAAGCCCTATATAAAAAATGTTTATAAAAAAAAAAAAAAAAGGAAAAAAGTGCCTTGAATCCACACCACAGGAGATGTCATTTATTTAACCAAGATTAGCTCATGGTAGGTCAAAACTAATTAAAAATGTCTTAATGACAGCCTCCAGTTGGTGCTGGCCCGTGGTGTGACAAAGTTGTCCAGAGGTTGGGCCCACTACAGAGCAGCCACAGAGTGCACAAGTTTCTGGCCTCTACAGGGCTGACGTGCATATAATTAAGCATGAGGCATTTAAAGGCGACGTAGAATTTGACACTCAGAAAAATGTAAATACCCTTTATAGTGGTGTAGTAAAGCAATCATCAGTCAGTTGTGGTTGACTTGAACTCAGGCAAAAATACACTCACTCGCTCTCATACCTTGCTCTCATGAGTACAACAAAATGGAGGCCATGAAATAACAAAACAAAAAAACATCCCGCAATCTGACCGCAACATTTGCATTAGTATTTTTTCTTTTTTTCAATACAATTTTTATTAAAAAAACTTTGGTAGTTATCTTGACCGTCTGAACAATTTAACTATACATAACATGCGTATGTAACTATTCACAGTTCCCGAATACCCTGTGTTATTGTAATGCCTTGTCTGCTTAAGACACCCTGCTGCCCCCCCTCCCCCTGACGCACGAATACCTTTATGTGAAGATCCTTGCGGAGTCCCATGGGCAGTCTGGACTCGGTCATAGTGATGGGCACTTTGTGCTTCTTGAAGACCTCCACAAAGACAACGGCGGGCGCCAGCACGTACTTATCAATGGTGGTGCCGCTCCAGTCCAGGATGCAGGCTTTGACGGGACCCACGTAGGACTTTGAGTATCGAAATGCTGTGCTCATGTTGACTGGCTTGGTGACACGACTGGTTCTGTTGGGGGGAGAGATGAGCAAATGTTTGTCAGAGTTCCATCCGTTTTTAAATATTGGAATAATTGCATTAACTAAGTCGGTCTACAGCAGGACACGAAGACACCTACAACATATCTTTTTTTAGAGAACAGATAAACCACTTTCACTTTCAAGTGAATGGTACATGTTCTGAGTGACATGTGGTCTGAGTTTTATGGGTTTTCAGATTCTCAAAATGTTAGTCATAGATCCAACAGGTGGACATGAAAATGCGGCATTGGATGTCAATGCATATTGATATACCACTGACAATGTAATTTAAGTTAACATGTTCGGAAACATGATGAAATTACAGAACACAAGCCAGAGGGCAAAAGAATCAAGTGGAAATTAAAAATTAAATGTTACACAGAGGTTGAGTGCAGACAGACATGGGCTTGGGTACAGACATGGGCTTGGGTACAGACATGGGCTTGGGTACAGACATGGGCTTGGGTACAGACATGGGCTTTGGTACAGACATGGGCTTTGGTACAGACATGGGCTTGGGTACAGACATGGGCTTGGGTACAGACATGGGCGTGTACAGATGGGCATGAACTTCATTACAGACATACATGGGCTTGAGTACAGAAATGGGCTTGAGTACATATATGGGCTTGAGTACAGACATGGGCTTGAGTACAGACATGGGCTTGAGTACAGACATGGGCTTGAGTACAGACATGGGCTTGAGTACAGACATGGGCTTGAGTACAGACATGGGCTTGAGTACAGACATGGCAACTATTGTTAACGCTAAATTCTATTTTTAAAAAAGACATTGCGCCAAATAACTTGCTGCTACAATACGAGAACATGGCACTGGTCAGGTGAGCACCTGACACTGGTCCCCGTGAGCACTCGGCACTGGTCCCAGTGAGCACCTGGCACTGATCACATGTGCTCCTAAAAACTATAATATGAGCACCTGCCTGTGACCATATGCTACTTCCGGGTGCGTCAATATGTATCAACTTACAAACTAGCGCCTTGCCACGATGTGACGTGTTCCCTGCATATGTGCTCTGTGTGCCGCACAGTTCTCTGTGAGCCGCATATTGCTCAGTGTGCCGCATAGTGCTTCGTGTGCCGCATAATGCTCCGTGTGCCGCATATTGCTCTGTGCCCTCTGCCTTCTGACTTCATCGTCCATGACATGACGCAAGTCTCAAGTGTTAAAATATAAGGGGTAATAATCTCACCTGACAGACTCAAAGGGGGATCAGAAGTCATAGGCTAAGCAAATGTAATGTTGCCTTATCAATTTTTTTAATAACGTATTCTTATTCAACTTTCGTCTCACCAAGGCCACCGTGTGCTCATCGTAACAAGGAGCCCATGATCTAATTTTAGCCCGTGTGTTTACAAAAACAAATCGTCTCTGCCTGCACGCGGCCAAGACACGTGTGACAGTATTATGCCGCGTCGTCCCAATGCGTGTGCCCACATTTCCTTGGGACGCGTTAGCTACGGTTGTTTCAACGCTGACTGTATTTCTCGTGTGTGCTGTGCTGGTCTCACGACAAATTAGTCTTATTACTTTTACACACTGCCAGTATTGACCACGACTTAGGAGTGCCGGAGTCTAGGAGTCCTCGAGGCTAGGAGTCCTCGAGGCTAGGAGTCCTCGAGTCTAGGATTCCTCGAGTCTAGGAGTCCTCGAGGCTAGACGAGTCGTGGAGCCTAGGAGTCCTGGAGTCTAGGAGTCCTGGAGTCTGAGTCATAGAGTCTGAGTCCTATAGTCTGAGTCCTAGAGTCTGAGTCCTGGAGTCTGTCCTGGAGTCTGAGTCCTGGAGGCTGAGTCCTGGAGTCTGAGTGCTGGAGTCTGAGTGCTGGAGCCTGAGTGTTGGAGTCTGAGTGCTGGAGTCTGGGTGCTGGAGTCTGAGTGCTGGAGTCTAGGAGTCCCGGGGTCTAGGAGTGCCGGGGTCTAGGAGTGCTGGAGTCGTGAAAATTTTGACTTATATTTTTTTTAAAATTGCTTTGTCAATCTTTAGAATATTTAATAAAGATATGCTGACTGACATTTGTAGAGCCGCTGGTTATCGGATAAGTGCAGCTGTTCGTCAAGACACCACGGGCGTGGTTGTTTCGTGGTAGATACACCTATAGGTAAACTTTGTAGGTGTACTCTCATACAAGTGTCTTTATACTCATGTACGTCCCAGTGCTTCGTTTGCCTAGTAGTGCTTCGTTTGCCTAGTAGTGCTTCGTTTGCCTAGTAGTGCTTCGTTTGCCTAGTAGTGCTTCGTTTGCCTAGTAGTGCTTCGTTTGCCTAGTAGTGCTTCGTTTGCCTAGTAGTGCTTCGTTTGCCTAGTAGTGCTTCGTTTGCCTAGTAGTGCTTCGTTTGCCTAGTAGTGCTTCGTTTGCCTAGTAGTGCTTCGTTTGCCTAGTAGTGCTTCGTTTGCCTAGTAGTGCTTCGTTTGCCTAGTAGTGCTTCGTTTGCCTAGTAGTGCTTCGTTTGCCTAGTAGTGCTTCGTTTGCCTAGTAGTGCTTCGTTTGCGTAGTAGTGCTTCGTTTTCCTAGTAGTGCTTCGTTTGCCTAGTAGTGCTTCGTTTGCCTAGTAGTGCTTCGTTTGCCTAGTAGTGCTTCGTTTGCCTAGTAGTGCTTCGTTTGCCTAGTAGTGCTTCGTTTGCCTAGTAGTGCTTCGTTTGCCTAGTAGTGCTTCGTTTGCCTAGTAGTGCTTCGTTTGCCTAGTAGTGCTTCGTTTGCCTAGTAGTGCTTCGTTTGCCTAGTAGTGCTTCGTTTGCCTAGTAGTGCTTCGTTTGCCTAGTAGTGCTTCGTTTGCCTAGTAGTGCTTCGTTTGCCTAGTAGTGCTTCGTTTGCCTAGTAGTGCTTCGTTTGCCTAGTAGTGCTTCGTTTGCCTAGTAGTGCTTCGTTTGCCTAGTAGTGCTTCGTTTGCCTAGTAGTGCTTCGTTTGCGTAGTAGTGCTTCGTTTGCCTAGTAGTGCTTCGTTTGCCTAGTAGTGCTTCGTTTGCCTAGTAGTGCTTCGTTTGCCTAGTAGTGCTTCGTTTGCCTAGTAGTGCTTCGTTTGCCTAGTAGTGCTTCGTTTGCCTAGTAGTGCTTCGTTTGCCTGTAGTGCTTCGTTTGCCTAGTAGTGCTTCGTTTGCCTAGTAGTGCTTCGTTTGCCTGTAGTGCTTCGTTTGCCTAGTAGTGCTTCGTTTGCCTAGTAGTGCTTCGTTTGCCTAGTAGTGCTTCGTTTGCCTAGTAGTGCTTCGTTTGCCTAGTAGTGCTTCGTTTGCCTAGTAGTGCTTCGTTTGCGTAGTAGTGCTTCGTTTGCCTAGTAGTGCTTCGTTTGCCTAGTAGTGCTTCGTTTGCCTAGTAGTGCTTCGTTTGCCTAGTAGTGCTTCGTTTGCCTAGTAGTGCTTCGTTTGCCTAGTAGTGCTTTGTTTGCCTAGTAGTGCTTCGTTTGCCTAGTAGTGCTTCGTTTGCCTAGTAGTGCTTCGTTTGCCTAGTAGTGCTTCGTTTGCCTAGTAGTGCTTCGTTTGCCTAGTAGTGCTTCGTTTGCCTAGTAGTGCTTCGTTTGCCTGGTAGTGCTTCGTTTGCCTAGTAGTGCTTCGTTTGCCTGGTAGTGCTTCGTTTGCCTAGTAGTGCTTCGTTTGCCTGGTAGTGCTTCGTTTGCCTGGTAGTGCTTCGTTTGCCTGGTAGTGCTTCGTTTGCCTGGTAGTGCTTCGTTTGCCTGGTAGTGCTTCGTTTGCCTAGTAGTGCTTCGTTTGCCTAGTAGTGCTTCGTTTGCCTAGTAGTGCTTCGTTTGCCTAGTAGTGCTTCGTTTGCCTAGTAGTGCTTCGTTTGCCTAGTAGTGCTTCGTTTGCCTAGTAGTGCTTCGTTTGCCTAGTAGTGCTTCGTTTGCCTGGTAGTGCTTCGTTTGCCTGGTAGTGCTTCGTTTGCCTGGTAGTGCTTCGTTTGCCTGTAGTGCTTCGTTTGCCTAGTAGTGCGTTAAAACCATCCCGCCAGAGCGCGGCACGCGAATATTTCAACCGTTCTAATATACTTATTGAACACAATACAAAGTGTTTGTATTCCCGTGGACCGATGGCAACGTTGTTTGTTTGGTCGCAGTACTGAGTCCGTGTGCTGCCGTGCCTCGCGTTTTACACCCAATAAATCGATGGGTTACTTATATCGATCTGATTAAAAGACGCCAGTGATGAATCGCACGTGGCCGCTGTCACCGCTGGCATGATGTGCTATCTGTGCGGCACACAGAGCAGTATGCGGCACACGGAGCACTATGCCGTACACTGAACACTATAAGCCACGAAGAGCACTTTGCGGCACACGATGTGCCGTGGAAAAACCAAGTTTCAAACGTTTTTTGTGAACGATTTTATCAATGTTCAAATTACTTCCATCTTGTTTTTAGGTTCTAGTTTTAGAAAATTTCGTCAATTTTAACATATAAAAATTAAACAACTATTAGAAACAAAGTTGTTCATATAAATCCGCTATAAAATGTAATACCGAGCAATGCTTCCCCCCCCCCCCCACACACACACACATTTTTTTTACGCCCATGAACCACATTTTGTGAAATCAGTGTAATCATATTTCCTCCATCTTCCCATTGAAAAACAGGAAAAAAACTTATTTTGAGGTGTTGGGTGATGCTAGAATTATGAAAGAATGCGTTGTCATCGACAACGAGTCTATATGCTAAGTTTCAGTTTGATTGGTTGACGGGAAGTGGGACAATCAACCGTCCGAAGATGTTTCATGTTTCCCTTTTTTTTTAATGGCCTATCTTCTTTACGATGTAGGGTAACAAAATATACCAGGTTGAATTTTTTTTTTTAAATATCTATTTACAAACAACTAAAAGTGAAAGATTTTCAATAACACAATCAGGTCAAGGTAACCTAAAATTTCCATTAGCATCTCTTCTCCGGCGCCCCCAATTTCTGAGCCCTCCCCCGATCAAAGTGATAGTACAGACACCTTTTATTTACAAAGTAACACTGGATGATAGTACTTGAAATGATTTTAATGGATTTTAAATTCCTAATTTCCCAATTTTAACCCGCGATATAAATCAGCACATTCCAAAATTAATATTACAAATTCGAATCTAAGTTGGACAGTTTTAAAACTTTTTAAGGGGAATAACTCTGGTCAACGAGTTTTACTTTTCCCAGATGAGAATCGAAAAAAAAATAAGGTAAGAATCAGCTTCGCAGTACAATGGGACAAAACGATGTACCGGCTTTCACTTATTATGTGCATGGAAAATGACATCCTTAAGATCACTGACTTTAAACCAATAACAAAACAATTCTCTGCAAAAAAAATAATAATTAGGCAAACGATTATGTTGATTTATATTAAATAATTTATTCTATATTTCTGTTAATAATGATAATAATAAATTATCATCGGATTCATCCTCTGTGATTATTTATAGGTTATTTCTGATAATGTTTTAAAATTATTATTGATTTTGAATGATTTAGTTTTTTGTATTGATAAATTGAATTTATCGAGGTAATCTTGCAGTTCAGGTGCGTATATTATTTCTGATCGAAATTCGTATTATCGGTTATCGCATGCAAAAACTTACAAGTATTCTTCATTAAAATAAATCCAGGCAGTGATAGTTAGCAAATACTGAATTATAAAGCGCTTGTTTTATTTTTATTTTATTTCTAAAGCGTCTTTGAACATCCCACAACCTTCCATGCAGCATAGCTTTATTTGGTTTTTTTGGTTTTTTTTTTTTCTTCAACCCTTTGCCAGATTTTTGATCACCTATCAGTTGGTATGCTAAATGAAATTTTCAAACGGTAGGCATGTTCACAAAAAAGAATGAAATGTGGAGGCCCGGGGGGGGGGGGGGGGGAATTTAGGGGTGGAGGGGGATTGAACTTAGATGTTCTGTTATTTTATCATTTATAGGGGCCCAAAATTCTTTCTTTTTTGTTATTATATGGGGTGTATAAATATAATTGCAATCTGGCATGTGGTGTGAATTTAAAAAAAACAAGAAAATGGTGAGATCGTTTACGCTACCAGCTAGGTACCAATGGGGGCCGTAAAAATCAATATAAAGCAAAGTTAGTGCTGTACAATTTAGTGTTAGTGTTAACTAATACTGTCTGGACTTAATTTTATAAAGAATACACTTAAGTTTTTACACGCGATAATACGAAATTCGATCAGAAATATACGCACCTGAACTGCAAGATTACCCCAGGGACTGCCCCCCCCCCACTGTTTGAGCATAAGGCGATTGCCCCCCCCCTTCCCCCCACCTTCTCTCGGCCCAGGTGTGTTGTGTTGCAAAGGGGGCCCCAGGGCATTGCTGTGCACCGGGCTTCCTAAGTTGCTAAGACAGCCCAGGGAGTAACAGCATGTTCAGTTGTATATGATAACCCATGACCCTGAACAGCTGTAAGTTCATGAACTTGTGCAACACGTGACAATAAATCACGACTGTACCTAGGATGACGTAGCGAGGACACGTGGCCTTCCGACAGTCACGTGAGCGAGAGAACTTTACACTCAAACACACTCCTAAAAGTTTTCGTTTATTTTTAATCGGCCTTGTCTTACCGCATAATATTGATCGTCCGGAGAGAGAGAGAGGGGTGGGTTGTGTGCGTGTGTGGGGTGGGGTGTGTGTGTGGGTAGGACGTCTCAGGTGACTGTGGTTTTATTAAAAAATAGTCATTGATCAGTGGGGGTGGGGGTGCAGATGATATCGCCGGATGTTGTTGTGGTGAGCCCAATGGCGTGTTTGTGTGTGTGTTATGGGGGGGGGGGGTAGTATCCTGTCAAACGTTCATTCCTTCAGACTTGGGCTGATTCCTATAATTACATACAAGAAGCATAAAATACAACTTGCACAAATACATTACCAATCCCGTTTTGCCCAAAGGCTTATGCCTATGCCCTATGCATTATACAGATACAGAAGGCAACACGATAATAAAAAAAAAAATAAAAAGAACAACACACAAAATCTGGGAGGGCAGACGATCTTAAATCTGGACAAGTGAATTTATGACATCGGCGCAGCTTAATCCGTTCAGATATCCCATTGTGGGAATCTCAGTTATATATATGTATACTTAGATTATATCATTAACTTAAAATTGCCGCCCGTGGCAGCCACCCCCCCCCTCGCCCCCACTATGTTCGCTACTGCCTCCAGTTTTAGTACCTTGACTATATACCGTCCGGGGCGAACTCTAAAGTGCGCCCCCCTCCCCGCCCCGAAACACAACAAAAAATGAATATATAATTGTATCGTTGGTATTATTATTTACCCGTGTGTTTGCTGGCCGCACTTTTGGGATTTCGCCCCCAGGACGGGATTTACTCAAGGTATCCAATGAGTGGGGGTGGGGGGAGACATTTTAATCAAAACGATTCAACCGAAAGTGTCCATCGAATTAACCCGCAACCCCCCCCCCCAAAAAAAAAAGTGAGGGGGGGGGGGTGTTTTCAACAGATTCAGAATTTTTTAAAACCCTAAGTTTTCGTTTTTGACATGACGTCACGAAGGAACCAATATCCACAAAGGGCTTTTAAATAAATAATAAAATTAAAAAAACTCCAGGATTACAACCGGAGTCGGGGTACATGTGAATAAATTGAGAGCTGGGTGGCCGAGCGGTGTGAACTGACTCAAACGAAAAAAGCTGGTGGTCTGGAGTTTAATCCTCACCAAAGCCAACACCCCGAGCGCCCCGGGTGGATAGGACCCGTTAGCCTTGGACGGCAACCCATCTAAGAGAAGTCAAACTCTGAATTCAAACCAGGAGCCATAATGATCAACAGATTGATCGCGGGCCCCCAAATATAAGTATGGGAAGAAGAAGAAATCCCAGCAAAGGGTACACAACCGGGTAGAATTTAGTTACAACTCTCAACTTCCTTGACACATATAATTAGTTCCAGAAAGAGTAATTGGGGTTTGGAAATGTAAGTTGCGTTTTAACTGACGGGGAACCTAAACCATGTGTGCATAGCGTAGTAATGAAAAGGGACCCGAAACCATGTGTACATAGCGTAGGAAATAAAAAGGGACCCGACCCATGTGTACATAGCGTAGGAAATGAAAAAGGACCCAAAACCATGTGTATATAGCGTGGTAATGAAAAGGCGCATGACAAAAAAAAATTACGCAAACCCATTTCATCGATTATTTCACGTGATAGTTTCTTGACATGATTTCCTTGTTAACGCTGAGCCAGGTTCAGACGGAGAAGTTCTATTGACTCATCTCAAGTGCGGTGTGCTATGGGTTTTTTTTTACGCAGCAACAGCGGCCTTGGGTCAGCCATTAGGTGAGCAGTGATTGTTAGCGGAGAGGGAGGAATAAGTAGAAATGTCTCATCTTTGATACAGCCATGGGAAGTACCCAAGTCATGGGAAGTACTCTAGTCATGGGAAGTACCCAAGTCATGGGAAGTACCCAAGGCATGGGAAGTACCCGAGTCATGGGAAGTACCCAAGTCATGGGAAGTACCCTGGTCATGGGGAGTACGCCAAGTCATGGTAAGTACGCCAAGTCATGGGACGTGCCCAAGTCATGAGACGTACCCAAATCATGAGAAGTACCCAAGTCATGTTAAAGTCATGGGATGTACCCAATTCATGGGACGTACCCGAGTCATGGGACGTACCCGAGTCATGGGACGTACCCGAGTCAACAAATTTAATACGACCTACAAATGGTACACAGTTCATACCCCCCCCCCCCCCCCCGTGCATTTGAATGAGTTGAAATCTACTCCCGGGGCTCAGACACGTTCTCAGATATAGGCCACTGGGAATTTTCAGTAAATATTGCACACCGGTACTTCAGCGTTCACTTTGCTACAGCTACAATGTAACTACAATAGCAGGCTACAGTGTGCTTCAACAGCTGCCAAGAAACTTAATTTTAATCATAAGGGGCGCCCCCTTGCCGTCCACCCTCAATAAACAGGAACAGTTGAAAAAAAATTAGCGTCCCCGTCGGAATTAAGAATTTGCTCACGGCCCCAAAAGGGGACCAAAAAAATCAATTTAAATTTACAAAATTGGACTTACCTTACGGCAATACTCAAGGACTTCTCCGACACAATAGACACCTTGCGGGCGAGTTCCTAATGTTTAAATATCCACAGCGCCCCACCGTAACCACTCCCCCCTCCCCGCTGACATGTTGGGCCACCACCCTCTCATTGGTCAATCCATCCACTTGGCTGACTGACCAGTGCACTCCAGCGGAGAACGTACGACGGTGGATGAGATCAAACTTGCAGCGACATCGATAGTCTTATCTACGAGATGTGTGCGTGCGTTACGCTTTGGCGGCCAACGGTTCTCAAAACACGCACGATTGGGGGAGGGAAAGGGGGGGGGGGTCCCCTTTCAGAACAGGGCTATGGAGCTCGGAAAAAAAATGTTCCGGATATGGGGGGGCTTTTTCGGAGGGTCTGAAGAGATGAGATCGAAGTCCTAAAATATGCACATACAACTCAACTGATCTATTTCTGACAAACACACAGGGTTACTGTGGATTCATACGTGTTTTGTTTTTTTGGTGGGGGCGTCGGGGGGTGGGGGTGATACGCGATACGACCATAAAGACTTTTTAGTTGAGTTAAACTTTTCGGAGACGGTCACATTGATGTTACTCCCGAGTCCCGGACGTCCCTAGTGACGCCGCTGATATGGGGTACTCACTTTAGTCCCGGACGTCCCTAGTGACGCCGCTGATATGGGGTACTCCCTTTAGTCCCGGACGTCCCTAGTGACGCCGCTGATATGGGATACTCAATTTAGTCCCGGACGTCCCTAGTGACGCCGCTGATATGGGGTACTCACTTTAGTCCCTAGTGACGCCGCTGATATGGGGTACTCACTTTAGTGGCAGATGCTCAGCGTGCAAAAAATGGATGCTTACAATGATCGATTACAAGACGTACGACATGAAAAGACAATAAGAAAGAATGGTTTCTTATTACCCTAAGACAGACCGCATAGATAGGCCGCATTGACGGACCCACAGGCCGCATTGACGGACCCAGAGGCCGCATTGACGGACCCAGAGGCCGCATTAACGGACCCACAGGCCGCATGAGCAGACACATAGGCCGCACTGACGGACCAACATGCCGCATTAATGGACACACAGGCCGCATTGATGGACACACAGGCCACACTGATGGACACATATGCGGCATTGAGAGACACATAGGCCGCATTAACAGGCCCAAAGGCCGCAATGATGGACCCACAGGCCGCATTGATGGACACATATGCGGCATTGATGGACCCACAGTCACAGGCCGCATTAACGGACACAGGCCGCATTGATGGACCCACAGGCCGCAATGATGGACCCACAGGCCGCATTGATGGACACATATGCGGCATTGATGGACCCACAGTCACAGGCCGCATTAACGGACACAAGCCGCATAAACGGACACAAGCCGCATTAATGGACACAAGCCGCATTAACGGACACATGCTGCATTGAGGGACACATAGGCCGCCTACACTCTATTCATTATTAGAAATCTGTGACGCGAAATAACGAAGTCATCCCCGCGCCGAATGTACAATGGCCACAACAGATTTTGCGCGCGACTGATAAGACCTATAATACCTGGGGCAATTTTGACCTCAAATTAATGTTTTTAAAATTATTGGAATAAAGAATTTTCAAAATTAGAAAATTTTAGATTTTTTAAAAAAAATGTGATGTCACAAATTTTTGAACACCCCCCCCCCCCCCCCCCACCTTTCCACCTGTCACAAAGTTTGAACACCCCCCTCGAGCGTGATGTAATTTGCGAACGACCCCTAACTATCAATGGTTTTAGACTTGTCTTTCCTACAACAGAAAAGACCGATGAAGTTTCAGAATATCGTCGACGCCTCTGACCGTTAAAATGTTGGGTAACTTGTACCTCAGAGGTAACGACCCTAAACGGCGCCACTTCCTGATTAGAGCAGCCGTGATCCGCTCAAGGTCATGAACATCTTGACCTGGTCCAACGTTTCAAATTCACGTGGTCAGACTACGTCAGGATAAAACTGACTTTGAATCAGGGGTTCTAAACTTATGAGACCCCGCTGAGAATGTGAGGAGCGTTCACATGTTCATCATTTGGTTTGGAAACTAGTGATGAATGCGTGAGTGGTGCGACTAAATCAGGGGCAGCGACTTGTTAGGGTAGCACTGACAAAGCCTCAACTGTAGCACGCAGTGTTTTCAAAAAAAAAATGTTTTTGCACGGTTTAATAGCCCTCTCCCACTCTAGTTAAAGGTTATTTTTGGAGAGACAGATCGCCATGCTAACGTCAGGAAGATCGAATTTCAATTGGACTCGATAGAACCTTGGCAGAAGTGAAATAAATTTGTATTGAAATATGTGACAATAACAGTGATTAAACAGTTGAAAGCCTCCTGTTAAAGATTTCAAACGAAAATGCATTTTCTACCCCCCCCCCCCCCCACGACTTTTTCCAAAATCCCGCTTCCAATATTCTTCAAATTGACGGGAAGCATCGATCTAGGATCATGTGACATACTTTTTAGATCTTTTATCGCCAATACATGAGTTATTTTCTAGTTAATCATAGAGACTTGGTTAAACAATGGTATCGAGAATAGGTGGGGCGGTTGTCCTTATAGAGCAGTGGTCGGCAAATCGCGGCTCCGCGAGCCGCATGCGGCACTTTAGTGACCTGGGTGCGGCTCGGCCAGTCGGCCACAAATCGAGTTTGACTCCGAAAAAAATCGTTCTTGAAATGAAAATTGGCTCTCAACATTTTTTTGAATCGTCCTACTGCTGATCTTTTGGCTCTTTCGACTAATGAGTTTGCCGACCACTGTATAGAGGCACATCAGACTGGACAGATATCCATGCACATAAAAGATGTGCATGGGAGAGGGGGGGGGGGTCTTTGGGGAAGCTCGAGATGGTCAATGTGGGGACGTGTTGGGAGCAGCCAGAATGTCTGTGGGTGGGTGGGGGGGGGGGTTCCGTCAGATTGCCAGCGGGGTGGACACGAGGGTCAGTTGTGTTGTTTGTTTGGTAATCCGAAACTAGCCCTAACCTTAACCCCTAACCCAACCGTAACCTTAACCCTAACCCCTAATCCTAACCTTAACCCTACCCTACTCTTAACCCTTAACTCCTAACCCATAAGCATAACCTTAACTCCTAACCTAACCGAAACCAATTACAATCCTATTCAATTTACGCTCTCCCAGCCAAGAGCTGCGTGTTCTGATTTCTTGATAGTAAGTTAAGATTCATCAAATGATTGCGTTGGCGGCACATTTAAAAGTTTACACGTCAATTAATCTTTACATTTACCCTGTAGGCTGATTTTTTTTTTGGGGGGGGGGGGGGGGGAGGTCAATTTCGTAAACGGTATGAACATTTCTAAAGATTGTAAAGACATTCCTTAATCGCTGCAGGCTTATGAAGGCGGTCACGCATGCCGTGGAGCTAAAAAAAAATCAAAAAAATCGAGGCGGACATGAGCACTCAAATGTTTAGCACAACATTCATTTAGCCATCTCCGTTGTGTGACCTAGGGCCTACATTACGTATACATGACAAGAACTAGAATTACTTTGGACTTAGGGCTTAAGGTCTGGTAACGGTGAATTTAAAAAGCAACTGTCACACTCTGAAATGAATTTGCTCTACAAGTGGAAGTGTTTAACACAACAATGCGAATTTAAAGAAAAGACTGGATATGCCAGTTGGTCCTTGCAGCCTAAGCCTTTACCCTAAGCCTAAACCCTAAGCCTTTACCCTAAGCCTAAACCCTAAGCCTAAACCCTAAGCCTAACCACAAGCCTAACCACAAGCTTACCCTAAAACTCAAGCCTAACCCTAACCCTAAACCCTAAGCCTAATCATGGTGCAAAAAGGAGATAAAAGAGGTTAAGAAGCAGTGGCCAAGGGTTTATTGGAATAGCACAAAGTATATTGGAATAGCACAAAGTATATTGGAATAGCACAAGGTATATTGGAATAGCACAAGGTATATTGGAATAGCACAAGGTATATTGGAATAGCACAAGGTATATTGGAATAGCACCAAGTATATTGGAATAGCACAAGGTATATTAGAATAGCACAAGGTATATTGGAATAGCACAAGGTATATTGGAATAGCACAAGGTATATTGGAATAGCAAAAGTTTTAGTGGAATAGCATAATTTATAGTGGAATATGACAAGTTATAGTGGAATAGCACAAGTTATAGTGGAATAGCGCCCCAAAAAAATAAAAATGCTATTAATGCCTAAATCAATAGCTTAAAACTGCAAATACAAATATGTGTTTATAAAATTTTCATGAAAAAAGATTCAAAGTGATCGTTTGAACTTCAGGAATAAATGTTAAATGCTAAAATGAAATGTATATACCACAACCAGAGGGTCTGCCTTGATGAGCTTAGTGCACCATATGGATAGAAATTTAGTGCACCACACGGATAGACTTATTTATTTAGTGCATTATGTGGATAGACTTATTTATATATTTAGTGCACCAGTCAGATAGACTTAATTATATATATGGTGCACCACATAAATAGACTTATTGATAAATTTAGTGCACCACGGAGATAGACTTACAGCTTTCTTGATAAGATTAGTGCTCTACATGGATAGACTTATTGAAAAAGTTAGGGGCACCACATGGACAGACTTATTACTGATAAATTTAGTGCATCACATGGATAGACCTATTGATAAATTTAGTGCACACAGTGACCGACGTAAACGGGGCTTAAAATTTAGGGGTCTAAAATTATTTTTTTTTAAATTTGAAAACATCCATCCAAATTACCCAGCTTAAATTATCTCAACATTTTGTGTTCAAAATTAATGCAGATCATGTAGGCCTACCTTTAAAAAGGGGTGCTACAAAATTCAGTCTTTTATTGTGTGACTGAATAATTAAACAGGTCAGCTGATTAAATCTACAGAAGATAAACCTCTTTATGTTGGTCAGAAAAAATAAAAAATGATCAGTTAGACATTTAAAAAAAAAAATATTGCACTTTGCCAGAGGAGAACCATTTTTAAAAAAAAAAAGACATTTGTTTAGGTAATAGAAATAGGATTGGGTCACATGAAAGTCAGGTCACCTATACCAAAAAAAAAATATATATATATATTATATAAACAAAACAAAAAAAGACATCAGGGGAAGTTTAATTTCTCAATGAATGACCTCCCTTTGTAGGTGTGTTACAGCAAGAGCATTGGTGATAAAGAACACACACATACAAATGGTTAATAAAACACAAAATTTAATTAACTGGCACTATATGGCATTGTAAAAAACTAACCTTCTTGACTGACTGCAGTATACTTCTAATGAACTGGCCACCACTCAGTAAACCAACTCAAAAGAGAAATGCAGCTATACAGAGAGAGACAGAAAATAATTGTTTTGTAATTAAAAAGATTGCAAAAAAAATATATTTTTATTTACATAACATGTCTTGAGAAAAGTGTCTAGTCACATCTATAGTAATCTAATATGGTAACATTTTGAAGAAACATAATTATGCAACATCTTATTCTAAAGCTGATGCCCTTCATTTTAAATACCTGTTAAATTTAATAAAGAGACACTTTACCTAATCAGGATTTACAATGATATTTCCAACTCACTTTAAACTCAAAAAAAAATTCATTGCACATATTACTTTTGGTACTGGCTAATATAATTGCTATTAAACATGTGGGAGAGAAGAGTTCTCTGGAAAGTATATGGACTTAAACAGGATGAATATGACTGGAGAATATGAACCAATCAGGAATTGTATGGTCTATATCAGGAACCCACGCTAGTAGGAGAAATAAAAAAGGACACTGGGCGGGACACTTAGAGAAAATGCCAAATGACAGAGGAGTGAAGACATTGCACCACCAGCACCCCAGAGGAAAACAGCACTAAGGCAGACCTGGGCTTAGATGGATGATTGATGTGGAAAAATATCTACAATAACTGGAAATCCAAGCTTGGAAAAGAAAAGCATTAGTTAGGTCTGAGTGGAAGGAAGGAGTGAGACAGGCCAAAGCTCTACATGGGTTGTAGCGCCACAGGGATAGATGAATGGAAAACTAAATTATTTTGAGTCAATAAAATTCCTTGAATTTAGTGGCATATTTTATTAACTACTTATCAAGATCTAACAACAACAACAGTAAAATCACCACTTCTGAAAATAAACACCTTCCCATAAACCTGTTCAGCAGGCTAACATTAAAATGGATATGAGGACACTTCAATCTACCAGGACAGCGCGGTGAGCCCAGCCCTAGACTGGGGTACTGTGCTATATAAGAACACTAATAATAATAAAAAATGGGAGCAGACAAACTAGCTAAACAGGGAGCATCCAATAAACAGCCCAACATATCTACATCATTCAACACTGAGAAGCAGGTTTTCAGCTCTAACAAAAATGAAGAGTGGCTTAATGGGTTATGTGCTCAACAGTAAGCTGTGTGTTCACACACTTGCCCAGCCTAGACTTTAAAGATACAATAAATTGCCTCCAAATACAGGAATTTCCCCAGCACACAAAGCTTAATTCCTACCATAACCGCATAAAACCAGATAAAACTAAAATTTGCCACCATATGCAGTCATCCAAATGAGACAGAAACACATCTCTTTCACCTCCCTGCACTTCAGATCTTGCGCCTTATCTATCAGAAATACCAGACTACAACACACTATAAAAAAAACAAAGAACAGCTGCAGAGAGTGTAAATTCTTCACCATGACCTTGAGTCAAAAGGCACATGTGCAAATGGCTACTGGATTTAAATGATGATGATTAACTACTTACATTACACAAATTTATAAATTAAATCGTTATTACCTGTAAAAAATGACAGCTGTTTTCATAAATTAAATTCCTATAGATTTAACTTTCATGAATTTAACTTATTTCCACAAATGACTTGAGAATTTAAAAGAAAGAAGAACATTTATTGCTTCAAAATATGATTTACTTTAAATTAAAATTTCTACAAAGCAACATTTTTGGTAATTTTGCTAAAATTGTATAAAAGTTCCTTGATTAGCAGCATTTGAAATAGAAAACGTTAGATGTTCACGTTAAATCTGAAATATATTGAGGTAAATATAGTGCTATGTGATAGATTATTCATGTCCAAGTCATGCGCTGACGTCTTTTGCAAATGCAACATTTAAGACCAAAAAGAGTGGGCACAACTGGGGACAGCTGGAGAGACTTGCCCAAGACCGGGATGCCTGGAAAGCCTTTTTCTTCACCTTTAATTGTACATTAAATTTAATAATAATAATAATAAAGTTCATTTGAAAAATCACGCTTCATCCCCAAAAGCTTGAAGCGCGGTACAAAAACAAAGCTGGGAGATAATAACTAGCTGGAAAAGATGGTAGACAACTTCACCCCAGAAAGTGTTTGCGAAATAGATGAGTTTTTAAATTTGTTTTGAAGGAGTCCAGCGTCTGGCTGTTTCTGAGAGCGCCAGGAAGGGTGTTCCAAATGGTTGGGCCAGCAAATGCAAAAGTGCACTTTCCGTAAATCTCAAGGCGTACTCGCGGTATCAAGAGTTTGCCACAATTGGATGAGTGGAGTTGTCTAGTGGGTACATAAGGCATCATGAGCGCTTGGAGATAGGACGGCGCCAGGTCATGCAAGCAGCTGTAGCACAGAGTTGCAATTTTATACTCTATGCGAGCGCAGACTGGCAGCCAATGCAGTTCTCTCAGAAGAGTTTTAGCATGGTCGAATTTGCGTTTATGAAGAACAATTTGAGCCGCATTATTCTGTGCTTTTTTAATTTTAACCAGGAGCGTAGCTGGAAGATCCACCATGAGAGTATTGCAGTAGTCCATGCGTGATAGCACGAATGCAGACATCAGCCTCTTTGATGCATTCAACGTTAAGAAAGGTCTGATATGACCGATTCTGCGCAGCTCTAGAAAAATCGCCTTGCAAATCATGTTAATGTGATTTTCTATAGTTAGTGTTCTGTCTAAGTAGACACCCAGGTTTCGCACTGTTTGAGCAAACTCAATCTGCACGCCTGAGAAAGTAAAAGATGGTGTATTTTTTAAAGATTTTAGTTTTTGAGCGGTAGCAATGGGGATCAGCTCAGTCTTTACATCGTTCAATTTGAGCTTGTTTTTGTCATCCAGTGCTTAACTGACTCCACTGTCTTCTGTGTCATATTAAGAAGCTGAGGGAACTGAGAGGGGATTACGGATTTCTGAAGTTGGGTATCCTCCGTGAACATGTGATATACCATTTCAAACTTCTTGATCACTGCACCCAGGGGCTGAACGTACATAATGTAAAGCACCGGGCCTAAGACCGAGCCCTGGGGTAATCCGAATTCAATAATGGATTTCTTGGAGGTCAAGCCGTTTGAAATGACTGATTGGACCCGATTTGTCAGATATGAGCAGAACCATCTCAGGATGGTTACAATAAATATTAATATTATCAGTAATTAAGTCAAGCTTCAATTCTTTTGAAATGATTTCAGAAATATAATAATAATATTAATTAGTAATATGTCATTGTCATAAAATCGCTTTATAAAATTAAAAGCAAAATGATTTATTATGTATAAGTAATATTTATAGTTATAAGATTACTTGGTTAGAATACCTAGACCTAGACTAGGCTAGAGTTAGAGCCTAAAATTAGTTAGTAATATAATTTATAATAATAATATTGTTACTATTATTATTTAATTATTATTAAATTCATTACATTTAAATATAATGAACTGTGTTGCAGTAAAGCCCTGTCATGTCGCCCGGCACCGCGTACTGTGCGTGAGTGTGACCTGAAGTCTAATAACTAATGTGCAGTATGACAGTAGTATGATTTAGTATGAAGACTGAAGGCAGTGAAGGCACCAAAAAACTTGACTGTGAATGTGAACTCTGTTTGCTGGCAAACGGGTATATAACTGGTGACTGTATTATGTATGCTCTCATTAATGAATAATGTTAACCTTTACAAAATGAGATTATGTTATTATTATTATGGACTCACCTGTTTTGTTTTCACTTCGTGCAGCCGTCCTTCTCTCGCAGTCTACGGTAACGACAAGGAATCATTGTAAATAAACCTTGAGCCACCAACCCAAGTACTGACCTTTGACCTTGCATACTTTAAATTTAAAAAGAACAACACAAAAAAAAAAACATTAACTAAGTAGTGTCGGGAGATCCGATTTTCATTATCCATTTGACTGTACATCAATTTAAGTAAAACTAAAACTAATGAACTATCTACAAAATTTTTCCGGGAAAAAAATTGTTATACTTACTTTCTAATTCTTTCGGGAATAAAATTAAAAATAATATTTAATAAATTTAATAGAACTATTTTAAATTGTTAGTGAATACTTAATCATTTAATGGATGGCCCCCTAAGCCTAAGTGCCAAAGAATTATTAAAAATTACTTTGGAGTTTTAATTAATTTTTACTGTTACTTTTACTAAAGAAATTAAGTATAAGTCTTAAGTATTTATTATTTATGTTAAGGGCAATCCATTTAGTATGTACGTCACGCAAAAAGGTCGAATTTTCGATCCCCTCCACCTTATTGCATGCGTACTTTTTGACCGACCCCCCCTCCCCGGGCCACAATACTTACACACTAGAAGCTTTCAAACACCACCCACCCCAATAATTTAAGATTTTAATCAATAATTGTGACGTCTCAGAATTTTTTTTAAAAAATGTGTCACGGGCCACGGGTTTACCCCGCAACTGTTTGTCCAGTAATGTCCAGCCAGTGGTTCTCATAATATACGACGCGTCGTTCTAGGTGCTACACAAATGTGTGACAAATGTAGCCAAATCTTAGTCTGACTTAGACAGCAATGCAAAACCAAGCATATCTCCGACATGTACAACGACGTGAAGGCATTTCAACAAAAACAATGTTCATTTTGAGTCCCAGTCTGTGATGAGTTTTACCGGCCATTAATGGAATTTTGACTTGAAGGAAGTAAAACTTTACTGAGTGGTAGTTAATTCATTTACCTTTAATATGGTATGAGTTGAAATAAGCCATAGGACAACAATTTTGATATAAAGCCGTTTCTTTAAGTTCTCCAGTGACTGACTCACTCAACTCACTGTGACATCCAGCTTCACCAATGAGGTTGTTTGGCACATAGTATTGATGGGTTGTCAATCATATCATGTTTTCTTTATTTACTTTAGCTTATGCTTGAGTATTAAGAGTAAATAAAATGATTGATACTCTGCGTTGCTCAGTTCACTCATCTGAGTGTAATATCTGTAGTGTTATAACTATACTAATTTTAGGCTAAACGTATAGCCTATATACTAATAATACAAAATAAATTATTATCTTTAGGCCTATAGTACAAAATAAATTATTATCTTTAGGCCTATACTATAGGCCTAAAGATAATAATTTATTTTGTATTATTCGTTATTATTTTTTAAATTAAGTAGTTTAAAAGAACGTAAATGACATTTAATTATTCCACTGAGTGGTGCTTGGATTTTCTATAAAAAAATTATCAAATTTATTTTGTATCTTACATCTTAAGAAAGTAGTGGCATTTTAAACTTAAAGACAGTACCAAATTCGAATGCAAGCAAAAATATATTTTTGAAAACCTTTATCTTTTAAAGACAGTACATGCAGGCAAAAGTATGTTTTTGAAAACCTTTATCGTTTAAAGAAATTAAATGAGAACTTTCTAATTGCTTGTACAAACAGTCAGTAATGCATGGTACAAACTCATTTTTTTTTCGGGATTGAACCTTTAATAGATAACAAACTTCTATTAATCCAAAAGTGAGCCGAAGCACACTTTTACAAAATACACATATTAATTAGTGAAAACTAAAATATAATTAAACATCCTATATAATTTAATTATCATGATGTTTAGAGAATAAGTAACGTCGAGAAGAATTTTGTTTACATAGAATTTTCTAAAATGTTAAATTTGAAAGGGAATTCTTTTGACACTTTGACTTTGACAGACACGCCCTACGAGACAAACAACCCCATCCTGAAAAATGCACCTTTCAATTTATTTTAGATTGAAAGGTGCTATTTAAAGAAATATTTGTATATGTTTTAAATCCAAAATAAATAATGTAGGCCTATGACTACTCAGGACTACCGAATGGATTTAAAAAAAAACATTTATAACTATAATATTAATTGTCAACTAGTTTTAACTTGTTAAATCTTGATATCTATTAATATGAATTTAGATAATAAATATATAAGTTAAGACAAAGAAAAAAGAAGTAGTCTATTAACATTTTAGTTTGTTTTTTTTTGTTTTTTTTTCTTCTTCTTTTTTTGTTGTTGTTTAAAACAAGTGGGTTTCATTGAGCGTTTGGCTTGGCCTATTCCACACTTGCGATTTTTCGAAAATCACATTTTATATTTTAGAAACATATAAAATAATAACAGGAGATACAAATTTCGACCATTTGGCTTAATAACTTATCGGACCATGTACAACACAAATTGATCTTCTTAGTCTTATCTAAATTAATTTTATTATATGCATATAATGGCCGAAAAACTATTCGAATGCTTTGAAAAAATAACCGAAACAAAATTTAATACATAATATACCGGTCCTGCGCATTGATCGACAGTGATGATAACTTTGCCAAGTAAATAGTGTCTACGCGATTTGTGGTGAGTAGACCGACGCATTCATTTAATATTTTTTCTAATTAAAAATAATCATTTTACTACTTAAATACGATTTTATTTTAGCAAAAAATAGATTTTATGGGTACCCGCTATTTATAAAATTTACAGGCCTAGTAAGTAGTGAAAATTCTATTTTAAATTTACGAACTTATTTTTATTTATTTATAATTACTTAATTAATTAAAATTATCAAAATTGATTAAAAATATTAAAACTAAAACATAATATAAATTAGTAGGCCAATTATACTTATACTATACTAGCCTATACTTATACTATACTATACTTAGATTATGCTAAGAAGTGCTATACTATATATAGTATAGTCTATACTATGTCTATTACTAACTCTATAAAAATTAAAATACTATCTATGACAACTGTCAACACTGTCAGAACTTCAATGGTCAGCTCATAAAATTAAATAAAAGTAAAATTTGATTTAAATTTGATAAAAGATGTTATTTAAAGCTTTTACTTCTAGTTTTCCTTTAGTTTTGTCTTTTAAGGCCTCAATAAAAATTAGATTATTTAATTAATTAACTTAAGTTTAAGGACTTAAGACTTAAGAATTAAGTAAGTGACTTAGACTTAAGGCTTTTCACTTCAATCTCAGTCTTATCAAATTTATTTAATTTAAATATTTATACTTGTATGCTCCATATTAAATATTGCTGCATGACTTCATGGATTCAAAAAACCATTTTGTACTTAGGGCTTAGTCTATTATTTTCTTCCTTTCAAATGGATTAGGCTTAGGTGAATGGGTAATGTCAGCGTTAAAAATATATTATTATTTTGGGTTATGGTTAAAACAGTATCAGTATGTGCTACTGTTATAAATGAACACAGGGCAGATTGCATTACGCAGTATAGTCACTAGTAATGGTAATAAATATTGTTAAAGGCTCTCCAGCATAAGTTTTGCATGCGAAAACTGTGCATTAAATATTGGTATTACAATAGAAAACTTTTAAAGAAAGGTGCTTTGTTAGTTCTACAAATTGATACTCTTTCAATTTCCATGAATACAATGTTAGTTTAAAAAAGACATGCGTTTTTTCGAATAACCTATAGAATGTTTCAGTCTGATCATGCTGTATGGAGCACTTTTCAAAAGCGCTGAGTTGAGTATAGATAGTTTCTACTGACACGATAGTAAATAATAGCTGGGGCAACGCAACCACTCTGCATGTGTAAAATCTGGGATGAGGTGCATAATCTATATTAATAATTCCAGATGGCACTCCATATATCCACTTATGCCTACACTCTGTGTATTCTTTTGTATGCATTTGGTGTGTAAGATAGAAGCATTGAATGAGAACACATCATGGTGTGCAATCGGGGCGGATAACATCCACTCAGATATTATATTACAAGATATATAAGACCACTAATAATAATAATAAAAATATAGACCCATTGATATAATAACACTGAGCTAGGTTTTCTAACAATGGAGTGCTATAAAAGCTATAATTGATATTAGCTATGTTGCCTATTAAAATATATTATATAGGTGTTCAAGAGTTGTTCCATAAAAATTTATGAAATATGTGTCTGTCTATTGGCTGTGTAAATGATGCAGGTAAGGCACTCAACGAAATTGCCGTTGCTCTAGACTAGATTAATGAATCTAAACTGCTGAATACTGGAGAATTCATTCTAATCATATTCATACCCTTACACCCTTAAAAACCAAAAGGCATATATGGGGCCATCCATAAACAACTTCACATATCGAGGGGGATGTGTATTTTTGACAAGGATGTCTGTTTGTATGATGAGAGGATGGTAAAATATTTGCCAATATACATCATTTTTGATGACCCCTAAATATAATACAATTCAATTTATAGGACCTACTTAAGAATATTAAAATCATTTCAGAAATACATGCCTGGGTAGGTATGTAGATGACATACTCTTTATAGAAGATTGAGATCATCCTGGAGTCTAAAGCTGTGTTATTTATTTTCATGTAAAGGTCAAAGGTTTGAGGGATGGGCTATGAGATAGGGAGATTTGAAGGGGAAGTTGATGAGGAACTCATTTGTCCCATTTGCAGCTGTGTCTTAGAAGAGCCACTGCAAGTGAGTATTGTTTTGATCATTTTTATGTAATAAAAGATTCATTATTTTATAATTATTCCTGATATTCTAAGGCATTTTGATCTAAATACTCTTGCTCTGAATATTGTTTGAAAGGCAGTTAATGTCTTTTGTGTGTTGAAGGCAATTTTTTTTTTTTAATTTAAGGCCCCACAGTGTGAACATGCATTTTGTGCTGCATGTATTCATGAGTGGCTCACTCGGCAACCTACTTGCCCGGTTGATCGCAGTGCCATTACACCAAATCAGTTAAAAAGTGTCCCCAGAATCCTAAGGAACCTACTGTCCAGACTAACTATTTCCTGTGATAACAAGGTAATCTATTATGTCACAAACATTAAATATTTTATAAGTATATGGAAAGTGAAATTTGAAATTTGTCCTTAAAGAAAAGAAAAAAGAATAAAATAAAAGAATAAAATTGAAATGTATCTTCAGTTTTTCCTATCATTAAAATAACTAATATCTGTTTAAAAAGCACGTACATCATGGTAAAAATTTCACAGACTTAAAGTTGTAGTGACTAATAGTGTTCTACAAAAATACTCTTGGACATTGTTTTTGGTGGTGCATCATCATTACAATGTCATTAATTGACAGAGTTTATCTTCTTCACAGTCATTTGGCTGCACCAGTGTAATGAAGCTGGATGCTCTACCTTCACATCTTCAAGATTGTGAATTTAACCCTAAAAAGCCAGTTCAGTGTGACAAAGGTTGTGGTCTTGTTGTTCCTAAAGATGAAATAAAGGTTTGTTTATTGTTAGTTTTTTCCAAACTTATATGCATAATTAATTACAAGCACTCTGCAGTTTTATTCTGTGTTTAACAGAGTAAGCAAATTCAGGCTGTGTCATTGGTTTAGGAAAAATAATTCTTCTCAGACGTGCAAAATGACCCCTGACAAGCTGCGATAATGCTATGTTGACTGCTTCTTTAATGAATAGGGCTTTCAGAGTGTCAAGAATTGATTTGTGTGTCTGCGTTGTCTAGGGTATGACATTTGAAACACACTATACACCAGTACAAAAACACTTGATGAAAAGTTCTTTGCAGTTATTAGCTATAAACTTTGTTTCCACTACGCTCTAATCCAACACGTGCTCCCATTACTAATGTGAGTTCCGTTAACACGCTTATCCAAAGAACCACATACACTAAAGGGATCTCTGGCAACTCTACCAACACTGATACTTCAGATTCCGACTTACTTAGCTCTCCTACTGCGCTGCTGTCAACCTGCACAGTACTACCCGACTTCAGTATCCTCTCTCTATATAGTATTGCTGTGCTTGCAGTCCGATCCGTGTTCAGGCGCAATAACTCTCTATTCTCATTCATAACAAACGGACCCTCCCACAAAAACAGACCCTCAGTGATTCCTCGACAGAGAGTTTTAATAGTTGACCTCTCAGTAAATACATCGGCATCATAACCCAAAATAGATTGACATTCAATAGCAAAAAAAATAATTTTTGTCTTTTGCTAAGAATTGTCTGAGTTGATTTTAAAGGGAGCATTTTGCATATTTATACATTGCTGAATTATTAGTTTTTCTCTCACTGGAAGGGGGCGTGACTGTTGGCCAGTAATGGGTTGGACCATATGGATAGATATATATATGGGTGAGATCATATGCCCCAGACATCGTCTTATGTTAAAATACAGAATTAAAAAATGTATTATGGTTTTTTGTAAAGGATCATAACTGTGTACGGGAACTGCGCAATATGATGTCACAAATGCAGCAAAAGTTGACCGACTTACAGACAGAGAGTATGGAGCAAAAATTACAGCTAAGGGAACAGAAACGGGAAATACAGAGTTTAACGGTATGTGGATTTATTTCTACAGTTATTTTTACGATTTTGGTGGTTTTAATGGATGGGAATGGGTTAAAATTACCAGTAATTTACTGCCATGACCTGATCCCTTCTTCTCATATTATCACTGATCTCTTCTTCTCATATTATCAATGATCCCTTCTTCTCATATTAAACTTACTTAAAATGAAACCTTGGACTCTTGAATAATGAATATTCTGATCTCAAGACTTCCACTGTTTTAAATTACAGGATTCTTTGCGTGCTGTGAGAATTATGAACCCAAGGATTAGAGATATACAGACCACCATGGAAAATGAAGATTTGACTAGGTGAGTCCCTAAAGACATGATGTTGAACATCTTGCAAGCTGAGTCAGCGAGGACTTTGCTAAAACAGAATGCTCTGTCATTAAATCGTCTCCCTGTTTAAAAAGGATGTATTTTATTTAAAGCATTTATAACCTGAGGAGGAAAAAAAGTTATATTAGCTAATGAGATTATGAAAAATAATTTTTTTAAAATCATCTACAGGAAACTTAACTTATTCAATAGGTCACATTTTTTCAGTGGAATGTAGTAAAATTAACCCTTTACAGTCCAAGCCTATTCAGCCTTGTCTAATCCTAGCGACCAAGCAAAGGGTCATAACTCCATTCTAAATGAAGGTTCTTTATCTAATTAATTTACAGAAAATAAACTATAAGCAAGAAAATAAAATAAAAAAAACCTAAATAAAAAGAAATGATTAAAGCAAAAGTTGCACCAAAAAACAGTTTCAGGGACACTAGATTTATGAAATAGTGAAGCTTCATTAGTCCTAAGTTCTTTCAAAATTGTATCCAAGGCTTCGATAGCCATTTTTTACAGCGAAAAAATCGCAACTTCTAAAAAAATCGTAGAAAATCAACCCCTAAAGACACCGCGGTCAAACTAGTATCAAAATAAATGCCGACAACGAGGCTTTCTTCCGGTAGAACTATAAATAGTAATGCGCAATGGATTTCCGCTGTGCTAAGAACGAAAGTAAACAACCTCGAAGCAGGCGGGTTTGGCCGCAACGGACTGTAGGCTTAAGGAAAAAATCGTCGCATTTCGGGCTCATCGGACTGTAAAGTGTTAAGGGACTAAAATTCCATTCGACCTGATGATTTTTTAAGTAAAATCCCTGCTTACTGTCCATCAAACATTTGTCATGTAGCATATCAGAATTCAGCTAATTAAACAAAGAAATGTTTTTCTTTATAATATAGTGATACAAATTATATAGAACAAAAATTTAAATGTAATGTGACAGTGTTATGTAAAAGTAACAATAAAAAAATAAAACAGTTGTAAGAATAATACATTTTTTCAGCAAATATAGAGCCTTATTTTATATCCAAAGTATGATAAAAGTTTTGTTGCAATAGCTCAAGAAATTGTTAAGTTATGAACTTTTTCTTAACACAGGATAACTTGAATAAATATTCCAAAATGTTAATAATAAAATAACTATACTGGTACACAAAATACACACATATTTACAAACTTTATAAACAAACCAGGCCATCATTTTGAGTGATTTTGCCTCACAACAAGTGCAATAAAAGTGTGTGTGTATCTGTTTAGTAGCACTAGAGCAATAGGCACAAGAGTCATAATCAATGATGTGTTGCGACTTTCTAAGCCCTTTCCTGGTGTTCTTATTATTGGGTCAAATGCTACATTCCCAGTTAGCTGACCATTGGGTCAGATGCTACATTCCCAGTTAGCTGACCGTTTGGTCAAACGCTGCATTCCTAGTTAGCTGACCATTGGGTCAAATGCTACATTCCCAGTTAGCTGACCATTGGGTCAAACGCTACATTCCCAGTTAGCCGACCATTGGGCCAAACGCTACATTCCCAGTTAGCTGACCATTGGGTCAAATGCTACATTCCCAGTTAGCTGACCATTGGGTCAAATGCTACATTCCCAGTTAGCTGACCATTGTGCCAAACGCTACATTCCCAGTTAGCTGACCATTGGGTCAAATGCTACATTCCCAGTTAGCCGACCATTGGGCCAAATGCTACATTCCCAGTTAGCTGACCATTGGGTCAAATGCTACATTCCCAGTTAGCTGACCATTGGGTCAAATGCTACATTCCCAGTTAGCTGACCATTGGGTCAAATGCTACATTCCCAGTTAGCTGACCATTGGGCCAAACGCTACATTCCCAGTTAGCTGACCAGTGGGTCAAATGCTACATTCCCAGTTAGCTGACCATTGGGTCAAATGCTACATTCCCAGTTATCTGACCATTGGTCAAATGCTACATTCCCAATTCATATTTTGTTCATTATACGATACATTTATTATTCATTGTAACTGATCATGATATTATCTTCCTACCCGAAAGGTGGGTAGGCAGCCTACAAGCTGCCCGTGTGACCAGATGGGGTGGAATGATATCCACGCCCGATGCTGTCCTACAAGCTGTGATAAAACGGGCGCTCATGGAGAGTGGCAGCCCATCCCATGTCGTGACTGAGTTAATGGAGAATGCACACGAGCGCCGCTGGCCGAGTGGACTCAGCACGCTGGAAACAAGGCAGCTCAACCGTAGACAATATGAAAATTACGTCACAAAAAGGATTCCAGGTAAATCTTTCTATGGCAACTAGCTTCCCAAATGAAGTAGATTTACATACCAGCAAGACTGTGAATATAGGCGTGCCTTAACAGTTTCCACTGGACGCTTTCAAGATGGGTAACTCATTTCCTGGCTGGGTGACTCATTTCCTGGCTGGGTGACTCATTTCCTAGCTGTAACTCATTTCCTGGCTGTAACTCATTTCCTGGCTGGGTAACTCATTTCCTAGCTGTAACTCATTTCCTGGCTGGGTGACTCATTTCCTGGCTGTCACTCATTTCCTGGCTGGGTAACTCATTTCCTGGCTGTAACTCATTTCCTGGCTGTAACTCATTTCCTGGCTGGGTAACTCATTTCCTAGCTGTAACTCATTTCCTGGCTGTAACTCATTTCCTGGCTGGGTAACTCATTTTCTAGCTGTAACTTAATTACTGGCTGGGTGACTCATTTCCTAGCTGTAACTCATTTCCTGGCTGTAACTCATTTCCTGGCTGGGTGACTCATTTCCTAGCTGTAACTCATTTCCTGGCTGTCACTCATTTCCTGGTTGGGTAACTCATTTCCTGGCTGTAACTCATTTCCTGGCTGGGTAACTCATTTCCTAGCTGTAACTCATTTCCTGGCTGTAACTCATTTCCTGGCTGGGTAACTCATTTCCTAGCTGTAACTCATTTCCTGGCTGGGTAACTCATCAAAATGATTGAGTCAGTGGACTTTGGTGGGGTGAAGAGATCTTTGAACAAGTCACCAATGTCTTCGGCATTAGTAGTAGGAGTAGTTCACACAGCCCAAGGTCCAACTTATATGAGACTTAAACAATTTCTTATTGTAAAAATCATGATTACAAGAATCTTTCTGTGGTCTTAGTCAACTGGCTTGTTTACCTCCATGTTGTGTCTTCTGTGTGGTGGCATTTAACTGGTTTGTTTACCTCCATGTTGTGTCTTCTGTGTGGTGGCAGTCAACTGGCTTGTTTACCTCAATGTTGTGTCTTCTGTGTGGTGGCATTAAACTGATTTGTTTACCTCCATGTTGTGTCTTCTGTGTGGTGGCAGTCAACTGGGTTGTTTACCTCCATGTTGTGTCTTTGATGTGGTGGCAGTCAACTGGTTTGTTTACCTCCACATTGTGTTTTCTGTGTTTAGGGAAACAGGCGGTTGTCGTGATGTACTGTGAGAACCAGCACATGCCCGAAGATCTAATTATAGAACCTGGCCTCGTCATGATATTTGCTCACGGTGTCGAGTAGAAGTTCAAGCTTCAGGTCAGTGAAATTATAATCTAGAGCAGGGGTCGGGAACCTTTTTGTCAGAGAGAGCCATGGACACCACATATTTTGAAAATATACATTATGTTTATACTAAAAATTAAAGTAAATGTGTGCAGGGTTGCTATTTTTCTGTCTTTCAGGTCAGTGGAGTTTATCTCCTTTACCACTTCTGATGCTGAGCTTGAGTAGAATTTAGCTCATTTGTAGAATGAAATATTGATATGCAATTAATATTTAGATCAAAGGAGTCTAAAGAATTTTTTTTTTTATAATCGAACATTTGTCTGCGAGCCAGATGCAGCCATCAATAGAGCCACATCTGGCTCGCGAGCCATAGGTTCCAGACCCCTGATCTAGAGTTATCTAGTGATGGACAGACAGCATGATGGAAGAAGTTGAGCCATTCAGTTGATCTTTCAAGAACACAACCTTCCCAACCATATTTGAACCCAAAAGCCACCAGCACTATTTTTAATGAGTTCTACTTGCTGGCTTAAAACTTAAGACTTAAGGATACTTTTTAAAAATTTGCTGTGAATTGAGCAGTGGTCCCCAATCTGGGTCTCGCAAGGTCTTGGTCTTGTGCTGAATTCCCCTGGTGAGACAGTAAAACCCAAAACCTCTTCATTGTGTCTTCTAATAAAGAAGTTACATAGTAACCTTCTGAAACTTAGTCAAACCATTTTAGGTAAATAAAGTACAGACACAGATATAGCAGGAATTATTTTTTGAAACAGGCAACAGCTTTACCGGTAATGTAAAGTATGATCTTAGGATGTCTATTAAAGTCTTAACATAAAGTATGAGAAATCCTACCCCTACAGGCTGAGACTTGTTAATTTGAAGACTGGAACCGCAAATGATAATGGAGTGCTAAAGCTATCTGGAAGAGACATTGGAAAAAAAGCCTCAATGTTTGCATGATGTGAATGATTAGCTCTTGTAGAAATGTCATTAAATTCTCTGATTCTTGTAGAAATGTCATTAAATTCTCTGATTCTTGTAGAAATGTCATTAAATTCTCTGATTCTTGTAGAAATGTCATTAAATTCTCTGATTCTTGTAGAAATATCATTAAATTCTCTGATTCTTGTAGAAATGTCATTAAATTCTCTGAATTTGTGGAAATCTTTGAACAAAGTTCATTATGTACATTTGATCTGTATCATGGGACATTTTAGAGAGATTTGCTATCTCTTTCTTGGTCCACTATCTCATTCTTATTTCAGTTTAGTATGCTAATGCTTTGTTGCTGTATCGTTTTAAAATATAACGCACTTCTTTTATTGTTACAGGTAATCCTACAAACTAGTCACCCAATGAGGCAGTTGAGCAGAGAAAGGAATGAACTGTTGGACTCTGCTGAAAGAATCCAAACACGACCAATGTTGTGAACGTTTTAATTTAAAAAATAATCATAACCATACATAACAGCTGCAAGCTGCTGGAGCTTAGGAATCAGCTTGATAATTCAACACCTCGCATGTACGTGTGCTTTGCAGCTTCACAGTTCAACACATGACAGATACATGGGCTGTGCTGCTTGTCAACTCAACACCTCCAATGTACATTTACTAACAGCTTGTCAGTTCAACTCCTTAAACGTTTCAATGCCGGTGTGGTATGGTTGTTTCTTTACGTACAGGATCAAGCTTCATCAGAGTGTACATAGGACACATGTAAGCACATGTAAGCTTTACAGTTTCATGTAAGCAGTATGTAAGAGTTTACATGGGCTCTTAAGGACTGTGCTTTGAGGTAACTTCACTCATGACCGGATATTGTGTGACGATTCACCAGTGTTAAGGGAACATTAGGGATGATACACCTGCTGTACTCCAGGACACACAACACATATCATAGCCACACCCTATACACACATAGTAGCTTCACACATTCAAGACATATCACCTACAAACACATTCAAGCTGTGCTTTGCCTGACCTAGTTTTCAATGTGGGTGCTCAAACTGTGGCTCAGTAACAACCTGGTTGTTGGTTTTCAAATGTTCCAAATATTACAAGTGCACAACTGAGAACAAATCCCCTGTTTCTGTGTTGGTGTAGTCGAATCTCAGGCCCAATTTATAAACAAAATAATACCTTACTTAATTTATATTTGTCTTAATCAATGGAAAACTTTGCTGTCTGGTACTATTTAAATTTTTTAAAAACATTTTGTATAATTTGAAGATTTTTATTAGTATTCAGTTATTGAAGGCAATGTAAAAATAAATAAGATAGTTATTTGATTTTAAATAATTAATTTTCATAACATATAATAATAATAATAATAGGTATTTGGGTCCAGTCTGTCCCACTTCCTATTTAATCCACCACTGTAATAAGCAGACAACACTTTTTTTTAAATTTGTCCGTCCTCAAGTTATTGGCCAGATTTAAAAATGTTTTAAAAAATGAATAATGAAATGATTAATTTTGAGACATTTTTATATTAATGCTGGGGTCCTCTCAAGTAACAAATGCTTCACAATTGAAATACTGGATTCTGGGGTCTTCTCAAGTAACATTATGCGTCACCATTGAAATACTGTATTCTGTCTCCTTCACTATTCTTACAGGGTTGTTCAAAGTCACTAACTTATAGTTTTCATTAATTAATTAAAGATCATAGTTTTATGAGGAAATTTGAGTGGAATTCTGAGGATATCTGCAGTAGCATGTGGACCATGAAATATTTAACCTTGCAGTTAATCTACATAAGATGTTAAAAGCAAGATCATCTGAAACTGATGTTAAAAGCAAGATCATCTGAAACTGATGTTAAAAGCAAGATCATCTGAAACTGATGTTAAAAGCAAGATCATCTGAAACTGATGTTAAAAGCAAGATCATCTGAAACTGATGTTAAAAGCAAGATCATCTGAAACTGATGTTAAAAGCAAGATCATCTGAAACTGATGTTAAAAGCAAGATCATCTGAAACTGATGTTAAAAGCAAAAGGATTTGAAGCTGATAATGGTTTACAATTTTTTTTTTTTTCTGTTTATAATTCGTCTAAAAATATAATTCCATCTTCAAAATATGTTAAAATTAAAAGCAAAATTAGCTGAACTTGATAATGGTTTACAATTAAATTTTTTCTTTCTGTTGCTCACAATTTGTCTACAGAATATAATTCTGGGTTTGAATTTGTGCCATATTATAATCTATGACATATCAATGCTACTTAGATTTAGAAATATGATTACTGACCTGGAAGAAGTTTTTTTTCAAGAATTTCAAGTTCTGTAACTCCATATCATGTTTTTTTTAAACCCATCCCTGCATTTTTCAGCTATAATCATGTAATCAAAACTATTCACCGTACTGGTCATCTGGTGTATCTAGTCCATCACAAACACTTGTATTATGGCTAGATTCCATCTCATATGTTATCTCTGGAGCCTTTTCACACAAAGTGTTTGTTATGTTGCTGATGGCTCAAGTTAATGTCATCTCAGTTATTGTGTCTATGTCATGCAAAATTTTCATCATTTGAATCATCCATTTTTTAAAAATGAACGACTGGGTGAAAGTTTACTTGTTAAATCTTTGCTCTTGGCCATGTGCGGCATTGAACTGTGTTACGAGACTGAGGGAAGTAAGCTGTTTATTGAGGGACACCCCTGATGGTTTATTTACTTGCTGTAGGGAACGATGTTCCATGTAGGTGCTGACATTTGTCAAACCATATCTAAAAAATGAAAGCCTCGTTCTTGGTATTAATCATTGTGAACAGAAAAGTTGATAACTTTAAATAACCTTAAAAGGGACATGGTGATATTGCTAAAAGACTTACCTTCAAAGCTCAACATTTCTACACTTGATAATTTTATCTATACTATACTATATAAGATTGTTTTAAGTTTGAACTTTAAATGCCTTTTGTATTTTTTTTTTTTAAATCAAAAGATACAACATTTTTTTTGTATTAGTTTGAAGCAATGACTTGGTCAGTCGTGCTGCTACTGCTACTAAATATGACTTTATTCCTTTTTCTATGCTATAAATATATTTTTAAAGCACATTTTCAATAGATGTAATTGTGGGTTGTGCATAAGTTTTATGAAATTCAGTGAAATCTTTACAGTTGAAATGAATATTTCTCTACTGGTACTTGATTTAAAAAAAAAAATATTGAACTTATGATGGTGAATTAAACAGGGAGTGATCTCAGTACATAAAAAGCTGATTTTCCTCCCTTGGACCATCAATTTGTCTTACTGGTCATTTAGAAAAAATGTAAGTGAACTTGACTTCATATCCAGCACTTGACTTACCCTAGGTATAGAAGGCCTTCAGTAACTTGTAGGTTCATATCCAGTTTTTGACTTACCCTAGGTATAGAAGGCCTTCAGTAACGTGTAGGTTCATATCCAGCACTTGATATACCCAGGGTATAGAAGGCCTTCAGTAACGTGTAGGTTCATATCCAGCACTTGATATACCCAGGGTATAGAAGGCCTTCAGTAGGGAATATCTTAATGACTCAAGCTCTTGATTTTTTCGGTGAGCACAGCTCTGAGAAGCAGCCAGGTGTGTTTACGAGGATTCACTGACCATTGCCTCAGTTCGCTTGGTCAACTTGTGTAACTGGTGCACTTGACATGTCATTGGTCTCACTGTACGCCTCAGTCCCTCTTGGCAGTGGTGAGGTGGCTACCGTAGCCAAATCACTGTAACAATAAATAGGTTGTGCTCTGCAGTTCGATTTTCTGCTCAATAGTTCTTATTTTGTTGGACTGATTTTGTGTGTTTACTCATGCAGTCAGTTCTCTTTCTTGATCTGATCTCGTTTTTGTTTTTTACTTTGGACTTTTTTATAAAGTTTGGACTTATTTTATTTTATGATTAATTGGAATTGTCCAACAATTCATTTCTGCAGTCTCTTCTCTTCCCCCACCCCCAAAAAGATATTTTAAATTAGGCATATTTTATTATCATTGCCAGATTTGTGTTGTTTAGATGAAATAGGCCAGCTTGAATTTTTTTGGAGCATACGGTTGCAAGCCAAGCTGCCTTACCAAATAACTAAGTCATCTTATTGATTAATGCAACATTGCTTTAATTTTACTGGCAATCTGGTGATGAAGTCGATGGGTGGTCATTGTCATTGTGACGGGTGGTCATTGTCATTGTGATGGGTGGTCATTGTCATTGTGATGGGTGGTCATTGTCATTGTGATGGGTGGTCATTGTCATTGTGATGGGTGGTCATTGTGATGGGTGGTCATTGTCATTGTGATGGGTGGTCATTGTCATTGTGATGGGTGGTCATTGTCATTGTGATGGGTGGTCATTGTCATTGTGATGGGTGGTCATTGTCATTACTTTTTGTTTTTCTTTGGTTCATGCTTGGACTTCTTTAGGTTATTTTAAAAAAAATAATTGTGTGTGTAACCTGAGTGAAAATGTTGCAAACCTCGTCTTACTTTATGTTTACTGTCACATGACAATTTATTTCACCCTAGAGGCTGTAAACTGACAATTTATTTCACCTAGAGGCTGTAAACTGACAATTTATTTCACCTAGAGGTTGTAAACTGACAATTTATTTCCCATAGAAGTTGTAAACTGAAAATTTTATTTCACCTAAACGTAAACTGAAAATTTATTTCACCTAGAGGTTGTAAACTGACAATTTATTTCACCTAGAGGTTGTAAACTGACAATTTATTTCACCTAGAGGCTGTAAACTGACAATTTATTTCACCTAGAGGTTGTAAACTGACAATTTATTTCACCTAGAGGCTGTAAACTGACAATTTATTTCACCTAGAGGCTGTAAACTGTCAATTTATTTCACCTAGAGGTTGTAAACTGACAATTTATTTCACATAGAGGTTGTAAACTGAAAATTTATTTCACCTAAAGGTTGTAAACTGACAATTTATTTCACCTAGAGGTTGTAAACTAACAATTTATTTCACCTAAAGGTTGTAAGCTGACAATTTATTTCACCTAGAGGTTGTAAACTGACAATTTATTTCACCTAGAGGTTGTAAACTGACAATTTATCTCACCTAGAGGTTGTTAACTGAACATTTATTTCACCTAAATGTTGTAAACTGACAATTTATTTCACCTAGAGGTTGTAAACTGACAATTCATTTCAACTAGAGGTTGCAAATTGACAATTTATATCACCTAGAGGTTGTAAACTGACAATTTATTTCCCATAGAGGTTGTAAACTGACAATTTATTTCACCTGGAGGTTTTTGTAAATGGTTCTTAAAAATATGGCATCAGATCATGTCATGAGTTTTTGTTTTAGTCACCCAGAATTCATGACTTCCTCTCACGAACCCCCGAGTTCTAGTCCATGTTACAAACTTGAGACAAAAAGGATGTGTGTAGACCAGCTACTAGTTGCACTGACGGACTGAATGCAGTGTGCAAAAAACACCCAGTCTTTAATTGTTGGTGATTATCAAGGTGTTGGACTGGGATAAAGCTTTAAGTAGATTAATGAGACACAAAATTTGTGTAAATAAAACAATATAGGATAAGCTTTACCAATGGTTAAACAGAATACTAACGCAAATGCCTTCATGAGTACAACTAAAACATAAAGACATTAAAAGAATTAACTAAAGTTACTGTGACCTAATATATACATATATATATGTATATATATGTATGTATATATATATATGTGTATGTATATATATATATGTGTATGTATATATATATATATGTATGTATGTATGTATCCTATTCATAAAATGAAAGAAACGAAAGAATTCTTATTAATTTCTTTCATATATAGGTCATATACATGTACCCGGTATATATATATTATTATTTAAATTTAATGTACCGGTACACTTGTATGATTGTTTTTTTTTGTTGTTGTTGTACACAAATGTTTTGTGTCTCATTAATTTAATTATTGGTAATTGTTTGATACTGAAAAAGCTCTTAACATGACTTTTAAAAAATATTTAAAAAATCATAGTAAGTTAGTATTAGTATGTTTGATCTGTGGTGTATGATTGCACAAGGTCATCCAAGGTCGTACAATGTGATCCTTAATTGAAAGATTGGTCAAGTTATATATATATATATATATTAAATAAGATTGTGTCAGCTTTGATATAAAATAATTGAAAGATTGCGTTAGTTGTGGTAGATGATAATTATAAGATGCATGACTATTAGTTGCAGTACATGCATGTGGGCGAGGCGAGCACGCTCTATGTGTTACTGTTACAGTGTTGGTGTGTTACTGTTACAGTGTTGATGTGTTACTGTTACAGTGTTGGTGCCCAAATTTGCAATCACATCATTAGAAATAGAATAGTAAATGCTGAATCTTCTGACTAAGTGCTAACTTATCTAGAGAAAAGCAGGTCCTGGTCCAGTGTTCCTGGTCTAGTGTACACTATGTCCTGGTCTAGTGTACACCATGTCCTGGTCTAGTGTACACCATGTCCTGGTCTGATATACAGTAGGCCCTGGTCTAGTGTACAACAGTACCTAGTCTAGTGTACACCATGTCCTGGTCTAGTTTACAGAAGTTCCTGGTCTAGTGTACAACAGTCCCTAGTCTAGTGTACACCATGTCCTGGTCTAGTGTACAACAGTCCCTAGTCTAGTGTACACCGTGTCCTGGTATTGTGTACAGCAATTCCTGTCTGGGTTACATTATGTCCTTGTCAAGTGTGCATCAGGTCCTGGCCTAGGTTTTAAAATCGGTCCTTTATTCTATTTAGTCTCTGTTTTGATGAAATTAACATTCTTCTTTTACAGTCATTTGGTACCTACTGTATTAATGGCCTGTTGTTGTTAAACTGTGGGGGCACGACCATGTCAGTGGGGCACTTTTGTCATTGACTGCTGTGGTAACTGGGGCACTTTATTTATTTATTAACATTTTTGTGTGTGTAAGTTTTCTTCTAAATCAGCTTTTTGTACCCAACATGAAATGTGATGCTAAATAAATGTGATGGTAATTGACTTGTGTTGAATGGCTCTATTCATTGACTTGTGCTAGGTATTTGGAATGACACTGCACTGGGATAGAATGACACTGCACTGGGATGGAATGACACTGCACTGGGATGGAATGACACTGCACTGGGATAGAATGAAACTGCACTGGGATGGAATGACACTGCACTGGGATGGAATGACACTGCACTGGGATGGAATGACACTGCACTGGGATGGAATGACACTGCACTGGGATGGAATGACACCACACTGGGATGGAATGACACCGCACTGGGATGGAATGAAACTGCACTGGGATGGAATGACACTGCACTGGGATAAAATGGCACTTTACTGGGATGGAATGACACTGTACTGGGATGGAATGACACTGCACTGGGATGGAATGACACTGCACAGGGATGGAATGACACTGCACTGGGATAGAATGACACTGCTCTGAGATAGAAGGAAACTGTACTGGGATAGAATGAAACTGTACTGGGATAGAATGAAACTACTGGGATAGAATGAAACTGTACTGGGATAGAATGACACTACTGGGATAGAATTATATTTTACTGAGAAAGAATGACACAGCACTGGGATAAATAGGGAACATTTTTATCAAATATTAATATTTATTATTTTTTTAATGCATTAGTCTACTGTTACCTTATTGCATTATTCCATTTCTCTTTTCATTTTATCTCTCATTAGTTCTATCATGTTCATTCCATCTCTTCTTCTTTTTATTTCTTTCTTTCCATCTCTTATTCTTTTTATCTCTTTCATTCCATCTCTTATTCGTTTTATCTCTTTCTTTCCATCTCACTCATTTTATTTACAAATCTTTACCTCTTCCCCCTTGTAGTTGTACTGAGTTATCATTCATTCAACAACACCCACCTACTCCCGCCACCGGTAACAACATAATTTGTTTAAGAGTCACAATGACATGTTGGTGCAGTGTCTCAATGACATGTTGGTGCAGTGTCTCAATGACATGTTGGTGCAGTGTCTCAATGAACTTCGTGTTGGGTTTCATCGTATTGCTTATTTCGTCTCAATGGTTTGTCTCTTGGACATGTTGATTCCGTGTCTCAGTGTTTTGTCTCTTGGACACGTTGAATCCGTGTCTCAGTGTTTTGTCTCTTGGACACGTTGAATCCGTGTCTCAGTGTTTTGTCTTGTTGACATTTTGATAACATGCCGTGTCGTATATGGACATGCTGAATCCACGCCTCATTGTACGGTGTTGGTGACCAGTTGAGACCACATCTCATTGTTCTGTCTTGGGTGACCAGTTGACCCCACATCTCAATGTTGTGTCTTGGGTGACTGGTTGACCCCACATCTCAATGTTGTGTCTTGGGTGACTGGTTGACCCCACATCTCAATGTTGTGTCTTGGTTGACCGGTTGACCCCTCATCTCATTGTTGTGTCTTGGGTGACTGGTTGACCCCACATCTGAATGTTCTGTCTTGGGTGACTGGTTGACCCCACATCTCAATGTTGTGTCTCAGTGACCTCTTGACCCCAACATCTCAATGTTGTGTCTTTGATGACCTGTTGACCACACATCTCAATGTTGTGTCTTGATGACCTGCTGACCTCACATCTCAATGTTGTGTCTTTGATGACCTGCTGACCCTACGTCTCAATGTTGTCTTTGATGACCTGCTGACCCCACATCTCAATGTTGTGTCTTTGATGACCTGCTGACCCCACATCTCAATGTTGTGTCTTTGATGACCTGATGACCCCACATCTCAATGTTGTGTCTTGATGACCTGCTGACCCCACATCTCAATGTTGTGTCTTTGATGACCTGCTGACCCCACATCTCAATGTTGTGTATTTGATGACCTGCTGACCCCACATCTCAATGTTGTGTCTTTGATGACCTGCTGACCCCACATCTCAATGTTGTGTCTTTGATGACCTGCTGACCCCACATCTCAATGTTGTGTCTTGATGACCTGTTGACGCCACATCTCAATGTTGTGTCTTTGATGACCTGCTGACCCCACATCTCAATGTTGTGTCTTATAAACACGGACGTGCTTTATAAACAAATTTGCCTTACTTAAGACCCGTCTCGTTTGCGCAGCTGGCGTTTTTTTCCACGTTTGTTACTACATCGATGACGTCATGTCCGCTATAAATAGCTTACATGGGGGGGGTGGGGGTGGGGGTTGTGGCTAAGTCGCCAATTTTTATTTTAGTCGTGAGGATGATGACGTTTTCTTAAGTCCCTGGGACGTAGCGGCCGCACTTTCAGACGTCCGAGGAATGCAGAGGCTGGCCGTCCTGGTGTAGCGTCTTTGTGCCGCGTAGGGCGTGGACTCGGTCAGGTCAATGGCAGCCTTCTTTTTGGACAGCCCGAGGGTTACGAAAAAGCCTGTTACGAAGAAAGCCAGGGCGATGCAGAATGTCAAGGCCATGGCCAAGTTGGAGTCTTTGAGGTAAGTGGTTTTGTTTGGAAGGAGCAAACCTGGAGTTTCATGATAGAGAAAGTTTGAATTTTATCATGTTTGGGGTGGTGAAAAAGGGGGGGGGGTGGGTCATTGAGATTGAGGTGGATAAAAAACACTTTAACAATTGACTCACGAAACGTGTAAAGGCCCAGATGACAGCCGAGCACTCGCCCTTAGCCCAGATGACAGCCGAGCACTCGCCCTTAGCCCAGATGACAGCCGAGCACTCGCCCTTAGCCCAGATGACAGCCGAGAACTCGCCCCTAGCCCAGATGACAGTCGAGAACTCGACCTTAGCACAGATGATAGCCGAGAACTCGCCCTTAGCACAGATGGTAGTCGAGAACTCGCCCTTAGCACAGATGGTAGCCGAAAACTCGCTCTTAGCACAGATGACAGCCGAGCACTCTCCCTTAGCCCAGATGACAGCCGAGAACTCGCCCTTATCACAGATGATAGCCGAGAACTCGCCCCTAGCCCAGATGACAGTCGAGAACTCGCCCTTAGCACAGATGATAGCCGAGAACTCGCCCCTAGCCCAGATGATAGCCGAGAACTCGCCCCTAGCCCAGATGACAGTCGAGAACTCGCCCTTAGCACAGATGATAGCCGAGAACTCGCCCCTAGCCCAGATGATAGCCGAGAACTCGCCCTTAGCACAGATGACAGCCGAGAACTCGCCCCTAGCCCAGATGACAGCCGAGAACTCGCCCCTAGCCCAGATGACAGTCGAGAACTCGCACATAAGAACTTAAATATATAAATTGACCTGGTTGCTAATGATACAAACGGTCGCCCACCCCCCAATCCCACTACTTTTTTGCTTTGGTTTGGCAACACGTGTGCTTGAAATTGCCTTCCCATTTCTCTCAATTTGCAGCATCTGTTTAGTGTTGGGAATGATTAGATAAAGTGAGGCCTAGAGTGCACACGAGTTACTTAAATACTGTACTACAATGGACCTTATGATTTGATAACTATGATAATGTCTCTTACCCAGGTCCAGCTACAATGGTCCCATGATTGGATGACTATGATAATGTCACTTACTCAGGTCCAGCTACAATGGTCCCATGATTGGATGACTATGATAATGTCACTTACCCAGGTTCAGCTACAGTGGACCCATGGTTTGATGACTATGATAATGTCACTTACCTAGGTCCAGCTACAATGGTCCCATGATTGGATGACTATGATAATGTCACTTACCTAGGTCCAGCTATAATGGACCTAAGATTTGATGGCTATGACTAGTCCCTGATAATGTCACTTACGTAAGTCACACATGGGTCCATCATATCCTTGCTGACATTTAGAATGACAAGTTCCGTCAAACTGAGTACAGCTTCCGTTACCTCCACAAAAGCCACATCCTGTTTATTTAAATATATTTTTTTTTCATCACTCTTACTCTTACAATAAAGGGTTAGAGGTCATCCCCATAATGCTATAAAACAATTTAAGAGTTTGTTTGGGGGAGGGGGTCCGTTTATGGGTAGGGGACATTATCAAAATGTCAAATTCCAAGTTATTTATTTCACAGAGCTTGATTGATTTCTTTCGTTCATAAACAGCAAAGTGTATTTGCTATAGAGATGATACTGTATTTGCCATAGAGACGATACTGTATTTGCCATAGAGACGATACTGTATTTGCCGTAGAGACGAAACTGTATTTGCTCTAGAGACGAAACTGTATTTGCTATAGAGACGATACTGTATTTGCTGTAGAGACGAAACTGTATTTGCTATAGAGACGATACTGTATTTGCTATAGAGACGATATTGTATTTGCTATAGAGACTATACTTATTTGCCATAGCGACGAACTGTTTAAATTTGTATCCGGAAATTTGTTTGTAAGAAATTTCATCGGCGGAAAAATTGATCGACGGAAGTTTGATCGACGAAATTTCTGTCAAACAAATTTTCCGGTAACTGTTTAAGTTGCTTAGAAATGTCCAAATATATTCTTAAAAGGTTTTGATTGGAATGAAAAAGGATTGGAAAAAAAAAAGGGGGGGGGGGAGGTGTGGGTGAGGGTTAAGCTTTTTAAAAAAAATTTACGCCCTAATGGTTGTAAGTACGAACAATTTTTGCATTTAACTGGTCGGATTTGTTTGTTTTATTGGTACTCGATTAATACTTCTTTTGGATTTATGAAAAGCCAACACATTAATTAGTAATATCAATGGCGGGTTTTAAAAAAGGCAATTACGTTTTTGGGTTAACAAAAATATTTAAAAGTGTTAAAACCGGATTTAGATTTTTTTTAAAAGTCTGCGCATTTTCACTATAAGGGTCTTCTTCATTTGTGTCATTCTTGACATCATCGTCTAAAGACACGAAGCCCTATTTTGTGGCTCTACTAATGCCATCAACATCATTGTCTGAAGGTGGAAAGGCGGATATTGTGGTACTAAAGTCATCCACATTATTGTCTGAAGACGCGGACGCCGATATTGTGGCTCTACCAATACCGTCAACATCGTTGTCAAAAGATAGCAAGGCCAATATTGCGGCTCTACTAATGCCATCAACATCATTGTCTGAAGACATGGAGTCCGATATTGTGGCACTACTAATGCCATCAACATCATTGTCTGAACACACGGATGCCGATTTTGTGGCTCTACTAATGCCATCAACATCATTTTCTGAAGGCATGGAGGCCGACATTGTCTGAAGGTTGTATTCGCGCCTATAGATTTTGACACAGTATCTAATTTTCTCAACGCCACATGTACTTTTGTCACACCACATCTACGCTTGTCACATCACTTCTACGTTTGTGACACCACATAAACATTTGTCACACCACATCTACGTTGGTCACACCACATAAACTTTTGTCACACCACATAAACTTTTATCACACCACGTCTAATTTTGTCACACCACATCTACGTTTGTCACACCACGTCTACGCTTGTCATACCACGTCAACGTTTGTCACGTCACAAAAACCTACTTTTGTGACACATGCTCCCCGTAAAAGTGTCTTTACATCCGTGAGCACATGTCCCGTCAACAAAAGCACACTGGTCTTGGCCCTGCTGACCACAGTTGCTGCACGCTGAAAGAGAAAACGTCTTTGGTATAACCGACGGGAGTCTTAGCTGGCGATAAATGTGGCCGAAATTAGAGATGAGATGGAAATAATTTTTTTTTAAAGTTTACGAAAGTGAACCAACAAATTTAATGCAAGTGCTTTGAATGATGTTAGAAAACATCTGTTTCAGTTCGATGTATAAATTGGAATACGATAAACATCTGTTTCAGTTCGATGTATAAATTGGAATACGATAAACATATGTTTCAGTTCAATGTATAAATTGGAATATGATAAACATCTGCTTCCGTTCAATGTATAAATTGGAATATGATAAACATCTGTTTAAGTTCGAACTATAAATTAGAAGATTATAAACGTCCGTTTGAGTTCGATGTATAAATTGGAATATGATCAAACAATTAAAAAAACACACAATCAATATTCACGTGTATGCAAACACATAACAACATTTTTACACAGCGCTTCTAACATAGCAAGGACACATTTTAATCAACATATTTCACATATACACACTGGGCGGATTAAAAGAGCGTCCGGTGTGAGACTATGTTTTATTATAAAATGGGACATCACTTGTACAAAGCTGTCCAACAGTAGCTCCATTATATTCTTGCATAGTGACATCACTTGTACAAATATGTCCAACAGTAGCTCCATTATATTCTTGCATAGTGACATCACTTGTACAAAGCTGTCCAACAGTTGCTCCATTATATTCTTGCGTAACACTGCTCCCAACGTACGGAAGGACATCTTCGTACACAACATTGAAACTGCTGTACTTTCACTTTCATGTACACGTAACAAGCGGGAACTTTCATGTACATATAAGAAACGGGAACTTTCATGGACACATAAGAAACGGGAAATTTCATGGACACATAAGAAACGGGAAATTTCATGGACACATGAGAAACGGGAAACTTCATGGACACATAAGAAACGGGAACTTTCATGGACACATGAGAAACGGGAACTTTCATGGACACATAAGAAACGGGAACTTTCATGGACACATAAGAAACGGGAACTTTCATGGACACATAAGAAACGGGAACTTTCATGGACACATAAGAAACGGGAACTTTCATGGACACATGGTGTACGGGAACTTTCATTGACCCATGAGAAACGGGAACTTTCATGGACACATAAGAAACGGTACGTGCGTGTACATCTACCAAACATCGTGCAATATAACAGTTGGTTCACTTGCATTGTGTACACGTCTCAAGGGAGAACCCAGCCAGACATCCGTGTGTACATCTCCCAGTTGTCCCGTCACAGGAGCCGTCACCAGAACACTTGCCACATACTGCCGGAAAAACCGGGGAAAATGCCGTTATTACATTAGTACATGCACAGATATTGTAATCAACCGTCAACGTTTGGATAAAAATAACGATAGTGTAGACGTCATAGTATAGTGAGATCATAGCACACACAAAAATGATAAGTCTCAACACAAGTTAGGCATAATACGCACAAAACTGATACGTCACAGCAACAGGACAACTGTCCGGAGATTTAACTGCAGTAAAACCTCCGTTTTACGACCTTTAAATTGCCATGAAAACGAGGTTGTAAATTAGAGGGGTCTTAAAAAAGAGGTAGGACATTTAGTTAAAACGACATTTAGAAAATTCAGTAAACAAGTAAAATAAATACAAAAAAGTACACGTGCCATTAAGTATAGACAACTTCTACCATCTTTCTTTCAGAACTATAGATTAAACTCTGTCTCACAACCAATTCAGTCACTACACGTGCCATTAAGTATAGGCAATATCTACCATCTTTCTTTCAGAAATGTAGATTAAACTCTGTCTCACAACCAATGCAGTCACTATCTTCCTGTTCCTCATTAATTCCAAAAATTTCAAAAAATCATTGCTGGTAAGGTAGTTGTTTAAAAGCGTGTGTAAGTGCTGAGTGCATGCTTATAACTATGTATGTATAAGAAAAGGGCATTACTATTGTTGTAATTTTTATTTTTTTAAAAAAAAACCTGTTATTTCTGTTTGTTCCATGATCCCCCACCCGTGCAGGTTCTTTTAGTAAGTCACTGTGAACACCAGACATACTGTCGGTAAGGTCTGAAAAGCCCCTGCTCAGGGCAAATCTGGTCAGCTCCATGCAGTATTCAAGGCAGTGGAGAAGTTGATGGGCCCAAGTGTTATTTACCCTTCACTATTTCCTAGCTGCTTTAGTGCATCGTCTGCTGTTAAAAGTTTTAAACGAAACTGTTTTCTTCAAGCGCACAAATACAGCAATGCTTTGGAATCTTACTTTTTCAGGTGCTAGGTCGTAAAACTGAATTATTTGAAGGTCGCAAGTCGCGTTTTAGAGGAAGCCGTTTAAGAAAGGTCGTTTATCTAGTACAAAGCATCGGTGAAATTTTTTCCGGTCTTATTTTGGAGGAAATCGTTTAAGAGAAGGTCGCAAAACGAAGGTTTTACCGTATTGATATACCGTACCCAATTGCAGAGGTGTAGCTAAGGGGGTACAGGGGGTATATGTCCCCGGGCGCCAGACAAGTTAGGGGCGCCAAAATGTGCTTTCATATTATTTTCTTAAAGAAATTCATGGGTTTGAGAGTTGAACAAAGAAAGCGAGGCTCTTCAAAATGAATCTTGTCCCCGGGCGCCAAACACTATATCTTACGCCTTATGGCTAGAAGAATTCGAAAAGCAATATTGACAATGCGCCGCACTTACATTATTTCTTGTTGAAAGCGTTACGAGACGACTGGTAAAGAACTAGACGGCATTATCATTAACTACCGGTGCTGACATATGTCCTAGCACACTGCAGCCAGCTAAAAATGGACCATATGAAGTAATATATCTTACCTGTATCACAAAATGGACCATACGAAGTAATCTATCTTACCTGTATTACAAAATGGACCATACGAAGTAATCTATCTTACCTGTATCACAAAAATTGGACCATATGAAGTAATATATCTTACCTGTATCACAAAATGGACCATACGAAGTAATCTATCTTACCTGTATTACAAAATGGACCATACGAAGTAATCTATCTTATCTGTATCACAAAAATTGGACCATATGAAGTAATATATCTTACCTGTATCACAAAATGGACCATATGAAGTAATCTATCTTACCTGTGTCACAAAATGGACCATACGAAGTAATCTATCTTACCTGTATCACAAAATGGACCATATGAAGTAATATATCTTACCTGTGTCACAAAATGGACCATATTTCAGTGGCGGACACTTGGACTTGGGGCATTTTCCTGTCCGGTGATGGCAGATTGAGTAGGTGCAATGCACGTCACACGGGTCAGTACATTCCAAACCATAATAACCCCGTGGACAGTCTGAAGTGGACAGTACATGTATATTTTAGTGGCTGGTTGGGTGGAGGTTGGAAGAGTTGTTGGTGGGCACTAATGGTCGTGGGTTGAAACCCATCATCAAACAGTTTAGTGGTTCTCAACCTTCAACGCTGCGACCCTTTCATACAGTTCCTCATGTTGTGGCAACCCCCAAGCCACACAATTACTTTCGTTGCTAATTTCATAACTGTAGAGTATATGTGTTTTCAGACGATCTTAGGCGACCCACAGGTTGAGAACCGCTGGTTTAGTGGGTAGGCGAATTTTCTTAAGTCTCCGGTGTCGTTCTTACTTATCGTCTCCACTTCAAGTTGGGGTCCTTGTACTTTGTCTCCATTATAATTTTACTTACATTCTGTCATTTTTTAATTCTCTATTCTCGACCAATCACAGCTCGTACGCCCATTCACACATAAACACACATACATACACACTTATACACATACATACACACCCAGACATAAACACAGATATATACATATACATGCTCGCACATACACACAATCACACATTAACACACATAGTTACACACTCTTACATAGATACACATTCATATACATTCACAAATAAACACACATACATACACACTACTTATCCTGGCACTCCACTATATCCCCGCTAAAGGACTATCCAAAATTGAAGTCAAGCCATTTCGGGCGATTTTTACTCCCCTTCAAACCCCCTCCCCCCATCGTCACAAATTAGTCACTATCGTCACACACCGTCCTTAATTCCTAGATCTCCCCCCCCCCCACACACAGACGCGTGACGTAGTTTATCAAAGATCCACCCCCGTAAACCTCCATTGTCCTCCACTACACACCCATGCTACATACCGTTTTGGGATTTTGCAAATTTAATCTGTTTTATGATTTAGCTTTTAGAATGATCAATGCGTAATAACAAACGGAAAAACCAGTAAACAACGAAAAACGATAACAAAGCTAGTGATACTTGCAATATTTCATATTTAATTATACTATTAAGTTTATGTAAGAATAAAAAACCAAATATACCGAAAAAAAAAATAATAACTTAGAGCACAGCATGTGGGAAAAAGTATAATCCTTGAAAGATACAAATATGAATATGTATACACAAACTCAGTAAAAAAATTTAGTAAAACCGGTCGAGTCTCGTATATGTCTCATGTGTAGGAAGTCTAGCAAATTTCTCTCCCGTCTGGGAAAGCTGCCGGCTTATTTATAGGCAGTGAGTGGTAACCCTTCAGAAAAAAAATTATAGATGTTGCATCACCCGAGCGCATTCTCTCCTTCCATTTGTAATGTAAATGTTGAACGAAAAAAAAACTTATCCCAAACAAGGGAGGGGTGGGTAGTGGTAGAGCGTTACACATTTAAATGTTGACGTCAAAATCAAAACAAAAAAAGGGAAAGGGGGGGGGGGGGATAAGTGGTGGACGCTATAGCTCTCGTTGACACAAAATTAGGTCAACACACAGGCTATAAAATCCATATACCCCGTTCATCTCCAATTTACACCGCCTACTTACAATAAATTCCACTTTACATTGATTGATTGATTGATTTGAGTACTTATATAGCACTCGTTTCCCTGCTATGATAGCATGCTCACGGCGCTCCAACTTAACCCCCTTCACAACACCTTCACTTTACATCACCATGTCACCCCCATAAACCTCAACTACATCCCACCAACATGAACCTTCACTTTGCACCCCCAACGTATCCTAAACACCTTCACTCTACAATCCACTCACCCCCGTAGACCTCCACCTGACACAGGGTCAGCTGTAAATCTGGGTCAGACTTCCTCGTCTCTATTGTCATCGACGTGGCGTACACTGGCCGCGTGAGGACAATGTGATATCTGCCACCGACCAACACACCGTTGTCTGTGTAGTTGTACACACTGTGATTCCTCTCGTCATAGAGGCTCAACCGAAAATGTAGGAGATCATCTTCACAACAGTCTTTCAATGAGAAGAAAAGAACCACACAAAAAAAAAAAAACAAAAAAAAAAAAAAAAAAAAAAAAAAACAGTATTTGAAATGATTCAGGCTTGTGGTCTGGGCCGACCCTAACAATTGCGGGGCCCTATGCGAAACGGATTGCGCGGGGCCCTTTCTGGGTAGGAATAAGGATAATAAGTGAAAATTAAGATTTTGTATTCGAAAATAAATTCGGGGCGGGGCCTATGAAAGTGCGGGGGCCCATTGCGGCGACATAGGTTGCAATGACCTAAGGCCGGCCCTGCCTGTGGTCATGTAACAAACGAATTCATAAAGGAAAACTATTTTTAAAACCACATTTTAAAAAACATTATTCAGATTGAGATTTAAAAAGATTATTTTACAAAAATAAACACTATAATCAGGAAAATCCCTTAATCTCTTCATTTCTTCCAACAGCATTTATTTGCAAGTTTAGATAAAACAACCAAAAAAAAAAAAAATACTTTTATTTAACGGATTTTTCAACAAAACTTTTAAAGTGGACGCTTTTGGATAATTTTTAAAATCCATGTGTATTCATTGTTCCATGTGAGTTTGATGTAAAAATATTTCTTTCCGACTGGAATTTTCAACTTTTGTTTTGATTGACCAACATTTTTTTAGAGAACTATACAGATACATAAAGCAAAAACCCCTTTTAAGAAAAAATAAAACTTTGATTCATTCGCGAAAGTTATATGTTTAAAAAAAATATTTTTTTTAAACTAAAAGTTTTTTCCTGACAGTTTGTTTTGGCATTTAACATCTGACAAATCGACGCCTGACATTTGATTCCTGACATGCGACCACTGACAATTGACGTCGGAAATTCGACGTCTTACTCTTGGGCATTCACGGAACACGCGGTACAGCCAAAGTCTATTTACCATTACGACCGACTACCAGGATCCTGTTGACTACCCAGCCACGACTGAATGCTGCCGACCAATGAGGCCGGGTTCCGCCCACTTTGGATTGATAGCAATCTCCAGCTGAGGAGGCCGTTGAACCAACTCCGTTCACTGCCTGGTCTGGCCCTGATCTCTGGACCTGGTCCTTAGCTGACGCCTTCGATCTCAGGGCGATGTTACGACCTGAAACAAACCCCTCAAAACAGATTTTTTCGTATAAATCCTTTTTATGAAATTTTTTAATTATTTTATTTTAATATTCTAATTTCCCACCCGCTTTTACACCGCAGATTTATCTCACCAATTATTTAAGAAAAAATAAACAAACGAAAATATTACGCATCAAACGCACTTGAGATAATATTTTTTAATAAAGAATCTCATTTAGCGCAGTTATCGGGAATTTTATTTCATGAAATCAGTGGCATCATATTTCCTTCATCTTCCCCTTGTAAACCAGGGGGAAAAACTGATTTTTGGGGGTGGGGGTTGCGGCTGAAAATGTGATAGAATGTGTTGTCATCAGCAACGAGTCTATGTGCAAAGTTTCAGCGCGATAGGTTGACGGGCAAGAGCCAAGTTATATAAAGGATTTAAAAATGAAGCCCATGCGTTGAAACGAGGATTCCCATCTCCTCGATGAATGCTTTGTGATGGTGAATGTGACAGTTATGGTGATGGTGAAAGTACGGGTGACAGTGACAGCAACGCGTGTGTACCTCCACTTATCTGAATGCTACAAATCGACCCAGAACCAGACCAGTTGATCTCAAGCGTGCTGTAGGAGCCTTCAAGGTCACAGTATATCTCGAACGCTTCCTTAGAGACCCCAAACCGATAAACGTTGCTACAAGTCAGGGGCGCTGTAATGGGGGATGATCTAAAAGCAACGACGACGCCTATGATCTTGTCTAAAATTGACACAAAATGTTTCTGTTAAAGACTTACCAGTAAGGTAAAAGTCCGTTGACATATGATGAAGTATTTGGTCAAGGGTATGTGTTGTCGTCTTTGGTCAAGGGCATGGGGTGTCGTCTTTGGTCAAGGGCATTGGGTGTCGTCTTTGGCCAAGGGCATGGGGTGTCGTCTTTGGTCAAGGGCATAGGGTGTAGTCTTTGGTCAAGGGCAAGGGGTGTCGTCTTTGGTCAAGGGCATGTGGTGTCGTCTTTAGTCAAGGGCAAGTGGTGTCGTTTTTGGTCAAGGGCATGTGGTGTCGTCTTTGGTCAATGGCAAGTGGTGTCGTTTTTGGTCAAGGGCATGTATGGTCATCTTTGGTCAAGGGCAAGTGGTGTCGTTTTTGGTCAAGGGCATGTGGTGTCGTCTTTGGTCAAGGGCATGTGGTGTCGTCTTTGGTCAAGGGTAAGTGGTGTCGTTTTTGGTCAGGGCATGTAGTGTTATCTTTGGTCAAGGGCAAGTGGTGTCGTTTTTGGTCAAGGGCATGTGGGGGTCATCTTTGGCCAAGGGCATGGGGTGTAGTCTTTTGTCAAGGGCATGGGGTGTCGTCTTTGGTCAAGGGCATGGGGTCTCGTCTTTGGTCAAGGGCATGTGGGGGCCATCTTTGGCCAAGGGCATGGGGTGTCGTCTTTGGTCAAGGGCATGTGGTGTCGTCTTTGGTCAAGGGCATGTGGTGTCGTCTTTGGTCAAGAGCATGTGGTGTCGTCTTTGGTCAAGGGCATGTAGTGTCGTCTTTGGTCAAGGGCATGTGGTGTCGTCTTTGGTCAAGTGCATGTGGTGTCGTCTTTGGTCAAGGGCATGGGGTGTCGTCTTTGGTCAAGGGCATGTGGTGTCGTATTTGGTCAAGGGCATGGGGTGTCGTCTTTGTCCATGGACATACGGTAAAATCTTTGACAAAGAGAAACGTTTGAAGACAATTAAAATATCTGACAGTGCTCTTTCAGAAACCCTTTATTAAAAAAAAAAATATGTCCCGATAAAACTGAATGCGTTTAAACATATTTGGAGATTTACACACAAGTCGCTGTTGAATTTCTAAATTACAACAAATCCGCGCAGTTAAGTGTAGAAAGATAACATACAACAAGCACGTGCGTAATTATTACTAGAGGATACGCTTATGAATCAACACGAAAAAAAAATCAGTTCCTTTTCCTCCCCCTCTCTTCATATTTAACCTCCCCCCCCCCCCCCCGAAAAAAGCAACACCAAAAGCAGAAACAGTAAAGAAAAATAAACAAATACCACTGACATTACTGACACCACTGAAACCACTGACACCACTGAAACCACTGACACCACTGAAACCACTGACACCACTGAAACCACTGACACCACTGACACCACTGAAACCACTGAAACCACTGACACCACTGAAACCCTTGACACCACTGACACCACTGAAACCACTGACACCACTGACACCACTGACACCACTGAAACCACTGACACCACTGAAACCACTGACATTACTGATACCACTGAAACCACTGACATTACTGACACCACTAAAACCACTGACATTACTGACACCACTGAAACCACTGACATTACTAACACCACTGAAACCACTGACATTACTGACACCACTGAAACCACTGACATTACTGACACCACTGAAACCACTGACATTACTGACACCACTGAAACCACTGACATTACTGACACCACTGAAACCACTGACATTACTGACACCACTGAAACCACTGACATTACTGACACCACTGAAACCACTGACACCACTGAAACCACTGACATTACTGACAACACTGAAACCACTGACAATACCAAAAATAAAATTAAATAAACAACAGTGACATCCAGCCAACCTTACCCGAATCATCGACTTCAAATCTCATGAAAGTGAACGGATAGAAGAGAGGAAATGTCAGGACAACTCTCGGTTCCTTGGTGCACGTTGTCCCGTCATTATCGTTCACCTGCCCCTGGCTGGCATTGGCTGCCTTCGCAAGGTCAACTGAGCTCCAACAAAAAAAGGAAAAGAAAATTGGTTTAAGGAGATTTTATGCAGTCATGTAAATTGGTATTTCCCTCAAATTCAAGTACTACAGTCTTTGGCCGTGGACATATGGTACAGTCTTTGGCCGTGGACATAAGGTACAGTCTTTGGCCGTGGACATATGGTACAGTCTTTGGCCGTGGACATAAGGTACAGTCTTTGGCCGTGGACATATGGTACAGTCTTTGGCCGTGGACATATGGTACAGTCTTTGGCCGTGGACATATGGTACAGTCTTTGGCCGTGGACATAAGGTACAGTCTTTGGCCGTGGACATATGGTACAGTCTTTAGCCGTGGACATATGGTACAGTCTTTAGCCGTGGACATATTGTACAGTCTTTAACAGTGGACATATGGTACAGTCTTTAACCGTGGACATATTGTACAGTCTTTAACCGTGGACATATGGTACAGTCTTTAGCCGTGGATATATGGTACAGTCTTTAGCCGTGGACATATGGTACAGTCTTTGGCTGTGGACATATGGTACAGTCTTTAACCGTGGACATATGGTACAGTCTTTAGCCGTGGACATATGGTACAGTCTTTAGCCGTGAACATATGGTACAGTCTTTAGCCGTGGACATATGGTACAGTCTTTAGCCGTGGCCATATGGTACAGTCTTTAGCCGTGGACATATGGTACAGTCTTTAACCGTGGACATATGGTACAGTCTTTAACCGTGGACATATGGTACAGTCTTTAACCGTGGACATATGGTACAGTCTTTAGCCGTGGACATATGGTACAGTCTTTAGCCGTGGACATATGGTACAGTCTTTAGCCGTGGACATATGGTACAGTCTTTGGCAGTGGACATATGGTACAGTCTTTAACCGTGGACATATGGTACAGTCTTTAGCCGTGGACATATGGTACAGTCTTTAGCCGTGGACATATGGTACAGTCTTTAGCCGTGGACATATGGTACAGTCTTTAGCCGTGGACATATGGTACAGTCTTTAGCCGTGGACATATGGTACAGTCTTTAGCCGTGGACATATGGTACAGTCTTTAGCCGTGGACATATGGTACAGTCTTTAGCCGTGGACATATGGTACAGTCTTTAGCCGTGGACATATGGTACAGTCTTTAGCCGTGGACATATGGTACAGTCTTTAGCCGTGGACATATGGTACAGTCTTTAGCCGTGGACATATGGTATACGGTCTTTGGTATGGAAATACGGTATAGTCTTTGACCATGGACATACGTATAGTCATTGGCCATGTGCGTATGGTACAACCTCTAGCCGTGGACAATAGGTATGGTCTTTGGACATGGGCATAAGGTATAGTTTTTGGCCATGGACATACAGTATAATTATCCTTAAATGATTTTTATTACTGTGTAAAAACTGCACCGAAACATACTTTAACTATGAAACAACTCTGATAGCTTCCTAAAAAAGACAAAATCCTCGAGACCAGCTCACAAGCATGAACACCTGGGCACTGTATATGCCTAACTACGTCTCATATAGAACGCCTCTTTAGCTCGATGTGAGTATTTTATATTGCATTTTTTTCAAGTTTGTTGCCCTAGACTTTTAAGACAATAGAGAGCTATCGGGTTATAGCCAAAACGTCATCTGCTGAAAATGTACCACAAGACTAAATTATGTATTATATTTCATGTCTGTGAGATGTCGTCAAACTTAAAGAATTATTGGCTTATCCACGACACACGATCAATAACCAGACATAAAATAAATGGTCAGTGTGCTTTATTTATAGGAAACAAAACTGATTATGGTATTCCATGCTAACTATCGTAAACCATTTTGACTATTGTCTACCAAGCTATTATATACCAAGCTGACTATTGTACACCAAGCTGACTATAGTACACCACGCTGACTATTGTATACCAAGTTGACTATTTTATACTAAGCTGACTATTATATACCAAGCTGACTATTTTATACTAAGCTGACTATTATATACTAAGCTGACTATTGTATAATAAGCTGACTATTGTATACCAAGCTGACTATTTTATACTAAGCTGACTATTATATACCAAGCTGACTATTTTATACTAAGCTGACTATTGTATACTAAGCTGACTATTGTATACCAAGCTGACTATTTTATACTAAGCTGACTATTGTATACCAAGCTGACTATTTTATACCAAGCTGACTATTTTATACTAAGCTGACTATTGTATACCAAGCTGACTATTTTATACCAAGCTGACTATAGTAAACCAAGCTGACTATAATATACCATGCTGGCAAGCTGCGCCAAAGTAGCCGTCCATACAGGGCCCATCATCCACGCAGTAGACCTGGTCTCCACACTTGTGGTCTCTACAGTTGCAGTGATACGTGCAGTTGGGGCCCGTCCAACCAGGTGAACACGGGGGGTCGAAGGTCACCTCTGTTTGACGGACGGAAGAAGGACAACTTAATCGACATACTGAGATACTAAAGCAGGCGTCAATATATTCTGAATCAGTGGTGCTCAACATTCCTAATGCCACGACCCCTTAATACAGTTCCCCACGTTGTTGCGACCCCCAACCACAAAATTATTTTCGTTCTTACTTCTTAACTGTAGATGTGTTTTTCAATGGTCTTAGGCGACCCCTGGGAAAGGGTTGTTCGACCCCCAAAGGGGTCACGACCCACTGGTTGAGAACCATTGTTCTAATTTAAAACTCTTAAAGACATTTATTTACTATTGACTGGAATCCCTATTAATTTTAATTATTATTTGTGAGGGGTCATGAGCTTTCGCTCTCAACACACGCTACATAAATCAGTTCATTGGCATTCACTTACCGCCCTTTAATGACGCAGACGAGATGTTGGCTAACGTAGCGACACCGACAAAGACAATGGCCAGACTTGCTTGAATGGTGGACATGGTCAGCTACGGAATCATATAGGGACTTGGTTAATGATGTTAACGATAGAGATCGGGCAGTCATTATCTCGAATTCATTTTTTCATGTCTGCGGGAGATTAAGTTAGGATTTAATTACGGAATCATATAGGGACTTGGTTAATGATGTTAGCGATAGAGATCGGGCAGTCATTATCTCGAATTCATTTTCTCATGTCTGCGGGAGATTAAGTTAGGATTTATTATAAAAATTTTTTTTGTTTAGGTTGGGGTATTTGTAAAAAGTATAGTCTATTTAGAAGAGAAAGGGTATAAATAGTATATTAACTTATTGATAAACCCGTGGTATATTCACCACATGATCAATTTGTATACGCACCACTCAATCGTGTTTGTATACCGCCATGAAATGAGGTAGTGGTATACATTCCTCCCTTCCCCACCCCACCCCCATTTTAAGATCATATTTATACCGGCCACTAGCTAATAGAACAGCCCAAGGTTTATATAGCCGCTAATACAGTTTCACAACTAATAAGTCACTGAATTAAATTAATAGCCCAGATATCGCCACAAAACTTCGACCAGTCCTCGTGAACTATGAAGTATTAAGTCATTTAGTTTTTCGAACCCCCTTCCATGAAATTCTAAAATATCTTTGTCATTCATCAAGTACCGTCTCTCCGGTTGATGACCCTCCAGTTGATGTCAGTGACAGGAAAACTTGCCAGCTTTAAACGTCGAAGACAGTTTCAAAAAGTAATATTCCCCTACATGAGCTTTACTTCCGCCAGCACGAGAGACGCGCGTTCGTTACCGATAGCTCAGTGGGCGCAAAAAAAAAATGACGTGCATGGTGGTGCGCAAATGTGTTTTCTCAAGTCTCTCTCTCTCGCTCTCTTTCTCCCTCTCTCTCTATCTATATATTCGCAACTCTCATTCTCTCTCTAATTCTCCTTAAATTTCTCTATCTATTTTTTAGTCTCTGTATGTGTCTCTGCTTCTCTCGCCTTAACAAATATCTACACTTTTAATTATGTGTTTAAAGTATACTCTGATATTATTTTCAGGGTTTTCCCATTTCACGGGACTATGCTTATCCCAGCAAAACGGATAAAAATAACTCTCATCCCGTATCCCGGGATTTATATCGGGAAACGTCAGGAGAAAATTAGTTCAGTTGAAACTAGATTATAAACTGAATTAAACTCTGCAAGCCCGTGTCTTATGTACAGGTGCTTAGATCAGTGGTCGGCAAATCGCGGCTCTTTAGCGACCTTAGTGCGGCTCGGCCAGTCGGCCACAAATCGGTTTTGATTCCGAAAAACACGGTTCTTGTCTGGTTCTTGAAATGAAATTTTGCTCTCATTTTTTTTAAAAATCGTCCTGCTGCTGATTTTTGGCTCTTTTGACTAATGAGTTTGCCGACCACTGGCTTAGATGTTACTGTGTATTATTAATGAATGTAAAATGTATGCTAAAGTTACTTGAGAAGAGTGTTTCGCTACGACCTGGAATGCTATAAATGTCTGGTCTGGCGACATGGCGACCGTGAGAGTGTTTTGTTAGGGTTGGTTGTGAGGTCAGATGTGAAATTGGTTCGTAGTGAATGTCTGGCCGGGCGCGGCAAGGCTAAAAGGGAGGTCTAGCAGGAGCGCCAACATGTGCTGTTATAGTATATAATTTATGAAAATAATGGGTTTCAGGGTTTAGGGGGCGGGGGCGTGCAAATGAATCTTGTCATCTGGCGCCAAGCACTCAAAACGGGGACGGGTAGGGTGGTCCGCCCAGGTGTCTCTTCTATTTTATATGGAAGGGTTTTATTTTCGGACCACTACAGAATCCATATTGTGAAATGGCGTGCGGCATAAAATATTATCCATCCCCAGTGCGGAACTAACACTAGCTACAGTGCGGCACTAACACTAGCTACAGTGCGGCACTAACACTAGCTACAGTGCGGCACTAACACTAGCTGCAGTGCGGCACTAACACTAGCTACAGTGCGGCACTAACACTAGCTACTAACATATTTATTATAAAAATTTAGCTTTTCTAAATATTTCCAATGTTTATCAGAGTATAAAAACAAAAATGACATTTGTGGTAGTTTATTTTAGTAAAACTGAAGAATAGCATTAGTCAAAATGGACCCAGACACGCAGCACGCCATTCGCAACCGGGTACCATTAGACTCAATGCTATTCAGATATCATTTGTATTAGTTTATTTTAGTTTAAATGAAGAGTAAAGTTCTATTATCCTATTATCGACCAAATATGTGTCATATTATCTAACAACTAGGTGTCATATTATCTACCAACTAGGTGTCATATTATCTACCAACTTGGTGTCATATTATCTACCAACTCGGTGTCATATTATCTAACAACTAGGTGTCATATTATCTAACAACTAGGTGTCATATTATCTAACAACTAGGTGTCATACTATCCACCAACTAGGTGTCATATTATCTAGCAACAAGATGTCATTATCGACCAAATAGGTGTCATATTATCCACCAACTAGGTGTCATATTATCCACCAACTAGATGTCATATTATCTACCATCTAGGTGTCATATTATCCACTAACTAGGTGTCATATTATCCACCAACTAGGTGTCATATTATCTACCATCTAGGTGTCATATTATCCACCAACTAGGTGTCATATTATCCACCAACTAGGTGTCATATTATCTACCATCTAGGTGTCATATTATTCACCAACTAGGTGTCATATTATCCACCAACTAGGTGTTATATTATCTACCATCAAGGTGTCATATTATCTACCATCTAGGTGTCATATTATCCACCAACTAGGTGTCATATTATCTACCATCTAGGTGTCATATTATCTACCAACTAGGTGTCATATTATCTACCATCAAGGTGTCATATTATCTACCATCTAGGTGTCATATTATCCACCAACTAGGTGTCATATTATCCACCAACTAGATTTCATATTATCTACCATCTAGGTGTCATATTATCCACTAACTAGGTGTCATATTATCCACCAAATAGGTGTCATATTATCTACCATCTAGGTGTCATATTATCCACCAACTAGGTGTCATATTATCTACCATCTAGGTGTCATATTATCCACCAACTAGGTGTCATATTATCTAGCAACTAGGTGTCATATTAGCTACCAACTAGTTGTCATATTATCTAGCAACTAGGTTTCCCGTTATCTTCTATCTAGGTCTTTTGTACATGTCCGGCTTGTCCATAGACCACAAAGATAACCAATAGTGTGTGCAAAGCAGTCATGTGACTTGTGGGAGCCCCTGCCACGTTTTGTTTCGTGCCCCCACCCCTTTGCATTCAAAGTAGATTATTAAATTTTCTCCACATCATAACTTTGGGACACATACATATCCGAGGGCCCCTGCAGTCGCAGTGATTTAGGACCCACAAAATGGCCCTAAATTGATGGAGAGTCAAGTGTTAATCCATTTCTACTCCTACACCCAACCGATATTTAAAGAAATTAAGACAACGGCTTTACAATTGCAGTAATCTATATAATTAAGAGATTTCGGGGACTGCTAGAGGGTCATGACATTTATAGTGAGACCCACTGCACCAACTCTCAGTGATCTCGTGGACATGACATGTGTTCGTGCCGTTGACACATTGATTTCGCTAGATCACAGAACTAGGGGCGATCCCTTGATGTTTAGGGTCTGTGTGTCATTAAAAAAAAAGCTACGTGGCGGGAGATACAGATGTTCATCAACACACTGCATATTGGTAACAAACTGCATATTGGTGACCGGGAGGGGGAGGGGAGGAGAGTGGCATGGGGAGAAAGGGCGGTATGGGGAGGATGAATTATATTGGGAGGGAAGGTGGCATGGTGAATGGGGTGGGGAGGTTTTATATGAGGAAGGTTGGCATGGGAGGAAGATTTGTATGGGGAGGAAGGTTGGCATGGGAGGAAGAATGGTATGGGGAGGAAGGTTGGCATGGGAGGAAGAATGATATGGGGAGGAAAGTTGGCATGGGAGGAAGAATGGTATGGGGTGGAGGATTGGCATAAAGAGGGTGACATGAGGAATGGTGGCCTGGGGAGGAAGGATGGCATGGGAAGGAAGTGTATCATTGGAAGGAAGGGTTGGCATGAAGAGGAAGGGTGGTATGGGGAGTACGGGTGGCACAAGGAGGAAGGGTGGCATATGGAGGAAGGGTTGGCATGGGAGAAAGAGTGGCATGGGTAAGAAGGGTAGCATTGGGAGGAAAGGTTGGCATGTGCAGTAGAGATAGCATAAGGAGGGTGACATAGGAGGATGGTTGGCCTGTTGGAGGAAGGACGGCCTGTGAAGGAAGGGTAGCGTTGGAAGGAAGGGCGGCACGGGGAGCAGGGTTGGTATGGGAAGGAAGAGGGGAAGGGGGGATATGTGGTATGGCGAGAGAGGGAGGCATGGGGAAGGGTGGCATTGGAAAGTATGGCATGGGGAGGCGAGATGGCATGGGGTGGAGGGCGGCTTAGAGAGTGGTGACATGGAAAGGAGTGGTGTCAGGAAGAGGGGAGGCAGGGTGAGTGGTGATATGAGCAGGGGTGGCAGCCGGAGAGAGGTCAGGGGGATCAGGGGCTCGCATGGTCAGTCCAGAAGTTATAAATATTCTGGGCCTTTAATGAAGTGTTCCTTTACAAAGGCCTCGAGGGTGTGTGGCTCCCTGTGGCATCTGCCCAAAACTCTTTTTGTGACGTGACTACAACCAGTGTGTCAGCCATGAAGCATTTTAAAAAGCTGACATCAAATTAGTATGAAACCAAGTTGTTCGAAACCAATTAATACGAAGGAATGTTGTTGGAATGGAGGGCTGTTCGAAATTAAATTTTCTGAAAGGAGATTATTCTTATAAAATGCATTTTTTAAAGAGAAGGTGCGAGTTAGATGTTGTGAAAATGTTAACTTTTTAATTTAAAAATTTTTTGTTTTGGTTTCCTCTCCTTTATTTCATTCTGAACAAACTTCCGTTCAAGAATAACTTCCGTTCGAGCTAACTTCCGTTCGGTCAAATATCCGTTCAATCAACGTCCGTTAGGACAAACTTCCACTCGGACAAACTTCATTTCGGGCTAACTTCCGCTCAAGCAAACTTCCTTTCGGGCTAACTTCCGCTCAAGCAAACTTCCTTTCGGGCTAACTTCCGCTCAAGCAAACTTCCTTTCGGGCTAACTTCCGTTCAAGAAAATTACCTTTCTGGCTAACTTCCGCTCAAGCAAACTTCCTTTCGGGATAACTTCCGCTCAAGCAAACTTCCTTTCGGGCTAATTTCCGCTCAAGAAAACTTCCTTTCGGGCTAACTTCCGCTCAAGCAAACATCCGTTCGGGCAAAGTTCCGCTCAAGCTAACTTCCGTTTTGTCAGAGAAACAGTCCTTCTTACAAACTGACTTTTAACGATTTGATTTTGCACCATTTTCCGTATACGTTTTAGATCTACACTCCACAAGTTGTGATAATATTTGCTGCCATGGGGGAGGACACAATCGGAAGTAAACAGTTGACATCAAACGACTTCTCCGTAAAATTCCTTTAAAATGTTTGGTTGTCCGTTAAGGCCAAAAGCATGAAGTTGTACAAAAAGCATGAAGTTTTACAAAAAGCATGAGGTTGTACAAAAAGCTTAAAGTTGTACAAAAAGCATGAAGTTGCACAAAAAGCATTAAGTTGCACAAAAAGCATGAAGTTGTACAAAAAGCTTTTGAAACGATGCGAAACAAATATGAGATCACCGCGTTTGTGTTGTCTTCTTGTCTTGTCTCAAGTTTAATGATCCTAATCATGAGAAATGAAACTGATTGGACTACAACAGCGGTTCTCAACCTTCCTAATCCCGCGACCCATTAATACAGTGGCTCATGTTGGGGGGTGAACCCAAACCATAGATCTAAATTTGTTTCGTTGCTTCTCCATAAACATGTGTTTTCCGATGGTCTTAGGCGACTCCTGTGTTAAGGTCATTCAAACCCCTAAAAGTGGGCGTGAACCCCACATGTTGAGAACCGCTGGATTACAATAGCATACATGTAAAAAACTAACTTTATAATAATGTAAGCCTATGTCTAATACGGCATATAATCATATATACATCTGATGTTATATTGAAGGGTACCATCATGAAGGTTATGTTATGTTCGTCCAGAAAAAATGTAGAGATTAAACATATCCTAAAAAAAATAATTCATAGAGCCGGCAGCCATGGCTTCAATGTGCAATTTTCAGTCTGAATGTGAGAACCTTCAAGGAAAGTAATTTACAGAGGGCATCTATAAGAGACTACAAGTTTATCCATGCATCGATTTCAAACATCACAGCCATCATCATTTCTAACATCTGTCTTGTCTCAGTTCCTTTGTTGTTGCCTCGGGTGAAGTGGGCGGGGACTGGGAGGGCCTCTTTTCGAAATCACATAAGAAAAGATGAATGGCTTCGATTGACAGACTGTTGTTCAATCAAAGCAATGAAAGATTCAGTTGGTTCTCTAGGACTTGCACACGCGGCTCGAGGTGCGTGTACATGCATCATTTTGTACGCATTGTAGAATGTGTACATCCTTCTCACGGGGGGCTTTTGTTAAAAGGAAAGATCAGACAAATATAAGTCTAGGTGCCGGTAGAGTGTGTACACTATACAGACATCTTAAAGTGTGTGTACGCTTCAATAGCGTCTTATAGCGTCTGTGTGCAGTTCGGCCATCTTGCAGGACGGGTACACTATTCAGACACGTGGCTTAAAGAGCATGTCAGGTTATAGGATCAGAAATGTTGTTCACGGGAATGCTTAACAGCGCAGTTGAAAAGTCAGAAAGAATTTCCAGCTCAGGGATTTAAACAGATCAAATTCATGGAGGTGATTGAAGACATATTTTTATCGACCACTACAACCGTTTCATTGGAACAACTGATTTCATGATTGGAGTTTGGAAGCCCAACAATGCTGCTAGGTCGTTCCATTCATCATTCTGTCTGACAACTTTAAAGTAGCAAATCAATTCATACATAGCCAAGTGGAAAGTTCGATTTCAACTTTTGAAAAACAAATAAGTATATGTTTTGTCTGAAAAAAAAATACAAAACAAAAACCAACCCAAGTGAACAAATAATCAGCTATATTTAGAAAATGTGGTTTCCGAAAATAAATCGATTTTCAAGCAAATGTGTTTTGGCCACGGCTGCCGGTTGGTCTGTCTTGATCATGTGGTTTATCTCATCTTACGTTAACATAGAATTTCGCAAAACCACTGCCAGGGTGTACCACGGTGTCAGGGTCGGGGTGAAACAGGCGACGGAGCAGCTCGACTTCATGGGGGACGACGAGGACCAGGTCAAGCCCCCCGACGTCAAAGGTCATCGCTGCGTCCCCAACAACTTCGTCCACTGCGATGATCGCCTCACCGAGTTCATGGCCTGGGACAGGAATCAGCCGAAGGCCGAAATCCTCAGCAAGCTGGTCAACAAGAGCAAAGTCGACGCGGCCCGATTCGAGCTCCACTTCGGTCTCGGCAGCGCGCCAGGGGGCGAGGAAGACAGGGCTAAATTCCTGGAAAGTTTTACAGTCGACACGGGGAATCCTTATCACAGGATAAATCAAAAGCTGAACTCGGGGGCGAAGATTTCGATTCACATGATCAACTTGCCGGCATGGCTGATATGGGAGATATCCGAACCGAGGTGCAGGAGGAACCTGTGCTATTTCGACGCAGATGAGGTCACCAACAACACGGACGTCGTCCTGATCAACGGCATACGTTTGATTGACAGCCTCGTACCGGCCAAGAGGTGGAGCCATCAGCTGTACGTCCTGTACGGAAGGGAGGCGACAGTGCATTTCCGCAGTTCTTTGTTGAATGGTAAGGTCATGTATGTGAGTTTTCCTTATATTTCTTTTGTATTTCACGTAGGGGTGGTAGAAGGCCGAGGGGGGGGGGGGGGTTGTTGTCTTCTGCCAGTGACGTCATGAAGATGGCAATTCAATATGGCGGATGGTGCGGGCATTCAACTGAACATTAAACAAAAAAAAAGAAACAACGTGAAGCGTCGTGGCTTATCCTAGTGAGGGGAGCAGAGCCGACGGCGCCCTTTTTGCGGAGGGGGCTTGTGTATTTTATAAAAATGCTTGCACGCCTCATTCTATAGCAGTGGGTATAAGTTAAAAGTTAGGGAACTGTAACTGGTATGACAACGTCATCTCCATCGTAACCAGGGCCAGACAGTCCGTAGGGCAGGGCCGGCCTTAGGCCACTGCAACCTATGCGGTCGCAGTTGGCCCCGCACTTTCGTAGGTCCCGCACTTTCGTAGGCCCCGCCCCGAATTTATTTTCTAATACAAAATCTTAATTTTCACTTATTATCCTTATCCTCTACCCAGACTGGGCCCCGCGCAATCCGTTTCGCATAGGGCCCCACAATTGTTAGGGTCGGCCCTGCCGTAGGGCAAGATATAGGTAACGCGCCCATGGTCTCCGAGGCTCAAGGATCCCCTGGTTTTAAATTTCCTCCTATATATCATCGTTTGCTTTCTATTAGCACAGTGGTTCTCAACCTTTCTAATACCGCGACCCTTTAATACAGTTGCGCATGTCGTGGTGATCCCCAGCCACATTTCTTTCGTTGATGATTCATAACTGTAGAGGATGCGCGTTTTCCGATGGTCTTAGACGACCCCTGGGAAAGGGTCTTTCGACCCCCAAAGGGGTCGCGACCCACAGGTTGAGAACCGCTGTAATAGCATGTGTTTTTATTGACAGTTTTTTTCCTGCTATTTATACCTTCTGAATGCTGTTTTAGAGATATTTTTAGATGCAATTAAAAAGAAATCCATACTGAAAGTAAGTTTGAGAGCCACTGCCTACGATCCTATTATAGCCCACTACTATAAATTATGATTTAATAATTTTATGTTTCCCCCACGCAAGGGGTAAAAACTCATCAATATGATTTCATTATTAAATCAATTAAGCTATTTCTTGCTAATGTCATGATCCTTACACCACCTGCCCCCCCCCCCTTTCCGACACCCCAATCGTCTTGCTGCCGCCGAAACGCCCAAACTGCCTGTACGACAAAGAACAGACAACTCTACCTGGAGGCACACCTTCAACTTAACGGCCACCTACAGACAGGTCTCGGATCTACACTGGCCCTATGGTGGGATCAAACTCAAGCCCGTCGCCCCGAAGAAGCCGGATTACCGTAAGGATAATAACTTTAATGATTACTTTATGTTTTCAGGGGCGTATCCCTAAAAAAAGGTCGGGTGGGGTTTGGGTGGGGGTGATGGAGAGAGATGGTACTAATGACAAGGGAAACCATCAAGCTCATACTCATCATAACACTGTCGCTAGTCTTCGTGTTTACACGGAGACAAAACTTCATCATAACACCGTCACATGACTTCATCATAACACTGTCACAAGACTTCATCATAACACTGTCACATGACTTCATCATAACACTGTCACATGACTTCATCCTAACACTGTCACAAGACTTCATCATAACAATGTCACAAGACTTCATCATAACACTGTCACAAGACTTCATCATAACACTGTCACAAGACTCCATCATAACGTTGTCACAAGAAGCCATCATAACATTGTCACATGACTTCATCATGACACTGTCACATGATTTCCGTAAAAAAAATATTTCTTCAACATCTCTAACTTCGGAATTTTAAGAAAAGACTAGAATGGGGGACTTTTTACCAGTTATTAAATGGGTGGGTGGTTGGGGGGGGGGGGGGCTTTTCTTACTTTATTTTTTTAAAAATATTTTTTACAATAGCCTATTGAATAGGCCAAAGTTGTAAGAAAGTTATGGTAAAATTAAAAGTAAATGTTACGCTAACTACACCAAAGAAGTATGCACAAATCATGTAATTTTACTACAAACTATAAAATTTCATGAGTAAATAAGCTGCTTGGTCGCAGTCTAACCCCAATTTAATGCGAACGCATCGCTATGTGGTTTGACGAATTTCATCTGTTTTAAGCCTTGTCCCGTTAGATAATCGGTACGTGGCTAAGGACCGAAAACCAGTATACAAATGAAAGACGATACCACAGCCGTAGTCATGATGGTACATTCGATTTGATATGAAAATACGAAATCAAATTTTAATATAAGAGATAAAAACTATATTAACGTACAGCACAGCAGGGGCGTAGCTAGAGTGTTCTGAGCACGGTGAAAAGCTCCATTTTAAAAGATCCTCCCCTTCTTTTTTTTTTCAACACCCAAAGCCATTATTTTCGTCAATAAAATAATATCAAAGCACATTTTGGCGCCCCTAGCTAGTCTGGCGCCCAGGGACATCTGTACCCTTATGCCCCCCTTAGCTACACCTCTGTAAAACAGCAAGGGGAAAAGTATAATCCTAGAAAGGTGCAAATATAACCACACACACGCACACAAACACACAAACAGTGCAAAATCTAGTAAGTCTGGTAGGGGTCCTCTAAATCTAATAAGTCTCGTAAATATCTGCCGGTCATCGTCGACCGTCATATTTAATTATAGGGAGAGAGTCAGAACCCTTAAGAACAAAAAGTCTAGAAATCCAATCACTAAAGAGTTCTTCTACATCGATGTAGCATAATGTATAGGCCCATCTGGAAATGTAAACATGTTTTGCCTATCAATGGCGGTTTGGGGGGGGGGAGGATTGGCAATTAGCAGCACGTGTCAATAGGCTAATTGATGACATCAGTAAGAAAAACAAAAACAAAGGGGGGGGGGGGGGTAAGGGTGGCATGCCACGGCTCAAAGTAGGTCAACACATAGGCTATAGATCTAGGTCAAATCACGGGCATCATAGCTAGGTCAACACACGGGCTACAAAACTAGATCAACACAAGGGCTACAGAACTAGATCAACACACGGGCTACAGAACTAGATCAACACATGGACTACAGAACTAGATCAACACACGGGCTACAGCAATCACGCTGCAAAAATTTGGTTGAAGTTTTGTAATCGGGGCGCACGTCATCACTGCGTCTAAATTCCCATCAACAATTCGGAATGTGTATTTCGACTTGATGAATCCCATATATTATAAATCCCATATGTGATGAATACCATTGTACAGAATAGTGATAAAACAGATTCAAGTTGATCCAACCATTGAAAATCATTTCACACCCCCCCCCCCCCCCAAATTTTCCGCCTTATTCCCCCCCCCCCTTTTTTTAAAACTATTTTTCGCCCTATTCCCTCCCCTTTTTCAGAAATGTAGGCAGGAAAATTTGATAATACAGAAGCAGTTCCAGTATGAATGCCATTATATAACTATTCACATATATAACAACTGCTTACTTACACTTATATGCCTTACGACAGGCATAATACTAAAATTCACTGAAAGAAATTCTATCGTCTGAGATTTTAAAAGAAAATTGTTGATTGTACATGCAGTATTTGTTTAATTTTGGTTTAATTGTGGGCTAAATCCAATAAGCCAAATGTTAGAAGTTCATTGGCCACATGCTAGAAGTCCATTGGCCATATGTTAGAAGTCCATTGGCCACATGTTAGAAGTCCCTTGGCCACATGTTAGAAGTCCATTGGCCACATGTTAGAAGTCCCTTGGCCACATGTTAGAAGTCCATTGGCCAAATGTTAGAAGTCCATTGCCCACATGCTAGAAGTCAATTGGCCACATGCTAGAAGTTCACTGGCTACACGTTAGAAGTCCTTTGGCCACATGCTAGAAGCCCATTGGCCACATGCTAGAAGCCCATTGGCCACATGTGTCGGTTTGCGATTCGCCCACCCTATTGGTATAGTAGATATAAAAAACGTGAGAGCTTATATATATGAAGCTATTGTTAATAGGAGAACTTGTTAATAGGAGAACTTGTTAATAGGAGAACTTGTTAATAGGAGAACTTGTTAATAGGAGAACTTGTTAATAGGATAACTTGTTAATAGGATAACTTGTTAATAGGAGAACTTGTTTATTGCTAATGTTGTTCACTATTCAACTGATATTAATTTAATTCATGGATGTCGTTGAACATCTAATAATGTGGATCCTCACCCAATTATTTTCTGTCACCATTAGTTTGATTGACGTCTGTCACAATTCACATAATGAGCGCTGTCACAGTTCATCTGATTGTCACAGTTCATCTGATTGTCACAACTCATCTGATTGTCGCAATTCCTGTGATTGTCACAGTTCACCTGATAGTAACATTTTATCTGATTGTCACAAATTCATCCGATTGTCACAGTTCATCTGATTGTTACAGTTCATCTGATTGTCACAGTTCATCTGATTGTCACAGTTCATCTGATTGTCACAATTCATCTGATTGTCACAATTCATTTGAGTGTCACAGTTCATCTGATTAACGGCTGTCAAAATTCATCTGATTAAAACACCTGTCACAAATTATCTAGCACCTCGCACTCTTCACCTGATAATGAATGACCCCGCCCCCTACTTTTATTTTTTCTCCTCATCCTGTAGTCGCCATTGCCCGTAATAAGACAAAGACGGCAGTATGGCTGGTCAGCAACTGCAGGGCCACGTCCATCAGAAATGAATACGTCAAAGAAATGAAGGTCAGTGACACCATGCGTCTCTTACTGTTAGGTTCTCAAACAATGCTCCGGGTATCAGAATTCAGGAATTATGTATAGGAAACATCTAACACCGCAGTGGTCATATATATACAGGGTGGGCCAATAAGAGTGAGAACATCTGAGGACTCCAATTGCAAAACCTGCTAAGTCACTTTAAACAATAAAATGAGTTATCTACCTTGGGTGATTAATTAAGTGTCAAGCTTCGGTATTCTGTGTATTTAATTATTAAAAACCTTTACGTAAGTCTAAAATTCACCATTTAAAATTATATAAATGCTATGTTCGCTATATAAATTGATTTACAAAAACTCATTTTTCTCTAAATCAAAAATAAGTTACTTAGCAGGGCTTGCAATTGGACTCCTAATCTCGCATATGAGTTATTTCAAAATATAATTTAATTATGTGGCCACCGAACAGCCCAGATTTAAACCCAGTAGATTATGCCATGTGGGGCTGCTTTACAAGACAGTCTACCTTCGGCGAAAATTGACCACGGTTGAAGTGCTCAAGGTGGCAATAATCGAGGCATGGCGACATCTGGGGCAACGTTTCATTGACAGAAGCATATACGAGTGGCGTCGACGCTTAGAAAAAGTCGTTGAGAAGCAAGGAGGACGCATTGAACATGATTTCTGATTAGCTAAATATTTCGCAAAAAAATGTATGAAGAATTATAATTAATTAAATTATATTTTGAAATAACTCAGATGCTACGAGATGTTCTCACTTTTATTGGCCCACCCTGTATATATAATTCACGTTATCCAATGGCATCGGCTGGCCATCAGAAGCTTTTAACTCAATTTAATATTTTTAAATGTTTTTTTTTCCACTAGCACATTTAAACAACAACAACAATAGCGATGATTCCGCCACAACGGATGACGCCATATTTGTTATCCTCTTCCATTACACATCCGCAATATACCGACCATCACAGCCTTCAAAACTGCACGCAAACACACATCTCTTTAAATTCTACTATCCTGATTTTGCTGGGTGTCGTCCATGGCTTGACATGTAAATAGCTCTGGAATGGATGTAGTGAATAATACACATTTTTTTTTATTTAGCTAATTTATGTTAATTGATATTTTAAGTTCAAGATTATGTTTGTGAAATTGTATGTACAGCGTGGTGAGCCCAGCCCTAGGCCGGGGTACCACGCTATATAAAACCACTCATACTCATAGTAATAATTTCTTTTCATTAACCTGATTTCAGTTCTGCTGTGAACTCTTTATTCTATCAATTCACTTACACGACTATATATATATATCTTTACTGTGACAATCACTCCAATAAATATACTCATTACAATTATATTTCCATAGGGCTATACTCATTATTGTAGAAAATTACGAGCACTGTAGTTACTTGATGGCCACTTCTTTTATATATATATATATATATATATATATAAATAGATATAGATATTGCCCCAAAACGGATCAAATCTATCTATAGAAATGACTGTGACGTATCGTCCCATCTATTATTTCGTTTACAATAAAAACAAGTTTTCAAAATCGATTATTTAAAAAAAAAAAAAATATTCAAGAACTCGCGTCTTTCATGTTCCCTATTAAATATTGTGTCTACCATCTAGAAATACATAGATGTTGACATTTTTGGACGATGTGGTAACGCAACGACCTGCTTGTCAGAGTTGAGGGGCCAGTGCCTTCTGGATATGCTACGCCCATACAAGTTCTACCTGGCCTTTGAGAACGCCTTCTGCTCGGACTACCTGACGGAGAAAATCTTCAAGACGTTCCTGTCAGACAACCACATTGTTCCGGTCGTCATGGGCGGCACCGATTACGACAAATACTTTCCCAAGGGTTCGCTGATAAACATCGACTGGTTCCCGACGGCCAGGGAACTAGCGGTCTACCTGCAGAGCCTTGACCCGGAGACGTACAGCAGGTATCTGGAGGTCAAGGACATGTACGAGACACTACCCGGATTCAGTATTCTGTGCCAGGTGTGCGACGCCCTCGTCAAGCAGTCGATGAAACCCAAGAGTTATGACATTAAATATTGGCTGGAGGAGGCGTGTCCGTCCCCTCGGTCAAAATTTTAACCCTGCAACCGCTCAGCCCCCCCCCCCCCAAACCCGCTGGAGTCATAGCACGCGTGATAAGCTTAAATAAATCCTTTCCAAAAATGTATGAGTAGATAAAGTCTTTAAAGATGCCTCCATAACAAATGATAGCGTTAGAACTGGCTCGAGTTAAATGGATTCATTTCACTTACTGCGCCACGTACTTTCCAATTATATGTCCATACATAGGGCTATAGTAATTGTTGGGGAAATAACGGCATTGTAATTACTTGGTGGTCACTTTAAAAAAAAAAAAAAATGAAAAGCTACAGGGTTTGTCATTTAATGGTGGAAATCTATTAATAGAACATCCGAGAGTACAGTCTGGCCAATCTTAATAAGATTTTCATTAAAAATCCTGGTATTCCGCTTGGCCAAGCTCTCAACAGCTGTTCGTTACGTCTACGTTAATGTAAGCCAGCATAGTATGTATTAACTGAGACCAGGGGTCACCAAACTTTTTTCATAGTGGGCCGGATAACGAGAAAAAATGGCGAGCGTGGGCCGGATAATAATTCTGTACAATACTTGCAAGCCAGAACAAAAGCTCTGGGGAAAAAGACGAAAAACTAAGTTTAGTATTTCATGTTAATCATAGGTGAGTGGCGTGCAATGTACAAAAAACAAAGACAACTAATATTTTTATTTACTAAAAAGAAAGCAAAGAAGTCTAAAGAAGGCGACGTTAGGAAAATGATAGTTACATCAGACCTGGTGCGCACATATTCAAATATCACAAACTAAACAACACAAAAGGTTTGTGAGATTTGTGAAACTGGCGTTTGGCTTTCAAGATACCATCAATGTTTGGTTTGGAATTACTGCATCCAATCAAAAGAATTGTTTTCAAATGTTCATCGATCCCTCTCGCTCGATGTGTTGACATCACATACTTTATTTTTCAAAAAGTTTGCTCACTGACATAAGTTGTTCCATGCATGCTGCAAACGGATGCCAACTCTTCCGTTATTTGAAAGTTCAAATTGACACCACAAAAAGACACGAGAAGTTGTGAGAGATCAGTAGACTCGTCCAGTGTAAGAGAATGCCACATCAAGTTACTAGCTTTCTCATGTATCTGTAGCACTAAGTTCTCAAATTCTTCTGTTCTCCGCACAACTGAACTTGCCGAAGAGCTGTTAGTTCCAACCGCGGCGATTATTGACCATAGACGAAACGTGATTACAACATTCTTTTACGAAAGATTTAACACACAAATTGTTACCGCCATATATAGATATGCGGAAATGCATTGCTAAAAGTGCTATATTTTAAGAAAATATTGTCAAAAAATAGTAAAAATTACGTATTGCGATGTGACTCTTTCGGTCTTAGAAATGGCAAACACAAAAAATCATAGTAGCGATTACGATTATATTTACATTATCGCTTGTAATGCACACACATTTTCCCCCTTAATTTTAAAAGACTAAAAAAGGAAAAATGATTGATTACTTTAAGTTTAATTTAAAACACGGAAGACTGAGAAAGATCGATAGGTTTAAATTAAACAGAAAAAAAGAATCGATTATTTCAGTAAAAGTAGATGATAGTCTTATTTACGGGACTGCCCACCAGATGAGCCAGGCCTGTACCATACTTGCCGGGGCCATTAAAGAGCAATAGCTCGGTCCTTTTTTCAGTGAATGAAATATTTCAGTCAAAGTACAAAAAGGTTTTGAAAATCGATTACTTAAAAAAAAAAATAATATTCAATAATTCGCACCTTTCATGTTCCCTATTAAATATTGTGTCTGCCATCTAGAACAGTGGTTCTCAACCTTCCCAATGCCGCGACCCCTTAATTCAGTTCCTCGTGTTGTGGCGACCCCCAACCACAAAATTATTTTCGCTGCCACGTCACAACTGTTGAGTATATGTGTTTTCCGATGGTCTTAGGCGACCCCCGGGAAAGGGTCGTTCGACCCCACACAGGGGTCGCGACCCACAGGTTGAGAACCGCTGATCTAGAAATACAATCAAGAAGTCGCGTCTTTCATGTTCCCTATTAAATATTGTGTCTGCCATCTAGAAATACATAGATGTTGACATTTTTGGACACTGTGGCAACGCAACCACATGCTTGTCACAGAGGAGAGGCCAGTGCCTTCTGGATCTGCTACGCCCATACAAGTTCTACCTGGCCTTTGAGAACGCCTTCTGCTCGGACTACCTGACGGAGAAAATCTTCAAGACGTTCTTGTCAGACAACCACATCGTTCCGGTCGTCATGGGCGGCACCGATTACGACAAATACTTCCCCAAAGGTTCGCTGATAAACATCGACTGGTTCCCGACGGCCAGGGAACTGGCGGTCTACCTGCAGAGCCTCGACCCAGAGACGTACAGCAGGTATCTGGAGGTCAAGGACATGTATGAGACACTACCCGGATTCAGTATTCTGTGCCAGGTGTGCGACGCCCTCGTCAAGCAGTCGATGAAACCCAAGATTTATGACATTAAATATTGGCTGGAGGAGGCGTGTCCGTCACCTCGGTCCAAATTTTAGCCCTGCCACTGCTCAGCGCCCCCGCCCCCTTTTCCCGGCCAACTGATGTTCGAGAACGCGGGATAAGCTTAAATAAACTCTGTCCAAATATGTATGAGTAGATACAGTCTTTAACTATGATAGTTTTAATTGATAGTTTTAATTGATAGTTTTAATTAATAGTTTTAATTGATAGTTTTAATTGATAGTTTCAATTAATAGTTTTGATTGATAATTTTAATTGATAATTTTAATTGATAGTTTTGATTGATAGTTTTGATTGATAGTTTTGATTAATAGTTTTGATTGATATCTTTAATTGTTAGTTTTATTTGATAATTTTAATTGATAATTTTAATTGATAGTTTTGATTGATAGTTTTGATTGATAGTTTTGATTGATATCTTTAATTGATACTTTTAATTGATAGTTTTGATTGATATCTTTAAGTGTTAGTTTTATTTGATAATTTTAATTGATAATTTTAATTGATAGTTTTGATTGATAGTTTTGATTGATAGTTTTGATTGATAGCTTTAATTGATACTTTTAATTGATAGTTTTGATTGATATCTTTAAGTGTTTGTTTTAATTGATAGTTTTAATTGATAGTTTTTATTGATAGTTTTAATTGATAGTTTTAATTGATAGCTTTAATTGATAGTTTTGATTGATAGTTTTAATTGATAGTTTTAATTAATAGTTTTGATTGATATCTTTAAATGTTAGTTTTTATTGATAGTTTTAATTGATATTTTTGATTGATAGTTTTAATTGATAGTTTTAATTAATAGTTTTGATTGATATCTTTAAGTGTTAGTTTTTATTGATAGCTTTAATTGATATCCTTAAAACTGGCTAGAGTTAAAGTGATACGTTTCACCTACTGCACCTCGTGCTCCAAGGAGCAAACGCTTCTTTGTGAAGTTTTAAATTGTTATTTGTTGAAATGACCGGCTGCACATCTTAGTGGCTAGTTGTCTTAGTTACGTCATCATAGCTGGCCATGATTACAGTTTATGGTGTGTTAAAAGATCGCAAAAAAGAATTGTGAGTTATAACATTTTACGACACGTAGTGTTGTGTCAAATGTTTCTTTTGTAGTACTTGAACTATTGTTAAATGGAGCACTATTCTTTTGCTGCCCTCTCGGGCACTAAGTCTCAGCTAAGTGCTATATTTTTTCGTACATTTTATTATGTTTTTTTCTGTTCGTTGACGAAGGCTTCCTGCCGACACGTTCGTTGTTTTGTTGCGTTCTTTTTTTTCCAGGTTTAACCTTACTTTGTTTAAATTATTACCTATTTTACTAACCAGTCTTTCCTTTATTACCCTGGTAAATGGAGCAAGTGAGCTGGGCGCAGGCGAGTGAGTAGCTTGACTCAACTGTGACTGACGGTGATTGATCGAAACTTGCGGGGGGGGGGGGGGGGGTGGTATATATATAATGAAATAGAAGAACAAGGTGTGTGGAAACTTGAATCAAAAGACGGGGCAATAAGATGTGAACGTTTCGGCTCAGAGCCTTCTTTTAGCAGACAAAACAAATGAAAATACTATTAAAAAACAGAGCACAGTGAAAAAGTTAAAACTGTAGAGATCTCCTGTGTTGGGACCGGAAGTAGGATTACAGGAAGTGAAAGAATATTAATATTGGTACTGTGAAAAAATATTGTCATGATTCTTAACGGACCAAAATAATTATGGATACATAAAATATAAGAAATAAGAAAAAAGAAGAAATACAGGGAAATTTGGAAACATCAGTAAGAGAGTATTTGGTTAATACCATACGGATATATGGTGCCGAAAATCTGAATGAATTATTTTTCCATTTAGACTCTCTCTGGTGTGTTGGTATCATATATAAAATGTCATCATCACTTCTACCGATTTGACAACACTGCTCAGCCCCACCCCCAGTGGCGTAGCTAGAGTGTTTGGCGCCCGGGGACAAGATTCATTTTAAAGCGCCCCCTTTTCTTTTTTTCAACTCTCAACCCCATTATTTTCATCAATAAAATAATAACAAAGCACATTTTGGCGCCCCTAACTAGGTGGCGCCCGGGTACATCTGTACGCCCCTGCCCCCCTACCCTACGCTTCTACCCACCCCCCAAATTGTCGTTGTTCAATTTATTAAACCATCACCAGCATACCGATTGGATGGAACCAGTTAACCTTGGATGCCAACTCATCTAAGAGATTTGTCAACATTGAAATAATATTTAGTACTAGGGCTTAACCGGTTGCAGTTTTTTTTTTTTTACACGTGGTCCAGCTATATATAGTGACGAAATCCCCGGTGTGTCCAAGAGTTCCCTTCTCATTCTCTATCAAATGTGCCGCCCTTTAAACAAAAGGCCCTTCCAACCCCTAGTGCATGATACCCTCACACCCTCTTGTAACCAGTGCAATATCCTCATCAACACCAGGCACAGAGACATTGCAAACCCCATCTACATTCATTGGAGCCATAATGATCAATAAATTGATCGTGGGCCCTTAATATATAGAAGAAGAAGACCGTCCTACACCCTAACCGCCAGCCTTTAATATTAGACCTGCACAACATGCGGCCCGCCAGCACCCACTTTGCGACCCGCATAGTAACGAAATTTTCTTTATTTTTATTATTTTCTTAATAGCTTTCCCTTATTATCCTTTTCGACCCGCACAAGTTTTTCATAAATTATTACGGCCCGCCTTACATTTTGTTGTGCAGGTCTGCTATTAAACAATAGTCTTACAGGCAATCCTATACCATGCCCGTGGCTCTTTATTGATAAATATAATAGACGCCTCCTCCTAAGGAAAATATCAACATTTTACCGGACTTAAAACGTCACGTATGAAAGCTAGCTGCCTGACATCCTGTTTTTTACAAATCAGTACTATTTATAGAAAGCAGGTTAAGTAAAAAAAAAAAAAAAAAAAAGATGGGGGGGGGGGGGGTGTGGGGAGTGGTGCTGTGAAAAGGAAGCAAGACTAACCAGAAGCAATATATATATATAAAAGAGATGTTAAAATCTATTGGAATGAAATAACAAAGCTAACAACTGTTGCCATCTGTGAGTTTATATCTCATGAAAACAACTAAAGTATACATAATTGGATTTTTATTCAGTTTGAAGACTACGTTATTAGGGTCAGTTGTTATAGCTCCCCTTTGAAGGTCTGCCATAACAAAGACTATAAAAGTAAAAGTGACTGAGCAGTTACGAAATCCCTGGGGTCAGGAGGTGCATTCTAAGGTCCTTATGGCCAGGGGTGCGTTCTGAGTTTCCTGGGGACAGGAGGTGTATTCTGAAGTCTTTGGATCAGGAGGTGTGTTCTGAGTTCTCTATGGGGCCAAGGGGTGCGTTCTAAATTTCATGGGTGTCAGGAGGTGCGTTCAGAGTTCCCGGGGGTTTGGAGATGAGAAGGTGTTTTCGTTAATGATATTTAACGTATGGAGAGCCACTACTCTGAACTCTAATGTAATACGATCTTGATTTTAAAACACCACTCTGTCGAGACAAGATGAGGGGATATTTAAACATATTGTTTCATTACAAGTGTTTACAGTAAATGATATGACCATCTTAGTATCAGTGTCCAACGGGCAAGGATATAGTGTTTGAAAAATCGTCCATTTCATTTGATCGAACAAACAATGATTGTGTCAGAGAGTATTATTGAAATGTCCAACAAGCAAGGGTTGTGTCAGAGAGTATTATTGAAATGTCCAACAAACAAGTGTTGTGTCAGAGAGTATTATTGAAATCTCCAACAGACAAGAGTTGTGCCAGAGAGTATTATTGAAATGTCCAACAAACAAGTGTTGTGTAAGAGAGTATTATTGAAATGTCGAACAAAAAAAGTGTTGTGTCAGAGAGTATTATTCAAATGTCCAACAAAAAAAAATGTTTGTGTCAGAGAGTATTATTATTTCATGACCACTCTTCTCAGTGATTACCGATTCTCTGTTATTTATTCTCTACAATTCAGTGTCATAAAAGATACTAAGATATAAATGCATTACTCGAAATGATATTTCATCTAAAGTGTGACTAAATTACGGTCTATAGATATAAGCCAAATACCGCTCACCCAATCACAGTCTCACTGAGAACTTAAGAGCAACAAGCCTAAGAGATAAATCAGACACAAAGAATGCGTGTAAAGAAAACAATATAAGTTCAGCTTAAATGGTGATCACACAGAACACAAATGTAGACGTTTCGGCAAGTGCCTTCATCAGTACAAATGAAAACACCAAAACAACAACATATAAGTATAAATTAAATTTACAATATATGTATATATTCTGTGTACATGTATCCTACCTACACATGAGAGGAAAGAATAAAAGTGTCCCTGACAAAAACAAAGTTCAGTGGAACGGAAAGGAAGTGGGTGGAAGTAAATTTACAACAACAAAAAAAAAAAAAAATCAATCAAAGAAGAAAAGCCAAAACAGCAATGTAAAATGGTGGATTTGGTTTATACCGTGTCGAGTCAACGTACCAAATCTAGTTACTATATATAATTTATTTTCCATATACATCCTATCCAGTGTATTCCTTGCATGCACTTTACAAGTAACTAAAATTCCATTATGGCTTAGCACTGTTGAAATGTTTGGGAACGATACAAAGGGCTTGTTGATTGATGCCAGTGAAACAGTGACATGAAATTGGGGTTAGTTCTCAGCTCATATATTATGGCAATGTTTGACTGACATGGTGCGAGGCCTCATTGCCGTTAACTCATGTGACTTCGAAGAGGTTCGAAATAAAATAGTGGTTATTTCCCCTTCAATGGCGCTACATTGAACAGGGACATAAAAACGGAGCTTAAGTGACCATGCAAGTAGCGCTAAGTTCAATAGTGCACAGTATGCACACCCCAACTACTGCACCAGACGGCGCGCTCAACTTTGTTCAAGATAAAATTACTAAATCTCATTGAGATTCTTAAAATACACTGATTTTAATTTTAATTTTATTTAACGGAAATCGAATCAATTATTATCGTAATAAAATAGAAATTAATTAAACAATGATTTTAAGTAATTCATCTGAATGTTAGAGTTAAGATTAGAGACCGACCGAATAGAGATTTTCTGATTGCGGCCGAAACCGAAACTCGCCTGAAAGTAAAAAATGACTTTCGGTCGGAACCGAAGCCGAAACCAAAAGCTTAAAGTGACTTCTGACCGAAGCCGAAACCGAAATATTTAGATATTTTGAAATTATTTCATGCATACATTCTGCACACATCGATGTGGGGAAAGTATTAATATTTACATTATTTTATCAGAAAATGAGATCACCGTTAATATTAATAAATAAACATCTAATGAATACTTTGGCATATTGCTTTTTTTAATTTAAAAGTAATTTAAATTTCTTTTTACTGTCTTTTTAAAGTAATATGGTAAGAGAAAATTGTGACCGGAGGGGGGCGGGGAAAATTTCGTGCAAAAAAGACCCTTGAGTGCCCTTTGATTTTATACTATAATTACAACCTAAAGCATATATCTGATAATACCTACACTATTTTTGTTGGCTCTAATAGAGCCTATTGTCACCTAAATATCAGTTATTGAGGCTATAAAAATAACACTGCAATGTTTCGCGGTTATCGTCATGCTAAAGCTTCGTGTGTTTCATAAGCAGCTGGCAAGATATCGCTGTATTAATATTTAGCCTAGTAGCAACCAATTAGTCTTTCCACGCCGATGACGTAATTTCGTTCGGCGGCCAACCTCCCTCACCCCCATTGGTGTGTGTGTGTATGGGGGGGGGGGGGTTAGGTTTTTAAACCGGGTCTCTTAAAATTGTCGTTCTGACGGGTATCGACGGAGACTCGCAAAAGCATCTAAATTGGTCACCAAAATCATAAAAGTAAAGGGGTCTGCAGTAGGCCTTCTACATAATTATAATACTAACCGGTGATATATGAAACGCTTGTTATTTCGTCAAAAAGCCTAAGTTTCCTTATAATAAAAATAAAAATAAAAATCAAAACAAAAATAGTAATGTTAGTATGACCATTCCCTAAAATTATTCAAGATTATTCACCTTTGTCTATGACAACATTGATGAGCATGATAATGATAAAATCAAATGAATATCACAAATGAAGGAATTGAATAAACCTAGGGTTCCAAATTAAACCAAAAATAATAATATAAATATTACCATTCCATTAGTTTTTCTTCCACAAAACTGTTTACATCTGCCTAGGCCTAAATGAAATATTTTTTTTTTGGTTGAAAAATAAGACAAGTCATGATACAGCTGTGAGCAGTTGTAGCAAAGTATTAATCATATAAAATACGATGACAGCATGAAGTAACGCAATAATGAATATAGGATTGCCGGCATAGAGACAGACAGTCTGGCTTCTGGTAGATGACCGAAAACCTCAGGCTGACAGTCTCAATCACTTTCGGCCGAAACCGACAGTTAACTTTACAGTTTCGACCGAAACCGAAACTAGGCCGAAAATGATCAAATGGCAAACTTTCGGCGCCGAAACCGAAGCCGAAATTCGGTCTGTCTCCAGTTAAGACATTGTAATTCGTGTTTATTTGTTTTGTTTGTAAATGGGTCCATCAATCACAATAAAATAAAAAGACCGCAAACAAATTTGACTTGGTCATTCCTCCTGACCTATAGATAAGTCCTATAGATTGGTCCTATAGATTGATCCTAAAGATTGGTCCTATAGATTGGACCTATAGGTTGGTCCTATAGATTGGTCCTATAGAGTGGACCTATAGAGGGGTCCTATAGAGTGGACCTATAGAGTGGACCTATAGAGTGGACCTGGAAATTTGGCTCATAAACAACTTATCTCAAAAGCTGGTTTTTTTTTTTTTTTAAATCGTAAAATGTAAAGGGTAAAGAGGGGGGGGGGGGGGGGATATTTAAAAAGGAATAATAATTTGAGAGCCGTTCAAAGTAACTAGTTATTTTTGGTGAGCGCATTTTTAAAAAAAAAAGCCGCTATTCAGAACGGTAATAGGCTTTCAAACATCTATCAAGGGAAGGTCTTCGGTGCGCCTTTCTTTGCTGCACTCCTTTTAAACAAAACTTGATTCAATATGGTTTTTAAAAAAATGTTTGAAAAAAATAATCTTTTCAATGAAAGATTGGCCGTTTAATGTGCCGTAATCATATAGGGAACAGCGCGTTGCGCCATTTTAAGAAACCACAGTTCACTGCGTGCTCTAAGTGGTGGGGGGGGGGGGGCCATTAGATTGGAGTTATTTGCTTATATTGCCTCAGGCCTTCCAACCCCTAGCGCATGATACTCTCACTAAGTAACTCTTGCAACCAGTGAAATATCCGCATCAACGCCAGGCACATAAACATTGCAATTCCCTTCTACATGCATAGGAGCCATGCAGAATGATCAATGAATTGATTGTGGGTCCTTAATATATAGAAGGAGAAGAAGTTATCACATTAATCAGGGGCGTGAACAAGGGCGTACCTATTGTAGATGGTGCCTGTGGCAGCGGCGCGGGGGTTAAGTTTAAAATAAATTAAAATAGCCCTTTCGGGGCTTCTTTAAAAGACTTTGTAGCGCATAATTGAAAGCGTGTTTGATGCATTTGCAAGTAAAATTCAAGGGATAGAAAAGTCTACTGGGCAAATACGCTAAAAATTTGTAAATTTAAGCTGTGTAATCCCAGGAGAGTGTTGTGAATAGTTATTGATTGAATTGTCATGTGACCGGTATTTCAAACTCCAGAGAGAGGTTTTCAGGGTCAACCAATTTTAATATGTAGCGTATCAATTCGTTTCTGGACACAGCACACGATTATTAAAAATATGTATTTTGGCGCCCTCACTTCAATTCAAGTGGCGTCCAGGGCATCTGTCCTACCTGCGATACCCTGTATGTACGCCACTGGACGTGCGTAAAGGGGGATCTGACATTGCTAGGGTCTTATGGTCATAGGGGGTTTCTTTTATAATTTCCATTAACAACTTTAAATAATAGATGTGTGTGTGTGTGGGGGGGGGGGGGGAGAGTCGCAAGTCTGTGATTTAGCTCTAGGTAGGCATTTAGTAACAAGTTCAGTCCATTGTAGATTTACCTTTTTTTTTCAATCAAATTATTTCCATGTCTTAAACGCCACTCACAATAAATGTATGTCTAGATTATTTTTTTACTGGCTTCATTTTTGTTCCCAAGAACGCAAGACACTAAAAACACGAATCAGTCACATACGTAAAAAATGCATTTTTCTTTTTAGATGTTGAGACTTTGCAATATCGTGTAGAAAGTAGCCCAGTATCCCTTCAAATAAAGCCCCTGTAACACCGGGTCATATTTTCTAGTTCTCAAATCATAAACTATAAAGAGGTAAAACAGAAGAAGACTGATAAAGTTAAAGTTAAGTTAGCTCAAATAAAATTAGGAACACATAATTTTGGGGTTATCTGTCACATAGTTAGACAACACAATGCAAATACAAACACAGTAACATTAACATATAAACAACAACAACAAACAAACAAAACAAAAAACTATACAAGCTGGTTACCAGAAATGTGTTTGAAAGAAATTGCGTCGACAGAAAATTGATCGAACGAAAATTAGGTCGAATCTTTTTTTTTTTAGTTCACACGTTAAAATTTTGCGTCAAATTTGTTTTGTGAACACACTCTACTATATAGTAAAACAAAATAATGCGCTCAAGAAGAAATTTGACGCAAAATTTTAACGTGTGAACTAAAAAAAAAAAAGATTCGACCAAATTACGGTTCGATCAAATTTCCGTCGACCAAATTTCTTTCAAGGAATTTCCGGATACGATGAAATTTCTGTAAACATTCAGCGCCAGATGCTTGCTAATTTTACAACCAGGTAAAAGATCTGAGTGTTTTTATTGGAAGTGATATGAACAAGGTGCTAATAGTGGAAGGTTTTGTGACAGGACTAGGTGCTAATAGTGGAAGGTTTTGTGACAGGGCTAGGTGCTAATAGTGGAAGGTTTTGTGACAGGACTAGGTGCTAATAGTGGAAGGATAATTGATAAGGAATTTGGGTGTGGATTTGAGTGGAAGAAATTGCAAGAGGACAGTGTGCTTCAATAGAAGGACAATGTGCTACAGTTGAAGGTCCTTGTAATATAACATTCTACTCCTAGAGGAGGATCAGGAAGAGAATAATTGGGTTTTTGTTAGAATTGGGACATTTTGGACAATACTACGCCAATAAGAAAAAACACCAAGAAACGTTTAATGTAATATTATTTCTGCCATGTTTCGGCTTCTGCTTGATAGAGCTGCCCAAGTGTCGTGTCACTGTGATCATAGTTTTTAATAGCCCCCACAGGACAAAGTCTGTAAGGGTTTCGAGTCAGCAAACATGTGCACTTTTCATGTATGACAAGTACATTTATGAATGCCACTCCACCGCCCCCCCCCGGGGGGATATAGAAGACCCCTAGGGCGAGCCCACTGCCTATTCCGCCAATTCAATGTCTGCCGTCACCGTAATGGTAGCGCACACAGGACCAGGTCAGAACTGTTTCCTTTTGCCTATCTCAGCGCCTTCTGGTAGAAATCCCGTCTTTATATAGTGGGGTATTTTTAAGGCGTCTCTCGGGGCGTGGCTTGTCCAGACTGTAAGACTACTCCACTTTGTGGGTCCGGGATTAAACAAGGTTGGGGGAGGGGGTGGGGTTATGTTCATAATGGTGATATTTGTGTGCGGCTGTGTAGTCTCAGCGTGACCCCAGCACGATATTAGCATTTACTAAACCATCGTCGCGATCGTTGTACGATTACAAGATTGACGTTGGTATCGATACGATCCAAAACATTTGTCTTACCATGAATGGGTACCCGTCAAATTGTAATTTAATATATAATTACATTAACCCGACATTTAAAGTACCTTTTATATGTTTCGTTAAAAAAAAATTAAAGAAAAGAACTCAAGCCAGAACCCAAATCGTATTTAGCCTGTATGTCCACTGAGAAATATACATATTTACTCTACTTACTGCGTATCCGGAAATTTATTTCATGAAAATTCGATCGACGGAAATCTGCTCGAACGGAAATTTGGTAGAATTTTTTTTCCAGCTCACACCTTAAAATTGTGCGTCAAATTTCCTTTTTGAGCGCATTATTTTGTTTTACTATATAGCAGAGTGCGTTCACAAGAGAAATTTGACGCAAAATTTTAACGTGTGAACTAAAAAAAAAAAAAAAGATTCGACCAAATTTCCGTTCGATCGAGTTTCCTTCGATCAATTTTCCGTCGAAGATATTTCTTTCAAACAAATTTCCGGTAACCGACTCACTGAGACGAAATGTTTCTTAGGACATGAAATACCAGTAATGAATGTGCATAAAGTAAAATAAAAGTGACCTGAAGTCCTCCAGAATCCTTCGAACCAACCTGAAATCAATTCCTCCTTCGTTTGTGGTGTAAATGGTAGACAAGGTCAATGATTGTGTCTGTCTTTTTTCATCGTTTATTCACGAGCATTTTTTTTTAAAAATTTCTGAGCTTCTTGCTGTGGAAGATGGACGCAACGAGAAACTCTCGCGTTTCAGTGAGGACATCGAGAACATAATTATCATGGCAACTGATTCTTGTCAATTAACAAAAATAACAGAATCATGTAAAAATCCTTTTGTTTTGTGACTTTTTTTTCTTCTTCCAAATTTAAAAAAACAACAACAGCAACAATAAAAAGAAATATTCGATTACAATATTATCAATTTTGCATCTGACGACAGCGAATAGAAATAATTATTCTGGAAAGTAGTTAAACTGGGACGCTCTAAAGCTGGGACACTCTTTAGCTGGGACACTCTCTAGCTGGGACACTCTCTAGCTGGGACACTCTCTAGCTGGGACACTCTCTAGCTGGGACGCTCTAAAGCTGGGACACTCTTTAGCTGGGACACTCTCTAGCTGGGACACTCTCTAGCTGGGACACTCTTTAGCTGGGACACTCTCTAGCTGGGACACTCTCTAGCTGGGACACTCTCTAGCTGGGAAGGTCTCTAGCTGGGACACTCTTTAGCTGGGACACTCTTTAGCTGGGACACTCTTTAGCTGGGACACTCTCTAGCTGGGACACTCTCTAGCTGGGAAGGTCTCTAGCTGGGACACTCTCTAGCTGGGACACTCTCTAGCTGGGACACTCTTTAGCTGGGACACTCTCTAGCTGGGACACTCTCTAGCTGGGAAGGTCTCTAGCTTGGACGAGCTCTAGCTTGAACGAACTCTAGATGGGGCACTCTCTAACTGGGACACTCTCTAGCTGGGACACTCTCTAGCTGGGAAGGTCTCTAGCTTGGACGAGCTCTAGCGTGAACGAACTCTAGATGGGGCACTCTCTAACTGGGACGCTCTTTAGCTGGGACGATCTTTAGATGGGACTATCTTGAGCTGCGGCGATCTCCCGCTTGGATGATCTATGGATCGGGCGCTCGTTAGTTGGGACGATCTTTAGTTGGGACGATCTTCAGCTGCGGCGATCTCCCGCTTGGATGATCTATGGATCGGGCGCTCGTTAGTTGGGACGATCTTTAGCTGGGGCGATCTCTAGCCGGGATAATCTCTAGCCGCGGACGATCTCTAGCTGGGATAATCTCTAGCTGGGACGATCTCTAGCTTTGAAGATATGTAACAGGAAAGATCTCTAGCGTGTATGATCTCTCTGGCTGTGATCTTCTATATCAGGATGTTCCTATCAGATCAGCGATAACTTTAGTCCGAACCGCCCCCACCCCCCAATTTTTTCACCTTTAGAATTTTTAAGTTAACCAGTTCAAGGCCGCGACCTGTTGCGAAATGTCCCCCCATAGGTTGCACCACGGGGTCATCTATGATTTCTATAGAATAGTTGTGCATACAACGTTCGCTGATCTGACAAGGTTACGGGAAAATGTGGAGAGACACGGCCAGCACTTTATAGACGGCTATTGAACAGAACCCCACGTCATAGAAAATAACCTACTGTGGATTAAAAGGAAAGGAAAATTCCCCCCGCAAACTCAATAGGGGCCATAGAGTTGTTGAAAAGGCACGTCTTCTTTAGAGCCCGTAATGTTCTCACGGGGGCTTTACAGCACAATTTTTTTATATGCATTATATTGTAACGTGCCCCTATCACGTGACAACCCCATGATTGAGTTGGAGACAAATTTAGACTGAAGTAGAGTTTGCTTATATTGCTTATTTCTAGGAAAGTGTTTGGTTTTTGTTTTTGTTTTGTTAAAAGGCTTTAGAATAAATGTTTGATTTGAATCTCATGTTTCTTATCGTGCTAATTAATTAAGGCTTTGGGGCTTCCTGCACTGTCTAGGTAAAGGCTGCACCTATTGGTAACCGGGTACCAGAATTGAGAGGTTGGGATTAAAAAACGATTTAAAATATTTTTGTTGGGTTTGTAAGACCAAATGAGGTATCAAATGAAAGATAATTGAATGTACTATACGTTTGTAAACTTAATTGTTCATTTTAAATAAAATAAACTACTACAAATGACATCCGAATAGCATTAATCAAAATGTACACGGACACGCAGCGCCCCCTTTCGGACCCGGGACACATTAAACTCAATGATCTTCAAATGTCATTTGTGGTAGTTTATTTTAGTTAAAATGAAGAATTAAGATTTAAAACGTATAGTCCATTCAATTATCGTTCATTTGATACCTCATTTGGTCTTACAAACCCAACAAAAATATTTTAAATCGTTTTTTAATCCCAACCTCTCAATTCTGGTAGCCGTGTACCAATAGCCGCTTCGCTCGGTAAATGGGGGTGGGGGATGGGGTTATGTCAGCAGATGTGTTCAATAGGGGCCCGGAATGATTGTATGACATGTAGGAACTGTCAGCCCAGAAACATTAAGGTAAAAGCCCACGGTCGTGTAGGTTTGCGAGAGAAGGCTGGCTCTTCTGAGAGAAGGTGTGGCTCTTCTGAGAGAAGGCGTGGCTCTTCTGGGAGAAGGTGTGGCTCTAAGCACAATAAACCATATCGTTAAATGGTGGGGTTCTGAGGGATGATAAGAAATGGTAGACGGGGAAACGTATCACAGTATCTTAAGACCAACAACACATAATTTACCTCATGAACGTATAAAATATAACAATTTATCACAATACATTTAAAATATAACAATTTATCACAATATGTATTAATATTACAATTTACCAACATTCCAGGCAAATTGTTTTAAAAAATCGTGAACATATTTTTAAAAAGTTGAAACCAATAAAATAAGATCTCTACACTTTAATCATGAGAAAAAAACACACACACACAAACACACACACACAAACAGACATACAGACACATCTATAGACACACCAACAAAGAAACTAACATACGACGTATGATACGTCTAGCAATGCAATAAACGTATGTTCTTATGAGCATGAATATGTGTGCAAGGGTTTGGGTGGTGATTTTGATTAAAAACGAAACCTTTTCACAGTCTCTTTAATGAAACCAAAACCAAAAACAAAAAACAAGTTAAAAATAATAACTAAGATTTAAGATGACTCCGTGGGTCGTATTTTCGTTTGCGTATTGAAATTTTTCATATTTTCTGAAACATACGATATTAATTCATTTTTAAAAATAAAAAAAATCATTTATTACACTAGATATAAAAAGCTTTGATATTTAATTTGTATTATAAAATAGAATTCACTATGATCATTTATGTACAATCACACGATCAATTTTTCGTCAATTTTTAAAAATCTTTTAAATTTTTTTATATTTTTGTTGTTGTTTTTGAACGCACTATATTGTAACACAAAATAGTGCGTTGAAAAAGAAATTTGACGTATATTTGATTGTGTGAAGCATAAGACTTAACTTAATTTTCCTAAATTCCCAAGAACCAATTAGAGATATAATTCGGAGGACTTTAAAAAGTATTACAATTTTTTTTAAATTTAAAGATACTTGATCTTCTATGCATGCAGAAGTCGAAATGAAGGAGCTAAACAAACATGCATTGGACCAGTGCACGCCAGACGCATAATTAAATGTAAATATCTTGGAACTGATGTGTCTAAATACAAAATCATAAGTAAAGTCTCTTTAACGGTTCGATTCTTGTAATTTCAATAATTTAAAAAAAAAAAATCATTTGAAAATGATTCCCATCAACTAATGCTTAGCTTTCCTTAAGTTAAAAACAAATATAGAATTCCAACAATATTTTAAGATTTCGACCCGATTTTTTAAAAATTAAAAAAAAAACTCAACTCGTTTTTGTTAGCTTCGAGAATCTTCGATGCCAAATCTATTATTTTAACATGGATTTCATCAAGTCTATTATTTTAACACAGACTTCCATCAAGTCTATTACTTTAACACAAACTTCAACGAGTCTATTAATTTAAAGGGAACAGAAAAACCCGTATTAGTTTGCTAAACGTAAATCAGAAAAGGGAGGTCATCCATGTCATTTTTAAATTAGTGCAATATTTTTTTAAAAATCTAAACCCTGGGTTCATATTTATTATTTTGTAAAGCATTTGGTTGGAGGCAGTTAACCAGCACAGTGCTGCGGTAGTTAGAACGATTTATTCTGTATTGAAATGTTATTGTTGTGGATATACCTCGTCTCGTGTTCAGCTCTCCTACATAAAGTTCTTTTTATTGTCTGTCCGCGATGCGCCACTCTGTAGGTCTGACAGTCAGTATCGTATTCCATGCCCCCCCAACCCCATTTACACCAGCTCTTTTGCTTGGAGGTATTTCACCAAATATTGATAGAGTTTCCTTCCTTGAAGCTGTGCTTGGCAACGTCACGGGTCTCGGTCTTTTCCGTTAATGACGTCATTTCCACAATTACTTTCAACCTCGATATCACTAAGACCAGGCTATCATGTGACATCGTACGGTCGGAATATTTTTCCTTGTACGGTATTCTGTACTGATTTACTGCTGTTGTGATCACGTATATATTTCACCCAAAAAACTTCAAAGAAAAAACTACAAAAGGTTCAAAGCTCAGCTGCTAGGCCAGTTCTAAAGGCAAAAAAAAAACGTTATTATGTCACTCCAGTACTCCACTCACTTCATTGGCTCCCTATACAGGCACGCATTGATTACAAGCTGTCTGTTCTCCGACACAATTTTTCTCGGATTCCTGCCCTTCCTATCTAACCGAACTTCTTTCTGTTTATTCACCCCTTCGACAGCTTCGCTCCTCCGCAGAAACGCGTATTCTTTCCGTTCCCAAGACAAGCACTGAAACAAATGGTGAACGATCTTTCTCTTACTGTGCCCCCAAACTATGGAATTCTCTGCCACTACACATCCGCAATATACCAACCACCCAGGCCTTCAAAACTCAAACACAACTCTTTAAACTCTACTACCCCGACTGATTCCCCCCCCCCCCTCTGACCGATAAACGATGCTGCTGGCTGCCGTCCATGGGTTGTCATGTAAAAGTTCTGGGGTGGATGAGGTGAATATGCATTTGTTTTTGTTTTGTCTCAATACATCTGTTCTTTATTGCATATATGTATTTTATTTTATTGTCACGATTATGTCTCTTTTTCGAATATTTTTATGTACAGCGCGGTGAGCCTAGCCCTAGGCTGGGGTACCGCGCTATATAAGACCCCTAATAATAATAATAATATATTTCTTCAATCTCCAAATCATGCGCACCAGCCATTACGCACCAAATTTGCTGTCATCTGTTACACAAATCAGTTATACACCATGTTGTGCTGCATAATTTGATTTAACCTTCATGTTGGGGTGAAGAGTTGGAAACAAGAGTTACGCAACAAACAAGGCTTAAAATTAAGATTTTTTCGTACAAATTATAAAATGTAATATCAGGCAAATTTTTTTTTATCAAAATCGTACATACAAGTAACGCGCTTTATAAGAATCACAATTAGTGCTTCACCCCGGCCCCCAAGGCTCGCAACCATACTTTTTTTCCACGCCCCTGAACTATTATAATATTCTAATGACACACCCGCTTTTACAACACAGATGTATTTCACCAACTATTTCAGAGAAACAGAAGAAAATATGACGCGACTAACGCAGTGGCGACTTTAAAAGGAAAAAAAAATCTCATTTAGCGCAGTTATCTGGTAATTTTATTTCGTAAAATCTCTTTCATCCTATTCTCTCGATCTTCCCTTTTGAAAAACAGAAAAAAACGTATTATTCGGGCTTGGTGTTGTGGGCTGAAAGTTTGATACAATGTGTTGTAATCGGCAACTAGTCTATGCGGCACGTTTCAGCTCGATTGGTTGACGGGAAATGGGTCAATTAGCTGACCAAACATACGAATAAAAGCGAATTAAATATAAAGGATTTTATAAAGAGAATATAAAGATGTTTGTAGAAACACGCTATAAAGTTTGGGGGCTTTTTCGTTAAACATGTCTGCTAACAATGGATTTCAATATATATATATATATATATAATTATGGAAATTATCTATATATGGAAATGTTCAGAAGAACTCTACTGAACAGCCTCGATTTATTTCAGATCTCAACTTATATATGGGGATATTTTGAGAAGGCTTCGTAGGGGGCGGAGTCTATGAACGGTTACAGGACAGCATCGGAATCTTGGCGTCTTGCAGCACGGTGGAGTCCAGGAGTCGTATCAGTTTTGACCAATCAGACTTCACCACTTTGAAAGGCGGAGCGACAATGTGTTCTGAGGAATAATGTCTGTAGACGTGACGCTCAGCCTCGTCCCATAACGGAATGGCGTTCCAATAAATGTATAGTTTAGTTTTATTGTACGTGGTAAGATAACTGGAAAAAAATGGTGACGTCATTCTTATCTTTTGTTCCAATTGGTTAATAGACGCTTTATTTTGGTGGTTGGTGGTTTGGGGGAGACTCCCCAGAGAAGTAAGAATGTGAAGAGGGTCCCGCAGAAGTTGGAAGGGACGAGGGGTCTAGGAGAAGCTAGAAGGGGAACGTGGGGGGTCCCGGAGAAGATAGAAGGGGAAAGTGGGGGTCACGGAGAAGATAGAAGGGGAAAGTGGGGGTCCCGGAGAAGATAGAAGGGGAAAGTGGGGGTCCCGGAGAATTTAGACAAGGAAGGTGGTCCCGAAGAAAGTAGAAGGGTAAGGGATAGTCGTCATGTTTGACTACACCGTGACTTTAAAGCAATCTTCAAGCTGTGAAAAAACTAGCACAATCTCTTACAAGCCATGACAATCTATTACAAACTAAGACAATCTATGACAAACTTTGATCAGCTTTGACCAACTATCAATAAATGTGATACCCAGCAAAGTGAAAGCAACGCACTGGAAGCGAGGGCCGGGCTCAGCAGCGCTCTTTTATATGGGGATATTTTGGGAAGGCCATATGGGAGGAGTCTAGGACAGTTGAGGGGAGGGGCAGTGAGGCCTATTTTCTCTTTCACCCCAGAAATAATTTTATCGTTTTTTTTTTTTTTTTTCTTTATTCTTTGTTATACTTTTTGTTTGTGTTATTGTTCGTCAGTTGACAATTCACTTAAAAGAAATCTCAGATGTATTGGTTTCGAAACTATGTTTTCTTTTAATTAACTAAGTTTTGATTTCGCCTTCCTAATTATTTTAAACTGCTTGTTGGCTTGTGTGAAATTAATGAACATAATTGCTCCACGACCAGTTGTATTCTTCTAGCGACTTTCTTTAGCTTTCTATTTTTAGACGGTTTTATTTGGCTTGAGATTCTCATTTGTTTGTTCGCGTCAAATCTTGCACTTCAGTTTTGACCTACTTCCTGAGCTGAAACTTTGTACATCCACCCCACCCACGTTGACTATACAACCCTTCATGATCATTAGGTCATAAGCGAACTCCATCGTCCCTTGAGTGACCTCTGCGGGTTCAATCTTGGATCTCACTTTTGACCCACTTCCTGAACTCCAATTGCGCATAAAATGTGTACACTTAAACTAAAAAGTACATAATAAAAATAGATATTAAAAAAAACTTTTTTTAAGGAAAATACGCTTGTCCAAAAAATGTACTAAAAAGTATAAAATAAAAGTCCCGCCAATGCTTACGGGTTTTTACGGTCATATGAATTCTGTAAAAAGCGTGGGACGCCCATGAAATATAATGATGGCGTATGCCTCTTTCTTTGGCTGCTCTGTCCGTTGGTTAGTTTGTGTGTGGTCAAATCTTGCATCTCAATTTTCACCCACTTCCTGATCTCCGATAATTGATCTGAAACAAAGAGCTTTGAGTTTTATGCGCACCCTACGCATTTTTTTTAATCTTATAAATTTTAGCACATTTTGGAAAAAGCGTGTTTTCAACAACAACAACAACAACAAAAAAGGTGTTTTTTAATAGTGTTTTAAATGTTCCCGTTAGATATTCGGCTGTGAAACTCTTTCATCACTCATTCCAAATGATGTATTTGAAGTCGAAACCGAGGCAACACTGCAACAAGGTGTCCTACACAATAGCCGACCCTATCATAGACAATACTACAAAAGCCTACCGTAAAGTGACCAACCCTAGTATAGCCAGTACAGAAACAGCTGACCCTAAAATAGCCAATCCTTCGATAGGCAACCCTACGATAGCCAAACCTACCATAGGCAACCCTACCATAGCCAATCCTACCATAGCCTTGCCTACAAAAGCCAACCCTACAATAGTCAATCATACCATAGCCCATCCAACAATAACCAATGTCGCCATCCATATGCAAGTTATTTAAAAAAATCTATTTTCAATATTTTAATGTAGGGAAAGAAAAAAAAAACAAAAAAATCTGGGCCGATGGGTGTAGCCCCTCCCCCTCCCCACCCCCGAGCGGATCAAAGATACAAAATTCACACAAGTGTGGACACGCTACTATGAATTTGAGGACATCGTGAACGCAGTCGAGTCACGCCCCCCCGGGCAAGACACGATGTCGGCAAATTCGGGGTATGATAACAAGACGGCGGGCTGTGTCGGTGTTGTATATACACGTACTAGAGAGACTGTTGGAGATACCCGGTGGGGGGGGGGGGGCTTCCCGGCCCACTGATCTGACAGAGACGGAGCTGATTAAACTACAAGAAGAAAGGATTATGATCAGGGATTGCATTTAAAATTTATTTATGAGGCTACACGACAGCTATAGACCATGTCTTTAGTGGAAAAACGCCCTAATGAAACATCTTCTTTGAGATCGATTGGTTCAACGTTTCTCATTGAGGCAAAGTCCAACTTTTGTCTACAGCAACAACAACAATTTGTTATTTGTTTTTTTTTAATAAAAAGGTTAAAACTATTTTTTTTTTAAATAAAAAAAATATTTTAAATTTTTAAAAAATTATTGTCCAATATATTCGTATCATAATTTTGTTGAGTGAATTTTCTGTTTATTGTTTTCAGAAGTTTATTGTTATAGAATAACAAATGTTACATTCCTAGAACACTTTTTGCTCTGTTCACTGATTGTAATCGGTCACAGTCATGGATTGTAAACGCTAACATTCACTGATTTTAATCAGTCATATTCTTTTATTGTAATCGGACATATATTCACTGATTGTAATCGGCCACATTCACTGATTGTAATCGGTCACATTCACTAATTGTAATCGGTCACATTCACTGTTTGTAAACGATCATTTTCACTGATTGTAATCGGTCACAGTGGCAGTTTGTATTCTGTGACATTAAGTTGTCGTAATCTTTTTTATTCGCTGCTTGTAATCGTTCATATTCACTGCGGTCCTCAACTCAGTCCTTACTGAAAATTACCAGTGTGGATGGACACAGAAAAAAGTCGTACGAAGTGCGCTCTTTTGAAGCGGTAGCGCCAAAGTTAGGGAATATTTTGGCTCAATCTTTGAGGAATATTGAAAAGGACAGAAAATCATTTAGAAAACATTTAAAGACTTTTTTTGTTTAATAGATTTGAGGAAACCAGAGCGCAGTGAGCATGCTAAAGTAGCATGGATACCAGCGCTATAGAAGTATCCAATCAATCAATCAATACTTGTAGACCACCAAATAAGCTTGTGGTAATCGGTTACACTAACGGTTCAAAAAAAACTCAAGTGTATGATGCCGGACCAATCGATTCCTGTTGGAGCTTTTGTAAGTGGCTATAGGTACACGGGTACCAGAAATGACAGTTTGGGATTAAAAAACGATTAAAAATATTATTGTTGGGTTTGTAAGACAAAATGAGGTATCAAATGAAAGATAGTGGTACCCGGGTGCGAATGGCGGCGCTGCGTGTCCTGGTCAATTTTGACTAATGCTATTCGGATGTCATTTGTGGTAGTTTATTTTAGTAAAAATGAAGAACTAACATTTCAAACGTATAGTACATTCAATTATCTTTCATTTAATACCTCATTTTGTCTTACAAACCCAACAATAATATTTTAAATCATTTTTTAATCCCAACCTCTCAATTCTGGCACCCGTGAGTCAATAGGTGCAGCCTTTTAAAAAAAAACAACTATTAATTAAAAAACATTGTTATGCCCATTTAATGGTTTAGAATAGGTCGTGAGAAATTCAAAACGTGTCGCTGGATAATTGGGTAGGTACCTTAACACAATATTGTGTTAGAGCAGACAGCATCCCCTGACGTGTACTACAACATCAACAAGACGACCCACACCACTGCAACGAGCAACAGATAACATCACACAAAATAAACCCAACCAACCGGGTTTCCCCGCAGAGCAATGTTTAGACCATTGCTTGGACGCGTCATAATATTTTTCTTCTTCTTGGATTCAATTATTTTAGACAAAAGAGAAAAGGCAGCAAAAAAAAAATTTTAAAAATGAAATAAGTTTTTTGATTTAAAATTTATGAATGTTTTGTTTCATAAAAATTTTTTTTTATATATATCTATGTGTGGACTATATGTGGACTATACGTGGACTATATGTGGACTATATGTGGACTATATGTGGACTATACGTGGACTATATGTGGACTATATGTGGACTATACATGGACTATATGTGTACTATATGTGGACTATACGTGGACTGTACGTGGACTGTACGTGGACTATATGTGGACTATATGTGGACTATACGTGGACTATATGTGTACTATATGTGTACTATACGTGGACTGTACGAGGACTATTTGTGGACTATACGTGGACTGTATGTGGACTATATGTGGGCTATTCGTGGACTATATGTGTACTATATGTGGACTATACGTGGACTGTACGTGGACTATATGTGGTTTACATGTGGACTATATGTGGACTATATGTGAACTATATGTGGTCTATATGTGGATTATACGTGGACTATATGTGGACTAAATGTAGACCATTCAGATTCAAGGGGCGTCGAAAAATAACCTGGGGTCATTAGCAAGCCAAAGGGGCGCCACAGTCAGATTGAATTCAATTTATTAGGAGGCGGGGAAGTTGGCGTGAGACCTGACGCGGATCACCAATATGCCTAATTTTTCGCGCTGATCGATGCCTTACCCAATCGAACGTCTGACACGCTCCACGGGAAGACTTCTTTTTAAGAGCCACTGGTTATGAGTCCTTCAACTTCGACACATTCGTGATCACTTGTCCCACGTGATCACTACTTGTTCCACGTGATCGCTACTTGTTCCACGTGATCGCCACTTGTTCCACGCATGCCGGTTTTTACTTCTCTTGGGTGGAGCCCATTTCCCTTTTTGATTGTATATATAATTCCTGATAGTAATACCCTGTCACTGTTCAGGACCCTCGGGGGTCAGGACCCACCAGATACGATCCCAGAATACGTGTACATGTTCCCCTGACAAAGAAAAGGGTACCCCGTACACAGCGGTGTATTGCCAAATTCGTAACAAAGGTTTCGCAGTTACTATGTCCCCTTATGCCATATCGGTCACCTACTAGCGCGACATCTAGCCTGAGTTTCACTTTTTTGCTTAGAGCTGAATTTCGCTATATTTTTGCCAAAAGGCTAAACTGTAAAGTAATATTGATACAATTTATATCAAAATTTGTAGAAACGGACATTTTTTTCAATTAAAAAAATTTTGATTTTTTTGAAATTAGTACTTGACTTTAGGCATATTTATTATTTTAAACTAACGGTTCGCACGAACCTGACCGAGCCGGCTCCAAACCACCGCTGCCCGTACAGCCCTACTTTACACGCCCCCACCCCCCGCTTTCCCAACTTTCTCCTTACGTTCTCAAACAACTGAAATAGACGTTCCACACACGTCCCCACCCAAAAGGCCATGATTGAAATACAGCTTTTTAAAGAAAAAAAATCTAAAACTATTCAGTTCAAATAGTTTTGACCTACGAAAACCAAAATCAAATGTTATCATTGAGGTCGCGAGGCGATACACATTGTTTAATGGAGCTGGTAACACACGAAGAAGGGAACTTGCCAGAAGGGCCATAGAGATGGCGATAGGGGAATGAGACGGCAATATGTGGATGAGATGGAAATATGTGGATGAGACGGAAATATGTGGATGAGATGGAAATATGTGGATGAGATGGAAATATGTGGATGATATGGAAATATGTGGATGAGATGGAAATATGTGGATGAGATGGAAATATGTGGATGAGATGGAAATATGTGGATGAGATGGAAATATGTGGATGAGACGGCAATGGGTGGATGTACCGCAATGAAAAGCCGGGAATACAGATAGGCGAAGAACGCAGATTAGCCGGTATATTACGTCAAAGCTGGCAATAACGGGACCAAATCCGGTTGGAACTAGTCTTAATTTAACAACACTAACAATGAGAGCTCTTCCTTAAGATTCAGTGAACCGTAAAAGGAATTTTGTTATCCATGCAGTATAACGAACCCATTTATTGGCCAAAAAGGATAAATAATAAGACAAATCTTAACCTTTGTAAAGCTTAACAACAAAAATAATCTCCCACACCAGAGAACTCTTCCCCACCAGGGTACTCTCCCACTCAAGAGTAATCTTCCCACTCCAGAGCTTACTCCCACACCAGAGTACTCTTTCACACCAGAGTGCTCTCCAAACTCAGAGAACGCCCCCCCCCCCAAACCAGAGGATACCAGTCCGAGAATAAGAGTCCCTTGGATTAAACACGGAGAGCCGCTGTTCCAGAAGATTCATGGCCTTGTCCTAAATTTGTGATCGACTCCTAAATCAGGAAATATGTAGCAAAAAATTTCCATCTCGCCCCGTCAGTGATGTTTGAGCATCGGACCAATAGACTACACTATGATCGGAATCCAACAAAAAGAAACAACAATAACAACAAAACAGGTCACTACACCTGGTCGACTCTTAACTTTATCAAACGACGTCACGCTTGCGATTAGTATTTTTCTTCATTCAGGTTTGTGCGCATTACTTTAAAAAAACTTTTTTTTTTTAAAATTCAGTGTCAAATTTTTTTCTTCCGAATCAATAGTTGCACTCCAGATGATCCCGGGCAACGACAGTTCAATGCGTCTGAAAATGGCTCCAAATCAAAGCGCAGCTTTCAGCAAGCCGCCATGCTCCAGATGTTCTGTAGAATCCGACCTTATTGTTGCCAACGTATGAAGTTGTTGACATGCGCAGAAGTCGATGCGTAGAGTGTGTGTGTCGTACAGAACTGTAACGAAGTATACATCGAGAGAACAAAAAAATAAGGTCTAGTGACCTCCCAAGAATCTGTTTTAACATGAATTTCCATAAAACTACAATTCATATCCGTATAAATTAAAGGCTGCACCTATTGGTACCCGGGTACCACAGTTGAGAGGTTGGGATTAAATAACGATTAAAAATATTATTGTTGGGTTGGTAAGACCAAATGAGGTATCAAATGAAAGATAATTGAATGGACTATACGTTTGTAAACTTAATTCTTCATTTTAACTAAAATAAACTACTACAAATGACACCCGAATAGCATTAGTCAAAATCGACCCGGACATGCAGCGCCGCCATTCGCACTCGGGTACCATTATCAATGCTATTCGATTTAAAACGTATAGTCCATTCAATTATCTTTCATTTGATAAATTTTTTGGTCTTAAAAACCCAACAAAAATATTTAAAATCGTTTTTAATAGGTTAAAAAGATGTTGCTGGGCTGCCATTCACCAAAAGTTTCAAAAAATTGGTGGTTCTTCGGTTGATCAATACATACGGTAAAATTATGCCGATAAATGGTCAAATCGAAAGTAGAAAAAACACTGGAGTCACATTTTAAGGAATAAGTTACACACAAATTCGTGTAACGACACTGGAATAATGATCCACATTTTTTATCTTAATTAATGCAAAAAAATAGGGCATTCCGATGATGATTCCCAAACATTCTTTCGCGCTGCTGTATTGTTGTCTTTGCAGTAATTATTAAACAAAACGCGAGAGAGATCTGTCATAAATGTCGGAGGTCATTCGCCCTGTAATTCGCCAGCAGCAACGCTTTGTATGTTATATAAGGTAACAATTGGGGTGATTATGATTAATCCTTGTGTTTACACGGCTACTGCACTGTGACCTCTGACCTCTCTTTATTTATAGACCCGCGCCATTGCTGGCTGTGGACGACGTCACGCGGACAATGTTGCTGGTAGTCATGGCTGCAAGTAGAGATGGGGTGTCAGGGGCGGAGCCGTCGCAACGGCCCTGCGAAACCTGCCGGCGGTAGAGAGCCACTGATGTTAAATGGGCCAAAAGTTGTAATGTGGAGACAAATTAAACTGCCATCTTTGAATGCTGTGGGCAACAAAAAAAAACCAAACAACAACAACAAAAAAACAACAACAACAACAAAAAAAACACAAAACAAAAGCGGCCTCGGAATGGGGGGGGGGGGGGAAGGTCGGGTGGGAGGGGTTGGCAAAGGTTTTGGGTAAGTGACACAAGGGTGGGTTAACACTGTTGTATAAAAAACCACATCACATGGCCATAATTTCTAATCACAACCATAACAGATAACAAGAAGAAAGATTTAAAAAATACAGTGCTTCAAAAAATAAAGCAATTCCAAACTAGAATCTTATATCTCCTACTGGGGGGAAAGGAGGGTGGGGGGCAAAAGGGGGAGGGGAGCTGAATCTAACACCAACTCCTCCTAGGATGACCAGGTAGTGGTTCAAAATCTTGAGTCTGGTTACATTATTTGACTGATTCCACATCTATTCATTGCCCAAATAGAAGAAATGAACCTACTTTCGAAATGCCTATCTTGCCCGATTACAAGAGAAGAATTCAATTTCGACATCCATTTATTGTCAGGTGACAAGAAGTCTTAAAACCCCCATGGGTGCAGCAGTTCAAAATCGGGTTCATCGAAGCCCCTAAAGAAAAATGTAATCCATATTTTGAGGACACGCTAAAATAATTAAACAACAGATATCACATATTAAAAATACAAGTTATAACATATTCAAATACAAGTTATAACATATTCAAATACAAGTTATAACATATTCAAATACAAGTTATAACATATTCAAAATACAAGTTATAACATATTCAAAATACAAGTTATAACATATCCAAACACAAGTTATAACATATCCAAAATACAAGTTATAACATATTCAAATACAAGTTATAACATATTCAAACACAAGTTATAACATATTCAAACACAAGTTATAACATATTCAAATACAAGTTATAACATATTCAAATACAAGTTATAACATATTCAAATACAAGTTATAACATATTCAAACACAAGTTATAACATATTCAAATACAAGTTATAACATATTAAAAACACAAGTTATAACATATTCAAACACAAGTTATAACATATTCAAACACAAGTTATAACATATTCAAATACAAGTTATAACATATTCAAATACAAGTTATAACATATTCAAAATACAAGTTATAACATATTCAAATACAAGTTATAACATATTCAAATACAAGTTATAACATATTCAAATACAAGTTATAACATATTCAAAATACAAGTTATAACATAATCAAAATACAAGTTATCATATATTCAAAATCATAAGTTATCACATGATCAAAGATTTCACCACAGTAATCCACCGGACCACTGGATGAACATTCGTTTCTCAGATAATTAGCTTTTTTTTTTTTTTTTTTTTTTTTTTTTTTTCCAAGTGTTCTTTCTTACACACAAGTCGAAATATGTAAAACAGAAGAAAAAAATGAAACGCAACAAACCAACAGTTTTGACCACACTCTGTTTCACTCATTTCCCTTCTTTGCTAACTTGATTGCAATCTCTCCCCGTATTACCATCTTACACAAAAGTGCATCTGAGAATACATCCGGCCAGTAGGACGCCATGGGTTGGATTGATGACAGGATCCAACGAGCTCAAAGATCTTCTCTCTGTGACGTTGACACTCCAGCCTCTCATCTCTCATCACCCAACATATTTGAAGTGCAGGTTATGCTTAGTTCACACGATCAAACTTTCGTCGAATCGGCTCCAGATCTGCGTCAATTATTTTTTTGGTTTGAACGCACTAAATAGTACATTCAAAAAGAAATTTGGTGAACAATTTTGATCGTGTGAACTGAGTATAAGACGCGTAGGTGCAGACGCCAGCGTCAATGATAGTAACAAGAAGATGTGTCGTATAACTTGCTGGAATAAAGATAAGTTGCTGTCAACCAACAAGACACCTAGTTACCGTCGTAGAAACTTCCTTAATCCCACGCAGGAACTTCCTGCATGTCATCAGACGCACCGAAAACTTCAACCTAACCGCCTAAACAAACAAACAAACAAACTAAACGAGCACAAACATAAACGACAAAATGAACCTATCAGAATGCAAGAAATGTTTGAGGAATTGGTGTCAACAATTTGTAGGGGATTGCAGTGCACCAGGGGTCGATGATATCAGGTTGTTTCCCTAATTAAAAAAAAATACCTCAACAGTGCATCTCAAACTATTAACATTTACAGTCTGTGTCTACGACCCAAAGTACCGCTAATTTCATCGGTGTATTATTAGTATCCACTTCTTTTAAGGCCCTAGGGGGTGGGGGGCCTCAATTTTCCAACCGATCTTAATAGGGCGCTTAGTCCACAAGTCGCTTGTTTCGCCCGCACCACAGATCTGTTTGTCGATGTATTTCCTTACATTCATTCACTCTTGCCTGCCTTATCTGTTCTACAACCTGCCTCATCTGTTCTACAACCTGCCTCATCTGTTCTACAACCTGCCTCATCTGTTCTACAACCTGCCTCATCTGTTCTACAACCTGCCTCATCTGTTCTGCAACCTGTCTCATCTGTCCTACAACCTGCCTCGTCTGTTCTACAACCTGCCTCGTCTGTTCTACAACCTGCCTCATCTGTTCTACAACCTGCCTCATCTGTTCTGCAACCTGTCTCATCTGTTCTGCAATCTGCTTCATATGTCCTACAACCTGCCTCGTCTGTTCTACAACCTGCCTCATCTGTTCTGCAACCTGCCTCATTTATTTTACAACCTGCCTCATCTCTGCCACATATGTTCTACAACCTGCCTCATCTGTTCTGCAACCTGCCTCATCTGTTCTACAACCTGCCTCATCTGTTCTGCAACCTGCCTCATTTGTTCTGCAACCTGCCTCATTTGTTCTGCAACCTGCCTCATCTGTTTTGCAACCTGCCTTGTCTGGTTTGCAACCTGCCTCATCTGTTCTGCAATCTGCTTCATATGTCCTACAACCTGCCTCGTCTGTTCTACAACCTGCCTCGTCTGTTCTACAACCTGCCTCATCTGTTCTACAACCTTGTTCATCTGTTCTACAACCTGCCTCATCTGTTCTGCAACCTGTCTCATCTGTTCTGCAATCTGCTTCATATGTCCTACAACCTGCCTCGTCTGTTCTACAACCTGCCTCATCTGTTCTGCAACCTGCCTCATTTATTTTACAACCTGCCTCATCTCTGCCACATATGTTCTACAACCTGCCTCATCTGTTCTGCAACCTGCCTCATCTGTTCTACAACCTGCCTCATCTGTTCTGCAACCTGCCTCATTTGTTCTGCAACCTGTCTCATTTGTTCTGCAACCTGCCTCATCTGTTCTGCAACCTGCCTTATCTGGTTTGCAACCTGCCTCATCTGTTCTGCAATCTGCTTCATATGTCCTACAACCTGCCTCATCTGTTCTACAACCTGCCTCATCTGTTCTGCAACCTGCCTCATTTGTTCTGCAACCTGCCTCATATATGCCTCATATGTTCTACAACCTGCCTCATCTGTTCTGCAACCTGCCTCATCTGTTCTGCAACCTTCCTCATATGTTCTGCAACCTGCCTCATCTGTTCTGCAACCTGCCTCATATGTTCTGCAACCTGCCTCATCTGATCTGCAACCTGCCTCATCTGTTCTGCAACCTGCCTCATCTGTTCTGCAACCTGACTCATCTGTTCTGCAACCTGCCTCATCTGTTCTGCAACCTGCCTCATCTGTTCTGCAACCTGCCTCATCTGTTTTGCAACCTGCCTCATCTGTTCTACAACCTGCCTCATCTGTTCTGCAATCTGCTTCTTATGTTCTACAACCTGCTACATAGTTCTACAACCTGCTACATATGTTCTACAACCTGCTACATATGTTCTACAACCTGCTACATATGTTCTACAATCTGCTTATTCTGTTTTACAACAGGTTTCACCCCCACGAGTCCCGCATCACAATTACCAAAGTCATGAGTCCCCCATCTTTACCGAAACTAATACACATTAAAATGCAATTATTACTTATCCAACCTGGATCTTACCAACATACCAATAGAACTCATCACAGATATCTTACCGGAAAAAAACATGACGAAACGGATATATTGCCTTGAATAATATTTTACCGAGCTGAGTAAACATTTGTTTGAACATAAGATTGATGGTAGAAGCCTTTGATTTTCCTTCGGGTACGCCACTGACTGGTATTCCACTGACTGGTACGCCACTGACTGGTACGCCACTGACTGGTACGCCACTGACTGGTACGCCACTGACTGGTACGCCACTGACTGGTACGCCATTGACTGGTACGCCACGGACTTGTACGCCACTGACTGGTACGCCACGGACTTGTACGCCACTGACTGGTACGCCACGGACTTGTACGCCACTGACTGGTACGCCATGGACTTGTACGCCACTGACTGGTACGCCACTGACTTGTACGCCACTGACTTGTACGCCACTGACTTGTACGCCAACTGTAGATGCAAGTTTAGGATACGATTGATCATTTTACTGATGGGTACTCTCGACCCAAATCTCTTCTACACATGTGTATATTCCACCACAGTTTGTAGCTTCAGAGGCGTAGCTGGAGCTTTTGGCGCCCGGGGACAAGATTCATTTTAAAGAGCCTCCCTTTCTTTTTTTTTCAACTCGCCAAACCTATTATTTTTATCAATAAAATAATATCAAAGCACATTTTTGCGCCCCTAACTAGTCTGGCACCAAAGGACATCCACCCACCTCTGCCCCCCTTAGCTACGCCTATGTGTAGCTTGCAGCCTCCGAAGTACAAACACATATCATGAGATCTCTTGGTTTTTGTTGCACTTTCCCCACCACTGGAATCCATTACAGACGTGTTAGTTAATCTATGGCTTAATATAAACATTTTGCCCCCTCCCCCCCCCACGCACCAGTCAACGTTAAACGTTACGAAAGACTGACAGAGCGAGACTTGCTCTTCATTCATCGCAAGCTGAAATCTGTAGCTACAGTAAAAAATGTTATAGTCATCCACTAGAGCGATCAAAATTCTGCTAGGAAACCGAGCCGATAAAATAGTTCCTATTCCGCCTATAAAAAAAAATTGAGAAGAGGATATTTCAATTATGTAAAATCTTTTTTTTTATTTTTTAAAACATATGAATTGTATGTACTTGCAGGCCTAATTTTATGAGAAGACTTCATCCACAACGTCTTGCAGTTATCTGAAACGTGGGGGGTGAGATTTGCTTCAGCTTGCCTTCTCATACTTTGTGACGTCAGCTGAATGCTCACATCTTCTGCCACTCGTGTCGGAAGTGTTCCGTCTGACAACAGGAAACTTAGCCTTAGCCGAGAAGTGGTTTGAAGGGAACTTAGCCACGGCAAGAAGCGGAGTGCAGGCGGCCATTTTTTTTTCTATCATGTCTCTAAATTTTTAGGCTGCGGCTATTCGCACCCGGGTACCAGAAGTGAGAGGTTGGGATTAAAAAAAACTATTTAAAATAGTATTGTTGGGTTTGCAAGACAAAATTTGGTATGAAAGATAATTGAATGGACTAGATGTTTGTAAACTTACTTCTTCAGCATTGAGTCTAATGGGACCCGGGTGCGAATGGCGGCGCTGCGTGACCGGGTCCATTTTGACTAATGCTATTCGGATGCCATTTGTGGTAGTTTATTTTAGTTAAACTGAAGAATTAAGTTTACAAACGTATAGTCCTTTCAATTATCTTCCATTTGATACCTCATTTTGTCTTACAAACCCTACAATGATGTTTTAAATAGTTTTTTAATCCCAACCTCTAACTTCTGGTACCCGGGTACGAATAGCAGCTTCGTAAATTTTTAACCACGTCGCCATACGAAAGAAGCGGGCCATTTCCCTTTCTTCTATATTTTGAGGGCCCGCGACCAATGCATTGGCTCCTCTGTTTGTAGAGCGGTTCGCGATGTAACCACGCATGGTTTTGTAGGGGACACTTCTCTCGTTGCAAGGGGCAACTCAGCGAATAGGTGATCTGCCGATGACACCAACATGGTCAAGTAGAAAGATTGGAGTGGTCACGTAGAAAGATTGGGTTGGTCAAGTAGAAAAATTGGAGTGGTCAAGTAGAAAGATTGGAGTGGTCAAGTAGAAAGATTGGAGTGGTCAAGTAGAAAGATTGGAGGGGTCAAGTAGAAAGATTGGAGTGGTCAAGTAGAAAGATTGGAGTGGTCAAGTAGAAAGATTGGAGTGATCTAGTAGAAAGAGTGGAGTGATGTCAGAGTGAATTGTGAATGACGAGCTAGAAGTAATAATAATTTTTTAAAATTAAAATGTACGCATTTATTTTTATGTTCATAAGGAGATGAAGTTTCGTTCACAATGAGCACACTAAGAGCATACGATTTTAAACCAAAAATAACGGTTGATTGCAGACATACACTGTCAAACACAGACCAAAGTTGATGCAGAGATAAGGTGGCTAGAATCTTCAATAAAACTCATCTTTTAGTGTGATAGAATCTTCAGTAAAACTCATCTTTTAGTGTGATAGAATCTTCAGTAAAACTCATCTTTTAGTGGGATAGAATCTTCAGTAAAACTCATCTTTTAGTGTGATAGAATCTTCAGTAAAACTCATCTTTTAGTGTGATAGAATCTTCAGTAAAACTCATCTTTTAGTGGGATAGAATCTTCAGTAAAACTCATCTTTTAGTGTGATAGAATCTTCAGTAAAACTCATCTGTTAGTGGGATAGAATCTTCAATAAAACTCATCTTTTAGTGTGATAGAATCTTCAGTAAAACTCATCTTTTAGTGTGATAGAATCTTCAGTAAAACTCATCTTTTAGTGGGATAGAATCTTCAGTAAAACTCATCTTTTAGTGTGATAGAATCTTCAGTAAAACTCATCTTTTAGTGTTATAGAATGTTCAATAGACTCGTCTTTTAATGGGGTATAAGCTTCAATAAAACTCATCCTTTAAGTGGCAAGAAGCGTCAATAAAACTCATGTTTTAAAGGACTATAATATCTAGATTAAAATAGACGCTTCAACAAAAATCATTATTTAGAGTAGGCTAGAAGCTTCTATAAAACTCATCATCTTAAAGTATGTTTGAAGCTTCAACTTCAATAGGACTCTTCTCTAGCACCCTAGAGTTTCAGGTCAAACAGAACACAACATTCTTTGTCCAGTAAAGATTCATTAGCGTTTTTAATAAACGTATTTGTGGGCTAGATATTAAAGGATTAGAACCCGTGGAGGAAAAACAAATCTTATCATAGCGATAGTTCTGTTGTGTTAGAATGTGTTTAGGCTATTTCTAAAATCAAAGTAATAACACTTGGCAACCAGGTAGCTATACCGTTTTCCCCTATAGGTGTCAAAACAGATGGGCTATCCTACTCTTTGTATACATGGTAAACGTTACATCAAGATAAGTGTGAAGATAAGTGGGCCAGGTAAGTGAGCCAGGTAGGATAGAGGTAAGCAGTCGAACTTGGCAATTAGATCCGGAGTCGTTTGAAAACATTTTGGTTAAAAAGTACCAACACATTCTGGGGTCTGACTGACCAGATCTGATGGTCCTTTGGTTGGGGTCTGACTGACCAGATCTGATGGTCCTTTGATTGGGGTCTGACTGACCAGATCTGATGGTCCTTTGATTGGAGTCTGACTGACCAGATCTGATGGTCCTTTGATTGGTCTGACTGACCAGATCTGATGGTCCTTTGAGACACTGTGTTGGACATTGTGTTGTGTTGTACATGTGGTTTATTCAGTTTAAAGGGCCTTAACCAAATATTTCCTGGTTCCAAAGAGCAGCCCACTGTACGCCCACTGTACGCCCACTGTAAGCATCTTCACTCCTTTGTAGTGGACGAATTACCTGACATCTCAATATCATTCTCTCACTCTCTCTCTTTCCCACCAGGTCCCTCTCTCACCTACTCTCCCTCACTCTTTCACTCACTCTTTCACTCACTCTTTCACTCACTCTTTCACTCTGTATTTCCCATCCACGCCCTCTCTCTCTCTCTCTCTCTCTCTCTCTCTCTCTCTCCATTTAAATACATACATCTATCTCTCTTACGTACTGCATACGTGAACAACAAGTTGGTCAACAAGAGTTTGGCTGGGACGTCTTCGATACAAGTTCTTATTATTGAGAAATGAGACACTGAGAGACCACGACCTAACGTGTAGAAACCATTGCCGTAAACATAATATCCGCATTATGCGTGATGATTGCTGGTTATACATTATGCCGGACACGCGAACATTGGTGTTAGAAAACCTAAACGCCATAACTGAGATAGCCCTGTAATGGATTGGAACGAACATTCTAACTTTGTAAAAAGAATATTTATTTTTAATGTACAGAGACCTCCAGGAAAAAATACAAGTTCGCTAACTCGATTTAGGCCAGAGAAACCAGGGTTATCTCTACTATAGATACCGCCAACGATAGGGCACCTCATCAGAAAGTCAGTCAATACATTTGCTTACTGGCTAAAGGAGTGTTTGAAATGGAAACTGATACCAGTGATGTGTCGTGCTGATTGCTAGAGGAACAATGGGGGTTGGGGGTACCACATTGGGAGGTAGGGTGCCACATTGGGAGGTAGGGTGCCACATTGGGAGGGAGGGTACCACATTGGGAGGTAGGGTGCCACATTGGGAGGCAGGGTGCCACATTGGGAGGTAGGGTGCCACATTGGGAGGTAGGGTGCCACATTGGGAGGTAGGGTGCCACATTGGGAGGTAGGGTGCCACATTGGGAGGGAGGGTACCACATTGGGAGGTAGGGTGCCACATTGGGAGGTAGGGTGCCACATTGGGAGGTAGGGTGCCACATTGGGAGGTAGGGTGCCACATTGGGAGGTAGGGTACCACATTGGGAGGTAGGGTGCCACATTCGGAGGGAGGGTACCACATTGGGAGGTAGGGTGCCACATTGGGAGGTATGGTGCCACATTGGGAGGTAGGGTACCACATTGGGAGGTAGGGTGCCACATTGGGAGGTAGGGTGCCACATTGGGAGGTAGGGTGCCACATTGGGAGGGAGGGTACCACATTGAGAGGGTGGGGCAACATTAGGAGGGAGGTGCCACAAAGGGAGGGTACCACACTCGGAGGGAGATACCCACCTTTTGACGGAGGGTACCACATTGAGAGGGAATTGTACAATAATGGGAGAGAGGACACCACATTTGGAGGGATTTGTACCACACTGGGGGGGATGTGTACCACATTTGGAAGGAGGGGTACTCCATGAAAAAAAAATCTAGACTAATATTTGATATGCACGCGCACATAGGCAAATATACACATCATAGAAACGTCTTGAACCATAGTATTACTTGCATGGATCTACCTACATGTTGTAACCCCGTCTAATGGTAGGGCCTCCGATGGTATCGTCCAGTGGTACGGCCTCCGATGGTATCGTCCAGTGGTGCGGCCTCCGATGGTATCGTCCAGTGGTGCGGCCTCCGATGGTATCGTCCAGTGGTGCGGCCTCCGATGGTATCGTCCAGTGGTGCGGCCTCCGATGGTATCGTCCAGTGGTACGGCCTCCGATGGTATCGTCCAGTGGTACGGCCTCCGATGGTATCGTCAAGTGGTATGGCCTCGGATGGTAGCGTTGGAGTCGAAATCGTTAGGCCAGAATTGAATGTGTTTAGAATTCGCCTTGTTCACAGTGAGGCTATTCAAACGATGCCATGCAGGAAGTAACGTTGCCAAAGTTGTCGCATGTCATTATTTTTTTGCGTTCATCTTCAATCTTTTTATCGGCAAAGCTCATGATTATCAGATGGAGTCATGTGCTGGAGTCGAAGTTTGATTCTTAGATGCGGACCGAGTCCGAGTTTAAAAAAAAAATATTATGATACTTCACAATCCTGGGTTTATACACGTCGGTACCAGGTGGAACTGAGTTGACCTTTTTTAAGATGTTCCGATGTACGCCTTAGAGACACTCTTTGAAACTGTTTGCTTTCTTTGTGTGTACACCAGCACATTATCGTTAAGCAAACTTATTACCGGAGCACTTACCTAACAGGCGCTTAGACTCGATATTTGCAAATGTCTAAAATTGTAGATTTTAAAAAATCTTCGCTGCTGGTGGATAGACTCAGCCCCAATAGAAGGAAGGTGATTTAGACTCAATAGAAAGTAGGTGGTTGACAATGACGCCAGGGGCACGTGTCTAGTCTATTGCCGGAGTCAATCGGTATGATATCAATCAGAGGTGGGGGGGGGGGGGTGAGGGTGAAGCTTTGCTGAAAACGCACGAAAAAGAATTGAGCAGAAAATGCACAGTAGCAGAGCTTACAAATCTGGACTTGGAATTCGGTGCCAAATTTTTCTGCTCCTGGCATTTTATAAATATTGTTCCCCATACATTTGTTTTAGTTGGCAAACTACTTCTACTGGATCAGACATTAGGCAGATCAGACATTAGGCAGATCAGACATTAGGCAGATCAGACATTAGGCAGATCAGACATTAGGCAGATCAGACATTAGGCAGATCAGCCATTTCCTTGAATTTATAAAAAAGAAAAACTATGCTTAGTGTTGAACAAAATTCTTGTTTATTTAAAAAAAATTATTATAATAAATGAACCTTTCAACCCGACCCTCCCCCCGGCCCACGCTTGCCCCCCCCCCCAATAAAAAACAACAAAAAAACAACAACAACAACAAAAACAAAAAAACAAAACAAAAAAAACCCAGACAAATAAAAATCTAACATTCAGCTGCATCCACCTGGTTGATATGATGAGGTGCCGAGGGATGAGAACCGTCCTGACCTTGTTAACACCAGGTAATAACTGCTGAATGGTGTGCCGCGGGTAATACCAGCCAACTTATCACATGTCCACCACCCTTCTACAACACATACATTAAGATTTTCGGCTAAACAAACATTTGATAATATTTCCCACGTCGTCTACCACTCCCTCCCCACAAATTTTTGTTTCGGGGGGGGGGGGGTGGGGGGGAGACAATTATTTACTTAGAAATGAAAAGCTTTTTTTGGGCTCCGGAACGGTAGCGGTGTTAAGGTGAAATCTGAGGATCTTGTACTTAGAAAACATGTATTTTTAAAATAATTTTCTTTTAGGTGTAGGGGCTTAGAGGGTGTGGGGGGAGTCATGTTTGAGGATGATAAGGCACGGAGGATTTAGGAAGGAGACTGAGCTACCCACAAGTTGGCCAATAAAAAAGACTAAAACACTTGTATGGTCAGGTTATGATAGAAATACTTGTATGGTCAAGTTATGATATAAACACTTGTCTGGTTAAGTTATGATATAAACACGCGTATGGTTAAGTTATGATGTAAACACTTGTATGGTTAAGTTATGATATAAACATGTCAAGTTCATAAAGACGGGCAAATCTTGAGCTGGTTTACCCTATCAAAGATTTCGTCAACCTTTTTTTTTTTTTTTTAAACTAGAAGCACTTTTTTTTTATCAATTATTTCTGTGAGCTAAACATTTTTTCTGACCCATAGGCACCATAACTGGGTATTAAAAAGATCAGCATCGGCTCCATCACAGCCACGCAGTTGGCATTAAAACCGCGCCTTGACAACCACTGTCCTAGCACGCCAAGCTTGCGACTTCATCGTTTATCGGAAAGAAACCAAAAGTTCTATAAGTTTTGAGCAATACGATTCTAATGCTGAACATTAAAATTTAAAACTAACCACGACACAGACACACACACACACACACACACACATATATATATTGTGTGTATGTGAGAGGTTACGGTCAAAGCCCGAAGTTCGGCCACTTCCAGAATTGGCCGGGTTCAAAATGTAAGATGTTCGAGGTTGTGGCCATGGTCCGAATGGCCAGTGTACAGTATATGCTACTTTGGCCGGTTGTTTCGCAAGTTGGCGGGAAATCCCCGGCCATATTTTGATGTGAGGATGGTAGACTGTCTTACAGTTGTCAAGAACTTCGAGGGTGCATTCAACAAGCTGGGGAACAGAACATGGTTTCTCATAGGAACAGAACATGGTGTTCTCATAGGAACAGAACATGGTTTCTCATAGGAACAGAGCATGGTGTTCTCATAGGAACAGAACATGGTGTTCTCTTAGGAACAGAACATGGTTTCTCATAGGAACAGAACATGGCCTTCTCATCCATACAAACACGATCTAAGCAATATAGTCATCCATACTAACATGGTCTAAGATATAGCAATGTGGTCATCCTTACAAACACGATCTAAGATATAGCAATGTAGTCATCCATACAAACACGATCTAAGATATAGCAATGAAGTCATCCATACAAACATGATCTAAGATATACTAATGTAGTCAGAAAATATACACAGACTTAGGCACCCAGCAGTCAGGACATCCGGGCAGGGAGGCGGACATCGAAGATACCAGGATGAATACCGTGGAGTCGGTAAACAGGTTTCAGTTTTCAACAACTCCGGCCCTGGCTGCAACCACATCAAACAGGAGCGAATATTGCTAAAAAGTCCGGAGTTTTAGTACAGGCAAGCCAATCATATCCAAATGGAGTCTCGACCATTGCTCCAATCGTCTGAAACCGACTGACGTCATCATAATGACCCTAGAAACTCTTGACAGTTCAGTTTGGACACTCTAGAACCATCGACTCCAGGTATTTGACTCCGACTCCTTATATATCGCCGAAGACTGTAATCGATACTAACTTTGGCGAATCTGAGAAGGTTAAACTTATTTTCCTTTTAAAAAAAGTTTAAAAAAAATATATTTCTGAGCCATGAAAACAAGGGCCATCCTACACCAACTCTTTCAGTGAGTCCGAGGCTACAAGCGTATATCTATGTACACAAAACTGGTGAGGCTGTAGTGTTTATCTATATTCTATGTACACAAACTGGTCGATGTAGATCAAACAGGTGACGAGCCCCCAGGACTGTTCAGCGAACAGTTTACTTTAACCAAAACAGACCATCCCTCCCCCAACCAGCGAGGCCTGGGGTCAACATCAGTTCGCTACCAGCCAAGGTCAGTGTCAAGGCCGCAGTGTTTGGGTTAATGTTGTGCTTTATTGATTGAAAGAATATTTTTAAAAAAAATAATTCGATGTCTTGTTTTTTTTTTTTAATCCTTTATAATCACTTCGATTTTGTTAGTGGGTGGCTGGCTAAATTTTCGGACGGCTGATTCGCCCGCTTCCCTTCAACCTGTCGAGCTGAAACTTGGCACATAGATGGGAGAGTACATGTGACTGACGTTTATTGTTGTGTGTATTGAGCAAAACTTTGTGACCTGATCGGCCGGCATTTGTTGTTGTTGTCATGTTGTATAACTGGACGTGGTGGGTGGTTTTCTTTCATGATTATTTAAACTTAAAGGCGTGAATTTTGGTTGGAGAAGTGGAAAGAGTGGTCATGTGATGGGATGTATAAAAGGAATGTAGAATGTGGAATAAAGATCAGCTGTAGCGCAGAACACAGACGAGTTCGCATCATTCATTACTATTCTGGTTCTGGTTCTGGTTCGGTATGTTGCTGCATCCATATACTGGCATATGTGCAACGGTTGGGGAAGCGATGTTGCCATCCTAACGGCACCTAGCAGATGCCAGGGCAGCCTTAAAGATTTCAATAGATGTCGAGTTCACGGCGGTTTTGTCCAGTTGGTTCCAAACGATTATTGTGCGTGGGAAGAATGACTGTTTATGTTGCACTTTGTTACTCCGAGGCACAGTGCAGCATTTTCTATTGTTCCGGGTGTAATAATATTGCTCATGGGGTTGTCAGAGGTTAAGTCAGTGTTTAGTGAGTGGTTGGCTCTAATTAATCGACCTGGCTTCTGTGGGGTGAGATAATTTTTTGCGGGGATGGCCAAAATTAGCCACATGACCACTTTATATAAGAATGTTAGGCGGATCTTTTCTCGTCTGTCCTTGAGGGTGGGGATGTCAAGTCTGTTTAAGAGGCCAGTGACGTAGCCAGGAGTGGTGGTTTTATTACAAAAGACTCGATGCCGACAACATATTCTATCAAGTTTTCAGCCCCCCCCCCCACCCCTCCATCCCAGCTCCCAGCTCACAAACAATAATATTTTTCCTTTTTTTTTTTTCCAAAGAGAAGATGAAGGAAATATGATGACACTGATTTCACGAAATAAAATTCCCTATAACTGCGCAATATGAGATTCTTTAAAAAAAAAAAAAATCGCTTGTGCGTTTGGTGCGCACTGTTATCGTTTTTTTTTTTCCTTCTGAAATAGTTGGTGAAATAAATCTGCGGTGTAAAAGTGGGGAAAAAAATGTGCGGTTGCGAGCTTTGGGGGAAAAAAAAGGGGGGGGGGGTGTCTAAATGGGACTCTTTATAAGTGCGTTACGTGTATGCATGTTTTGTCGATACTACATTTTATAAAGGATTTATACGACAAACTTTGTTTGTGGGGTTTACAATTATTATTTTTTAAAAAAAATCAAACTGCGCTAAGTTTCCCTTCATTCTATTAACTATAAATTTGTGATCCGTTTGAATACTCGTAAGGTTTGGGAATACAATTCAAAGAGTCGTCTGCTTGACTGGAGGATCCATTTAGAGCTAAACCTTTGTACACATATTATCTTTAATCCCGGAAAGGCATGTGGATATTATTATTATTATTATTGTTGTTTTTGTTGTTGTTGTCGTTTGTGGGTCAACATATAAAGTAAAAGTTCACAATTCAACGCTACAGAAAGATGGCGGAACAACTTCCTTCAAATTGTGCAACTTGTAAAAACAGTGCAGACGTATGTCAGCTTCTTTCTGCTTTTCATCCTAATAAAATAAGAGTTTTTTTGTTTTTTTTTGTTGTTGTTGTGAAATTGACGTAGGTCGAGTTTGACAAAAGCAATGACATAACTATTTCTAGTGACAAAACAGCAATAACATAGCTATATCTATTGACAACAAAGCAATAACATAACTATATCTATTGACAACAAAACAATAACATAACTATATCTATTGACAACAAAGCAATAACATAACTATATCTATTGACAACAAAACAATAACATAACTATATCTATTGACAACAAAGCAATAACATAACTATTTCTATTGACAACATAGCAATAACACAACTATATCTATTGACACAAAAGCAATAACATAACTTTTTCTATTGACAACAAAGCAATAACACAACTATTTCTATTGACAACAAAGCAATAACACAACTATTTCTATTGACAACAAAGCAATAACACAACTATTTCTATTGACAACAAAGCAATAACACAACTATTTCTATTGACAACAAAGCAATAACATAACTATATCTATTGACAACATAGCAATAACACAACTATTTCTAGGTACTTTAGCTTTCCAATGTATTATCTAAAATCAAAGGGAGCGGATGATTGTAAAAGGCTACGGCTCAAAATAGACTCCACTCTGAGACCGAAGTGCGAGTCTGTACACCAAAGGTCCCATTTTGTAGGCGTCAGAACAAAAAAAATGTCCCGTATTCCCAGTCCCCAGTCCTACAGCTCCAACCACCACTCTGACGTACAAGACGGAGAAGTCTTGGTTTGAATGAACGCATCGCAGCACAGCTAAACACTCTGGCGCACCTTCCTGGAGTAGGTGGGATCAAATCTTTCAGTCAATACTCTTGGGACAAGAGCGACACAAAAGCGATCCGTTTTGTGCTATAAGGGACTTGAATGCTGTTGGCCAAACCTTGTTCTCTCGCATTATTTGATGTGTATGTATGGTGTGGGAAGATCATGGGAAGATAATATGAAAGAGTGAACGGGATTAAAACTAGGCGATGCTGTGCGAAGTGCAGAAAACAGAGACGAATGGAGAAGGATAGTTTCCATGTCATCTGTGGCGCCCCAACGGTCCAAGGACTAAGGGGCATGAAGATGATGATATGGTGTATATATATATATATATATATATATGTGCGTGTGTGTGTGTGTGTGTGTGTGTGAGGCTGTGGGATTGACATATGTAGTAAATGGATCAGGTTGTTATATCATCTGGAATGGAAAGGCGTACCGAAAAAGAGAGGATAAAAGAGGGGAAGAGAGAGTGGGAGAGAGAGTGGGAGAGAGAGTGGGAGAGAGAGTGGGAGAAAGAGTGGGAGAGAGAGTGGGAGAGATATATATATATATAAAGCGAGGGAAGAGAGAGGCAGACAGAGGGGAAGAGAGGTGAGAGAGTAAGAGAGGAAGACAGAGAGGAAGACATGGAGGAAGAGAGGGTATGTTAGAGTGGAGAGACAGATATAAAGAGAGGGATGCGAAGATTGAGGATGGAGAGAGAAAGAGAACGAAAGAAGGGAGAAAGAGAGAAAGAAGAAGAAGAAGAGAGAGAGAGAGAGAGAAAAGAGAGAGAAAGCAGTTGTTGGGAGATATGATAAGGATATCAACAATTGAAAGAATCAGTGAGAGAAATACATGAAAATGGGAGGAGAATAGGGAATAAAACCGCAGCCGAATGAATTTTGGAGACTAGAAGATATGGTCATAAAGTTGTAAGAGAGATTAGGAGGAATAGGGATAAAGAGAGAGAGAGAGAGAGAGAGAGAGATTAAGGATAAAGAAAGATAGAAGGAGACAGAGAAACAGAGATCATGAGAAAGAGAGATAGGAGACAGAGAAACAGAGATCAGGAGAAAGAGAGATAGAAGGAGACAGAGAAACAGAGATCAGGAGAAAGAGAGATAGAAGGACACAGAGAAACAGAGATCATGAGAAAGATAGAAGGAGACAGAGAAACAGAGATCATGAGAAAGAGAGATAGAAGGAGACAGAGAAACAGAGATCAGGAGAAAGAGAGATAGAAGGAGACAGAGAAACAGAGATCATGAGAAAGAGAGATAGAAGGAGACAGAGAAACAGAGATCATGAGAAAGAGAGATAGAAGGAGACAGAGAAACAGAGATCAGGAGAAAGAGAGATAGAAGGAGACAGAGAAACAGAGATCATGAGAAAGAGAGATAGAAGGAGACAGAGAAACAGAGATCATGAGAAAGAGAGATAGAAGGAGACAGAGAAACAGAGATCATGAGAAAGAGAGATAGAAGGAGACAGAGAAACAGAGATCATGAGAAAGAGAGATAGAAGGAGACAGAGAAACAGAGATCATGAGAAAGAGAGATAGAAGGAGACAGAGAAACAGAGATCATGAGAAAGAGAGATAGAATGAGACAGAGAAACAGAGATCAGGAGAAAGAGAGATAGAAGGACACAGAGAAACAGAGATCATGAGAAAGAGAGATAGAAGGAGACAGAGAAAGAGAGATCATGAGAAAGAGAGATAGAAGGACACAGAGAAACAGAGATCATGAGAAAGAGAGATAGAAGGAGACAGAGAAACAGAGATCAGGAGAAAGAGAGATAGAAGGAGACAGAGAAACAGAGATCATGAGAAAGAGAGATAGAAGGAGACAGAGAAACAGAGATCAGGAGAAAGAGAGATAGAAGGAGACAGAGAAAGAGAGATTAGGAGAAAGAGAGATCGAAGGAGATAGAAAAAGATAGAGTGTATGTGTGAGAATGAGACGGAGAGCGAGAGAGACGGAGAGTGGGGAAGGGAGGAAGGGAGATTAAAAGAGAGAGAGAGAGAGAGAGGCGTTAGGTTATTCGCCCTTTGCAAACCTTTAAAGCTGTCGTAGGGTGGGCGAACAGTGGGCTTAACGTGGGCTGCTCTGTTCAACAAACCCGTCTGTGGTTGAAATGGGGTTAAAACACATCTTTAATTATGTCTGAAACGCTGACACGGAACGAAACACATTTGAAATTGCGGACAGCTCCAAATGAAGAAAGCATGTGAATGACCCTTCAAGGCCTTATGCCCGACATTGAAATGTATCAAACAAGTGTAACAAGAGGTAAACGTCTACCTGTTTGTTTGCGTCACCTGTCAAGGGATGTCACCCCATTTGCATTCTGGCTTCTATTTTAAGAAGACAATCTTCTGAACGTACTCGCACAGTGGGTTACCAGTGGGTCACCATTGGTCGACTGTGGGTCACCAGTGGGTCACCTTTGGGTCACCAGTGGGTCATCTTTGGGTCACCAGTGGGTCGCATGTGGGTCGCCAGTGGGTCACCAGTTACTCGCATGAACGTAAGACGATGGAGGACGCAGGATTTTTTTGCGAATTGGGAGCATCAACTCCGACTCCTAAATATGTCGTCAGAGAAGGTTGTTACCTAATTTCGAAACCGTAACAAAACAATAAGAATTTGATGCCAGAATGGGTTAAAGGTCATTGTTCTAAATTAAACGAGTTGTTCTGGCCGCAAAGGTCAAATGTTTGTCTTCATTCGTTTTGCGCCACCTTTTAAGTGACACTGCTCCATTAGACTCATCCATGAGACTTATCCATCAGACTCATCTATCAGACTCATCCATTAGACTCACCCATTAGCATTCTTGTTACACATTCAGAAATTCAAACCCCCCCCCCCCCCACACACACAATTTGTCTTCATCTCATGGGCCCCCTACACCCTGCCTTTCATATGTTATTGTAGGAATCTAGACCATGGAAGTCTTGACTAGCTTTATGAATCCGAATCCGGATCAGGAAATCGTGGATCGGTTCGGATAAAATATATGACCTGGATTCCAGACAAACCGTCATTATTTGAAGTCAAGCCGAGGTTTAATGAATTCGACCCCAGCCGAGATGGACATACATCAGTCTCCAGCAGAGATGGACATACATCAGTCTCCAGCAGAGATGGACATACATCAGTCTCCAGCAGAGATGGACATACATCAGTCTCCAGCAGAGATGGACATACATCAGTCTCCAGCAGAGATGGACATACATCAGTCTCCAGCAGAGATGGACATACATCAGTCTCCAGCAGAGATGGACATACATCAGTCTCCAGCAGAGATGGACATACATCAGTCTCCAGCAGAGATGGACATACATCAGTCTCCAGCAGAGATGTACACTAATTAGACTCAAGCAGAGATGTACAACAATTAGACTCAAGCCTAGATGTACAACAATTAGACTCAAGCAGAGATGTACAACAATTAGACTCAAGCATAGATGTACAACAATTAGACTCAAGCAGAGATGTACAACAATTAGACTCAAGCATAGATGTACAACAATTAGACTCAAGCAGAGATGTACAACAATTAGACTCAAGCAGAGATGTACAACAATTAGACTCAAGCAGAGATGTACAACAATTAGACTCAAGCATAGATGTACAACAATTAGACTCAAGCAGAGATGTACAACAATTAGACTCAAGCAGAGATGTACAACAATTAGACTCAAGCAGAGATGTACAACAATTAGACTCAAGCCTAGATGTACAACAATTAGACTCAAGCATAGATGTACAACAATTAGACTCAAGCAGAGATGTACAACAATTAGACTCAAGCAGAGATGTACAACAATTAGACTCAAGCATAGATGTACAACAATTAGACTCAAGCATAGATGTACAACAATTAGACTCAAGCATAGATGTACAACAATTAGACTCAAGCAGAGATGTACAACAATTAGACTCAAGCATAGATGTACAACAATTAGACTCAAGCAGAGATGTACAACAATTAGACTCAAGCAGAGATGTACAACAATTAGACTCAAGCATAGATGTACAACAATTAGACTCAAGCCTAGATGTACAACAATTAGACTCAAGCATAGATGTACAACAATTAGACTCAAGCCTAGATGTACAACAATTAGACTCAAGCATAGATGTACAGCAATAAGATTCAAGCCTAGATGTACACCAATTAGACTCAAGACTAGATGTACAACAATTAGACCCACGCCTAGATGTACAACAATTAGACCCACGCCTAGATGTACAACAATTAGACTCAAGCAGAGATGTACAACAATTAGACCCACGCCTAGATGTACAACAATTAGACTCAAGCAGAGATGTACAACAATTAGACTCAAGCAGAGATGTACAACAATTAGACGCACGCCTAGATGTACAACAATTAGACTCAAGCAGAGATGTACAACAATTAGACTCAAGCAGAGATGTACAACAATTAGACTCAAGCAGAGATGTACAACAATTAGACTCAAGCAGAGATGTACAACAATTAGACTCAAGCAGAGATGTACAACAATTAGACTCAAGCAGAGATGTACAACAATTAGACTCAAGCAGAGATGTACAACAATTAGACTCAAGCAGAGATGTACAACAATTAGACTCAAGCAGAGATGTACAACAATTAGACTCAAGCAGAGATGTACAACAATTAGACTCAAGCAGAGATGTACAACAATTAGACTCAAGCAGAGATGTACAACAATTAGACCCACGCCTAGATGTACAACAATTAGACTCAAGCAGAGATGTACAACAATTAGACCCACGCCTAGATGTACAACAATTAGACTCAAGCAGAGATGTACAACAATTAGACTCAAGCAGAGATGTACAACAATTAGACGCACGCCTAGATGTACAACAATTAGACTCAAGCAGAGATGTACAACAATTAGACTCAAGCAGAGATGTACAACAATTAGACCCACGCCTAGATGTACAACAATTAGACTCAAGCAGAGATGTACAACAATTAGACGCACGCCTAGATGTACAACAATTAGACTCAAGCAGAGATGTACAACAATTAGACTCAAGCAGAGATGTACAACAATTAGACCCACGCCTAGATGTACAACAATTAGACTCAAGCAGAGATGTACAACAATTAGACTCAAGCAGAGATGTACAACAATTAGACTCAAGCAGAGATGTACAACAATTAGACCCAAGCAGAGATGTACAACAATTAGACTCAAGCAGAGATGTACAACAATTAGACTCAAGCAGAGATGTACAACAATTAGACTCAAGCAGAGATGTACAACAATTAGACGCACGCCTAGATGTACAACAATTAGACTCAAGCAGAGATGTACAACAATTAGACCCAAGCAGAGATGTACAACAATTAGACTCAAGCAGAGATGTACAACAATTAGACTCAAGCAGAGATGTACAACAATTAGACCCAAGCAGAGATGTACAACAATTAGACTCAAGCAGAGATGTACAACAATTAGACCCAAGCAGAGATGTACAACAATTAGACTCAAGCAGAGATGTACAACAATTAGACTCAAGCAGAGATGTACAACAATTAGACGCACGCCTAGATGTACAACAATTAGACTCAAGCAGAGATGTACAACAATTAGACTCAAGCAGAGATGTACAACAATTAGACTCAAGCAGAGATGTACAACAATTAGACCCACGCCTAGATGTACAACAATTAGACTCAAGCAGAGATGTACAACAATTAGACTCAAGCAGAGATGTACAACAATTAGACTCAAGCAGAGATGTACAACAATTAGACCCACGCCTAGATGTACAACAATTAGACTCAAGCAGAGATGTACAACAATTAGACTCAAGCAGAGATGTACAACAATTAGACCCACGCCTAGATGTACAACAATTAGACTCAAGCAGAGATGTACAACAATTAGACTCAAGCAGAGATGTACAACAATTAGACTCAAGCAGAGATGTACAACAATTAGACTCAAGCAGAGATGTACAACAATTAGACTCAAGCAGAGATGTACAACAATTAGACTCAAGCAGAGATGTACAACAATTAGACTCAAGCAGAGATGTACAACAATTAGACTCAAGCAGAGATGTACAACAATTAGACTCAAGCAGAGATGTACAACAATTAGACCCACGCCTAGATGTACAACAATTAGACTCAAGCAGAGATGTACAACAATTAGACTCAAGCAGAGATGTACAACAATTAGACGCACGCCTAGATGTACAACAATTAGACTCAAGCAGAGATGTACAACAATTAGACTCAAGCAGAGATGTACAACAATTAGACTCAAGCAGAGATGTACAACAATTAGACTCAAGCAGAGATGTACAACAATTAGACTCAAGCAGAGATGTACAACAATTAGACTCAAGCAGAGATGTACAACAATTAGACTCAAGCAGAGATGTACAACAATTAGACTCAAGCAGAGATGTACAACAATTAGACCCACGCCTAGATGTACAACAATTAGACTCAAGCAGAGATGTACAACAATTAGACTCCAGCAGAGATGTACAACAATTAGACTCAAGCCTAGATGTACAACAATTAGACTCAAGCAGAGATGTACAACAATTAGACTCAAGCAGAGATGTACAACAATTAGACTCAAGCAGAGATGTACAACAATTAGACTCAAGCAGAGATGTACAACAATTAGACTCAAGCAGAGATGTACAGCAATTAGACTCAAGCATAGATGTACAACAATTAGACTCAAGCATAGATGTACAACAATTAGACCCACGCCTAGATGTACAACAATTAGACCCACGCCTAGATGTACAACAATTAGACTCACGCCTAGATGTACAACAATTAGACCCACGCCTAGATGTACAACAATTAGACCCACGCCTAGATGTACAACAATTAGACCCACGCCTAGATGTACAACAATTAGACTCACGCCTAGATGTACAACAATTAGACCCACGCCTAGATGTACAACAATTAGACCCACGCCTAGATGTACAACAATTAGACCCACGCCTAGATGTACAACAATTAGACCCACGCCTAGATGTACAACAATTAGACCCACGCCTAGATGTACAACAATTAGACCCACGCCTAGATGTACAACAATTAGACTCACGCCTAGATGTACAACAATTAGACTCAAGCCTAGATGTACAACAATTAGACTCAAGCCTAGAGGTAGTTGAAATGAATGAGCCATATGATTGGACTCAGCCACTCAGATTTCACACACTCCAGATGTCTCCAACACTTCTTGTATATCGCGTCGACTTTGGGATGCAACAGTTATGTGAGGTACCAAAACTCATTTGACATATCTTGTCACGTCTCGCTGCCTATTACCCGTGATGTTTCTCCTCGGTTATGATGCCCATACGCAATGCCCTTGACTGCCTATTACATTTTTCTTTAAAAAATCATTTTACTACGGGGGGGGGGGGGGGGGTTGCTCTTGTCATTTTATGTGCCCCTTTCCTTTATGTGTCATTTTTTCTCCTTGGTCTGCTACCACCCGATCCTTTTCGGCTTAGACCGCGATGAAGGTTTAGAAATACTTTTGAGTGATGCCCGTCTATCTCACAGCCGCGTAACCTTCACATTGGCGGTCGTGGTTGTCGGGGCTCGGCATGAAATGTTCCCATTAGCATTTTTGTGCGCCTTTCAACCCGAGGTGGGGGGGGCGGCTCTTTAGCGTGTCCCCCAACACCCTGGTTGTGATATTTATGTGGGAAGATTAGGGAACATAGGGCGCGGCACCATTACGTCCGACATGATACAAGCGGTAGCAGCACTTGATGGATACCTCAGACCCAGCACTTGATGGATACCTCGGTCGGGTGTCACTGCGCGCGGGACGGCACAACATTATGACCTACTTCCATGGTAAGAAATGTTCTGACCTCCTTAGATAATAAAGGAATTCAGCAAGTTTGGGGGGGGGGGGGGGCTCCTGGAGGGGGAATTGTTTAAATTTACTCAAGTTTTTTTGGAAGTTACTCTATAAACAGTAAAAAATGTATAGTGGGTGTGGTGGGGGTGGAGGTGTTGGAGGTGTTGGAGGTGGTGGAGGTGGTGTTGGAGGTGGTGGAGGTGGGAAGAAGGTTGTAGACCCCGTTAGTGTCAGGAGCTGGAGTCAAACAGACATTTTAATAAAACAAACTTGACCTCTATTTTATCGTCTGCCATTTCATCATTCCAGCCCCATCGCTTCCCGCCAGACACACACACAGCCATTCATCCATTATCCGCACCCACGCCATCCCATAAACCTGTTCATCCTCTTTGTGTGGCTGATGGTGGGCATTGGCTTTTGAATTCCATGAGATCATTTCATATTTTCTGAATTCGACTGTGGAACAGAACCAAGCATGACCCCGCTGCACCGACCACACACACGTGGTTGAAAACCGAAAGACAAAGTTGTCGAAGATTTGTCGAGTGCAACCCTTATCAATTTATATACAACCCATATCAAGGTATATACAGCCCATATCAAGGTATATACAACCCATATCAAGTCTTATACAACCCATATCAAGTCTTATACAACTCATATCAGTCTTATATAATCCATATCAAGTCTTATATAATCCATATCAAGTGATATACAACCCATATCAAGTCTTATACAACCCATATCAAGTCTTATACAACCCATATCAGGTGATATATACAATACTGTTTAACAAAATAGGTACACGAATAAATCAATAATAAGATATTATCAAAACATCATGATGTTAACGGTGTTAACAAATACGCTAAATAATCGACCTACGTCACAGATTCGTCATCTGTTTGATGTCACAGAATCGTCCTCTGATGTCACAGAGTCGTCATCCGTTTGATGTCACAGAGTCGTCATCTGTTTGATGTCACAGAGTCATCAACTGTTTAATGTCACAGAGTCGTCATCTGTTTAATGTCACAGATTCATCAACTGTTTGATGTCACAGAGTCGTCATCCTTTTGATGTCACAGAGTCGTCATATATGTCAAAAGACGAAATGTGAATCTTAAAGGTTCCTAGGTCACACAACAAACTCACAACCTATGTTCGTGATGTCTGTCATAATGCGTAGCCAACCTCCCCGGAGGCCTTCCCCACCACCCGCAACCCTCTTCCCCCGGCCGTAGGTCAGTCCTTGGCAACTGGACATGCCCGTGGTCATCTCTTCTTAGTGTCCGAGCAGTTACTGTGCGGGAACAGTGTTTATAAAAATGGCGTGGTTTTCCAAAATCTAATCCCAACCGAGTTCCTAACATTTGCGCTCTTACGTGAAAACACATCTTCCCTTATCGCAAACTGCTGTGGTACAAGAGGTTGTTGAACAGGGTCGGGGAGGCCGAACCGTACACGCTGTATCAATGTTATGGCCAAACTAAACCCGACAACACCATCATCTCCTCGAGATCCCCGGGCAACCACCGTTGTCCCGATAGGGACAAACTCCATACCAAGTCGGGAGAGGGTTTCTCAAGCTACCAGTTTCAAGGTGAAAATATTCGGATTAAATTAGTTTTAACCATCATGTTATTTGAAAGGGATCTAACGGTAGCTTTTCAAAGAAATGGTTTGGAACCGAGGAGACGCTAACGATGGCAATATCAACGGCTCTCAAACGTTGGTCGCTGTAACTAACTATGGCGCTCTCGGGGATCAATTAGACACATTTTAACGAAACATATCCTCATTTTTAAAAAAAGTGTATAAAGTCATAAGTCAAAGTCATCTGAAGCAGACATTTACAATCTACTGTATAAAGCTCAGTGGGACCATGTTTGTTTATTTGTTTGCTTGTTTGTAGATGTTCGACTGATCACAAGAAGACCAAACAAAGGATAGGAACCAAACTTTACATGTTCATTCCTCCTGGAAACGTTCGTGGTCATTATCCACTTATCTCAAAACTTTAATTTATAATAATATTTTAGATCTATGTTACAGCCCGCCAAATACTGGCGACAGCAATGCGTGAACTTCCCATCTACTAAAGTTACTTGACAAAACATGAACTCAAGTAACGCACATTTAAGAATCCCAATTTTTGCTACACCCCTTCCCCCCATGATACGTCACTGCAAACTTTTTATTTCACGCCCATGAACTATATTAAATATTATGATGGCCCAACCACTTTTAAACCGAATATTTTTTACACCATATTTAAATTGAGACGATTTTACTTTCCGATTACGCACCAAACGCAATTGCGTTATTTGAAGAAAAAAATAATCACTTAGCGTAGTTATCGGGAATTATATTTTGCGCGCTATTGAACTCACTTTGAACAATACATTCTTTCAAACATAAAGAATTACGTGTAATATAAAACATGTTGAGCAGGGGGGAGGGTCGGTTGGGAATAGGAAGCAATCGGAAAATGGAAGCAGTCAAACCACAAGCAAAATATAATATAAGAGATGATTTCGAGGGATGTTCAAGTTCAGTTATTTTTGGTGTACGCATAATCAACAAGTCTTTATTCAGAAAGGCGCGCTTTCAAACATCTCTTAAGGTGAAGGTTTTTTGGTGCGCTTTTCTTTGCGGTCTATATCAGGATCCCACGATAGTAAAAGAAATATAAAAAAAGGCGTGCAGGCTAAACTGTGCAGGACACTTAGAGAGAATGACAAATGACAGAGGAGTAAAGATTGTGCACCACCAATACCCCAGAGGAAAACGGGTCAAAGGCAGACCTAGGCTTAGGTGGATGGATGATGTGGAAAAAGACCTACAACAACTGGGAATCCAAGCATGGTAAAAGAAAAGCATTCGTAAGGTCTGAGTGGAAGGAAGTGGTGAGACCGGCCAAAGCCTAACATGGGCTGTAGCGCCACAAGGATGGATTTCTTTGCTGCACTCATTTTCAGTAAAGCTTCATTGTTGTTTCGGAGAACAATTTGATTTCCAAACATGCTTGAAATAAATGTTTCAATAAAAAAGATTAGCTTTTTAGGTGCAATGATAGGAACATAGTAAAACAAAGCGCTTTAAAGATAATAGAAATGTCCCTTTTTATATTTCGTACGTTTCTACACGTCTCCGTGACTTTCACCCAATGTCATTAAATTAGATTTAAAGATATTTTTGAACTTTCTATCAAGTTCCATTTGAGCGTAGAAGAGTCTACAATATATTTTCCGTATAAAATCCAAAAACTATGCAAGAAGGCTTCCTAACAATGCAAGCTTCTACGTACAGTGTTGCATTTAGACCACTCGTTCATACTACCTGTCAAAGTATCGATTGATTTCAAACTATTAATTTCACTTCTTTTTTGTGCAAAAAAAAAAAGAGAGAAAAGGGGGGGGGGGGGTTAACATTTTATATTAAATAAAAAGCTTACGCTTTGGCGATTTCAACCGAATTTAATTGGAGCAATTTTTAAAATAAAGTATGTCGGTTATCCAAACTAAAATACTCATTGATATAATCATTGATCATTAAAGGTTAAGTTCTTTTGGCGTCAAGGGTCCTAACAGTTTTTAAAAAAAGTTTAGAGGCAACATCTTTGCAAATTTCTTCAGATTTCAATGGGATAATGCCACAATTAACTTAAATATTGATCTGAATGATTTTTTTTTAAAACAGCGGCACCAAAATTACCACATTTGGATTGGCGGGATTCTGTTTCGTCGCACTCGATACTCTACCATAGATTTGGCATTGGTGAATAACTTTTTTTTAAAAAATATAACTAAAAAACATCTTTAAATTTGTCTTAAATTCACGGTTCACGTCTGTCTAAGCTCAGCTTCAATGTCAACTGAGACTGGGTTTTCCCAAATTAAAATTATGCTTACAAGAATTATTATAAATATGGATTTTTATAAGAAAACTATTTAATATTTATTTATTTAAAATTTTAATTGGTACTTTTGTAAAATGTTTGTTTTTTCTGACAAGGCCGCACATTTACGTGTGCACTCATAACGGTTTGGAATTTTATTTACAAAATAAATAGAAAGTCGAGAAAAGCCGGTAAATCGGCTAGTACAGACCTTTGATAATAAGTCGGTGTCTTGTTAATTTCGTTTGATGGACAAGTTATTTTGGAGAGCAATAGATTCAGAGAGGGGCATTGACTAAATATATTGAACCTTCTCACTTTTATACTGGGGGGTGGGGGGGGGGAAAATTTAGCTTATTTTAATAAATTTAATATCACCAGCGAGCAGCCATAGCAATTTTTCCAAGGGGGATTCTCCTTGTTGTTTTGGGGTTCTGGTAATTTTCGTAGACGGTGCTACCTTGGGTAGCTGGGCCCAAGTTTTGAAGAAGAGCACCAGCGATGATATCGGGCAATGGCATCATGCAATGACATCATGCGATGACATTGGACGACGAGATCGGACAACGAGATCGGACAACGAGATCGAACAACGAGATCGGACAGCGAGATCGGACAACGAGATTGTACAACGAGATCGGACAATGACACCGAACGGGACGAGTTGATTTGGGAAAGAGTGATTAGTGACGAGGAGATCCCCCCTCCCACAATGTCATTCTCTTGAAATGATTGATGACGCTTTTTAGTTTTCAAATTGGGCAAAGCTGAAGTCACCTGAAACTAGCTCCCGCTCGTTATTTTATTAATAGTTCCAACAATGGTCCCAGACAGATAATAGCCTTTAGAGACCATGAACCGCATCTACCGTATACACTATGCCCGTAAGATATGAATATTGATATTGCTAAAGGAGGTTTGGGAAGGGCATGCAGAAGACCAGAGGCGTATTCAGAAATAGATATAGACGCAGAGGTTTTTCAATGAGACTAAATGTGACAGCTGTGAGACCTATACTCTTGTCGTTTCACTACTTTATTTTAACAACGCAAAACTACTCTCAAATGCTTATGTTTAGGAAAAAAAGATCACATAAACTGGGAACATCCGTGGTGCCCCCCCCCCACCCATCCCACACACACGCATTGATTCGCTGCTGTTTGTAACCCTACTAGCTACCTATAACACCTTCCATGACTGTTTGGTTTACTCTGCACTTTACCCGTGCCACGTACTAAACACTCAATGGAGAAACGTGAACACAAAAAAAATGCCGAGTGGGGGCTCGTCCGGGACAATGGTCTTGTTTGATATCCGGACGTTTCACTTTTGGTGACACGGCCAGAGAGCGTGGATTGTACCGAATCCTCTCACCACAGACACCGGCACCAGGGAAGAAGCTCCCGTTTCTATATCAATATTTTAGTAGGTCGAATCATTTATATTATGTACCCTCTGATAGTGCGTTTCTTTTAATGTGTCAGGTGTGGTTCAGGGATTCCCGGTTTGTGGCCACAAAGGGGGGGGGGGCGGAGCGAGAGTAGCTTTATAAGTAATTAGAAGAATTCATCCGTGGATCAAAGCGAGAAGTAGTACGCCATCAAACTTCCTGAATATTACGGTGCACTCCCTGCCAGATGATTGTGCATCCACTGTAACATTGTGCACTGAGCGTCACATAGCAGTGCACTGATGACATCATTTTGATCTACGGTCACATAACCTGTTTAATATAACCGCCCCCCGGCCGATTCATCTTAAACCCTTTCTTGTTATTGTATTTTTTTAAAATTTCGATCCAACAATGTTTACCATTCAACAATATTTACACATTATCTATGCTTCCTTAAACTGTGTCTCTTCAGTCTATCGCTTTCACTCGGATAAAAAAAAGTAAAGAAAGAAACTTTCGGTGCAGACGTGTTTACGTGTTGCCACCATTGCACGTAGTCTATGAATTGCCACCATTGCACGTAGTATATGAATTGCCAACATTGCACGTAGTCTATGAATTGCCAACATTGCACGTAGTCTATGAGTGGCCAACATTGCACGTAGTCTATGAATTGCAAATATTGCACGTAGTCTATGAATTGCCAACATTGCACGTAGTCTATGAGATGCCAACATCGCACGTAGTCTATGAGTGGCCAACATTGCACGTAGTCTATGAGTTGCCAGCATTGGACGTAGTCTATGAGTTACCAACATTGCACGTAGTCTATGAGTTGCCAACATTGCACGCAGTCTATGAGATGCCAAAATCGCACGTAGTCTATGAGTGGCCAACATTGCACGTAGTCTATGAGTTGCCAACATTGCACGCAGTCTATGAGATGCCAACATCGCACGTAGTCTATGAGTGGCCAACATTGCACGTAGTCTATGAGTTGCCAGCATTGGACGTAGTCTATGAGTTGCCAACATTGGACGTAGTCTATGAGTTGCCAACATTGCACGTAGTCTATGAGTTGTCAAAATTGCTCGTGGTCATACTAACGAAGGTCAACATTACACGAGGTCAATACCTCATATTTATTACTCGGTGATGCATTCACCGTAGCATCACGAAACACTAGAACATATTTAATACGAAGGAAGTGTATTCAATTAGCTGCAGAATTCTAAGTTATAGCATTATCTAGGCTCTATAGCAGGGGTTCCTCAAACTACGGCCCGCGGACCAGATCCGTCCCGCCAGGGGTACTTAATCCGGCCCGCCTGGTCGCCATACCTGGCCAGCGGTGACAAATAGGAAACCGAACATTGGTTGACTCATCGGCCTTACTTCCCGTTGAAAGCATAATAAGTTAATGATGAGTAATTTGTTGTTTTTCCCCCAGTTATTTTTTCCCCACTACAAATGAGATATGTGCAGTGTGCATAGAATTTAAATATGTGCAGTGTGCATAGACCTGACATATGTGCAGTGTGCATAGAATTCTTTCTTTAAACAAAAAAAAATTATTCTCCGGCCCTAGAAAATGTCTGAGGACACTTCTATGTTTAAATAGTTTGACGACCCCTGCTCCATAGATATACTGTTTGACAAGCTTCAGAATAAGTCGCATGCACACACAGACAAACACAAAAATCTAAAACCGCTGAATAAAACGTTAAAAATAAAATTACAATCAAATATTAGCGTTTTAACTACCAGTATTAAGCTCGCTGATTATACATCTAACCCTAACCCTAACTGGTACTGTCTGATCAAAGGGAGATAATTCTGAGACGTTCAGTCTATGTCTACATTAATCTCTCGGCTTTTTAAATTGTCCAAGTCTGCTGGTTAAATGTCATGGTACTTAAGTGAATAATGTGCATATTTTGCAGTGCACCAAATGACATACTTATTTCTCAGTGTTGGCAGAATGGCTAAGCGGTTTGTGTTTGTGACAGCTGGCAAGTGACAGCTTTAGTTCTGATGTACAGCCACGACATTAAACATTTAGCTCACCAGGTGGCGGCGAAGGTACTTCCGGCGGATTTATGAGCAAGAGAAGTCATCTCATTAGTTTGTGACTTTTGTGGACCGTGTGGACCGTGTGGAATGTTGTCACGCGAACGAGACGGATGGGGTACTAAAAACATAAGTGAAACAGATAAAATAACTGGTGATGATTACATGTGTTATTTAAACGCCCAGCGCGTTTGAAGCAATAAATATAAATACTTACAGTACAAGCAATAAATATAAATACTTACAGTACAAGCAATAAATATAAATACTTACAGTACAAGCAATAAATATAAATACTGACAGTACAAGCAATAAATATAAATGCTTACAGTACAAGCAATAAATATAAATACTTACAGTACAAGCAATAAATACAAATACTTACAGTACAAGCAATAAATATAAATACTTACAGTAAATTGTTTGTTTAAATTTAAAAAGTGCACTTTGATTTGGTTGTGAGGGAGGCAAGGAGAAAATGAGAGGAGGTGTTTGGGGAAAGATATTTTAGTTCTCCCCCCCACCCCCCTTTTTCTTGATAAATTCTAAAGAAAGTGCATTTTGGTGCATACCGTAATTTTTACACGTAATCGGAGATCAACACACACAGAAAAATGCTATAGGAAATTTCGGTGTTCCCTAACCTAAATGGGATTATAGAAAAACGTTATTCTTAGTTGCCGTCAGTCATAAAATTAAATAGCTCATAAAAAACAAAGTTTTTCGTATAAATCCTTTTAAAAAATGTAATATCTAGCAATGGGTCAATGGGAGATTAAGGCTGAAAATTTGACAGCAAAACATGGATGCAAGTAACGCACTTCATAAGAATCCCAAATGTGTGTTGTCGTTCAAACCGGTCTCGCAACCGCACATTTTATTTCCCACGCACCTGAACTACATTTCTAAAATTCTAATGATATCCTTCCGCTTTCACACCGCAGATTTTTTTCGCCAACTATTTCAGAAAAAACAGAAGGAAATATTACGCACCAAAAGCACTTTTGTTGTATATTTTTTCGTATCCGGAAATTTGATCGAAAGAAATTTGGTCGACGGAAAATTGATCGACGGAAATTTGATCGAACGGAAATTTGGTCGAATCGTTTTTTTTTTATTTATACGTTAAAATTTTGCGTCAAATTTCTTTTTGAACGCATCATTTTGTTTTAATATATAGTATAGTGCGTTTAAAAAGAAATTTGACGAAAATTTTAACGTCTCGACTGAAAAAAAGACCAAATTTCTTTCGATCAAATTTCCGGATACGAAAAAATATACAACAAAAGTGCTTTTGGTGCGTAATATTTCCTTCTGTTTTGACATCGGTGTGGTTCAGGAAAAATTTTAAGAGCCCCCTTTTCTATACCGACGCCCTTTACTGACGTCCTATACCAAAACCCTATACTGACGCCCTATACCGAGGCCCTTTAATAACCCCCCCCTATACCGAGGCCCTTTACTGACGCCCTATGCCAACACACTAAACTGACGCCCTATACCGAAACCCTATATTGACGCCCTATTCCCTACACCCCCTATCTGCACCCCATGCACACACTCCATGTCTACGTCCAACACCTGCATCCTCTACTCACACCACAACTCAACAACTACACCCCATGCAAACACTCCATGTCTACATCCAACACCAACATCCTACACGCACAACTCAACTCAACAACTACACCTCAGACACAAGACCCAAACCCACAACGCGAAAAGTACCAAACAGCCCCCCAACACGCGTCAACACCCATGTTCAATGACACAGAGGCGTATCCAGTGATCAGTCGAACTTGTCTCCCCCCGTGTCCGGAAGGTAAGTAAAACCAAAAGCCTTGTAGAAGATTGAGTTGGTCAGTCTTCAGTCTGTTAAATCCGTCAGATTGTCATATCCGGAGGCGGGGTAAATACCCGTGCTCATGGCGCGTAACTCGAATTCCCCTTCTTTTGTGTGAGGTAATCATAACTCCTGAATTCTTACACCATTCTTGATAACCTTGTGACAGTAACAGTCAATGTCTTAAAATTTTCCCTGCAAGCAAAATCCATGCACAGCACATCCTGAAGAGATTCTGACTCATGGGCACAGTGTTTGTGTAGACCCAGAAATATCATTCGAATAACATACCCCACCCACTCCCCACACACCTTTTCTCTTTTTCCGTAACCAGATGACGTCTTCATCATCTAAAAGTGCAGCCATCCTGTATGCATTCAATGGCTGTACTTCAAGGCTAATTCATCTACGTATCTATTCATCCTTCTCCAGATGCTCTTGTTTTCAAATTTGTCATTGCCACCGCACCCCCACCCCCCCCCAAACCCACAAAGCTACCCACTTTTGACACTTTCGCCAACCCAAAGTCTGTGGGACTCCAAACAAAAAAAATATTCAGATTTTGTTCATGAAACTTGTTCACAAAATGTTTTAGTTTCAACCTCGTGCCGCAGTTGTAATCGTGTTGGTCCCTAGTGGGTCGTTCGCAAATTACGTCACGCTCAGTGAGGTGGGAATTTGAGCACATAGTGACAGAGTGGACGGGGGGGGGGGGGGGGGGTCAAAATTTCATGACGTCACATGACATATATATATTTTTTTTTTTAATCTAAATTTTTTTAGTTTTGAAAAATCATTCTTTAATTAATTTTCAAAACATTAATTTGAGTTCGAAATTGCCTCAGGTATTATAGGTACTATGAACTGACACCTTTTGCACATAACGAAAAATGACGCAAAAACTGTTGTGGCCATTTTACATTCGGCTTGTGGATGACTTCGTTGTTTCGCGTCACAGCTTTCCAATAATACTACATCTTAATCCATTATGGGAAAATGTTAATAAATATAATAACATCTTAGTTTATTTATGACAATTTTTTAAGTATTTTTTTTATTTTGTTAGGTGTGACGTGACACGGGGGGGGGGGGGCGGGGGGTTAAGAATTTGTTACACTTCGTGACCGAGGGGGGGGCGGGGGTCTAAAAAGGTCATTTTCTTCGTGAAATAATTTACGAAACACCCTTTAAACTAAAAGGTAAGGCAATTGATTACTCAGGGAGGAGACAAATCTGTAGTAAGAATAAATATGCACATTTAAACGTATATACATATAATGTATATTTAAAAAAAGTAACCAACGTATTTTGAACACGGCAACCAAAACGCATAACACAAAAAATGTCTGGTGTTTTACCAGACAAATTACTGTTGTAAGAAATTCGGAATGTTACCACTAGCACAGCCAGTCCTCTTTGTTAAACACCTTCTACGGTGTCAGGCGGCACATTTCAGGCGACACATTTACCTAAAAAGGTCCCACGCCTTCCAGCAGCGGCGTTGTTTAGGATTGCTGCCGCCCAGGGCGTGGGGATAAGACTTTTGACGCATCCCTTCCGCGAAAGAAACAAAAACCAAACAAAAAAAACAACAACTCGGCCGTTGGTAAAAAATGCCGCCCTCCTCATTTAAAGAAAAAGTTCCACCCCGGGGGGGTGTGGGGGTGGGGGGTTGAACCAACCACACCCTTCCTACGCCACTGAGAGGAGAAATCGATTAAAGATAACGTCTACTTAATACATTAGTTTAAAAATAAAGAAAAATACTTGTGGATAAAATCTTCTTAACATCCCTTCAGAACAATCCGAGTAGTAAATGGTGGGTTTAAGTTTTTGTTTTGTTTTTTTTTCATTTTTTTTTTCTTTGTTGTGTTTTAAAGCAAAGTAATGTTCGTTGTCTGAGTGCGACCCAGTGGCGTAGTGAGGGGTGGCAAGGGGGGATCATGCCCCGCGTGCTACTCACAAAGGGGCGCCAAATGGTATATTTTACTATAATAATGTATGGTTTTCGAATGGGGGGGGGGCGCTAAAAAGGTATTGGGGGAGGGCGCTAAAAAGGTATCGTGCCCCGGGCGCGAGTTAAGCTCGCTACGCCACTGGTGCGAGCTTAAAATCTAACGCCAAAGTGGTATATGCGTTTACAAGAAATCGCAGCACAATGTGCCAGATTTCCCATTGCTATGAAAGACTTGCATTGAAAAGAAGCCTTGGGTTGGAAAGACTACATTTAATATATATATATATATATATAAACGTGATTTTGAATTAAGGTATTGCATTACCTTAATTTATCTGTTAGAATAAAGTCGTCTTAAGCATGACCCTAACATGAGATAAGAAAAAACAAAGATGGCGCTGCTGTCGTAACGCTAGAACTCCCCGAACAGTATTCTCTCACTACAGCTCAGCTGAATACCTTTATTATGTCATGTACTCGTATTCTGATATTTGCGATCTTACAACGTATTAATGTATAATATGCGTGTTAAAGTTCTAAATATATGTATATATTTATACGGTCGACTATTTCCTTGAATAAATGCAATCGATTACGAAATTTCTAATTTTAGATGTAAAGAAAGAAAAAGTGCAGAGCTCAATACAACTTCCTGCAATATTCTGGCCATGAATTTGTAATAGTTCAAATTGAATCATATTGTATACTAGAAGATATGTCCTGGAGTTAACGGGTTGATAATGTAAAGGCATAATGCGCTACTTTCCATTTGCTGTTGTTCTTCACATAAAAATGAAGAGTGTTTCTTGGAAGAAGGTTAAATTAATTTTTTCAAAAGTTTTTTTTTTTTTGTTAAAGTATCTATACAACGCCTGTTGAGCAACATATTTTAACTTTGAAATTTTGTTATGATTTTTTTAAAAGCCTTCTCAACTACATAATTTCTGATAACGCTTAAAGTTTTGTAAAAAAAAATTTAAAAATTGCAACTTAAGTTTGATCGACTGACTCTGGCTGCACAATGAATAAAAAATGGAAATCAGTCTGTTCCAGAGTTAATCAAAGTGGAATTATCTCCGCCAACATGTCCGCTGGTGTGTGTGTGTGTGTGTGTCGCTGCTCAGATGGCAGTGCTAGGAGTGAATGGGTTGCTTCCATGAATGCTGGGCGTTAGCGATTTGGATCCGGGCTGCCCCACAGCGGTCTCCGGTGTAATATAATTCCACGGCGAGATACGCGGGAACGTGGATCAGTGGTGGTGTCAGTACGAAACTATTATAACATGGTTGAGTTATGGTAACGCCAATAACGGACCTGTACTTTAAACCCGTTCATGTGAATCTCAGAACGATCGTTGTGCAAGTGGCTGATTTGGTTTCAGTTTTTTGTCATATGTGTTTTCTTCCTCTTCTATATATATATATAGGGCCCACGATCAATTTATTGATCATTCTGGCTCCTATGCATGTAGAGGGGATTTGCTAAGCTGTAGTGAAAGAATATTGGTGTGGGGGGGGGGGGATTCTATCGTTACAACAGCAGCGCCATCTTTGTTTTGATTTGGTTTCTTTCGTATTTGTTTGTCTTTTTGCAGCGGATGTCAAACATAGTACACACACACAACCATATATATATATATATATATATATATATATATATATATAAATATATATATAAATATATATATATAATATATATATATATATATATCATATATATATATATATATATATATATATATATATATATATATATAGTGTTTAGTTCACACCCTTAAATGACCACTGAAATGTGACAGTCAATGGTGGCCGATTAGAAAAAGTACGACATCTAGAATAACTTTTAAAAATAATTTTTGTTTTTCCTTTCAGGGGGGAAATAGATCAGTTTGAAATGTAGAAGTGAGACCGTAATCCAATCAGCCTCACGACGACAATCACCGACCATTGAGAAAATCACCAACCATTGCGACAATCATCGACTATTGAGACAATCACCGACCATTGCGACAATCACCGACCGTTGCCACAATCACCGACCCTTGCGACAATCACCGACCATTGCGTATAGAAAGACGCCGGACAGGAGTTAGTCATATTCAGTGATCAACTTTGCCAATGTTTATTGACTTTCTCATGGACCCAGACACACACTAGTTGTAACTTGTTAAATCACGCATTGAAACCCACTAAGAATTCCTTTTACCTTCCCGATGCGATCCAATCCGGCATCTGCCAAGAACTCTTCACTTTAAAGGTCTTCATTAAAAAATAAGTATATATGGTCAAACACAGCCAAGTTGGCCATTTATTGGGCATTGTTGGACATAGAGAACTCGTGTAACTGTCAAGGGTTTGTTACAAAGTTTAGATTTTAAGAAGGATTCATTGAACAGAGTTACACCAATCCCAAATGTACATCTAGACCACATGTACACCTAGACCAGATGTACACCTAGACCACATGTACGCCTAGACCACATGCAAACCTAGACCATATGCACAACTAGACCACATGTACACCTAGACCAGATTTACACCTAGACCACATGTACATCTAGACCACATGCACATCTAGCTCAAATGTACACCTAGCCCACATGTACACCTTGACCAGATGTACACCTAGCCCACATGTGCTCAAAGACCACGTGCACATTCAGCCACACATGTACACTTAGCCAGACATGTACACTTTACCCACATGTACACCTAACCCACAAGTACTCGTAGACCACAATTACATCTAGCACACAGTACGCCTAGCCCACATAGTCCACATATACACCTAACCCACATGTACGCCTAGCCCACATGTACACCTAGCCAACTTGTATAGTATCTATTATATAAATATAAAGTGCATATATCAAGGCATTGACCCCCCCCCCCCTTTTACCCCCAACCCCCATTGAAAGTTCATTTTTATTAACGATTTTTACGACCAAAACCAGTTCTTTTAAATTAATTTTTTTCCACCCACGAGAGATAAAGAAGATTCTGAAACTCCCGACTTCGGTTAGAAAAACAACTAGGTATTACCCATTACCTAGGCACGAATGAAATATTCCAACATGTTACCCATTACCTAGGAACGAATGAAATATTCCAACATGTTACCCATTACCTAGTAACGAATGAAATATTCCAACATGTTACCCATTACCTAGGCAGGAATGAAATATTCCACCGTGTTACCCATTAACTAGGCACGAATGAAATATTCCAACGTGTTATCCATTACCTAGGCACGAATGAAATATTCCAACATGTTACCCATTACCTAGGCAGGAATGAAATATTCCACCGTGTTACCCATTACCTAGGCACGAATGAAATATTCCAACGTGTTATCCATTACCTAGGCACGAATGAAATATTCCAACATGTTACCCATTACCTAGGCAGGAATGAAATATTCCACCGTATTACCCATTACCTAGTTTCAGGAAGCGTTATAGCAGATAAGCCAGTGCGCGATTTCTGTGAAGGAAGTTTTCCCTCCGGGACATCCGATTCCCCACCTTCGTTACACCAGACAAACTCTGTTGAAAACTAGTCTTTCAAGTGTCTGCTTTAGGGGCCCATAGAGGTTCTCACGCAGTGTATTGGCTGAGGCCAGCGCTCTCTCTCTCTCTCTCTCTCTTTCTCCCTATTTGTCTCTCTCGTATTGTTGAAATCGGGGAGTTGGCGTAGATCATCCCAGATCCCAAATTGTCTCTTCCCACGCCCCTGGGTAGCCCAAGGGAACACCATATGACACCGCTTGACACCAGTTGCGTCGCGGTGTCGAAATTTTTGTGTGGGCTTGAACCCCTTTCTGACTACAAGCGAGGGGTTGATTCAATTTTCACCACTCGACCACTCAGTCCCCAATTGCGATAAATTAATTGAAATGTGTGGGCCGAACAGTTGAACAGTTGGTGGGCCGAACAGTTGAACAGTTGGCAGGCCGAGCAGTTGAGTTGGTGGGCCGAACAATCCCACCTCTTCAAGACCAAGCAGTGGTAATCGTCCCTGTTTTGGTCTTCCAGATTTTTGTACAGTCATGGTGACTTATTTTACCGCCTCACTAATTGTAGGTTAACATTTTTAAAAAATTACACTCAAAACTGGAGTTTGAGATGATTTTTTCCCCCCTTTTCTTCTCAATTAATTTAGCGTCCCAAACTCTAAAACTTAAATTGAAGTGTCCGGCTCAGCTGTGCACTGAGGCTCTCAGCAACCCCCCCTTACCCCGACATTTCACTATTTTATCAGGCTTATGGTAAAGAAATTGTATCTTGAATATAATTTTTGTATTTATATACACAAAACTAGATTTTGACGAGAAGGCCATTTACAACAAGGCCGATAAATCGCAGCGTCATCCGTGCTCCAGGTGAAAAGGTCGCTCACTTTGGATGATTAAATTGTCAGTCACTTGTTAAGATTTCTTAATTTCAAATATTTCATCTATGTAGAAAGTCACATATTCGGGATGGTTATATTGTCAGTAGTTTGATATGATATCAAAAATTTCGATATTACAACCAAATGGGAAATGGCGATAATTGATATTGCAGCATCTCACTGCACACCCCCCCCCCCCAAAAAAAAAAACAACAACAACAAAACAACAACAACAGCACAACAACCAAAAACATAAAGTGGTCTTAACTTAGTTATCTGCCCGTGCACCCGTCCTTAATCAGAGAATGCTTACACCAGGTCTTACAAACCACCACTTACGTCACCCACCTCCCCTCCAACCTCCCCTCCAACCTCACATCCTACCCGCTTTCAGTACCAATATCCTCATGCACTATCCCCAAACCTTCAAGCAGTTTTCTAAATATAGCCCTAATTTCACCCAATGGCTTGTTTATATCGGGTACTTTTGAAATAGTCTTTGTGACTTTTCAATGGGACATTGACGTTAGGGGGTTTCTTACCGCGGGGAAAAATGGGTGCGGTAATTCCCCCCCTGCGGCGCGGGGCGACATTCGTGCTTCATGGTGCGATGCACCGCCCTGTTCAACAGTTTCAGTATTTTGAAAGCACAAATGGTATCCTTACGTGTGACTTGCGCATGGTCCTTCACGATAGATCTATACATAGATGCTTATTTGTTAACTGGAATGCGATAGTGAAAAAGTGAGGCACACCCAAGATGGTTAGATAATGTGGACGTTGACAGGGCCCACTTAATAGTAAATCATTTGTTAGGTTATTTAATTACAGCGATCCCTTGTCTATTGCAGGAGTTGGGCTCCAGAGCCCCTCGCGATAGGCAAAAGTACTTGAAGTTGCTATCTTATATATTAAATTATTATTTATATGTGTTTCAAAGCTTTATAACCCCCCCCCCTTTTTTTTCACTCTTATAAACGAGAAAAAGCAAAAACTATTTCATGCTTTTTCTCGTGATATAATTCATTATGATTGAATCCCTACGCCATCGTGCAGTGAGCATAAATAATGTTGTCGTGTGACAGATCACGTTTAGCTTGTCGTGTCACACACTTCCTACACACATATAAACCCTTCACACCCCCTCATAAACCCTTCCTACACACTTATAAACCCTTCGCACACCCCTCATAAACCCTCCTTACATTCTCATAAACCCTTCACACATCCTCATAAACCCTCCTTGCACCCTTATCAACATTTCCAACACTCTTATAAACACTTTATATCTTATCTTATTCACCGCAAAAATAATTACAATAATAAATGTACGCAAAAATCCCGCGATAAAGCGAAAAAAATCCACGAAAAAAAAAAATTACGTATATGCAAGGAAAAATAATCCGCGATACGGGGAGACTGCGAAAATAAACCCGCGCTTGACCAGGGGTCGCTGTATATAAAAAGCCCAATATAAAACACTGTAATTCTCAATGTATTTTTTAAAATATAATTTAATTAAGTAAAGATCATAAATAAACCAGAAATACAATTTGTAAGCTGTTAAAACGGTGAAGAATCGTAAGTCCAACAATGAACAATCTCTAGTTGCAACAGCTGGAACATCAGCTGTGCACATGAAACGACATGCCATTTAATAACAACTGCTCTTATTGGCAAACGACTCGCGTTCTTTTAAACGTACTTCCTCATTCTATTTAAAAAAAAAAAAAAAAAAAAAACAAGTGATGACGTAATCAAGACGTAATGTTATATCCTTGGACTTTGTGTAGATTTCTTGTTCCGGCATGGGGGGGGGGGGGGGGGGGTTCGATGGCCTTGTCCTGGTGTCGGCACGTCAAATCCTATGTGCACTCCGAATAGATTGGAGAGGTCAAAGTTGGATGGTAGGTCTTGAGAGGTCAACGGCGGATGGTGGATCATCAAAAAGAGAGGGAATATTTTTGTCCCCAATACATTAAGACCTATTTGAACTATATATATATATATATTTCATGAGTTGTACGAGAGCAATCAGCGAGTCATATTTCATGAGTTGTATGAGAGCAATCAGCGAGTCATATTTCATGAGTTGTATGAGAGCAATCAGCGAGTCATATTTCATGAGTTGTATGAGAGCAATCAGCGAGTCATATTTCATGAGTTGTATGAGAGCAATCAGCGAGTCATATTTCATGAGTTGTATGAGAGCAATCAGCGAGTCATATTTCATGAGTCGTATGAGAGCAATCAGCGAGTCATATTTCACGAGTTGTATGAGAGAAATCAGCGAGTCATATTTCATAAGTTTCAGATATCACCCACCCCCCTCCCCCCCCCCCCCCCCCCGGGGACTTAATTTCAGATTTCACATGAACGTGTGAACTTCTGTTTTCTTTAACTTCACAAGATAGCTACAGCTAGCTTTGTGATGAGTGCTATGTGCTACGCGCTATGTGCGTATTCATGTAGATCCGAGGTTATTTCGAGACATACAAAAAGAGCTAACTGTTAGTTAAAATACTACAACAGCCGTGGGGGGGGGGGAGGGGTAGAGAAAAAATGGGGTGGAAGTCTTTTGAAACCGGAGAGTTGACTAAACAAGCAGAAGACAAAGTTGATGCATTCGATTGCGTGCACCAGTGCACACTTCAATGTGCATTCGATTGGTGCGCACTTCAATATGCATTCGATTGCGTGCACCAATGCAAACTTCAGTGTTGTAAGCCATAGGACTGGACTGCTTTTGCTGAGAGTAGCAGGGAACTTCCAGCCATTCAAACAGAAGCATGTGTCACCGGTTTGCGTCTCCGGTTTGTGTCACCGGTTTGTGTCACCGGTTTGTGTCACCGGTTTGCGTCACCGGTTTGCGTCACCGGTTTGCGTCACCAGTATGTGCCGCCGGTTTGTGCCGCGGGTTTGTGCCGCGGGTTTGTGTCACCGGTTTGTGTCACCGGTTTGTGTCACCGGTTTGCGTCACCGGTTTGCGTCACCCGTTTGCGTCACCAGTATGTGCCGCGGGTTTGTGTCACCGGTTTGTGCCACCGGTTTGTATCACCGGTTTGTGTCACCGGTTTGTGTCACCGGTTTGTGTCACCGGTTTGTGCCACCGGTTTGTGTCACCGGTTTGTGTCAACGGTTTGTGCCACCGGTTCGTGTCACCGGTTTTGTTTAACGAGACGGCGCTTCTTTTGAGACATCGAATAGTGTGATGCAGCCTTTGAGTCAGTGAGTAAGGCCTACGAGCTAGCTCGTGCAGTTTGAGAGCCATATTCTGTAGGTGTCAAGGTCAGGTAGCAGCCGGTGCGTTGCTCCTGCCTGACCTTAACCTGGAGAATATATGAGCTTGAAGAAGTCTGATTGCGGCTAACGGCATCACTAACAAGATTAACTGATCTGTAAGGTCAGTTGTATACAGCGCGGTGTGTGTGTGTGTGTGTGTGTGTGTGTGTGTGTGTGTTGGAAAGTGGAAATTTAAAGGACCCTCATTTTAACTCCAACCAAAATGTGTGCAAGTTTTCAACTCAGACCGAAATCCCTACAACTTTTAACTTTTTTTGTGTACAAATTTTAACTGCGACCAATATATGTACATGTTTTAACCCAAGCCAAAATGTGTACACGTTTAGCTCCAGCCAAACGTTTTCATCCACTATCACAAAGATCGGTGGGAGGCCCAGTGGCGTAGTGAGGGGGGAGCAAGGGGGGCATCATGCCTCGGGCGCTACTCATAAAGGGGCGCCAAATGGTATATTTTACTATAATATTGTATGGTTTTCGAATAGGGGGGGGGGCGCGCTAAAAAGGTATTGGGGGGCGCTCAAAAGGTATTGTGCCCCGGGCGCGAGTTAAGTCCGCTACGCCACTGGGGAGGCCCCAAAAACATTTACTTGACATAAATGTATCTTCTACACCAGTGGCCCAGAGAGCTCCGCTGTGATCTGGCACAACCTCTGAGATTTTTAATTTCAAATAGCCGAAACGTCCTTTCAATTGGTCTGTCTATTTTTTTCAAGACTAACCATGTCTTGTTCCACTGTTTATTTACTTCACACGGCTGGACCGCCGTCCACACTTTTATTTTACACTTGTTATCGTAGTAATGTTTAGTAAAGCGCCAACTTCAGAAATGACCAAAAATTCTAAATGGTGCTTTAATGGTGCTTTAATGGTGCTTTAATGGTGCTTTAATGGTGCTTTAGTGGTGCTTTAATGGTGCTTTAATGGTGCTTTAATTGTGCTTTAATGGTGCTTTAATGGTGCTTTAATGGTGCTTTAATGGTGCTTTAATGGTGCTTTAATGGTGCTTTAATGGTGTTTTAATGGTGCTTTAATGGTGCTTTAATGGTGCTTTAATGGTGCTTTAGTGGTGCTTTAATGGTGCTTTAATGGTGCTTTAATGGTGCTTTAATGGTGCTTTAATGGTGCTTTAATGGTGCTTTAATGGTGCTTTAATGGTGCTTTAATGGTGTTTTAATGGTGCTTTAATGGTGCTTTAATGGTGCTTTAATGGTGCTTTAATGGTGCTTTAATGGTGCTTTAATGGTGCTTTAATGGTGCTTTAGTGGTGCTTTAATGGTGCTTTAATGGTGCTTTAATGGTGCTTTAGTGGTGCTTTAATGGTGCTTTAGTGGTGCTGTAGTGCTGCTTTAATGGTGCTTTAATGGTGCTTTAGTGGTGCTTTAATGGTGCTTTAATGGTGCTTTAATGGTGCTTTAGTGGTGCTTTAATGGTGCTTTAGTGGTGCTGTAGTGCTGCTTTAATGGTGCTTTATTGGTGCTTTATTAAGGCTTTAATGGTGCTTTAAGGTGCTTAATGGTGCTTTAATGGTGCTTTAATGGTGATTTAATGGTGATTTATTAGGCTTTAATGGTGCTTTAACGGTGCTTAAATAGTGCTCTACTTCCCCTAAAATGTACCCCTCCATTGTAAACATTTTGCGTACATATTTTTAATCTAAAAAAAAAAGTAAATTTAATTCAGCGTAGGGTGACTAATAGTTTACTCGTAGAAAAGAGTACCAGAAATACAGCATATTTATTAGAAGGTTTTGAAGTAGGGGTTTGGGGGGGGGGGGGGTTATGAAGCTGAATACTGTCAAGTTCACCAGAATTCCTTTGAATCGTGTGAATTGTTCAAATTAAGAAATATTTTGTTCAAAGATAAGTCATGGGCCGACTATCTCTCTCACACAACAGACACGCAAATCAATCGTATTGCACAAGCCAACGATACCATCAAATACAGAGAAGAGTGCACTTATGAAAGCCTAGAAGAAAAGACTGTAGACCCTAGCACTCTATGGGGGCCATACAAAAACATGTCACAGTGGTTAGTACCTATCACTCTATGGTGCTATTACAAAACATATCGCAGCGGCCAACTGAGAAGTCGTGTTGATCTGGTCACCGGATACACTGCCAAACTCTTTCCTATAGTAACCCGGACACCGGAGACAGGAGATCATTCATAACTCTGACTCCACGAGTCTATGACTTTTACTCGGACCCTCTCCCCCTCCAGCAGAGGTTATAAGAAGTAATGGAGTAAATTATTTGTGAAAGAATAACTTGCGGCGAAGTAAATATTTGTTGGCACGTTGTTTCAGTTCAGATCCACCGTCGGAGATATTTTATAATTTTCTTTTAGGCTTTGAATCGGGTCAAAAATAATATTTAATACGATTACAACCGCACAGCCGCACCCTCTAACCCCTGCATCCCAAACCCCTGCACCCCCAAACCCCTGCACCCCAACCACTGCGACCCCAAACCCCTGCACCCCCAACCACTGCGACCCTAAACCCCTGCACCCCCAACCACTGCGACCCTAAACCCCTGCACCCCCAACCACTGCGACCCTGAACCCCTGCACCCCCAACCACTGCGATCCTGAACCCCTGCACCCCCAACCACTGCGACCCAAAACTCAATAACCACACGCCCTACGACTATTGAACCAGCTTAATCAATGTTAGAAAAATCGTTACTTTAAAAACAAAATTCTTTTGGTAATAATCTTTGCTACTGTCACGCCAAAACATACGCTTTAAAGTATTGTCAGCATCGCACCTAGGAGTGCATTTTTCAGTAATGAGGAGTGCATATTTCAGTAATGAGGAGTGCATATTTCAGTAATGAGGAGTGCATATTTCGGTAATGAGAAGTGCACATTTCAGTAATGAGGAGTGCATATTTCAGTAATGAGGAGTGCATATTTCAGTAATGAGGAGTGCATGTTTCAGTAATGAGGAGTGCATATTTCAGTAATGAGGAGTGCATATTTCGGTAATGAGAAGTGCATATTTCAGTAATGATGAGTGCGTATTTCAGCAATGGGGTGTGTGTGTGCATATTTTGCCAATGAGGAGTGCATATTTCAGTAATGAGGAGTGCGTATTTCAGTAATGGGGTGTGTGTGTGTGTGCATATTTTGCCAATGAGGAGTGCATATTTCAGTAATGAGGAGTGCATATTTCAGTAATGGCAGTTGCCTATTTCAGGAACAATGATTTAACAACTGAAAACAAAGAAACTTTTGTTTTCTTTCTTCCTCATAAAAAGTATGTAAGGATTTTACTTTCTATAGGGGACACAGGTGACTCGGGTGTGCATTAATATAAAGCACGCACGAATACAAGGGCAGTGGGGTACCTAGGGCGTACAAAGGGGGGGGGCGCTACTGCCCGGGGGGGCTATTTTTTGTGTTTATATATATAAAGTGGTATTAGTAAAGAGTGTGTTTGAGGAAGAGGGGTGAATTTATGGGAGTTTTCACCGGGGGATATTTAGTCGAGGCACGCCACTGCTTAGGGGAACTTTCATGATTTCATCGTAGCATTATGTTCATTATTGTGATTTTTTTTTTCTTTTCAGGGATCCCAGCAGAGGCGTAACTGGGTTTTTGGCGCCCTTGGCTAATTTATTTTTTTATATAATAAAAATTTAAAAATTAGAGATTTAGCGGCGCCCTTTTGAACTGGCGCAGGCCGGCGCCCTTGGCAACTGCCCCAATGCCAAGCCGTTGTTACGCCACTGGATCGCAGTGTCAGAATATTTTTGATCCGCAGCTAGAAATAGCCCAAATTAGATGGTGTCACGTCATAAAAACCATTTAACATCTAAATGAAAATTGTCATTTCATCACTAAACATTTAGAAAATGTAACAGAAATTCAAATACAATACGAATTGGTTATTCAATATTGATAATTGATCTCTGGTTTATTAAATATTGATAATTTATGTCTGGCTATTAAATGTTGATAATTGATTACTGGTTTATTAAATATTGATAATTGATCTCTCGTTTATTAATTACTGATCATTGATTTCTGGTTCATCAAAAGTTTTAATTGATTTATGACTATTAAATATTGATATTTGATTTCTGGTTTACTAATTATTAATAATTGATTTATGATTTATTAAATATTGATAATTGATTTCTGGTTTATTGAATTACGAGAAACTAATAATTCCCCAAGCTTGCTCTTAGATATCCTCAGCAAGCTGTTAGATATCCATATCATACTGTTTGATATTCATGTCATACTGTTAGATATCCGTATCATGCTGTTAGATATCCATATCATACTGTTTGATATTCATGTCATACTGTTAGATATCCGTGTCATACTGTTAGATATCCGTATCATGCTGTTAGATATTAGTATCATACTGTTAGATATGACTATCATACTGTTAGATATGACTATCATACTGTTAGATATGACTATCATACTGTTAGATATGACTATCATACTGTTAGATATCCGTGTCATACTGTTAGATATCCGTATCATGCTGTTAAATATCCGTATCATACTGCTAGATATTAGTATCATACTGTTAGATATGACTATCATACTGTTAGATATGACTATCATACTGTTAGATATCAGTGTCATACTGTTAGATATCCGTATCATGCTGTTAGATATCCGTATCATGCTGTTAGATATCCGTATCATGCTGTTAGATATCCGTATCATACTGTTAGATATCTGTATCATGCTGTTAGATATCCGTATCATACTGTTAGATATCTGTATCATGCTGTTAGATATCCGTATCATACTGCTAGATATTAGTATCATACTGTTAGATATGACTATCATACTGTTAGATATGACTATCATACTGTTAGATATCCGTATCATGCTGTTAGATATCCGTATCATGCTGTTAGATATCCGTATCATGCTGTTAGATATCCGTATCATACTGTTAGATATCTGTATCATGCTGTTAGATATCCGTATCATACTGCTAGATATTAGTATCATACTGTTAGATATGACTATCATACTGTTAGATATGACTATCATACTGTTAGATATGACTATCATACTGTTAGATATGACTATCATACTGTTAGATATCCATAGCAAGCTGTGTTAAGCTTAGTACTTTTTTTCCAATTGGCACCGCGGGCCGCCGTAACTATTCAATATCGATCACTGACACCAAACAAAAACAAAACCATTCAGTCGTTTGTAGCATTGTGGAACTCAAACACTAGCAAGGTGACAGGGGGGACTTAGCGGACAGCGACCTTTTAACGTGCTAGCCAGGACAACACCTGGATCTTGAAGACTTACAGTCAACAAATCAGGGCACTCAGTACTTGACTGCAGTGTCTCAGTCAGTTCTGGAAACAAGGTGTAATGCGTTGTAAGAATACAAACCATGTGAAAGTTATTTTTTTTAAAAACATAGTGCTTTAGTGTCCCCCCCCCCCCCCTTTTTTTTTTTAAAATAAAGAAGAATTTTAAAAAAAAGATATTTAATTGCAATTTATTTATCGCCCAATAAGCAGTCGTTTCTGGATAAATGTGGTTCGGCTCACTTATTTGATCATTAATCGCAGCCTGATGTGGTACGACGTAATGAAATTTTTGTGATAGTAACGATTCAGTGATGATTGTTCTAACACCAGCATTGAGTGGATTGTTTTGTGACAGGCCGACTCCAGCGAACGGAGGGATATAGTGAATTTCTCGAGCGATGTTTTTTTTAAGTTCTCAAGTCACAACAACAATGAATGCTTGACTTGTAGATCGAGTGACAATAACAATGTCTGCTTGACATATAGGTCAAGTCACAATAACAATGCGTGCTTGACTTGTAGATCGAGTAGGCAGATTAGACAGTTGCTCACCAATTTCCAATCTATCGTGTGCTCAAACAATGGCCTGCCCTTGAAATCCGTAAAGCAATGTTGAATAACAAGAGAGCGAGGATTGACTTACGAGAGGACTTTGTCCACCTCGCACGTGAACACTTTACAAGGTGCCATTCTATTAGTCCCGTGTTTGACAAGTCCATTGATGACAAATTATGGCATTCAATATTTGGGGAAGGGTGATGAGGGAGGGGGGTTCCGGTGGACAAAAGAAAAATCATTGACAACTGCGATGTTGACCAAGAAATTCAGAGATAGAAAAAATGACCTGTTGTCAAAACTTAATGTATCAAAATTTTTGCCACGACGAGACTGCGCCGTGTACCAAATGTCAGCTCTCTAGAGCAGGCCTGCACAACATACGGCTCCCGCCGCATGCGGCCCGCCAGCACCCACTTGGCGGCCCGCAAAGTAACGAAATATTCTTTATTATTATAATTTGCTTAATATCTTTCGCCCTTATCCTATTAGCTTTCGGCGCGCGCAAGTTTTTCATTAAAGTATAACGGCCCGCCAAACACTTTGAGTTTTGCGGGCCTGCTCTAGAATGTCGTGATACCTAGAGAATATCCGAGCTCAGAGAAGTCCAAACACGACAAACAAACAAACAAACAAACCGATCTAAAGTGAAGTTTTTTAAAAATGGGTCAAATTAAAATCAGTTGGGGTCATGCTATAAGGTGGTGATCATTTGGTATCAGTCAATGAACACTTAAAACTGTTATTTCCTGAGTGTTCTTTCCTGAATGTTATTTCCTGGGTGTTCTTTCATGAGTCTTGCATCCTGGAGGTTCTTTCCTGAGTGTTCTTTCATGAGTATTCTTTCATGGGTATTCTTTCATGAGTCTTGTATTCTGGCTGTTCTTTCCTGAGTGTTCTTTCCTGAGTGTTCTTTCATGAGTGTTGTTTCATGAGTGTTCATTCATGAGTGTTCTTTTAGAGCCATACGGTGCTTTTATTTATCAGCATTTAGAACTATTTTAATTATGACAGTTGTCAAATAATTTTTCCAAAAACAAGACAAAGTCTGATTTTCGTCCGCTTATTTCTCAGACAATCTTAAATATGACTCACACATCGCCCATGACTCCTATATCTCCCATGACTCCCATGTCTCCCATATCTCTCATGACTCTCATGTCTCCGATGACACCCATATCTCCCATGACTCCCATGACTCCCATGTCTCCCATATATCCCATGAGTCCCATGTCTCCAATGACTCACATAACTCCTATCACTCCCATATCTCCCATGACTCCCATATCTCCCATACTCCGACACCGAAAGCCGAGTTTTCCAATTGGCTGTTCGGTATGTGGTGCAGTGGCGGGTCAAGGCCATGGTACGGTCTCGGGATCAGGGGAGAGATTACAATGACAAGTGTTAGACGCTAATCAATTGTCTGGTGGATTAGCTCAACGCTAAATTCATCATCTAACATTTGTACTTTTCACGGATCAGCTGGTTGGATCAGTGTGGGGGATTGAATCAGGAGGCCCTAACATAATTTGGCAAGTCAGAATATGTCATCTGTTGGGCAAGTCGGAGTAGGGTAAGCCAATTAGGACCGCGAGGTGGAACGCAGCGACCTTTTACATTGATATGTATCTCTACATGAACGACAAATAAGTAGCTATTTAAAGGTATAGCTTTGCACCGCTATTTGTTGGGCACCTCTTCTACTTTCGGGCGGCTGTCACTCTCGGGCGGCTGTCACTCTCGACGCGATAGCTTTTCGGTAAATGTATCTCCATTCCACTTTAACATGTATGTATTCAAAGTCACTTCTATAAGTCCAATGCACTTTTTGCTTCATCCATCATGCAACAAAATTTCTTTAGACCAGCAATATTGGTTGTTACACCTATTCCCGCCCACTTTAGGTATAATATTATGACGATTGATTGAAATGTCTGCTAGGCACCCTGCTGGCGACTGTGAACAAATTAAAATCTACAATTTTATTTTCAAAAGACAATCATAATAATAATAAAGTCAATTTGAAAAATCCCGCTTCATCCCCAAAGGCTCGAAGCGCGGTACAAAAACAAAGCTTGGAGATAATAACTAGCTGGAAAAGATGGTAGACAAATTCACCCCAGAAGGTGTTTGCGAAATAGATGAGTTTATAAATTTGTTTTGAAGGACTCCAGCGTCTGGGTGTTTCTGAGAGCGTCAGGAAGGGTGTTCCAAAAGGTTGGGCCAGCAAATGCGAACGTGCGCTTTCCGTAAGTCTCAAGGCGAACACGCGGTATCGAGAGTTTGCCACTATCAATCCACCCAAGGTCAGTGACACGCTAGGCAAAGGGATTTTGGTTTCGGAACTATTTTCAAAGATGCATAGTATCGGACTTCTTAATTGGGGGAGTCGAAATGGGAATACTTCATTCGACTCCAGTTTCAATATTGCAGGATGCCCGGGACTAAGCTGATTTGGTGTGGTTACTCATTCAATTTACTTCATTTCCATATGTTCGAAAGATGTTCTACCTGTTGGAGAGCTGTTCTGCCTGATGGAAAGCTGTTCTAACCGGCGGCAAGAACAGTAGCAACTTGTCAGGCGATTGGAGGCGAAATGTCCACACACAAAATTGGTCCATCTGCATCCCTTCTTGATTGTGAACCAATGTACCCAGGTATTAATCCCTTAAGACCATTCAAAGCCGGTCCGTTGTGAAACAGGGGGGGGGGGCATTGCGTGGATCAAATATCTTTCTTCTCCACCCACTCCCTAGCTGGATATTCCTCTCTGCCACACCCACTCCCTTCTTTAACAAAAAAATTTGGTATAAGTGTTGTAGCTGATGCACTCTAACTTAGCAGTGACATGTGTGGGTTTTCTAAAAGCTTTGACGGCCAGTCTTCTAAATCACCGGGCCCTGACCAAGCTCTTCCCCCTGCCCCCATACGTACGTGGGCCATAATCTCATAACGATTAATATATGTAAAGACACATAGAATCTAACATGGGTATGTCATTTTTTTATGGACTGAATTCTAACAATGCCCCCTGTTGCTTTGGAATAAGAATTCCAAGGAATGCGATTATTTTGCAAAACTCAGAGCTATGTCTTCAATACCCAAATTTTAATGGCGATGAATTGATTTACGCTGAACCTATCTTCTGTTGGCTCTATTTAAATGGCGATGAATTGATTTATGCTGAACCTATCTTCTGTTGGCTCTATTTAAATGGCGATGAATTGATTTATGCTGAACCTATCTTCTGTTGGCTCTATTTAAATGGCGATGAATTGATTTATGCTGAACCTATCCCCTGTTTGCTCTATGAATAAAGGAAGAAAGGGTTTCATTTATTCAAAGTATTACATCAGATGACAACATATTATGCCATATAGATTTACTGCAATGTCAAGGCTGTTTCAGCCATCCTTTTCTAAAGGTCGTGACTCCTGTTAACGACGACTGCTAGAGATCGCCAAACCTTTTAGGGAAACGTTTTAGGAAAAATTTTAGGAAACATTTTAGGAAACAATTTAAGAATCAATTGACAGATTCTATTTTTGTTTCACGTGATTTTAATTTTCAAACAGGGCGCCGGATAACTAACTGACCACCAATTGATTCCCACACACCTCCCCGCCCCCCCCCCCCTAAATATGATGGTGTTATATCCTGTATGTGTGATGTGTTTCCTGTCTTTGTAATTGGAGAAAAGTGTATTTCAAATTTCTAATTTTCAGGGGGTGGGAGGGGGCGAACAGACTGTATATTGTCTAATTAAAAAAAAAAATATTGACTTGAAAAAATGAACTAATTCTCATCGGAGGTCAATTTTGTTTTATTTTGATTTCATGGCGCGTGTTGCCATCAGTCAAAATAACGAATGAATTTCGTCAGATGAATCTGTTAACGTCACTCCTACAATGGCGGGGTGCAATGGAATAGCAGCATGGCGTTGTTCATGTGACCGCCGTAAATCTTGATTGCCCTGCGACTGCCCGAATGTTGATGGTCATGTGACTGCCCGAATGTTGATGGCCCTGTGACTGCCCGAATGTTGATGGTCATGTGACTGTCCGAATGTTGACGGTCATGTGACTGCCCGAATGTTGACAGTCATATGACTGCCCGAATGTTGACAGTCATGTGACTGCCCGAATGTTGACGGTCATGCGACTGCCCGAATGATGATGGTCGCGTGAGTGTCGAGATGATGAAAGTCGGGAAAATTTCCCAATTGGTGTTGGACATGTGACTACAAGTGAGAAAATACGTGAGAATTGCTGAACACGTTTAGACCTTCTGAAATAGTCGCCATTGTAAAATGGCCGCCGTGGTTTCGTAAGGCCCGCACGTCTGCGACATACAACGGTGACATAAAATAGTGGCATACAGTGGTGACATGCAGTGGTGATATCCAGTGGTAATATCCAGTGGTGACATGCAGTGGTGACATGAAATGGTGAAATATCAGATAAGTTATACTCTTTTCTTTTTTAAAGTAATAACACTGTTGAATTCAAAGAACAAGTGCAAATTTGCTGGGCGTTGTGTGGGTCAAAAAAAAAGGGGGGGGGTGGAGAACGACAAAATATTTATCTTATCCTATTGTATCCTTTGTGTATCATGGGTTTTTCAGATCTTCCCACCATTTAAAGGTTTGATTACATTGTGCATATCATCAAAACATTAAGTAATACATTATTTTAAATAAAAAATAAAAAAAACATAAGTATACTGTAAAAAAAAAATTAAGACATCGGAACCCTATGGTGTATTTCTACAGGGCTCTGTTTGATATTTGAGTATCACTTAGAATCTTAGCTGCGATACATTGTCACATGACACTATCATTTACTCCACCGTCACGTGACACCATCATTTTTTTTTCCATTGTCACATGACACTGATATTTTTTGTCCGAAAAGGTTAACTGATTAATATTTCCTCTACCCCCCCTACCCCATTCTTCACGCCCACCCTATCACCCCCACCAAAACATTCCCACGTTGCACGCCCGCCCATGCAAAAGTGAACCATAATAATATGTGTGTGTGCTGTGGGCCTGAACAGTGTCTCTTTAGTGGCTTCTACCAAGCGTACTGAGGCGAAGCATGCACAGAACATCGACAGGGCAATACAAAATAAATTTGTGAATAAATCCCCTTTTTTATGCTTTACCAATAGATTAAATGAATGTGCGCAATGTTTTTAGTGTACAGTTTCGACAGCCCTTTGGCGCGCTGTTGCACAGCAGGATTCAAACATGCGTAAATGAAGTGAAGTTAAAGAGCTGAATAGAGTTTGGTGGGTTTTTTTATAGCTGAATTCAATTATTCAGCGTTTTTATGAATACATTTCAAGATTGAATAAGATTTTAATATTCATGACTGCCACATAGTGAGTGACGTGAGTTGTCTCTCAAATGATTGCATTTCATGTTCACTGAGGGATTTGTGGAGGCCTGAAAAAAAATGGAAAAAAATATTTCAAAGCACACCTTATTTTCGCTGCCAAATGTTCATCTCACTCCATGTTTAGACTCCATTTGTTCATCTCACTCCATGTTTAGACTCCATTTGTTCATCTCACTCCATGTTTAGACTCCAGTTGTTCATCTCACTCCATGTTTAGACTCCATTTGTTCATCCCACTCCATGTTTAGACTCCACTTGTTCATCTCACTCCATGTTTAGACTCCATTTGTTCATCTCACTCCATGTTTAGACTCCACTTGTTCATCTCACTCCATGTTTAGACTCCATTTGTTCATCTCACTCCATGTTTAGACTCCACTTGTTCATCTCACTCCATGTTTAGACTCCATTTGTTCATCTCACTCCATGTTTAGACTCCATTTGTTCATCTCACTCCATGTTTAGACTCCACTTATTCTTCTCACTCCATGTTAGACTCCATTTGTTCATCTCACTCCATGTTTAGACTCCACTTGTTCATCTCACTCCATGTTTAGACTCCATTTGTTCATCTCACTCCATGTTTAGACTCCATTTGTTCATCTCACTCCATGTTTAGACTCCACTTGTTCATCTCACTCCATGTTTAGACTCCATTTGTTCATCTCACTCCATGTTTAGACTCCATTTGTTCATCTCACTCCATGTTTAGACTCCATTTGTTCATCTCACTCCATGTTTAGACTCCACTTGTTCATCTCACTCCATGTTTAGACTCCACTTGTTCATCTCACTCCATGTTTAGACTCCATTTGTTCTTCTCACTCCATGTTTAGACTCCATTTGTTCATCTCACTCCATGTTTAGACTCCACTTGTTCATCTCACTCCATGTTTAGACTCCATTTGTTCATCTCACTCCATGTTTAGACTCCATTTGTTCATCTCACTCCATGTTTAGACTCCATTTGTTCATCTCACTCCATGTTTAGACTCCATTTGGAAAGGACCTGATAAAAATTTGTCCGGAGCAGAGCTGGAGCGGAGCCTGGAGCGGAGCTCGCTAGCTTTAAATCCAGCCTTAAAAGAGTTTTATTTCAGTATAAAGTTGACGAGGGTGAAATTCATTCTGCATTCAGGGCTTGACAAGCAAAACCGCTGTGCACGTGGCAAAGCCCGTATTCAGGCGCCCTCTGCCCAAAAGCAGTACAGTGACTTATTTTGCAAAGAAATATGACGCTTTTAGCGCCCCCCAGCACACACTTTTCGTGACGCCCTCGCTGGCGCCATATGTTAATGTGAACATTTCGAGTCTTGTAATTTATTACTCATTATCACATGAAACCAATAAAATAATCATTATTTGTATCCAAAGAAACAACCACGTGATACAGAGAGCAGTGACAACGACTTTGAAAACAATGCGTAAAAGAGGAAAGACGAAGGAATCAATTACGCTACGATTGCCCCAGGTGAAAATTGTTTACGTAATCAGATATTTTATTAATGCCTGTATTTTTATTTTCTTTATGAAGCTGAAAATGAATCAGTACAATGTATTCAACACTAATTTCAATTTGGTTTGTGTTCCAATAATCGTATCTTATCTAAAAAAAAAAAAAGTTAAACCAAGAAAAAATCTTAACATTTGCATTGTAACTTAATTGAATCTGTCCCAAAGAATTTTCAGCCCGTGATTGCTTACTATGACTTATACTTATCCGTTGTGTGCGCACTGTAATATGTCTTTACGTTTGGCTTGGTCGCCTCGGTTCATTCTCTGGTTGTCCCCAAAAGATTTCCCGAAAACCTGGCATATGTCTTATTTGAAGTTCATTGGGAAGACTGCCAGAAAAGCTGGCCACCCGGGAAGATCAAAGTCCGGATGATCTGGGGGGAAAAAAAAAAGGGGGGGGGGGGTGGGTTCCTTGTCCTCTCTGCTACAACAAGGGCTGGGAGACCGCGGTCTCCCACTAAGTTAAGGAAACCAAGTCAGTTAGAATTAACTCTTGCATCGGATTGATTGATTGATTGGATACTTCTATCACTGGTATTCATGCTTCTTTAGCAGGCTCAATGCGCTTTGAAATTTTGTTCCCACTCTTCTATCAACTATGTAGGTGGGAAGACGTGATCTGTAGGTGGGAAGACGTGATCTGTTGGTGGGAAGACGTTACCTGTAGGTGGGAAGACGTGATCTGTAGGTGGGAAGACGTGACCTGTAGGTGAGAAGACGTGATACCATCTAAAAGGGCAGATCCTGATGTAGGATTTTAAATTTTTTATTATATATATATATATTTTGAAGACGGTACAGACGGATAAATGCCCTTAACAAACATGCAGGGTAACCTTAAGTCAGAGACGTGTATAATGAGATGCTTCGTTGTCTTCAAGACAAAAAAAAAGTCGTATGTCGTCTGTTGTCATATCACATGGGGTGTTGGGAGTAAACATTTCAGGCCCCCCCCCACCACCACCACCACCACCGGGGGTGAGGATGGAGGAGAACCCGGATATTGACCACATTTCTTTAACATAAATCATTTTGGGAGAAAACTCATTAGCCCTTGGCTGCACATATAGGTACACGTTACACGGGAGAGGTCAGGATTAAAAAACGATTTACAATATTATTGTTGGGTTTGTAAGACCAAATGAGGTATCAAATGAAAGGTAATTGAATGTACTATACGTTTGTAAACTTAATTCTTCATTTTAACTAAAATAAACTACAACAAATTACATCCGAATAGCATTAGTCAAAATGGACCCGGACACGCATCGCCGCCATTCGCACCCGGGTACCATTAAGCCTGGTGGCCTAGGGTCTGGTGGCCTGGTCGCCTATGGCCTGGTGGCCTAGTGCCTGGTGACCTAGAGCCTGGTGGCATAGGGCCTGGTGACCTAGAGCCTGTTGGCCTCTTCAGTTATTTCATCATATCTATTGGTGATATTACTGTCATCAATCGTAAATTACGATCAACGCATAACAACTTACAATTATTTAGATCAGGCATTATGGCAACTTTTTCTTTTGTTGGGTCGTTGTTCTTTTTCGAATCAAAACTATGTTAATTTTTTTTATCACCTCAGGGACATAGCGTTTTTTAAGATCGATCATTGATCACTTGATCGATTGTTTCAAGTGACAGATTAGGAAACTGTCTCATATCAAGAAGGTGTAATCCGCTATGACACCTTTACCAGACAGTTAGAGATCTGGTTTCGACCGGACTGCACATTCCAGCCGGTGTGGCATGAAAGCGAAAGAGCCAAGTGGAAACTGTGTTAATCCCAGACGGCGGGGTTTGAGCGATATTCGGTTAATAGAAGCGACCTTTTATTAAGTCATCGCGTCACGGTGGGAGGACGTGATCTGTAGGTGGGAAGACGGGATCTGTAGGTGGGAAGACGCGATCTGTAGGTGGGAAGACGTGATCTGTAGGTGGGAAGACGGGATCTGTAGGTGGGAAGACGTTATCTATAGGTGGGAAGACGTGATCTGTTGGTGGGAAGACGTGATCTGTAGGTGGGAAGACGTGATCTGCAGGTGGGAAGACGTGATCTGTTGGTGGGAAGTCGTGACCTGTCGGTTGGAAGACGTGATCTGTAGGTGGGAAGACGTGACCTGTAGGTGGGAAGACGTGACCTGCAGGTGGGAAGACGTGATCTGTAGGTGGGAAGACGTGACCTGTATGTGGGAAGCGTGACCTGCAGGTGGGAAGACGGGATCTGTAGGTGGGAAGACGTGACCTGCAGGTGGGAAGACGTGACCTGCAGGTGGGAAGACGTGATCTGCAGGTGGGAAGACGTGATCTGTAGGTGGGAGGACGTTATCTTTATACGTGTTTTACAAATTGTATCTCAAACCCTGTAAATTGAGGGATGGATGTTACTGCATCCCTAACCCTCGAGTTGGGGGGGGGGGGACTGCTTGTGGTGACCATGTGTTGTGGTATTTCCCAAACTGTTCTTCAGATAAAGGATATAATTGCATTAAATTAAATTTGTTACAACTAAATTCCTCGTCTAAGTCCAAAGTCCCGTTGTTGATCAGGGTAACAACAAAGAGTTCTGGTTGAATCTCTCTACTATCTTTCGCAACAAAAATCTAAGGTCTTAGAAGGTTAGGCGTATCCTAACTGGTTGCCATCTCTCGAGGACAAAACAATCACAAATAATTTAAAACCACCCCCCACCACCTAATCCTCAGACAGAATTTTAAATATTTTTTTTGAAAAGTCAGTCTTAACTAACTCAGATGAAACATCTACTTGTCCGATGAACTCTGCAGAAACATCTATTATTTAATGTCCGATGAAGTCAGATAAAACATCTACTTGTCCGACGAACTAAGGATGAAACATCTACTTGTCCGATGAACTCATCTGAAATATCTCCTTGTCCGATGAACTCATCTGAAATATCTCCTTGTCCGATGAACTCAGATATGAAAACATCTACTTGTCCGAAGAACTCAGAAATGAAAATATCTACTTGTCCGATTCCGGATAAATGCATAAAAGTTTCAACAAATATTTCAATTAATAATTGGAAAAAAATGTGTTGATGGCCATGTATAAGGAGAAGTATATCACTGAGCAGTATATAACTGAGAATTATATAACGGAGAAGTATATAACTAAGTAGTATATAATGGGAAAGTATATAACGGAAATTATATAAGTCAATGGAGCTTAGAGAAGTGGAGAGATGATGATGATGACTACCTGACATTGTCAAAATTATGAACCAAATAATAAATCGAAATTACGTGAAATTCACGCTTTGCCGATGAGCCTTCTATTCAAGCAGGCCTGGCGGCCTTTTGAAAGTTCTAGGGATTATCTAGGCTCAAGAGTAACGTATCTGGGCATTGACAGTCGGTCGAGAGTGCGAAACTCTCATATCGCCGGGTCAGTGTCTGAATACACGGGTGACCTACGTCATGACATCTAACTTCACTTGTCCCAGAGCCGTCTGGGAAACTTCTGACTTAACACAAGTACCTTTGGATTTAGATGTTATGAAAGTGTAATCAAAAGAGGGAATCTCAAACGATATTTATCCCGTCACTAATTTTACTTTTTTTTTTTTTGCACTCGCTTTCAACACAATTTTTGTTGTTGTTAGACACTCAAGTAAGTTATTGAAAGAATGATTATACTAATGGGGCACTGTGTTATGTGGGGAACTGTGATATGTGGGGCACTGTGATATGTGGGGCACTGTGATATGTGGGGCATTGTGATATGTGGGGCATTATGATATGTGGGGCACTTTGATTTGTTTAGCTTTGTGATATTATGGGCACTGTGATTTTTGGGCACAGTCATATGTGGAGGCCCATTAGATTTACAAGACAGATGTGTCAGTGATGTGTACGATAGGGAGGATGCGTCAGTGATGTGTACGATAGTGAGGATGCGTCAGTGATGTTTACGATAGTGAGGATGCGTCAGTGATGTGTACGATAGTGAGGATGCGTCAGTGATGTGTACGATAGTGAGGATGCGTCAGTGATATGTACGATAGTGAGGATGCGTCAGTGATGTGTACGATAGTGAGGATGCGTCAGTGAAATGTACGATAGTGAGGATGCGTCAGTGATATGTACGATAGTGAGGATGTGTCAGTGATATGTACGTTAGTGAGGATGCGTCAGTGAAATGTACGATAGTGAGGATGCGTCAGTGATATTTACGATAGTGATGGTGCGTCAGTGAAATGTACGATAGTGAGGATGCCTCAGTGAAATGTACGAGCGAGATTTTGGGACACGAATGACGTCAACACTACTTATTAGCCGGGGCCCCCCACCTCTCCCAATGCAAGAGCCCCTCTAATCTCAAAACTAAATGAGATTTCTGAAGCGTGAAGCAAACACAGGTCGGCTAGTGATTGAAACGAGGCCATGAAATATTCAAACAAAACTCCCCAGTCGATTAGATTGAGTACAGTAGCATGTGGTGTGTGTATATGCCACCCCTGGGGTGCTTATATTACAGATGATGCCATGTGTATCGTGTACATACAACGTATGATTTATTTGCCTACCGACGGCAGTAAGTGCCATGAACACGAGGTTTATTACACGTGGTCCACACAAGAAAAATTAAAAAGAAACACTGGGTGTCCGTCAAGTCTCATATTAAGTTTGTAAAAAATAATTTTGTATTGTTATAAAATTGTTGAGAAGACTAACTTCTGAATGATGTGGGGTACCAGGGGCTTGAGTCGTTGATCCGGCGCCTTGCTCCCCCCCTCTCCCCCCCCCCCCCCCCCCCACCCCTCGATTTTTTTTGTTTCTCTACTTTTACTAGTTTTGAAAGATTATTTTGAGATTTTTAAATTGTTTTTTTATTTGGCGTTGTATAGCGTTATGAAGATAAAACGTTTTAAATTTTTCCAAGGATGAAATGCAATGAGGTAGTCAGTAGGGCGTCGAGCTGCGCCCCGTAAAGCCTGGAAAAAAGCGCCCCGTTTCAACAATAAATGATAACATGATATAGACGTATGACATGTTTATAAATATATATAGATATAAATACATCCGCAATATATCAACTATCACAGCCTTCAAAACTGCACTCAAAACACATCTCTTTAAACTCTACTACCCCGACTGATTCCCCAGATCTGACTGATAAACGCTGCTGCTGGCCGCCGTCCATGGGTTGTCATGTAAAAGTTCTGGGGTGGATGAGGTGAATATGCATTTGTTTTTGTTTTGTCTCTATACATCTGTTCTTTGTTACATATATGTATTTTATGTTATTGTCACGATTATGTCTCTTTTTCGAATATTTTTATGTACAGCGCGGTGAGCCTAGCCCTAGGCTGGGGTACCGCGCTATATAAGATAACAAATAATAATAATAATATGTGTGTGTTTTTGTGTGTGTTTGTGTTTGTAGGGATCATTGACGATTGTTGCGCCCTCAAAGAGGCTGGCGCCCGATGCGTTCGCTTTCTATCCCCTTCGCACGGCCCTGGAGGTAGGGCATCAGATGGCTGAAACATTCCCACATATTAATTTTGTTATACTATGTGGTTTGCGTCACCATCCTTGTCTGGTACTGAACATTCGACAATACATAGGCAGCATCAGCTGTGACCATACATAGGCAGCATCAGCTGTGACCATACATGGGCAGCACCAGCTGTGACCATACATGGGCAGCACCAGCTGTGACCATACATAGGCAGCATCAGCTGTGACCATACATAGGCAGCACCAGCTGTGACCATACATGGGCAGCACCAGCTGTGACCATACATGGGCAGCACCAGCTGTGACCATACATGGGCAGCACCAGCTGTGACCATACATGGGCAGCATCAGCTGTGACCATACATAGGCAGCATCAGCTGTGACCATACATGGGCAGCATCAGCTGTGACCATACATGGGCAGCACCAGCTGTGGAAAGATCTTGTCATGGTAGAAAGTACTAATTTTTGTGAATGATTCTTGATGTACTCCTCGCTCTAACCAACACGTCTGTGTGTGTGTGTATGTGTGTGTGTGTATGCGCGTGTGTGTGTGTGTGTGTGTGTGTGTGATTAACTTGCCAAAGTAAAACAACGGTTGATCTCACTTGCGAGTGATGACGTCTAAATTTCATGTTTTTAAAACTGCTCTCTTGGCATCAAAATACAGAGTATTCCTTACGATCAGTTCACACGAACGAATTTGCGTCAAATTCTGGTCCAATTTCTTTTAAACTGGACTATTTTGTTTCATTAATTAGTGCGTTAACAATAAAAAATTTGACGAAAATTTAACGAACTGAGCATAACCATAGCTCCGGTTTTTCCCCGAGTAGATAGAATGTTGTAAAAATTATGGATTGAAAAGCTATTGAGATATTTACTTCTGTGCCATTTTTTTTTCTTGTCCTTTCTGAATACCCCTGGTGTGTAAGCCGGTGAAATTGAAAAGACTATTCACATCGCATGCCATGATTAACTTCTGCTACACGTCACGAAACAGCACGAGAAGGTCCCATAGATCGGCACCAGGCACATTAGCTCAAATTTTGAAAGTTTTTTTTTTTTTTTGTAATGTGGGTTTTAGTTTGAAGAGCTGGGGACATTAGAATCAGTGCTGAAGATTTTAGTAAGACAGCTGTCAAGTCGAAACAGTAACAACAAAATGTTTAGTAAGACAGCTGTCACGTCGAAACAGTAACAACAAAAATGTTTAGTAAGACAGCTGTCACGTCGAAACAGTAACAACAAAAATGTTTAGTAAGACAGCTGTCACGTCGAAACAGTAACAACAAAAAAGACAGCTGTCACGTCGAAACAGTAACAACAAAAATGTCTAGTAAGACAGCTGTCACGTCGAAACAGCAACAATAAAATGTCTAGTAAGACAGCTGTCACGTCGAAACAGTAACAACAAAATGGAACACTGCAGTGTTTTAAATAGGTTGTAGTGTTAAATGGATTTCGGAATTAATCAATTTCATATATGAGAGTAGAAGTTGGGAAGAGAGAGAGACAGTGAGAGGGAGAGGGGGAGATAGATAGATAGAGAGAGAGAGAGAGAGATGAAAGAATGAGAGAGAGAGACGCGTAATCAGTGGCGTGTCTACAGTTTTTGCCGCCCGGGGTGGATCGTAAGAGAAAGCTCTGCAGTTTGCCGAAGATGTCACCCTCGCAAAATATGGAAAAGAAAATGGCGCCGTGGCTAAAACCAACACCCTTCCGACCCGATCTTCCTACGCCATTGTGCGCAAAGTCAGCTGCCTGAAATTATCACTGAAATTGATCTAAAATACTATCAAGCTAATAACAATTGTATTGTGAGGGGGCTTACCGAAATAAATTGTAAAAATGTGTGTGTGTGTGTGTGTGTGTGTGTGTGTGTGTGTGTGTGTGTGTGTGTGTGTGTGTGGAGCGTGTGTGTGGTTACAAAACATACCTCCTTTGAAATATCAAAGCTGCTATAATTACATCATCTATTTTTATTTTGAGCGCTCCGAAAACTCAAGTGTACCTGCCATAAGAGACCCCAAATACACCAGTCCAACAGTCTTAATTATTTTGCGTTAGTATTGCAAAATTCGTAAAATATTATTGGTTCTAATAAGTTTTTGCGATAGGTCCGTTCATGCCTATTTCGTAAAGGGGCTCAAGAAAATATGGAATGACAAAAATATAGCCCCAAGCACTAAAATCAGGCTGATGCGCTCATTAATCCTCTCCATTGTCTTATATGCCTGTGAGTCCTGGACATTAACAGCAGAACTTGAAAGGAAAATAAAGGCGATGGAGATGAGATGTTACAGAGGCATTCTTGGAATCTGCTATAGAGACTAAAGCCCCAACGAACAAGTCAAAGAAAACATTCATCACGCCATTGGGCAGTATGATGACCACCTGGTGTCTGTAATAAAAAGCGCAATCTTGAGTGGTATGGCCACGTGACCAGAAAACAAGGGCTCGCCGAAGAAATCGTGCAGGGCAAAAACGAGAGGGAGGGGAGAAGAAGAGGAAGACAGAGAAAAAGATGGGAAGATAACATCAAAGAATGGACGGGACTAAAACTAGGCGATGCTGTGCGAAGTGCAGAAAACAGAGAGGAATAGAGAAGGGTAGTTTCCATGTCATCTGTGGCGCCCCAACGGTCCAAGGACTGAAAATTTGACAACACAAGCAAAAAAGTAACTCATTTTTTATAAGAATCCAAATTAGAGCTCACCCCCCCCCCCCCCAAGTTCATTACCGCACATTGTTACCCGCCCCCTAGAACTCTATTTATATTCTAATGACCCAGCCGATTCTACACCGCAGATTTATTTCACCAACTATTTCTTTAAAAAAAACAAAAGAAAATATTACGCACCAAACGCGCTTGAGATATTATTATTTTTTTAAGAATCGCGTTTAGCGCAGTTTATCGGGAATTTTATTTCGTGAAATCAGTGTCATCATATCTCCTTTATTTTTCCCCTTGAAAAAAACAGGAACAACATAGCTTGGGGTGTTGAGGGTTGGGAGGTGGGGCTGTACATTTGTTGCCATGGGCGACGAGTCCATGGGCCAAGTTACAGCTCGATAGGTTGACCGGAAGTTGTTCAATTAGCCGTTCGAAGATTTTTGCCAGCCACCCACGAACAAAAGCAAAGTTTATTTTAAAAAAAATAAAAAAATTAAAGTATGTATCTAAACATTTCTTATCAACTATATTTTTGAGATCTCAACAAACAAAAAGAAAGACACTCCCCTCCGCCCCCCCCCATAAACCACGCTGATTCCGCCCCTGCATTATGCAGTAACCCCCTTATGTTACACAATCGTTGCATCACTGAAAGATGTTGAAAAGGAAATGCTAGTAGCAGACGTACGGTTTTGTGTGTGTGTGTGTCTAATACAACATTAGAGTATGTCATCCAACGAACAGAAGTAGACATGGCATGTCGTGTCGTCTGCTCTGTCAAAGGCAGGTGATTAACCGTCAAACCCATTGCCAGCGACGGTTCTCACAATGCCAGTCAAAGGGTCGTAAATTAGGAGTCAGCAGTTAAGAACTCGGGGAAATAGTGAGATAATATATGTGGAGGCATGACATGAATTTTAAAAAAATGAACAAAAGTAGAATAAAACAAACGTTTTGCCAAGAAGCCTTCGCCAGCTAACAACAACAACAACAACAACAAAAAACAACAACAGATTGTTAGAAAAATAAGGACAGCTTGTCAGTTGCGGTCATAATGTTGGACACTTCAAGTCACGTGGGAAACAAAATTAAATGAAAAATAACGATAAGGAATTGGCGATCACATCGTAGAAAACCTCTACGTTACATCATACGCCATGGTGTCATATCATACGTCATGGTGTCATATCATACCCCATGTGTCATATCATACGCCATGGTGTCATATCATACGCCATGGTGTCATATCATACGCCATGGTGTCGTATCATACGCCATGGTGTCGACTACACGTATGGTAAGCTGTAATGGTGGGATGGGGGGGTGGTGTGGTGTTGAACTAAAACTGAAAGCCTCTACTTGTACTTGCCCTTGTTTTTGATTTTGTTTTTTTTAAACATGTGTTGACCACGTAGCCACCTGGTAGCACCAACCGGTTACTGTTAAAGTAGCAGACGGTTGAGTCCCACCGAGCAAGCAAAATTTAGAATGTCTTTTTCTTTTTTTTTTTCTAAAGCTCGCTCTGGCGAAGAGCATTTGATCCTTGAATGCGTTTAAATAAGGGGCAGCTATCACTGTCGGTGTTAACATCCGGAGCACATGATCAATGTCTTGTGTTTAAATCGGGGAGCAAGAGATCACTAAATTATTAAATATTGAGAAAATTCCTTTTACTTTTTGAACCGTTCAATTAATAAAGAAGTATTTCGAACAAATTCAAAATTCAAAATTCGGGCTCTGCCTTTCGGGAACACGTGGCGCTGGAGCTATGCACCGTTGACAAACGCACGTGTGAGTTCGAGATGCGGCAGTGTCAGTGCTTGTTACATTTGGCGCAGCACTGTGATATATACATTGTTCGCCAGCGGCGAACAATGCTCACATCACATGACACGGAAGGGGGGGGGGGGGGATATATGACAGTGATTAATTCAGTCAACCAATAGTTTTATACTCAGTAAATATCTGGCTGGAAGCTGCACGGCTATTCCATTGTAATGTTTAATTCATCTTAATGTTTGACACAAACAAGGCAACGCGGAAATGAAATGAGTTAAACAACCCATAGTTAGACAACCCATAGTTAAACAACCCATAGTTAGACAACCTATAGTTAGACAGCCCATAGTTAGACAACCCATAGTTAGACAACCCATAGTTAGACAACCCATAGTTAGACAACCCATAGTTAGACAACCCATAGTTAGACAACCCATAGTTAGACAACCAATAGTTAGACAACCCATAGTTAAACAACACATAGTTTAACAACCCATAGTTAAACAACCCATAGTTAAACAACCCATAGTTAAACAACCCATAGTTAAAACAACCCATAGTTAGACAACCCATAGTTAGACAACCCATAGTTAAACAACCCATAGTTAAACAACTCATAGTTAAACAACCCATAGTTAAACAACACATAGTTAGACAACCCATAGTTAAACAACCCCTAGTTTAACAACCCATAGTTTGACAACCCCTAGTTAAACAACCCATAGTTAAACAACTCATAGTTAAACAACTCATAGTTAAACAACCCATAGTTAAACAACCCATAGTTAGACAACCCATAGTTAAACAACCCCTAGTTTAACAACCCATAGTTTGACAACCCATAGTTAAACAACCCCTAGTTAAACAACCCCTAGTTTAACAACCCATAGTTTGACAACCCCTAGTTAAACAGCCCATAGTTAAACAGCCCATAGTTAGACAACCCATAGTTAAACAACCCATAGTTAAACAACCCCTAGTTTAACAACCCATAGTTTGACAACCCCTAGTTAAACAGCCCATAGTTAAACAACCCCTAGTTAGACAACCCATAGTTAGACAACCCCTAGTTATACAGCCCATAGTTAGACAACCCCTAGTTAAACAACCCCTAGTTAAACAACCCATAGTTAAACAACCCATATTTAAACAACCCATAAAAACAAAGCTATTGGTATAAATAAATCATTTATAAAATGTAATATCGAGCAAAAGGGAGTGGTACTGAAAATTTGACAAAACACGCATAGTGGTAGAGCAATTTATCTGAATTCCAGTTAGTGCGGCCCCACCCCACCCCTCCACCACCTCCCACCCCCTAAATGCTCGCAACCGCACATTTTTTTCACGCCCTAACTATATTCATATTATAATGATTAAGACCGCTTTTACACCACAGATTCATAACACCAACTATTTCAGAAAAACATAAGAAAATATTACGCACCAAAAATTTAATTGCGATTTCAATTTTTCTTTATCTCATTTAGCGCAGTTATCGGGAATTTTCTTTTATCTGCCCCTTGAAAAACATGAAAAAAATTATTTAGCTGGATTGAGTGGTGGGGCTGGTAGAACATGTTGTCATCGGCAACGAGTCTATGTGCCAAGTTTCAGTTCGATAGATTGACCTGAAGTGGGTCAGTTATCCGTCTGAAGGTTTTGCCAGCCAGCCAACCAGCCACGAACAAAAGTGTGGGTTAAATTTTAAGGAATCAAGAAAGGGAGAGGTATTGAATAAGATGTACCTGTACATATAATATAATCGAATTACTTCCCCGGAGGGGGGGGGGTACATTATATTTACATATGATACAAAACCTCCTGAAGGGAAGTCATCACCATCGTCCAATCTGTACGAACCCGATGAAGATAACTCTGGAAAGCGGTTTTAACGTATGACCCGCACTTTTCCCCAGAGTTACGGGACTCGAGAATAACAGATACATAATTATGTATTTCTTTTCATCTCTTCTCTACCTATAATGTCGTCAATATGTGACAATTTTATAACCTACTTATTGGCGACTGTCAAGAAGACTGTCAATACCGATCGGTACGTCTATACACTTTAAACCTTCACGCAAACAAACTGACGGACGTACGCCTTTGATCTTAAAGTACACCAACTTGCACAAAGACCACACAACCATTTTAAAAAATGTATTTCAGAAACGGTGAGACTCTTAGTTTAATCTTGGTCAGGTCGCAGGGGGTGACATCCGGTTCTCCAGAGAAAAAAAAAACACTAAATATAGAACACACGCGGGGACTACCGACAACAAAAACGACGTCATCGCCATCAGGGAGACACGTACAGACAACGTAAACAATCTATTATTGGCCGAGAGTAATAATAGCCACGTTGCCCCAGTTTTTCCCATGATTTTCATTGAGGCGGCGGGGTTTGACGTCACCGATTCTTTCGGACGTCTGCTCAGTGTCCGTGACGACATGTCCCCCGATGCACCCTTATCTGTAGAAGGTTCGATGTACGCTTACCTAGAAGATTGTCTTCCCATGTTATGTACCGACGCTACGGTGTTCGGGTATTGGCTACCAAATATAGATAATGGGATATGTTAGAGCTGTAATTAACGGGTTTGTTCTTACAGGCCAGCGGTTCTCAACATGTGGGTCGCGACCCCTTTGGCGGTCGCACGGACCTTTCCCAGGGGTCGCCTAAGACCATCTAAAAACACATATGCTCTACAGTTATGAAGTAGCAACTAAAATAATTTTGTGGCTGGGGAGTCGCCACAGCATGAAGAACTGTATTAGGAAGGTTGAGAACCACTGTTCTAGGCTGTTGATATTAAGATTCAGAGGTTAAGGGTCGAGGAGTTGGGGATCAAGAAGTTTGAGAATGTACATTTTAAAAATGATGTCACTTTATATATATATATATATATATATATATATATATATATATATTAAAATTCCGCTTCGAGTATGTCATATAAATGTATGGCAATAGAGTTCATGAAAATTGCTTATAAACGAGTTGAGACTATGAGAAGGGCCGTGGAACATTATGTGCACTGTTACAGCGAGACATCCACACACACACACACGTACAAAAATATCTGCACTTCTAACATGTTATAATGCAATGTTACTGAACAATGTTACAAAACACCGGCTTAGGAGGCTTTCTATCCGACCGGAGACACTTTGGGTGGGGGGGGGGCGGGGCGGCGGGGGTACCTCATTATGAAAGCACGGATGCAGTCAATGAATAGAAGGTCGGGTTCATGAATGAAACAGAATGTGCGTGTGCGTGGCATCTGAAAGATGAATGTTGAGAATGGACGTCGAATGTTAAGATTGGAAGAACGGATAGTTTGTTGTTTTTTTTAATACCAAAATGGTGGAGAACGGCTTGAAAAAAAAGGGGGGGGGAGGGTGTGGGGAAAGACTTGACTCACGTGAATTAAACTAGAAAATAGAGCCAATGGGGCCATGCTGTCTAACTTGACCAATGGGGCCATGCTGTCTAACTTGACCAATGGGTCCATGCTGTCTAACTTGACCAATGGGTCCATGCTGTCTAACTTGACCAATGGGGCCATGCTGTCTAACTTGACCAATGGGTCCATGCTGTCTAACTTCACCAATGGGGCCATGCTGTCTAACTTGACCAATGGGTCCATGCTGTCTAACTTCACCAATGGGGCCATGCTGTCTAACTTGACCAATGGGGCCATGCTGTCTTACTTGACCAAGGGGTCCATGCTGTCTAACTTGACCAATGGGTCCATGCTGTCTAACTTCACCAATGGGGCCATGCTGTCTAACTTGACCAATGAGTCCATGCTGTCTAACTTCACCAATGGGGCCATGCTGTCTAACTTGACCAATGGGTCCATGCTGTCTAACTTCACCAATGGGTCCATGCTGTCTAACTTGACCAATGGGTCCATGCTGTCTAACTTCACCAATGGGTCCATGTTGTCTAGCTTCACCAATGGGGCCATGCTGTCTAACTTGACCAATGAGCCCATGCTGTCTAACTTCACCAATGGGGCCATGCTGTCTAACTTCACCAATGGGTCCATGTTGTCTAACTTCACCAATGGGGCCATGCTGTCTAACTTGACCAATGAGTCCATGCTGTCTAACTTCACCAATGGGGCCATGCTGTCTAACTTGACCAATGGGGCCATGCTGTCTAACTTGACCAATGAGGCCATGCCATAATTGGGTAGATATTGGAGGTATGGATAATCCATGTTTAATATTAATAATTGTGTCCAATAAGAGTAAAACATATATGTAAGGTTATTACAGTAACTTAGGTAACATACTACTTTGGAGTCTGGCAGTCGTAACACACAAACTTTGAAAAATTAAAATATACAAAAAGATTAAGCTCTGAGCCACATATTAGCTCTCTAGGGTCAGCGGAACCGAAATCAATTTCAGTTCGATAGCAATGTCAGTTCGATAGCAATGTCAGTTCGATAGCAATGTCAGTTCGATAGCAATGTCAGTTCGATAGTAATGTCAGTTCGAATACCATGTCAGTTCGATAGCAATGTCAGTTCGGACATCCAGTTTGCCCATCGTGACACCAATTTGTTTTTTTATGAATCTTGGTAAGTGGCCCTGAATACCGACATGTTATTATGACTCCTTTTTCCTTTTTGGTGACTCTGACGCCAGGAGAGCTGTTCAACTTCACGGTCTGTGAATCCAACGCCAGAAATGTTATAATGAGTCATTTTTGGTGAATCTGGCGTCAGCGTGTTGTTACGCTGGTTTGTGACGACCAAAACAGGTGTTATGTTATTCATAAACCCCCCTACTCCATAACTCCACCCCGCCCCCCAAACACCATGTTTATGATCTTATAGCCATGGCTATTGAACTTCACGCATGACCTGGGTTATTTTTACAAAAGTGTTACGTGACAGCCAGGAATCTTCTTTACTAAATTTTTCGTGGCGAGCTGACTGAAATGAGAACATATTTTACAGGACAACCCCGCGCCCCCCCCCCCCCACACCACCCATCCCCCAAAATTATATCATAACAATTTGGTTCAAAGACGTTGTTTGTATGTCTTATAAATAGAGCTTGATTTTGGGAATATCCAGGGCGGGGGGAAGGTGCATGAATAAGGTGGGGGGGGGGGCAAATATAGCATAGGCATAAAATATCCAGGTGACCCCCAAAAAATGACAGTGGCATAGATTAACCGGTAGGTCCCAAATATAACAGTGACATACAATGACCGCTAGGTCCCAAACATGACAGTGGAAAAAAAAAACGACAGGTTGGTCCTAAATATGACAGTGACATAAAATGACCGGTAAATCCAGATATGATAGTGACAGAAAATGACCGGTAAATCCCAAATGTACAGTGACATAAAATGACCGTTAAATCCCAAATATACAGTGACATAATATGACCAGTGGTCACAATAGTACAGTCACATTAGATGTAATGACCACAAAAAGGTGTGGGGGGGGGGGGAGAGAGACATATCTGTTGGCAGAGACTGACCAAAAACGTAGAGATATTTTAGGATGAAACTATCGCCGTAGCGTTAAATGAACTTGACCTACTTCAATTGAGCCATAGTTGTCGTGAGTCAAAGCAAACCTGACTGGACAGATTTACTTGGGATTGTGCCCTGGGCGTCTTTGTTGGCATACTTTGCGTCTCTAAACATTGGCGCTCGCGTCATGGCGGATAAACCGCAGAGTCAACAGGGCGGTGCAGAGCACGTGATCAAGTTTGGCCAGGACGCCCGCAGGCGTGAGATGTCCACAAGGGAAAGCAGAAGTCGGCGGAGCAACGGTCCCGCCACCCGGGCACATGGTGGCGCCAGCGGGTCAACATGAGTGTGGGTGGATCCCCCCCCCCCCCAATAGATGATTTGCGGACACTCCCGAGTAGGTGGGCCCTAAATTAAAGTGATGACCAGTAGATTGACCTAGAATACCATCTAATAATAGGCCTTATCGTGTGTACTGCATACTTAAGCCAGATTATCCCCTGCAATGGATTCTTATAAAGTCGTCATCCTTGATGGTTTTATTTTAAAAGCTTATCGCCTATCACTTATCCCCATAAACCAGGACTGCACAACAGTCGGCCCGCGGACCGTATGCGACCCGCCAGCATCCACTTTGCGGCCCGCGTAGTAACGAAATATTCTTTATTATTATTATTTTCTTAATAGCGTTCCACGTGTCCTATTTTCTTTCGGCCCCCACAAGTTTCCTTAAAGTATTACGGCCCGCCTTACATTGTGAGTTGTTCGAGCCTGCCATAAACTATTATCACATATAAATATCACTTCAACTGATAGTTATACCCGTAATCCAGCATTACAACATGTCATCACTCACCTGCAATAGTTCATTACACAAGGATATCACCTGCAATAGTTCATTACACAAGGATATCACCTGCAATAGTTCATTACACAAGGATATCACCTGCAATAGTTCATTACACAAGGATATCATCTGTAATAGTTCTTTACACAATGATATCATCTGTAATAGTTCATTACACAAGGATATCATCTGTAATAGTTCATTACACAAGGATATCATCTGTAATAGTTCATTACACAAGGATATCATCTGTAATAGTTCATTACACAAGGATATCATATGTAATAGTTCATTACTTAATGATATCACCTGTAATAGTTCATTACACAAGGATATCACCTGCAATAGTTCATTACACAAGGATATCATCTGTAATAGTTCTTTACACAATGATATCATCTGTAATAGTTCATTACACAAGGATATCACCTGCAATAGTTCATTACACAAGAATATCATCTGTAATAGTTCTTTACACAATGATATCATCTGTAATAGTTCATTACACAAGGATATCATCTGTAATAGTTCATTACACAAGGATATCATCTGTAATAGTTCATTACACAAGGATATCACCTGCAATAGTTCATTACACAAGGATATCATCTGTAATAGTTCTTTACACAAAGATATCACCTGCAATAGTTCATTACACAAGGATATCACCTGTAATAGTTCATTACACAAGGATATCACCTGTAATAGTTCATTACACAAGGATATCACCTGCAATAGTTCTTTACACAAGGATATCCCCTGCAATAGTTCATTACACAAGGATATCATATGTAATAGTTCTTTACACAATGATATCATCTGTAATAGTTCATTACACAAGGATATCACCTGCAATAGTTCATTACACAAGGATATCATCTGTAATAGTTCTTTACACAAGGATATCATCTGTAATAGTTCATTACACAAGGATATCATCTGTAATAGTTCATTACACAAGGATATCATCTGTAATAGTTCATTACACAAGGATATCATCTGTAATAGTTCATTACACAAGGATATCATCTGTAATAGTTCATTACACAAGGATATCATCTGTAATAGGTCATTACACAAGGATATCATCTGTAATAGTTCATTACACAAGGATATCATCTGTAATAGTTCATTACACAAGGATATCATCTGTAATAGTTCATTACACAAGGATATCACCTGCAATAGTTCATTACACAAGGATATCATCTGTAATAGTTCTTTACACAAGGATATCACCTGCAATAGTTCATTACACAAGGATATCACCTGCAATAGTTCTTTACACAAGGATATCACCTGCAATAGTTCATTACACAAGGATATCACCTGCAATAGTTCTTTACACGAGTATATCACCTGCAATAGTTCTTTACACAAGGATATCACCTGCAATAGTTCATTACACAAGGATATCATCTGTAATAGTTCTTTACACAAGGATATCATCTGCAATAGTTCATTACACAAGGATATCATCTGTAATAGTTCTTTACACAAGGATATCCCCTGCAATAGTTCTTTACACAAGTATATCACCTGCAATAGTTCTTTACACAAGGATATCACCTGCAATAGTTTTTTACACGAGTATATCACCTGCAATAGTTCTTTACACAAGGATATCACCTGCAATAGTTTTTTACACAAGGATATCATCTGTAATAGTTCTTTACACAAGGATATCACCTGCAATAGTTCATTACACAAGGATATCACCTGCAATAGTTCTTTACACAAGGATATCACCTGCAATAGTTCATTACACAAGGATATCATCTGTAATATTTCTTTAGACAATGATATCATCTGTAATAGTTCATTACACAAGGATATCACCTGCAATAGTTCATTACACAAGGATATCATCTGTAATAGTTCTTTACACAATGATATCATCTGTAATAGTTCATTACACAAGAATATCACCTGCAATAGTTCATTACACAAGGATATCATCTGTAATAGTTCTTTACACAAGGATATCATCTGTAATAGTTCATTACACAAGGATATCATCTGTAATAGTTCATTACACAAGGATATCATCTGTAATAGTTCATTACACAAGGATATCATCTGTAATAGTTCATTACACAAGGATATCATATGTAATAGTTCATTACTTAATGATATCACCTGTAATAGTTCTTTACACAAGGATATCACCTGCAATAGTTCATTACACAAGGATATCATCTGCAATAGTTCTTTACACAAGGATATCACCTGTAATAGTTCATTACACAAGGATATCACCTGCAATATTTCATTACACAAGGATATCACCTGCAATAGTTCTTTACACAAGGATATCACCTGCAATAGTTCATTACACAGGGATATCACCTGCAATAGTTCATTACACAAGGATATCACCTGCAATAGTTCTTTACACAAGGATATCCACTGCAATAGTTCTTTACACAAGTATATCACCTGCAATAGTTCTTTACACAAGGATATCACCTGCAATAGTTCTTTACACGAGTATATCACCTGCAATAGTTCTTTACACAAGGATATCACCTGCAATAGTTCATTACACAAGGATATCCTCTGTAATAGTTCTTTACACAAGGATATCATCTGTAATAGTTCATTACACAAGGATATCATCTGTAATAGTTCATTACACAAGGATATCATCTGTAATAGTTCTTTACACAAGGATATCACCTACAATAGTTCATTACACAAGGATATCACCTGCAATAGTTCTTTACACAAGGATATCACCTGCAATAGTTCATTACACAAGGATATCACCTGCAATAGTTTTTTACACGAGTATATCACCTGCAATAGTTCTTTACACAAGGATATCACCTGCAATAGTTCATTACACAAGGATATCATCTGTAATAGTTCTTTACACAAGGATATCATCTGTAATAGTTCATTACACAAGGATATCATCTGTAATAGTTCATTACACAAGGATATCATCTGTAATAGTTCATTACAAAAGGATATCATCTGTAATAGTTCATTACACAAGGATATCATCTGTAATAGTTCATTACACAAGGATATCATCTGTAATAGTTCATTACACAGGGATATCACCTGCAATAGTTCATTACACAAGGATATCATCTGTAATAGTTCTTTACACAAGGATATCACCTGCAATAGTTCATTACACAAGGATATCACCTGCAATAGTTCTTTACACAAGGATATCACCTGCAATAGTTTATTACACAAGGATATCATCTGTAATAGTTCTTTACACAATGATATCATCTGTAATAGTTCATTACACAAGGATATCATCTGCAATAGTTCATTACACAAGGATATCATCTGTAATAGTTCTTTACACAAGGATATCATCTGTAATAGTTCATTTAACAAGGATATCATCTGTAATAGTTCATTACACAAGGATATCATCTGTAATAGTTCATTACACAAGGATATCATCTGTAATAGTTCATTACACAAGGATATCATATGTAATAGTTCATTACTTAATGATATCACCTGTAATAGTTCTTTACACAAGGATATCACCTGCAATAGTTCATTACACAAGGATATCATCTGCAATAGTTCTTTACACAAGGATATCACCTGTAATAGTTCATTACACAAGGATATCACCTGCAATAGTTCATTACACAAGGATATCACCTGCAATAGTTCTTTACACAAGGATATCACCTGCAATAGTTCATTACACAAGGATATCACCTGCAATAGTTCTTTACACGAGTATATCACCTGCAATAGTTCTTTACACGAGTATATCACCTGCAATAGTTCTTTACACAAGGATATCACCTGCAATAGTTCATTACACAAGGATATCATCTGTAATAGTTCTTTACACAAGGATATCATCTGTAATAGTTCATTACACAAGGATATCATCTGTAATAGTTCATTACACAAGGATATCATCTGTAATAGTTCTTTACACAAGGATATCACCTGCAATAGTTCATTACACAAGGATATCACCTGCAATAGTTCTTTACACAAGGATATCACCTGCAATAGTTCATTACACAAGGATATCACCTGCAATAGTTTTTTACACGAGTATATCACCTGCAATAGTTCTTTACACAAGGATATCACCTGCAATAGTTCATTACACAAGGATATCATCTGTAATAGTTCTTTACACAAGGATATCATCTGTAATAGTTCATTACACAAGGATATCATCTGTAATAGTTCATTACACAAGGATATCATCTGTAATAGTTCATTACAAAAGGATATCATCTGTAATAGTTCATTACACAAGGATATCATCTGTAATAGTTCATTACACAAGGATATCATCTGTAATAGTTCATTACACAGGGATATCACCTGCAATAGTTCATTACACAAGGATATCATCTGTAATAGTTCTTTACACAAGGATATCACCTGCAATAGTTCATTACACAAGGATATCACCTGCAATAGTTCTTTACACAAGGATATCACCTGCAATAGTTCTTTACACAAGGATATCACCTGCGATAGTTTATTACACAAGGATATCATCTGTAATAGTTCTTTACACAATGATATCATCTGTAATAGTTCATTACACAAGGATATCATCTGCAATAGTTCATTACACAAGGATATCATCTGTAATAGTTCTTTACACAAGGATATCATCTGTAATAGTTCATTTAACAAGGATATCATCTGTAATAGTTCATTACACAAGGATATCATCTGTAATAGTTCATTACACAAGGATATCATCTGTAATAGTTCATTACACAAGGATATCATATGTAATAGTTCATTACTTAATGATATCACCTGTAATAGTTCTTTACACAAGGATATCACCTGCAATAGTTCATTACACAAGGATATCATCTGCAATAGTTCTTTACACAAGGATATCACCTGTAATAGTTCATTACACAAGGATATCACCTGCAATAGTTCATTACACAAGGATATCACCTGCAATAGTTCTTTACACAAGGATATCACCTGCAATAGTTCATTACACAAGGATATCACCTGCAATAGTTCTTTACACGAGTATATCACCTGCAATAGTTCTTTACACAAGGATATCACCTGCAATAGTTCATTACACAAGGATATCATCTGTAATAGTTCTTTACACAAGGATATCATCTGCAATAGTTCATTACACAAGGATATCATCTGTAATAGTTCTTTACACAAGGATATCCCCTGCAATAGTTCTTTACACAAGGATATCACCTGCAATAGTTCATTACACAAGGATATCACCTGCAATAGTTCTTTACACGAGTATATCACCTGCAATAGTTCTTTACACAAGGATATCACCTGCAATAGTTCATTACACAAGGATATCATCTGTAATAGTTCTTTACACAAGGATATCATCTGCAATAGATCATTACACAAGGATATCATCTGTAATAGTTCTTTACACAAGGATATCCCCTGCAATAGTTCTTTACACAAGTATATCACCTGCAATAGTTCTTTACACAAGGATATCACCTGCAATAGTTTTTTACACGAGTATATCACCTGCAATAGTTCTTTACACAAGGATATCACCTGCAATAGTTTTTTACACAAGGATATCATCTGTAATAGTTCTTTACACAAGGATATCACCTGCAATAGTTCATTACACAAGGATATCACCTGCAATAGTTCTTTACACAAGGATATCACCTGCAATAGTTCATTACACAAGGATATCATCTGTAATAGTTCTTTACACAATGATATCATCTGTAATAGTTCATTACACAAGGATATCACCTGCAATAGTTCATTACACAAGGATATCATCTGTAATAGTTCTTTACACAATGATATCATCTGTAATAGTTCATTACACAAGGATATCACCTGCAATAGTTCATTACACAAGGATATCATCTGTAATAGTTCTTTACACAAGGATATCATCTGTAATAGTTCATTACACAAGGATATCATCTGTAATAGTTCATTACACAAGGATATCATCTGTAATAGTTCATTACACAAGGATATCATCTGTAATAGTTCATTACACAAGGATATCATATGTAATAGTTCATTACTTAATGATATCACCTGTAATAGTTCTTTACACAAGGATATCACCTGCAATAGTTCATTACACAAGGATATCATCTGCAATAGTTCTTTACACAAGGATATCACCTGTAATAGTTCATTACACAAGGATATCACCTGCAATAGTTCATTACACAAGGATATCACCTGCAATAGTTCTTTACACAAGGATATCACCTGCAATAGTTCATTACACAGGGATATCACCTGCAATAGTTCATTACACAAGGATATCACCTGCAATAGTTCTTTACACAAGGATATCCCCTGCAATAGTTCTTTACACAAGTATATCACCTGCAATAGTTCTTTACACAAGGATATCACCTGCAATAGTTCTTTACACGAGTATATCACCTGCAATAGTTCTTTACACAAGGATATCACCTGCAATAGTTCATTACACAAGGATATCATCTGTAATAGTTCTTTACACAAGGATATCATCTGTAATAGTTCATTACACAAGGATATCATCTGTAATAGTTCATTACACAAGGATATCATCTGTAATAGTTCTTTACACAAGGATATCACCTGCAATAGTTCATTACACAAGGATATCACCTGCAATAGTTCTTTACACAAGGATATCACCTGCAATAGTTCATTACACAAGGATATCACCTGCAATAGTTTTTTACACGAGTATATCACCTGCAATAGTTCTTTACACAAGGATATCACCTGCAATAGTTCATTACACAAGGATATCATCTGTAATAGTTCTTTACACAAGGATATCATCTGTAATAGTTCATTACACAAGGATATCATCTGTAATAGTTCATTACACAAGGATATCATCTGTAATAGTTCATTACAAAAGGATATCATCTGTAATAGTTCATTACACAAGGATATCATCTGTAATAGTTCATTACACAAGGATATCATCTGTAATAGTTCATTACACAGGGATATCACCTGCAATAGTTCATTACACAAGGATATCATCTGTAATAGTTCTTTACACAAGGATATCACCTGCAATAGTTCATTACACAAGGATATCACCTGCAATAGTTCTTTACACAAGGATATCACCTGCAATAGTTTATTACACAAGGATATCATCTGTAATAGTTCTTTACACAATGATATCATCTGTAATAGTTCATTACACAAGGATATCATCTGCAATAGTTCATTACACAAGGATATCATCTGTAATAGTTCTTTACACAAGGATATCATCTGTAATAGTTCATTTAACAAGGATATCATCTGTAATAGTTCATTACACAAGGATATCATCTGTAATAGTTCATTACACAAGGATATCATCTGTAATAGTTCATTACACAAGGATATCATATGTAATAGTTCATTACTTAATGATATCACCTGTAATAGTTCTTTACACAAGGATATCACCTGCAATAGTTCATTACACAAGGATATCATCTGCAATAGTTCTTTACACAAGGATATCACCTGAAATAGTTCATTACACAAGGATATCACCTGCAATAGTTCATTACACAAGGATATCACCTGCAATAGTTCTTTACACAAGGATATCACCTGCAATAGTTCATTACACAAGGATATCACCTGCAATAGTTCTTTACACGAGTATATCACCTGCAATAGTTCTTTACACAAGGATATCACCTGCAATAGTTCATTACACAAGGATATCATCTGTAATAGTTCTTTACACAATGATATCCTCTGTAATAGTTCATTACACAAGGATATCATCTGTAATAGTTCATTACACAAGGATATCATCTGTAATAGGTCATTACACAAGGATATCATCTGTAATAGTTCATTACACAAGGATATCATCTGTAATAGTTCATTACACAAGGATATCATCTGTAATAGTTCATTACACAAGGATATCACCTGCAATAGTTCATTACACAAGGATATCATCTGTAATAGTTCTTTACACAAGGATATCACCTGCAATAGTTCATTACACAAGGATATCACCTGCAATAGTTCTTTACACAAGGATATCACCTGCAATAGTTCATTACACAAGGATATCACCTGCAATAGTTCTTTACACGAGTATATCACCTGCAATAGTTCTTTACACAAGGATATCACCTGCAATAGTTCATTACACAAGGATATCATCTGTAATAGTTCTTTACACAAGGATATCATCTGCAATAGTTCATTACACAAGGATATCATCTGTAATAGTTCTTTACACAAGGATATCCCCTGCAATAGTTCTTTACACAAGTATATCACCTGCAATAGTTCTTTACACAAGGATATCACCTGCAATAGTTTTTTACACGAGTATATCACCTGCAATAGTTCTTTACACAAGGATATCACCTGCAATAGTTTTTTACACAAGGATATCATCTGTAATAGTTCTTTACACAAGGATATCACCTGCAATAGTTCATTACACAAGGATATCACCTGCAATAGTTCTTTACACAAGGATATCACCTGCAATAGTTCATTACACAAGGATATCATCTGTAATAGTTCTTTACACAATGATATCATCTGTAATAGTTCATTACACAAGGATATCACCTGCAATAGTTCATTACACAAGGATATCATCTGTAATAGTTCTTTACACAATGATATCATCTGTAATAGTTCATTACACAAGGATATCACCTGCAATAGTTCATTACACAAGGATATCATCTGTAATAGTTCTTTACACAAGGATATCATCTGTAATAGTTCATTACACAAGGATATCATCTGTAATAGTTCATTACACAAGGATATCATCTGTAATAGTTCATTACACAAGGATATCATCTGTAATAGTTCATTACACAAGGATATCATATGTAATAGTTCATTACTTAATGATATCACCTGTAATAGTTCTTTACACAAGGATATCACCTGCAATAGTTCATTACACAAGGATATCATCTGCAATAGTTCTTTACACAAGGATATCACCTGTAATAGTTCATTACACAAGGATATCACCTGCAATAGTTCATTACACAAGGATATCACCTGCAATAGTTCTTTACACAAGGATATCACCTGCAATAGTTCATTACACAGGGATATCACCTGCAATAGTTCATTACACAAGGATATCACCTGCAATAGTTCTTTACACACGGATATCCCCTGCAATAGTTCTTTACACAAGTATATCACCTGCAATAGTTCTTTACACAAGGATATCACCTGCAATAGTTCTTTACACGAGTATATCACCTGCAATAGTTCTTTACACAAGGATATCACCTGCAATAGTTCATTACACAAGGATATCATCTGTAATAGTTCTTTACACAAGGATATCATCTGTAATAGTTCATTACACAAGGATATCATCTGTAATAGTTCATTACACAAGGATATCATCTGTAATAGTTCTTTACACAAGGATATCACCTGCAATAGTTCATTACACAAGGATATCACCTGCAATAGTTCTTTACACAAGGATATCACCTGCAATAGTTCATTACACAAGGATATCACCTGCAATAGTTTTTTACACGAGTATATCACCTGCAATAGTTCTTTACACAAGGATATCATCTGTAATAGTTCATTACACAAGGATATCATCTGTAATAGTTCATTACACAAGGATATCATCTGTAATAGTTCTTTACACAAGGATATCACCTGCAATAGTTCATTACACAAGGATATCACCTGCAATAGTTCTTTACACAAGGATATCACCTGCAATAGTTCATTACACAAGGATATCACCTGCAATAGTTTTTTACACGAGTATATCACCTGCAATAGTTCTTTACACAAGGATATCACCTGCAATAGTTCATTACACAAGGATATCATCTGTAATAGTTCTTTACACAAGGATATCATCTGTAATAGTTCATTACACAAGGATATCATCTGTAATAGTTCATTACACAAGGATATCATCTGTAATAGTTCATTACAAAAGGATATCATCTGTAATAGTTCTTTACACAATGATATCATCTGTAATAGTTCATTACACAAGGATATCATCTGCAATAGTTCATTACACAAGGATATCATCTGTAATAGTTCTTTACACAAGGATATCATCTGTAATAGTTCATTTAACAAGGATATCATCTGTAATAGTTCATTACACAAGGATATCATCTGTAATAGTTCATTACACAAGGATATCATCTGTAATAGTTCATTACACAAGGATATCATATGTAATAGTTCATTACTTAATGATATCACCTGTAATAGTTCTTTACACAAGGATATCACCTGCAATAGTTCATTACACAAGGATATCATCTGCAATAGTTCTTTACACAAGGATATCACCTGTAATAGTTCATTACACAAGGATATCACCTGCAATAGTTCATTACACAAGGATATCACCTGCAATAGTTCTTTACACAAGGATATCACCTGCAATAGTTCATTACACAGGGATATCACCTGCAATAGTTCATTACACAAGGATATCACCTGCAATAGTTCTTTACACAAGGATATCACCTGCAATAGTTCTTTACACAAGTATATCACTTGCAATAGTTCTTTACACAAGGATATCACCTGCAATAGTTCTTTACACAAGGATATCACCTGTAATAGTTCTTTACACAAGGATATCACTTGTAATAGTTCTTTACACAAGGATACCACCTGTAATGGACCCCAATAATTGTTGAGTTTCAAACTATTAGATGTAACTCCGCCCAATAGGATATCATTATTATCCTCAAGATCTCAATCACTGGTCAATCTTGAATTGTTTTGTTTCGTTATGCTGAAAATATGTGGTGTATTATTTTCAATATATATTAATTTTGTACTGAATATATATGGTATATATGTGTATTCAATGTAAAAGTTATATTTGTATTTAATAAATATGGTATAGTTTTATTCAATTTATATCAATGATATAATAATATTTTTTAATATTAAGATTTTTTTTTATTATTTGCCTACACTTATTGCAGGATATTAAGTGCATCTTTCATATCTGTATGGGGGGGGGGGGGGTGTAGTAATAGGGGTGTTTATCCCAACGTGCGCATGTTTATCATGAAAGGAAAAAAGACGAAGATTCAGGGGGAGAGTATCGACAAGTGTGTGGGTGTTATAGGAACGTCTTGGGACCTAGATAAGAAAAGTCCCCACGAGTTACTGGCCCTTTCATCAAATGATACCCGGATGTAGGTCTGTATGTCCGCTGCGTACGACCTACACATAATTACGGAACCGCCTACAAACAGGACAGGGCCATATTCAGCATTGCATATATATATTCATTGCTATCTAGCATCATTTATCAGTCAGACTACTCCCGGCCAATCTGATAAATTGGTCCGAGCCGTAACCAACATCCGGCAAGACACGGAATACCAAATGAAGACGTCGATTAATTCGGACTTTGAAAATCCGGACGTCACAAATCCGGAAGTCACAAATCCGGAAGTCACAAATCCGGACGTCACAAATCCGTATTTGATCAGGAAAAGAAAAAGGAAAAAAAAATATGAGGGGTGAGAATCGAAATTTTATTTAAAGGGATTGAAAAACATGGCCAAAGATATTCCCATCTTTAAACATGATCAAAGATATTCCCATCTTTAAACATGACCAAAGATATTCCCATCTTTAAACATGACCAAAGATATTCCCATCTTTAAACATGACCAAGGATATTCCCATCTTTAAACATGACCAAAGATATTCCCATCTTTAAACATGACCAAGGATATTCCCATCTTTAAACATGACCAAAGATATTCCCATCTTTAAACATGATCAAAGATATTCCCATCTTTAAACATGACCAAAGATATTCCCATCTTTAAACATGACCAAAGATATTCCCATCTTTAAACATGACCAAAGATATTCCCATCTTTAAACATGACCAAAAGATATTCCCATCTTTAAACATGACCAAAGATATTCCCATCTTTAAACATGAGCAAGGATATTCCCATCTTTAAACATGACCAAAGATATTCCCATCTTTAAACATGACCAAAGATATTCCCATCTTCAAACATGACCAAAGACATTCCCATCTTTAAACATGACCAAGGACATTCCCGTCTTTAAACATGACCAAAGATATTCCCATCTTCAAACATGACCAAAGACATTCCCATCTTTAAACATGACCAAGGACATTCCCATCTTTAAACATGACCAAAGATATTCCCATCTTCAAACATGAGCAAAGACATTCCCATCTTTAAACATGAGCAAAGACATTCCCGTCTTTAAACATGACCAAAGATATTAAATTATTACAGAATTTAAAATTTAAAAGAAAATCCATGAAACAGAGAATTCATTTCTCCAAATTATACCATCATCAAGCATACATATCGATGATCAATAGTTTACGTTTAGATCAAGATCCCCATAAATGGAAGATCGTGTTTAAAAAGTCCAGGATGTTAGAAGGTCTGGGGGCTAACCGGTGGGGTGTGTGGGGTGGTGGTGGGTGATTAGGTGGGTGATTAGGTGGGGGCTGGGATTCGGTATAGAAATCTATGAGAATGGTACGATATATTGAATTATAAGGCAAACTGACCCCCGTGATGTCGTTCTTTCTTACATACAACTTTGAACAATTCAAAAAATATACATAATGTATAATATGTTGTTGGTTTTTTGGGACATAATTATATTGAGAGAGTCGGGGTGGGACAGGGGGCCTCAAACTTGTATTTTGCTAGGGTCCCCCAAACAAATATTGTCTCGAGCTGACACACTCGACGTGTGGACAAGGAGACACACTAGACGTGTGGACAAGGAGACACACTAGACGTGTGGACAAGGAGACACACTACACGTGTGGACAAGGAGACACACTACACGTGTTGACAAGGAGACACACTATGCCGTGTGGACAAGGAGACACACTAGACGTGTGGACAAGGAGACACACTAGACGTGTGGACAAGGAGACACACTACACGTGTGGACAAGGAGACACACTACACGTGTGGACAAGGAGACACACTACACGTGTGGACAAGGAGATAAACTAGACGTGTGGACAAGGAGACACACTCGACGTGTAAACAAGGAGACACACTCGACGTGTGGACAAGGAGACACACTACACGTGTGGACAAGGAGACACACTACACGTGTTGACAAGGAGACACACTAGACGTGTGGACAAGGAGACACACTAGACGTGTGGACAAGGAGACACACTATACGTGTGGACAAAGAGACACACTATACGTGTGGACAAGGAGACACACTCGACGTGTGGACAAAGGAGACACACTCGACGTGTGGACAAAGAGACAAACTAGACGTGTGGAAAAAGAGACACACTACACGTGTGGACAAGGAGACACACTCGTCGTGTGGACAAAGAGACACACTAGACGTGTGGACAAGGAGACACACTCGTCGTGTGGACAAAGAGACAAACTAGACGTGTGGACAAAGAGACACACTACACGTGTGGACAAGGAGACACACTCGTCGTGTGGACAAAGAGACACACTAGACGTGTGGACAAGGAGACACACGCAACGTGTGGACAAGGAGACACACTAGACGTGTGGACAAGGAGACACACTCAACGTGTCAACAAGGAGACACACTATACGTGTGGACAAGGAGACACACTCGTCGTGTGGACAAAGAGACACACTAGACGTGTGGACAAGGAGACACACTAGACGTGTGGACAAGGAGACACACTCAACGTGTCAACAAGGAGACACACTATACGTGTGGACAAGGAGACACACTCGTCGTGTGGACAAAGAGACACACTACACGTGTGGACAAGGAGACACACTAGACGTGTGGACAAGGAGACACACTCGACGTGTGAACAAGGAGACACACTCAACGTGTCAACAAGAGACACACTACACGTGTGGACAAGGAGACACACTAGACGTGTGGACAAGGAGACACACTAGACGTGTGGACAAGGGTTACACTACAGTTTTCATTGTCATTGTGTTGAAGAGACTATGACAGATCTTGGAAATGGGATCAGTAACAGCAGTGGATGGTGGTGTGTTAATGGATGATTTATTATTGGCTCCAATGGTGGCTCGTGACGGAAGTGACGCAGAATCATGGAAGGGAAGACGGCTATTAATAGGCCCATGTAATTATTTATGGGGTCTCCCTGTAACTTCGACTAAACTTAACATATTCTTTCTCTATCTCTCTCACTCTCTCTATCTCACTCTCACTGTATCTCTCTCTCCCAAAGTGGTCTTCAGCCGGCCGGTACCAGCCAATGAGCTCTGCGTTAACGGTCCGCATAACGCCAATAACCATGGTGGTTAGACAAACAATGGACATAAATAACTCTGGCACCGTGTCCTGGTACAGTTTCCAAACGTGACCACCGGTCACTGTGGAAAACACTGTCACAAGGAACCCTTTCTACAGCCATACTGTCTCAGGGAACCCTTTTTACAGCCATACTGTCTCAGGGAACCCTTTCTACAGCCATACTGTCTCAGGGAACCATTTTTACGGCCATACTGTCTCAGGGAACCCTTTCTACAGCCATACTGTCTCAGGGAACCCTTTCTACAGTCATACCGTCTCAGGGAACCATTTCTACAGTCATACTGTCTCAGGAAACCCTTTCTACAGCCATACTGTCTCAGGTAACCCTTTTTACAGCCATACTGTCTCAGGGAACCCTTTCTACAGTCATACCGTCTCATGGAACCATTTCTACAGTCATACTGTGTCAGGAAACCCTTTCTACAGCCATACTGTCTCAGGGAACCCTTTCTACAGGCATACTGTCTCAGGGAACCCTTTCTACAGTCATACCGTCTCAGGGAACCATTTCTACAATCATACTGTCTCAGAAACCCTTTCTACAGCCATACGGTCTCAGTTAACCCTTTTTACAGCCATACTGTCTCAGGGAACCCTTTCTACAGTCATACTGTCTCAGGAAACCCTTTTTACAGCCATACTGTCTCATGGAACCCTTTTTACAGACACGTTGATGACACACGAAAAATGTAGTCTGCAGTCTCCACCCATCCCACCACGACTGCGTAAAAAAATTATTCTTTGTTCCTCCCGGCAAACAGTTGGCCATTTCTTCTTTTAAAAAATATGACAATACATGTGTCATTCCTTCATCAGCCGGGATTAACCTTGCTTCTCACTGACAGGCTGACACCAGGGCGGCCCAGTCAGTATCCCGGAGTCGAGCATTTTCTCCACGGCTCATGGAGTCGCAACCAGTTCCCGTAACGCAGTGATACAAATAAACATTTGATTTTTCTTTTACTTTTCAAGCGTCATCGGCATGTGTCCGGATAAAATAGTTTATGCCGGGATGTCCTCCGCACGTCTTTTTTTATGATATAATCTTTATGTTATAATCCATCCCTGTGATGCTCAAAACCATATAAGGCTTTGGACTGTCTTTATCATATAGAAATTAATGAAATCGACTCTGTTGAAAACCGGGTAAGTGTACTCAGCCCTCCCCCCCCCCCCCCCCCGGACATCACACACTTCTTTAATTGTGCATAATTTTGAGAACCTCTTAAAGTAATGTCCCGTAAAAAAAACTCTACCCCCCCCCCCCCCTTTTTTTTTCCTCTCGTAGCGTAGCTAGCTAGCCAAGGGAAGTGGCATAATTTGAGTCCAAGTTTCGGCACGTTCCCAGGGCTGCGACTTGGTGTTTACAGGTAATCCAGACACAGGTAAGAGTTGATCCACTTGGGGCATCTCCAAACCCGCATCCACCCCCAACAACCCCCTGCGCTCGCCTGCACGTATCTGACACAACCGCCACATTCGTCGACCAAATTAAGCGCCACCATTAGGGGGTCTACCTTTACAGCAGTGTTTGCGGTCCGGTGGACACGTTTGGCGGACCGGTGGACACGTTTGGCGCACCAGTGGACACGTTTGACGGACCGTTGGACACGTTTGGCGGACCGGTGGACACGTTTGGTGGACCGGTTGACACGTTTGGCGGACCGGTGGACACGTTTGGCGGACCGGTGGACACGTTTGGTGGACCGGTGGACACGTTTGGCGGACCGGTGGACACGTTTGGCGGACCGGTGGGCACATTTGGCGGACCGGTGGACACGTTTGGCGGAGTGGTGGGCACATTTGGCGGACCGGTGGACACGTTTTGAAATTTCACCAGGGACCGGTGCCAAACTTATTAATTAAGTTTTCTTTTAACTTAATCACAAATATCCACGCTGTGTGGACCGGAAACGTAAAGCAGACTCGCGGACCGGTGCCTGTCCGCGGACCGCCATTTGGGGTAACGCTGTTTTAAAGTCGGCCTTCTTAGTCCGGCGTTCTGTAACACAAGGCAATGTTCTCTGACATCAGTTTCGTAACTTCATGTTGATAGGTCAATGGCACAGCATCTTAACCTGGCCTCATCAAGAAAGGCGGGGGGCAGGGGGGGGGGGGGGAGGCTTTTTTTTTTTTTTTACTGAAAGTGGAAGTCAGGAGTCGTTAATATCAGTCCCTTTAATATCAGTTCCGTTAATATTAGTCCCGTTAATATCAGTTCCGTTAATATCAGTCCCGTTAATATCAGTTCCGTTAATATCAGTCCCGTTAATATCAGTCCCGCTAATATCAGTCACGTTAATATCAGTCCCGTTAATATCAGTCCCGTTAATATCAGTCCCGTTAATACCAGTCCCGTTAATATCAGTCCCGTTAATATCAGTCCCGTTAATATCAGTCCCGTTAATATCAGTCCCGTTAATATCAGTCCCGTTAATATCAGTCCCGTTAATATCAGTCCCGTTAATATCAGTCCCGTTAAAGCGACGTGGAGGGAAAACTAACTTTAGCTGCACTGTTTAATGTTAAAAGCTCAGATTGAAAACAGCCTCGTACAGAGAGGCAGCGGGAAGCCATCCGTTAAATGGTATATTGAAACACAGAGACACAGATACACACACACACACGTACACACACCAATGACCAATGAATGGAATTTTCGAAACAGTAACGACTTATCAATATGGGACGCTATCAATATTTTATCCAAATTTTTTTTTTTTTAAACCTATTTCATAAATGACACGGTTAACTCTACATCAGATGTTAAGGGTCAGCCCTCCCCTCCTCCCCCTCCTCAAACACGCCCCTGCCCATCCAATTATCTCGGCCGTCGCGGATTCAAAAGAAGGGGGCGGGGACAATGAGGCACGCCCTCTTCTATCCTCTTCAAATATCAAAACACCTGAGAGAGATAGGGGTCACGTTAAAGGTATCTGGTCTACATTTCTTCCTCACCTGTGTGTGTGTGTGTGTGTTTTCATGTGGGGGGGGGGGGGGGTTAAACACATTTTATCAAATTAATACGAGTCCTTTAAAAAAAAATTGTACGTATTTATTCTTCCATTATATTCACTATTCTTTTTTTTTTTTTAATTAAATTAAATAGACACGAACAATTTGTGTCAATATACCAATATATATATTTTTAACCATTATATTGACTTCACTTTTGTTCGAGTGTTTCTGTTTTTAAGGCACACTCTTCGGAGGGCTTATTGGCCCACTTGCCGCCATCCTATCGAATTGATACTTGCCTGTGAGAATGTGAGACAGCACATTCTATCAAATTTTCAGCCCTACCCCCAACTCCCACGAAATCAGTTTTTCCTGTTTTTTTCAAAAAGGGGGGGGGGGGTGGGGGATTATGAATGAAATATGATGTGTTCAAGGGTTGCGTGTTTTTGGTGTGGAGATTAATTGTGTAGCTGTTGCTGCGGGATTTGTAGTTGTGGCGTATCTGGGGTATGCTGTAGCTGTACAAAAATAAAAAATGTATTTTTTGAAAGGAGAAAAGCAAATATGCAACGTGTTTCCGCTAGAAGTCTACCCATTTAAAGAGCCGCTTCTTTGAATAAATCAATGATAAATCACGCTCGGTTACATACATGATGAGTGCAAACAAAACAGGCAGACAGAGATGATTTCTACGAAAAACTGTGTGTTTTTTTTTTTAGATGTTTTGTTTTAAACTATTTATGTTTCGATCACATTTTATTTTATTTTTTTAATTTCTAGCTTCTTTGTGTTACATTTTTTTTTAAAAAATTATTTAAATAGAGGATAACTTTTAAGCCAAACCGTTAATTAAAGTGCTTTTTCCAAAAAAAAAACAAAAAAAACAACAATTATAATGCACAAACAATTCATTAGGGGTTAAGAAAAATGATATATTTCGGTTTATTTGACCGGGTTATTTTTTTTCTTCTGATCTCTTCTTGTCCAACTAAGCATGGGGAAGTGTTAAAAGTGAGTTTGAAATTATGGAATAGGAATGGGGGGGGGGTGTCTTTACCAGCTATCAGCTTAATGGGGGCGAGTTTTAGGAACTATTGGGGGTGGGTGGGGCAGGGGGGGGAAGGGTAGGTATTGCCTTCAAGTCCATTCGCTTCACTGCCCCAATAATCATTTTTTACATTATTTCATGATATTTTAGTTGATACGATTAACGCAATCATATAAAGAATGACTTAATAAAGGATGCTGGGTCGCCGAGTGGTCAAAACTGAGCCAATCGCAAGTTCATTGGTCAAAGCCTGGTCAAGCAAAAACATCGCCAGCACCCCGGGTGGGTGGGACTCGTTTTCTCTTCTACGGGAAGCAAACTCTGATTTCAAAATCCGTAGAAGGAGCCCCGTAGGCGGATAGCATTGATGCAATGAAACATTCCGACAACTCCTGCGGACGCCACTGGTGCCAAGCTGTATCATCCACATGATGTTCCATTGGGGTCATCCAGCGGCGTGGAGAGAGGCGATTTGCCGTTGGGAACCAGCTTGTAATCCAGGCCTTGTGGAGTTCTTCTTGCGAATTCTACACCATCGTCACCTTGTGACGGACGGATACCAGCCAAAAAAAAATTATTTTTTTTTAATTAAAAAAATATTATTTGGATTTAGTACATTTAGTAAAGTGAAGAAGGTTATACTCCGATTATAAAATGAAGACACTCTAACTGTAAATTATTCTCTAGTCATTCTAAAGCCACCCCTATCCACCTCACCCACCCCTTTATTTCCCCCCCCCCCCCTCCATTTCATTTATTTCCTTCACCCGCCGTTGCTGTCATTCACCGTTTCGCCAAGTCTACGGTCTCCACCAGCACTTTAGGGAGCCCCTGACACCACTGCGCCCCAGTTCTTACAACTTCAGCCTGCTTTCGCCGCACCCGTCTGATACCGTTCATCGATCCCCCCTCCTCCCCCCTTTCCGTTCCGAAATCGTCCCCTGTGCCCTAGTTCCTGTCCCCCGCTCGGTTACCTCAGAGGACAGTGTTACCACGGGAAATCCCACGATGGCTAATCCTTTCATAGATTCGGGCTCTCTGGCACAACGCTCAGATCGTCGCGTGGCCGCGTTATCAACACAGGACCGTCCGTTGTGCGGTTCCCAGGCTTTGGCGTTTTTGTGTATGTTATATTTACATCGTTATGGTGTCAGGTTACTTTATAAATAGTAACACACCAGACCCGCCCACGTCGAAATAGACTCCACTTATACTTCATTGCTAGTTACAAGCCGTGTTTATTATTTGTATATTACGTGAACTGCACTTGATATTGCTAAAACATTCATCAGCTGTTTTAAATTAACCATTCATCCGCAAATAATTTAACTTAACCCAGTGGCGTTTGAGGGGGGGGGGACAAGGGGGCATCATGCCCCGGGCGCTACTCACAAAGGGGCGCTAAATGGTATATTTTACTATAATATTGTATGGTTTTCGAATGGGGGGGGCGCTAAAAAGGTATTGGGGGGCGCTAAAAAGGTATTGTGCCCCGGGCGCGAGTTTAGCTCGCTACGCCACTGATTAACCACACATTCATGAATAGTTTTAAACCAAATATACATTGATATACAGTTCGATTTTACAAGACCTTCCCGATACTTGAATCAACCATACATTTATTAAAAATCTGGAATTAAATATACATTTATGTACAGTTGAATTGAAAGACACATTCATAAGTAATTCAATTTAACTAGACATTCATAAATAGTTGAAATTAACCACACATTCATAAATAGATAAAATTAACCACACATTCATAAATATTTAAATTAACCACACATTCATAAATGGTTTAACTTAACCATGCGCTCACCAATAATACATGAAGGAAAATTGCATGGATTAAATTATCTGAGGAGTAAATTTAGACAAATGAAAGTTTCAATTAATAAATAAATTTATTTTTCGACCACTAAGTTTATTGAACAGCCATGAAATTATTCTTCACGTCACCGTTACTATAATTTGAGAACTATCATTTTAATATGCTACTTTCAATATAACATAAAAACAATCACTCTACCATGTCACCGTTACTATAATTTGAGAACTATCATTTTAATATGCTACTTTCAATATAACATAAAAACAATCACTCTACCATGTCACCGTTACTATAATTTGAGAACTATCATTTTAATATGCTACTTTCAATATAACATAAAAACAATCACTCTACCATGTCACCGTTACTATAATTTGAGAACTATCATTTTAATATGCTACTTTCAATATAACATAAAAACAATCACTCTACCATGTCACCGTTACTATAATTTGAGAACTGTCATTTTAATATGCTACTTTCAATATAACATAAAAACAATCACTCTAACATGTCACCGTTACTATAATGTGATAACTGTCATTTTAATATGCTACTTTCATTATAACATAAAAACAATCACTCTACCATGTCACCGTTACTATAATTTGAGAACTATCATTTTAATATGCTACTTTCAATATAACATAAAAATTCACTCTACCATGTCACCGTTACTATAATTTGAGAACATTCATTCTAACATTTCACCGTTTCCATAATTTGAGAACATTCATTCTAACATTTCACCGTTTCCATAATTTGAGAACAATCACTCTAACATATCACAGTTACTATAATTTGAGAACAATCACTCTAACATTTCACCGTTTCCTTAATTTGAGAATAATCACTCTAACATGTCACAGTTACTTATATAATTTGAGAACAATCCCTCTAACATGTCACCTTTACAATAATTTGAGAACAATCATTCTAACATGTCATAGTTACCATAATTTGAGAACAATCCCTCTAACATGTCACCTTTACTATAATTTGAGAACAATCATTCTAACATGTCACAGTTACTATAATTTGAGAACAATCATTGTAACATGTATGGTTACTGGCTTAATACATCTTTTCGCCCAACTTCTCCTCGTTTCAATCCAATTTCAATCACATATTGAGTTTGTACGCCTCTTACTGTTGGCTCCATCGCCATCATGTTTAATAATATTCCTAGACCAGCTTACAACATCACAGTGGTCCATCACAGTGGTCCATCACCGTGGTCCATCACAGTGGTCCATCACCGTGGTCCATCACAGTGGTCCATCACAGTGGTCCTTCACCGTGGTCCATCACTGTGGTCCATCACAGTGGTCCTTCACCGTCGTCAATCACAGTGGTCCTTCACCGTGGTCCATCACCGTGGTCCATCATCGTGGTCCATCACCGTGGTCCTTCACCGTGGTCCATCACCGTGGTCCATCATCGTGGTCCATCACCGTGGTCCATTACAGTGGTCCATCACCGTGGTCCATCACAGTGGTCCATCACCGTGGTCCATCACAGTGGTCCATCACAGTGGTCCATCACCGTGGTCCTTCACCGTGGTCCATCACAGTGGTCCATCATCGTGGTCCATCACCGTGGTCCATCACAGTGGTCCATCACAGTGGTCCATCACAGTGGTCCTTCACCGTGGTCCATCACGGTGTCCTTCACCGTGGTCCATCACAGTGGTCCATCACAGTGGTCCATCATCGTGGTCCATCACAGTATACAAATCTGATAATATAGTTAAAACCCCAACGTTAACTGACTATATGCGTGTTCCCTTCTCCCGCGCAGTCACACGCATGAAACGGGGCAGTGGTCGTAATAATGTATTTCCCCTTTACATATTGACTTACTGTCTATCGCACAGTACATCAGAGTATCAGGAGAATATCATATTCATACTACACAAAGTTTGCGAAAGTCGAGCCGTGCAAATAGACATGTTCTATTCACCTCCACCGCTTAACTGTGTGCTGGAAACTGCCCCTACTCTCTACACCCATCCTTTCAGAACACAGTACTCTCCTAACCAATTTTGTTTTTTCTATTTGTTTAAGCTAGACTGAATTTATTATAACTCAGTTGCTGTTGTTTTTTCCACCTCATGTGGTATATTTGGTCCATGTGGTCTAAGTGGTCCTTGTGGTCCAGGTGGTCTAGGTGGTCCATGTGGTTTATATATTATAGTCCAGATGGCCCATGTGTTCCATGGGGTCTATGTGCTCCATTTGGTCCATGTAGTACAGATGTTCCATGTGGTCTTTGGGGTCTAAGTGGTCCATGTGGTCCAATGTGGTCTATGTGTTCCCTGTGGTCAGGTGGTCTATGTGGTCTAAGACAATCCGACCATGAGACTTCAACCAAGTCACTCCGAAGATGAGACTACGATCATGAGACTCCGACCAAAAGGATACGACCAAGACACTCCAACAATGACACTCCGGCCATGAGACCCCAACCTCTAGACTCCGACCTCTAGACTCCGACCACTAGACTCCGACCACTAGACTCCGACCACTAGACTCAGACCATGAGAGTCCGACCACTAGACTCCGACCATGAGACCCCAACCTCTAGACTCCGACCATGAGAGTCCGACCAAGACCATCCGACTGTGACATTCCGACCATGACATATGATATCACACTTGAGTTGTTTTCTCTCAAGTCCTCCCCCTATCCTATTGATAAATTCTATTTTGTTTCCTAAACATGTTTTCCCACAAATGTCCACAAAACTTCCACACAACCAACACAAACAAACGTCTTTGTTTACAGCAGGAAACAGATTCCACCCTCGACTTGAATTTCCTGATTAGCATAAAAGATAAAAACTGTCAGAAAATCTCAACACATTTATAGATATAAGAAAACATTTTTTAATTATTTTTTTTTTTGGAGATTCTATAGTTGTAGAGCAGGTGTGAGAATGAAATTATTGTTTACTAGATATATCCCGCCAAACGTTGGCGACAGCAGTGCGTGAACTTACCATCTACTAAAGTTACTTGACCAAACATGAACTCAATTAACGTTCATTTAAGAATACCAATTTTCGCTACACTCCTTCCCTCACTGATACGCCACTGCACACTTTTTATTACACGCCCATGAACTATATTAAATATTCTGATGTCCCAACCACTTTTTAACCGAATATGTTTTACACCATACTTAAATTGAGACGATTTCATTTTCCGAATACCCACCAAACGCACAGTTGAGTTATGTCAACAAGAAATCACTTAACGTGGTTACCGGGAATTATATTTTGCGCGCTATTGAACTCATTATTGAACCTTACTTTCTTTCAAACATATAGAATTATTTATAGTATATACTCTCAATACCAAATACGCTGAATAGGGAGAAGTCCATTAGGAAGCAGTCCATTAGGAAGCAGTCCATTAGGAAGCAGTCCATTAGGAAGCAGTCCAATAGGAAGCAGTCCATTAGGAAGCAGTCCAATAGGAAGCAGTCCATTAGGAAGCAGTCCATTAGGAAGCAGTCCATTAGGAAGCAGTCCATTAGGAAGCAGTCCAATAGGAAGCAGTCCATTAGGAAGCAGTCCAATAGGAAGCAGTCCATTAGGAAGCAGTCCATTAGGAAGCAGTCCATTAGGAAGCAGTCCATTAGGAAGCAGTCCAATAGGAAGCAGTCCATTAGTAAGCAGTCCATTAGGAAGCAGTCCATTAGGAAGCAGTCAATTAGGAAGGATTCCATTTGGAAGCAGTCCATTAGGAAGCAGTCCAATAGGAAGCAGTCCAGTAGGAAGCAGTCCATTAGGAAGCAGTCCATTAGTAAGCAGTCCATTAGGAAGCAGTCCATTAGGAAGCAGTCCATTTGGAAGCAGTCCATTAAGAAGCAGTCCATTAGGAAGCAGTCCATTAGGAAGCAGTCCATTTGGAAGCAGTCCATTAGGAAGCAGTCCACGAGTCACACCAGAAGCGTAATATATAGAAGAGATTGTCGGTTATAACCCAGCAGTCAGCAAATCGCGGCTTGTAAGTCGCATGCGGTTCTTTAGCGACCTAAGTGCGGCTCGGCCAGCGGCCACAAATCAGTTTTGACTTCGAAAAACATGGTTTTCGACAGGTTCTTGAAAAGAAATTGGCGCTCAAATTTTTTTTTAAAATCGTCTTGCTGCTGATTTTTTGGCTCTTTTAACTAATGAGCGTGCTGACCACTGGTCTCACCCAAAACTCTTGCTTTGAGTGACCATTGCAGGTCTGCGCCATATTACTTTAAGCACTTTCCAAACTATTCCATGCCGTGAAATAATATCAGCTGTTCAATACAGTGAACCAAGGATATCATCTGTTCCAAAGCGAGGAAACAAAGAGATATATATCAACTGCTCCATGCAGTAAAAAAAGAGATATCAACTATTCCATACCGTGAAATAAGAGGTATCATCTGTTCCATAACGTGAATTGGAGATATCACGTGTTGAAAATGACGTCATATTGAAGTTTGTAAAAAGATATATGGAAAATATATGAAAAATGTGGGAAAAAAGAGACATTAAAAAAGTATAGTTAACACTAACCCTTTTTTATTTTGTCTTAATAGAGATACTTTCTCATAATAGAGATACTTTCTCATTATAGAGATACTTTCTTAAAATAAAGATACTTTCTCATAATAGAGATACTTTCTCAAAATAGAGATAATTTCTCATAATAGAGATATTTTCTCATAATAGAGATACTTTCTCATAATAGAGATACTTTCTCAAAATAGAGATAATTTCTCATAATAGAGATACTTTCTCATAATAGAGATATTTTCTCATAATAGAGATACTTTCTCATAATAGAGATATTTTCTCATAATAAATGATAATAGAGATTTTTTTCTCATAACAGATATATTTTCTCGTAATAGAGATAGTTTCTCATCACAGAGATATTTTCTCATAAAAGATATACTTTCTATCCCCACATTTAACAATGAATCTAACATTTAACAGCGTTCTAAATTTCAAAAGGAAAAGCAAAAGTTCTCCTCTTTACTTCTTGTTATAGTGACACCCCACCCCCCCCCCAATTCGCCTCCCACTCCGCCAAAAAAAAAACACACGCTAATCATCACACACCTTTACACACAAACTGAATAAAAAGATTATATATTTTTTTTTAAAAACATCTACTTCGCTGTATACTAAACAGCCTGTGTTGAAACGTTACCAAACACATACTATGACCTGCGTGTGTGTTGTTTTATTTAGTAGCTTAAAAGAAGCAAATAGGTTTAGCTAAACATTAATAATTATTGTGATCTGCGGTCTTATTATTAGGCGGGTAGTGTAACTCCGTGCCCTGACAATTGTTGATCTCCACTTTAGAAGAAAAAATTCTCGGTTGGTCGAGAGTGCAGTCCCCTATCACCCCCCCCCCCACCCCACCCCAGTTATCTCCCCACACCCCAAAAGTGCCGACGCGTCTTCCACTTCTTGTCTCACCAAGCGCGACCTGGTCGTGGCGATCAGCCCTACCTTACCTCGCCCATACACCACGCCCCGCCGACGACCAATCAAAACAACATGGCGTTCTTCAATCCCCTCCATTCGACCCTGGCGTAGATGGTCCTGACGTCACAGAAGCTCATTCGTATGCAAATGAGATTAAATTTGGCTCGTATATAAGGCTCAGTGCCTTCAAAATGGGGGGGACCCGACAGGGAAAAAAAAAAGGTCCCGAATTTCAATGGATGAACTCTTCGGTCCATAATGACAGGACTGATATTTTCGAGAACTTCATTTCAGTTTAGAACGTTGATGAGCGCGGGTCGTTCATACACAGACACAAGAAACGCGAAACTCAGTGGAAGCAAACACGACAGCCTTCTACAGCCAATTACCACACTACCACTGCGGATATTGTTTTATCGGGGCACCGCGAACAGATCGAACCGTTGTGTTTTCACGACTTATTATTAAATCATCTCGGGAACAAAAAAATTGTGAATTTTTTTTTTCTTCATCCCCCGGAGAAGAAAAGACTACAATTTATTGACCAAACAAGAGAAATCCATTCTACGGATTGCACGAATTTTAATCGCGAAATCAGTATTGTTAATACTGTAAACAAAAGGAGATATATATCTGGGAAGGTGAGAGCCAGCTACCTGCGCCAACCTACACCCACATCTAGCAACAGGTATTTACAGGCACAAGCAGCGCCCACCACGACACGATCATTAACAGCAGCGCAACAAAGTGGATACAAGCCGGTGGACAATTTAAAAAAAAAAAAAAAAAAAAAGAAATTATTCTGTTTCTTTCCATAAGGACTTTTTCGTTCGTTATTTATGTTCGTTCTGGAATATACACCCAAAACCCACCAAAAAAAAAAAAACTTGGATTACTCGAGTGCTTTATGGAACAAAACTAAGTGGTTGCAGAATTGTTTCATTTCTTGTCAAGGATTTAAATTAGCCGTCAACAGTTTTAACAAGTTCTGGCGTTGATTCCAGACGTTCGTGATTTGGACTGTTTGATATATATACGTATATATATATATATTTATATAAAGTCAGACTTCTGACCGACCACCAGAGAATGTATCTACAACCGAGTATAAGCCTATTGCTGGTGTTAGCTGTCTCATTCACAGGTAATATCTTATTTTCACTTTCACGTCAGTGTTTGCTATAAATAGGTGTCCAGGGTTTTTGTTTTCAGTTTGTTGGTTGATAATTTAAAACTTGTATTTTTTTTATTTTTTTAAAACTTGTATTATTTTTTTCTCTTTTCTTTCAATTTTCCTGGTTTACTCTCTCAAAGGACACACGCACGAAAAGCTGATTTTGCTTGATGAAGTCAACCAATTTAAATAGTATGGTTTCGTTTTTAAAAAAATAATTTTAAAGGTATTTTTTTTTTGTTGTAAATTCCAAAACAAGTATGTGTTTAGTATCACCATGGCAACCTGGTTAACTTATTTAGGAAGACATTGTTTTCATCAAAATTACTTTTTATTTTGGCTTAACTCATCAATGTTTTTTTTGTGTTTTTTTTTTTAAATCTGGGAATGACTCGATCTACTTACTAAATATTGTAGACGACCATAAAAACTCAACCAAATTGTTCGCGCCAGAAAAGATTACGCGTGTCATATTTGTCAAGGGGAGACAACCGGTAATATATTAATTTTTTTTTAATTTTCGGGGACACCAGTCACTAACAGAAGGAGTGTCCGGTTGATTTCCGTGACTACAGGAATGCAGGTGAATGAACGTTTTCACAGTCTCTAACCCACACTGTGCCGTTGTCCATTTACAGCCACGCTGACCCACGCGTGGTTTACGGTACCCACCGCTTAAGTCTATTACTTACCGGATTAAAAATAGCAATGAAAAAACGAGCCACCATCGGCCCGAGCGCAAGTGATCCAGACCCCCGCTGTCCGCCTCTATCAACCGACCCCCATTGGTGTGTGTCTACTTACCTCGGCGCTCATAAACTATCCTGGGATGTCATGCGACCGTTTCATCAACGCCGAGAAACCTTTGTAAGACGGTCGGGGAATTATATTTTTTTATTGTGTAAAAAAATAAATATTTGTGGGGGGGGGGGGGGTGTTACAGAACCTTCACAGGACGGCCACGCGGTGCATAGAGGTATAACGTAGTTGCCCTATTTTTTTATTTTTTTTTTATTTTATTTTTTTGTTATTCTCTTCATTCCGTCGAATTAATCCGCAATATATATATATATATATATATATATATATATATATATATATCTGGTAAACAATGCAAAATCCTTAAACTGAACTTACGCACAAATGTAAGCCAATTATAGTTTGTCGTCTGCTCGTGTCAATATTTTCATGTTTAATTTCGTAGTCCAGTTCTTAAAATCTGTTCAAACTTTTGTCTAAGGAAACTAAAAAGTTAGATTTATGTTGTTTTGTTTCGCTTCTTTTAAGTTAGATAAACTAAACTGTTCAATAGCACACATTTCAAAACAATTCAATTTTTATCAGAAATTTTTAAAAAAAATTTTTTTTTAAAATCGAAATTTAGAGAGGTAAAATTTAAACGACTTTACAGTAGCTCTATAATTACACCTACCGTTTATTTTTTGTTCCAATGACCACACCCAAGGTCTCTTATTTTATAAGTTGTATGACAAAAACAGGGTCGTATAAAGAAAAAGTGAAAAAAAATGTTCCTTGTTTGCCTGTAAGGCACGTGAGAACAAAAACTGTCTGAGAAATGAAGGCAGTAAATGGTTTGTGTTTTTGTTTATCTTTATGTTTGTTTGTATGATGTCAGTGTCATTTTACCATTTATATAAACAGCAGGCATTGATACCAGATTGGTGTCCGTGTTTACTTACAATTATAGTTTACAGATTAGGGGGCAGATAATTAGGGTTAGATAATGATTGCGTTTAAACGGCTTGCAAGAAACCAGTGAAAATACAATCACATATAAGATATATGTATGTGACATATAAGATATATGTATGTGACATATAAGATAGGTGTATGTGACATATAAGATATGTGTATGTGACATATAAGATATGTGTATGTGACATATAAGATATGTGTATGTGACATATAAGATATGTGTATGTGACATATAAGATATGTGTATGTGACATATAAGATATGTGTATGTGATATATAAGATATGTGTATGTGACATAACTGAAGTCCTTGCCTAGTTAAGATACAGAATCAAAACTCGAGATGTAGATATTTAAGTTTTATTTTTAGGAAGCTTCTTTCGTGTGTTTGTAGGTTTAAGATTAAATGGAGAGAGGAAATGAGAACCATAATCAGCCCCCCTCCCATGTCACCCACCCCCCCCCCCTTCCCCCATCTGACACCCTGACCGCAATTATAAACCTCTGAGACTATGACAAATTTGAAATAAACAAGCGATTCATTAGTGACACGACAAACCAAAACAATGCGCACCCCCCCTCTTCCCCCCTACCCCCCCTCCGGAGACCACGCCCTGTAATTTGATGTGGTTGCACCGGCGTGGACATAATGTATGCGCATAAAGAATGGCAGGTTGTCACAGTATTCTCTCATAAATATGTACCACACGAAATTCCCGCCCGTTTGAAGAAGAGACTTACCTCCCGTGAGGGGATGACGATGAGGTTTTAAAACTGCTTAAACTGATGCAGACCTAGCTCCAACTTTTGTTTGCCCCCCCCCCCCCCTTTTTTTTTTCCAAAACAGAAATACTTCGTGAACGTATCTATCTAAAAGAGTATATTATGAATTTGATCTAAACTCATTCTAAGTGTATCATAAATGGAAAAAAAAAAGGGGGGGGGGGACAGTTGATGCACTGTTAAATTTGTTTAAGTTGTTGATGCTGTTTTGTTTCTGTTAGCCACTCCTTTTTTTCATTTTATAATAATTTATTTGAATCAAGACAGTCAGAGACTCCATGTAAAGAGCTGATTGGTTGGTACATTTTTACCTTCATCTTCCCCAACACTATGTAGAGGCGAACATAAGAAAGCTGCCTTTCAAAAGTGTTTTTTCTAAAGTGGAGTTGACTAAACAAATATAATATTGTATAAAATGTTTTTTTTATTGTATAATGTGTTGTGTAATATGTTGTTTATTTTATAATATGTTGTTTGTTGTATAATATATTGTTTAGTGTATAATATGTTGTTTATTGTATAATACGTTGTTTATTGTATATGTTGTTTATTGTATAATATGTTGTTTATTGTTTAATATGTGGTTTTTTGTATAATATATTGTTTATTGTATAATATGTTGTTTATTGTATAATATGTTGTTTATTGTATATGATTTTTGTCCCCATTTTCGTTGCGCAATTGATCTTCAAGTTCTGCCAGCGATTAGAATCAGCCGAAATCTCGACTTGCAATAATCAAGCGACATCGGATTATGGGCACGAGTGTAAACAAGATTTGAAATTCCTTAGTTACCATCACAAACCTGTATAAGTCCCAGACAGTGCCCCAGTTAAATGGCATGACCCCCACCGCCGTAAAACTTCAATTTTTCCCCCGTTTTTTTTATTCGCATTAATGAACATTCCAGGGGCAGACATTTGGATAATGTTCCTCTTTTTAAATTGAGACGTCGGCTTAACGTTATCTGGCTGGGTTCAACCGAGAGTTCCAGTGATCTGTCTACTGCTGTCTACTGCTGTAAACTGCTGTCTACTGCTGTCTACTGCTGTCTACTGCTGTCTACTGCTGTCTACTGCTGTCTACTGCTGTCAGTTTCTCTTCTTACTGACCAGCTGGTTGTTATTCTTATATCAGTATTATTAAGTTGAAATGAAACACGTGTTCATTGCCGGGCAGGCGGCGAAAACCCCGAGTTTTGACATGCCCTTCCAGGGGCTGGGGCATAGAGCTTTAGAGCCCCGGGCGGCACTAATCCTATAGCTACGCCTATGCCCCAGATACGTTTTTTTTTTTTTTTTAAATCCTCCATTTAATCCATATAATTTACTGAAGATTTATGTAAAATGATCTCATTTGTTATTATATAAGATTTTATAGTATAAGATAAGATATAAGATAATATTGCATAAGATCGTCCGTTATACTTATTACAGCACTGACCGGCCATTGCAGAATACTGTTAGGCTGTGTTTTTGTTTAATCATTGCTGTCTGCATCTGCGTGCTGCTGGCTGGTACGAGTCGCTCCTGTTATGATCACAGACCAGATCTATCAGACAAATTTTTGTGTTTTTCATTCCTTTAAACGTTTCTATTTTGATCAGGGGCCCCAGTTATTTTTTTAAACGTCTGCTTGAAATAGCTTTAGAGTTACCCGCCCCTGTTATTTGGCCACTGTTTAGTTCAAATAATGTGTGAACAAACAGGGTTCGTCCATTTAACGAGATCAGACAAATCAACAACATTCCCCCCCCCCCCCCCCCCAAAACCCAGTTGTCACCGCTAATTATTAATTTAACATGCTTTGTAAAAAAAACGAATTTGAGTTTATGAAAACTGTTGACTAATATTAAGATATTTCCCTTTGTCAACTCACTTTACCAATAAGCGGTTTTTTTTTTTTTAAATTCATTTTATTGGAATCTAATCAATCACAAAAATCCAGTTTGATAGAGAAAAAAAATACATCTAATTCTTATTTAAATACCTTAGAAAATGTCTCAAGGGAACAGCTGACATATATTCAAACACACAATTCCTTATCTAAAATATTCATTTTACCAGAGACAAGAAGCGGGAAAGCCCCCCCCCTTCCCCCCCCCCCCCACTTTTCCAAGAGCACACACATTTTTTTTTCTTACCGTTGTTTCACTAAATCGCTTTCCAATCCACCATATTAGTTTGTCGTAGAGGTGACAACCACACAGGGATTAGTATCAAGTATGCCTGTCATCCTAGAACAAACGCGCGCCTTCAACATTTCACTGTACTCTCTAACATTCGCCCGTACTCTCTGATCCATGTAATGTTTAACATTTCCCGTCACAGGATATTTGAAGAAGAGGGGAAAAAAGTGTGCACAAATATAAATATATAGATACATATATTCGGAAGTAAATGGTTTGGGCAACTGGAAGAAATTATTTAAACTATGTTCTGTAGGATTGCCGGTGAACATATTTTTTATTTTTTTTTTTTATTTTTTTTTTTATATCGCTGTCATGTAACTGACCATTGAGAACTCAAAACCTTAAAGTATAAAGACTATAATGTACTAAAAAAAATAACAATTAATAACTTTCTTATTATATTAATTTTCATAGTTATAATGTTAAGCATCAGTTTATTTTGATTGAATTTAGAGAATAAAAATAAAGGTAGGGTTGTAGAACTCACTCCTTACAGTTGTATTTATCAAACATTTATAAGAAAAAGAGAACAAAAAATTCAATTCTATACAGATACAAAAAAAAAACCTTTAAAAATATTTGAATTTAGAAATTTTATTCCATTGGCATGTTTGTAAAGTCAAAACCTTTTTTTTTTTAAACTGCGAAATACAATAATGACATTGATGTAATGGGCCGCTGGTAAAAAGTTGTCCCGATAACCTATATATTATCTTTCATTGTGCAGCTGTTCACTTTCAATTGCTCGGAGATAAATAGCTGCACTTGGAAGACTCTCAGACTGGCGACATTCCGTCTGGTTGAATAACTCGCTTGCTAGCAACGGAAGAGTCCGCCGGGAATTGTTTAAACTTCAAATATTTGAATTTTTAAACATAATAATCAATTGCGCAACTCAGTAGTTTTTTTTTTTTTGTTACACTATTTTACTACAAATGATGCGGTAGCCGCTTCACTATGGTTGATCACGGATCTTAGTTCAAACCCAGTGATCGGGGCGATGATTGAAACTTTTAGAGTATTAGATTTGCGCAGGTGGTAGGAGAAAAAAAAAGTGGCGGCATACTGATAAGGAAGAACACAAATATATATATATATATATATTTAATTGATAATTGCGCAACTCATGACATTTGATCGTTTAGTAGATATTCTGCTCAGCAGTGCTCCATCCAAGGCATATGAGCGCATAAAGCATACATCATACGGCTCCCCATGGAGGATGTGTACAATTTCTCACGGTGCCGCAAAGTCATGTGGGTTCATTACAGGACACAAGACCAAGCCGTGTTTTGTTTGCTTGCACGCGTAGCTGAGATCAGAGGTTAAATCCGATGCGTACTTAGTAATAACAATAGTAAGCGTTTTTTTTTCTTGCGACTTCCTGACTGCACGCTGTCGTCATTTGCCCTAAGACGGACACTCTCAAGTTCTGAATACTTACACCGTCTCCCCCCCTCCTCCCTTTTCCCCGACATCTCCCACACACTACATCACCTTGTCACCCGTTGTCTTACATGCTCACGGTAGGTCTTGGTTAAATGAGCTCTTATTGGATATTGTCAATGTCAGAGTGACGTAGTTAACAGAATTTTACGGTAGTATAGGAGTAACGGTAACTTTTTTTTTTTTAAAATCTCCTTTGACCAGCTGCACAACTGGTTGGCCCGGTTGTCAACCCCCCACCCCCCAACCCCACCCCACCTCCCCACCCCGATTCTTTGCACTAAAACGTTTCTTTTCTTTAGCAATAACTCGTCCATTGATCACGCTGAATAGGGTTTGGCTCCCCCCCCCCCCCCCCCCACACCTATTCAAGTGTTTGATAGGAACGAATTCACTGGGAGCGTTTGCTTTCGTTACACCGGTCTCCAATACCAACACCGCGATGTCAGCAACAGGCTTTTGAAATCTGTACAATCTGCTCTCGTGAGCAGGTGATACGAAAAGAATTTACCCAGAGACCGAAATAATTAACATACACAGACTACAAAAAAAAAAAAAAAAAAAAAAAAAAAAAAAAAAAAAAAAAAAAAAAAACCTTGCTGATGTAATAGCTTTGAGAGAAAAAAAAAAGGGCGGGGGGGGGGTGTAAGAGCATATCTGAGACACGTCTTCAAAAGTAAAATATTAATATTAAAAGCGATGAAGAGGAAAATATAAGTTTTTCAAGCCAGCACAAGAAATTTTGCCCTGCCCCCCCCCCCCCCCTTAACCACTCCACACCAACAAAAGCAGCAGAAGCGTAATATGCAGGTGTAATGGCGGTCTTAATGGCGGCCGTTGTATGCAAACGAGGCGATATATGACGTTAAATTACGGGGCGTGTTTGAACAAGGCGGCTTAAAAAAAAAAAAAAAAGACGAGAATTATTTTTTTCAGCACACAATTAAATATGGTGGGAAAATTTTTGACAGGCTCATTCGAATAGTTTTCTTTCTTTTTTTTTTTAAAGTTTAAAAATGTAACAGCAGAAAATTGTAGGCCAGTGGCACTACAAGAAAACCACACAAAAAATAATGACAGAAATAATTATAATAATAATAATTCTATCCTGTGCAACGTCATCTAACAACTTTTAAGCAACACGGAAACACATAACCATCCTCAAAACGTCATTTATATTTATATATTTATAATATATGTATTTATTTATATATATATATATATATATATATATATTTATTTATTTAATATAATCACTTCTACTTATCACAACTATGTCGTTTTTTCTAGCATCCATTGGATTTATTACCATGATTTTATTGTATCGTAGTACTGAAGTGAAGGGGTGATTTGAGGGGGGGGGAGAAGTTAACAATACCATGGATGGGTTAGAGGCTATTGTAGTCTTAAACACTCTGCTCCTTTGAGTAAACATTGCGAGGGTGTGGGAGGGGGGAATGACTTCCACATACTTCGCTAATGTGTCATTGAAAAAAAATTATGTACGGGGTGGGGGCCAGCGACGGGTGATATATATTTTAGTACATGAGATTTGAAAGGGCGCTGAAAGACACGTTATCTGTCGTAGTCATCTGTAGGTTGATCATACGGAACAGTGGCCACGAGTCGATAAACAGGGCCTCTCCCATAGAGTTGTTGTTTTAAACAAAACTGTTTACTAGTTTTAAGTTTATAACTCAACGGTTTCCACGCCCACCCGTCGTAGCATTATAGCAAAGACTCGGTGACGCCTGGGTTGCGTCTAGGGGGGGTGGCGGGGGCGTAAAGACATGAGTGTTACCGGTATTCACACAAATTCATTAATGTTAATAATGATTCGTGGGTGGATTTGGTTCCAGTTTGCGGGCCTACACCCGTCATGACCCACCGAAGCACTGTCCGAGTGTGACCCGTCTGTAGGGTGGGAAAATGGGAAATAAAGCTTTTAAACCATTTGATGGAGATCATACCCCGATTTATTAAATCCAGGGGCGGAGCCAGTCTAAAAAAAAAAAACGACCCCCACAATCAAAGAAGTCTTAGTTCCTTAATTAAATCGGCTAAATAATAGTATCTTTTTAATCCTTTAACACTCGTGAACGTTTGGCATTGTACCCCCCCCCCCAATCCACCCCCAGTTCCACCCCCATACACGACCTCCCACCCCCGCTCCCCGGGTTATATTACAAAATATTTGCACTTAAAGAACTCCCCCATAAAATGTAGGTGCGAGAAATAGTTTACGCCCTATCCTAATCATAAATGTCCCTATGGCCACAAACACCTCAAGCAGACCCACCACACAACAGACGGCATTTATAGCCCCCCGGATCTGAGGTGACCCCCCGACTTTAACGACAGGGCCCGTCACAATTTCTGGAAGAGGGAAAGGCCATAATTTACGACAGGTTTTGCATAACTGAGCGGACCATTAAATTTGTTGGTGATTCACACATAGGGATAATCCCTACACTCCCGCTCAGACTTTCGCACGCAAAATAAATAAACTTTAACCTCGTTTCGTAGCCAGGCGTGTTGTTAAAAAATTAAAGCCACTGTAACGGTGTAACCGCCCTCTCTGTAAGATAAAAATAAAAAAAAAATTAAATCTTGCTTTGTGATGGTTCATTATATACAACAAAACTTTCTGTGAGAATAGCCTTCCACCTAGCTCACCCCAAAAAGAATAAACAACAATAACGCCAACTACAGTAATAATTGATGTGAACTCCAGCGTGAGACTCTGGGTGATCGTAGATAGCTATAGTGACGTCACCCACTGGTCACTTCTTATTCGAAAACTTCCGATGTGAGTCAGGAGACGGAGTCGCCTAGGTGTGAACGTTTCCCTGTCGGCTGGATAACCCTTACATCACCTGGAGGGATTGTCTGCCCTCCCGACCATAAGTCAAGTGGACCTCTGCACGTAGTGTAAAACGTCAACAGCAGGCGATAATGGCCCCCGAGGGAGCCAGTTCAAATGCAGTTGTTGATAGTACGAGCGATATCGTACACCCTTTTCAATTGCATGACATGTTTGCTCAATCACTACTAAATGCAACCACTATCCCGACGTTGGGGCCCCGCCCTGGTTATTTTAGGGCCTTAAAAGGAAGATTGCGACCAAACCCATTGTAAGGACTAGCCTCTACGTCCGATCACACTGCGTCTGGTCTACATCTTGTCATCTCCCCAAACATGCCCGAATACAACACGCCTGGGGCCTCATAATAAATCATATGCGTATTCTTGACGAAGAAAAGAATTGAACCGTAAATGCTGTCACGGGCAGGTTAAGTGTGACCAACCCTGCATTTGAGATGTCTGAGTGACAGCTTATTTTAACAGTCTGGTAGCGCCAGGGATGTAGGGTGCGCAACCCACTTGACTTCACCGATGTGTGTCCTAAAACAGACGGGGGATGGGTTGTTCCGCTTTCCTACGCAAAGACACGCGAGTAAAGGGGGTCAATGCATTCAAGGACTGGTCCCCCTTTTTTTTAGAAGGAAAAAAACCTATGTTTTTGTTTCATCTTCCAATACCGTTAAAAAAATGAATTGTCCCTCTTCTCCGTATAGACAAGAGAATTTCGCAGAAACGGTTTACGGAAATGAAATAATGGCTAATTTCAGCGCCGGAAACTGAGCGACGAACCAACGACTCATATAAGGCTTCATGTGTGTCCGTCTTGTGCTGTTTGTGACGTCACGCTGGGATTTATATTCTGTTTCCGGTTTTTAAAATGACGGAAATTTTTTCTTTTTGTACGATGACTTTTTCTCTCTTCTTTAGGACACTGACATATATATAGATATATATATATATATATTATATAGATAGTCTTGTTATATACCTGAACTGATAAAACGTATGGGGAAACAGTTTGCTAAGGTCTCTCTATTGAGACCTGTTTTCTATTCCTCCCTGTTTTGGAAAAAAAAATTGGTTTCTTTTTAAATGACTTCTCATCAAATTCAAAAGAAGAAAGACCCCTCCTTCCCCCCACACCCCCCCCCCCCCAAATTCGCAGCTACTTAATTTGTAGAGGTCACAATTTCTTGAACAAGATCAGTCTCGAACAGCCCATTGATAACGTGGCAACCCTAGTTGTGTGGCACACTTTCTTTGTGTGATGCTATTCATAAAATGGTCGTGCAGATAACCAACCCCCCCCTCTCCCGGGACAAACAGAGGGATATTTCTATATAAAGAAAGGGAGGGGCAGAATTCCAGTGTCGTGCCACTAAGCAAAAGGTTGGTTTTTATCGCATGGGTCAGTCAACTGCAAGCGAAACATCGCGGTTCAGAAAGAAAGAAAGAAAGAAAGAAAGAAAGAAAAGAAAAGAAAAGAAAAGAAAAGAAAGAAAGAAAAAGAAATAACTATTCAATGCAAGAGTCTTCCAAATAGTGTGGGAATGTCACCATTTAATATCTAGGATATAGTGTTCTCCCTGTTGGAATATCCGCGTGTTTCAGCTGTATCTATACGATATCACAACATCTCTCATTTGAAACAAAACAACAACAAAACAAAAAAAAAACTAATATTAAATTGAATGAAATTGTTTTTTTTTGTATCGACAGTGATGTCCACTCTGGAGGTCATCAATGACATGACAACAGACGAAGCAGACGATTTCCTGATAAGGGAGGAGTTTATACCTGCTGACGCCATAGCGAAAGAGTCGACGAGGAAAAATAAACGAAGTCTAAGTAAGTCATCTAGATAGCTATCTACGAGAAGGATAACTTTGTTGTTTGTTGGCCTATAACTTTTTTTTCTCTAGTTATGCTCAAATTGTAAAGAGATGGTAAAAAATATATATATATTTTCTTGACTTCACAGCCTCTGTTGGACAAAATGATAACGCTGGGAAAAGCTCCGACCCGGCCACCAAAGCGCAGGCGCCAAAGTCAACCGACGCCGCCACCACGCAGCCGCCCACCGAGAGCCCCGCAGTCAAGTCGCGGCAACACTCGAGCACGGTCGTCGTCAACAACGAGACGTCGGGAAAACCAAAAGTCGTCGTCGCAAGCGGGACGCCCGAAACGAAGAAGCCCATCGTCGAGGACGCCACCGAAAGCGCCAAAGGGGAAGACGACATCGATCTGGCCAGCGAGGGATTCTTGCTGATACCTGAAAAAGTTCAGTCCCCGACCAGAAAACTTTCAGAGTTCCACGTCGCGGAAACGCCCGAAGACAGCGACGGGCAGGAGAGTCTAAGTAAGGATGTGTCACCCGTGGAAAACTTCGATCCCGAAAACGTCCAAGAGCTGGACAGAGCGCAGGATTCGTCGGCTGCGGAAAGTGTGAAGACGTCCGAGGTGGATCGAACGAACGACGGGCCGGCGAGCGAGGAAGATTTGAGGTCAGAGGACGTGCAGGAGCCCGTAGTGGATGACACGGATAAGGTCCTGGATGTCGCCTGCATCGACAAGTCGAGCTGGGAGTGCCTCATGTTCAAGGAGGATTATCTCGCCATGAAGAAGGACTGGAATCTCTCAGAGAAGACCATGGGTGAGTTGTGGGATTGGATGAGTTGTTGGATTGGATGAGTTCTTAGATTGGATGATTTCTGGGGCTAGATGAGCTCTGAGTTTGGATAAATAGTTGTTGTTGGGATGGATGAGTTGTTGGATTTGATAAGTTGTTGGATTGGATGAGTTGTTGGATTGGATGAGATATTGGATTAGATGAGTTCTTGGATTGGATGTGTTGTGCGATTGGGTGCAATATGTTAAGTGATTTTTTTTTTTAATCTGTGAGAAAGCTGACCAGCCTTAACATGTTCCAAAAAATGTGGGTCTATTATTTAGTGGTTGAAAACATAAAATTCAGAGAGTCTGTTGCGTAACATTACAATGGGGTTACATAACATGTTGTCTTATTCCTCTGGTCACAGAAAAAATCCGAGTGAAGCGTCAAGCCAATGGAAATAACGCAGCAATGACCAGCACCCAATCTCCCACCACAACTAGAAGAATAGAAGAAGGATCAGCAACAGGTAATGGTGGCTAGACATTCACACACAAAACTAACGGGACTACCTCCAGTTGTATTGCATAATTGAATTAGTTTTACTTAATACCCCCACCCCCCGCCCCCGCCACCCACACACACACACACACAAAGACACCGTGTATATGGTTATTGTAATGACACCAACACCAGTGGCGTAGCGAGCTTAACTCGCACCCGGGGCACAATACTTTTTAGCGCCCCCCTATTCGAAAACCATACAATATTATAGTAAAATATACCATTTGGCGCCCCTTTGTGAGTAGCGCCCGGGGCATGATGCCCCCCTTGCCCCCCCCTCACTACGCCACTGACCAACACACAAATTATAATTCATTCAATCTATGTAGCCAATCTATTTAACATATCTATTTACCCGAACTATTTAACCAATCTATTCAAACCTATGTGTTTTTGCTTATTTCAGGGGACATCTACCCGACCACCGAAACCAAAGATTTTAACATCGTCATCAAGAGCACTTCCACCTTCAAGACCAAGCTTGGCCCGGGGGAGAAAAAGAATGAAATCATGTTAAACCTGGTCCGACAGGTAATACATTGTATGCCCTGTGCTGTCCCGTGTTGTCCCGCGTTGTCCCGTGTTGTCCTGTGTTGTCCCGTGTTGTCCTGTGTTGTCCTGTGTTGTCCTATGTTGTCCTGTGTTGTCCTGTGTTGTCCTGTGTTGTCCCGTGTTGTCCTGTGTTGTCCTATGTTGTCCTGTGTTGTCCCGTGTTGTCCCGTGTTGTTCTGTGTTGTCCTGTGTTGTCCCGTGTTGTCCCGTGTTGTCCCGTGTTGTCCCGCGCTGTCCTGTGTTGTCCTGTGTTGTCCTATGTTGTCCTGTGTTGTCCTGTGTTGTCCCGTGTTGTCCCGCGTTGTCCCGCGTTGTCCCATGTTGTCCCGCGTTGTCCCGTGCTGTCCTGTGTTGTCCTGTGTTGTCCCGTGTTGTCCCGTGTTGTCCTGTGTTGTCCTGTGTTGTCCTATGTTGTCCTGTGTTGTCCCGTGTTGTCCCGTGTTGTCCCGTGTTGTCCCGTGTTGTCCCGTGTTGTCCCGTGTTGTCCCGTGTTGTCCCGTGTTGTCCCGTGTTGTCCCGCGTTGTCCCGTGTTGTCCCGTGTTGGCCTGTGCTGTCTTATGTTGTACTGTGTTGGCGTATATGTTGTATTGTGTTGGCGTGTGTTGTCCTGTGCTGTCTTTTGCTGTCTCAAAATAACTACTATCAAAACCTAAACGATGTCCAGTTCACATTGAAAAGGCTGAACTGCTCCTGATATACACCTATCAGAAATCTGGCTATTGTGTACAATTTTTTATTTTTTTGGACTGCTATTTTAAGGTTTTTACAAAAAGCGTTGAAAGCTTTCATTGTAATAGCCTCGTCTGCTTCTCTTCACAGCTTGAAAAAGTCTTCAAGGGCGTTACCGGCTTTGTGAAGGTCAATGTCAACAATGTTACTTATGAGTAAGTAATCAAATTTTTTTTTAAAGAAATATATTTTTTTTTTTTTTACCATTCTGAGTTCTGTTTATTTGTCTGTTCAGTTTTAAAATTATAGAAATATTACATGATGAAATGGATTTGATGAAACGGATATGATGATATGGATATAATGAAATGGATATAAATATATATAAATAATGTACCTAAATATTCTTAACAAGAGAGGGGTGTAGTGATACGTTGTGTCTAAAGAATATTACATGTGAAGACTATTTTTTCATAGTATTTATATACTACAAAACGAATTTTATATATATATATATATATGAGAGAGAGAGAGAGAGGGGGGGGGGAGAGAGAGAGAAAAAGAGAGAGAGAGAAGGGGAGATAAGTGTCGTACAGCGAGACATTTCCTCTCTGCTACAAAATTCCTATAATTTGAATATCAAAATGGATATTTCCTCTTTGTCTAAATATATCTTCAAAAGAGTCGCCGGAGCCATATAAGGACATTTGCCATATAAGGACATTTGTTTCGTCTCTAACCTCATACCCCTCACTGATTTCTCCCTCCCTTTAACAGAAACGGACAGCTAAAGGCCGACTGGGACCTCATCATCAATCCGGCAGACCCGGGATTCTTGAGCGGGAACTCTTCGGAAATACTCGACAAGTTGCGGGGAGACATCGGATCCGTCAATGGCACATACAAGACCATGGACATCCCTGACCTGACCCTGGAGGGTGACCTGGACACCGACGCGATGCTTGGCCAAGGTAAGAGTCTAAACAAGTGGCTATTTAAGTTACGGCTTACATGCATCAATCGATATACTTACTTCTCTAGGTCTGTAATGGTGTAATGGCGAGTTCAATATCACGCAAAATAAAATTCCCGATAACTGTACTAAATTAGATTATTTAAAGTATACCCCAAGGGCGGAATTATTTCTTTTGTTTTAACGAGAAATAGTCTCAATTTTAGTATGGTGCAATAAATATGCGTGGAGGTAACTAGACTTTTCCTCCTAAAGTGTAGAAAAACTTAATTTAATCAAACGCAACGAGACTAATATACAGAATACAGAATACACCTTAAGCCAATGGAACCGACCATTTTTCTCTAAGCTCTTAAACACAAGGTTTGTTTCTTATTTTGTTTCGCAGTTGAGAAATCCCTGGCCAACCCATGCGCCACGAACCCGTGCAGCGACGGATACTCCAACTGTCAATTTATCAAAGATGGCAAGAAGATCACGATCACGTGCGAGTCGAACTGTCAGATATTTGGCGACGTGTGCGAGCACGGCGGCGTGTGTGAGCTCAACGCTACGTTTGGCGCCTACTGCTCGTAAGTAAACGAATTGTTTCTATCAACTAAACTATAATTAGACCAGTAGTTAATATTTGCGCTCACCATTGAAAAGAAACCTTTTTCTTACTGTAAAGCTGAGAGTGTAAGTTTTGTTCACGGTGAGACGCGGTTGCACTGAGATTTTATTTTTGAATTTCTAACAAAAGTTTTGCTTTCTTACTCTCGGAGTCAAAATTGTATACCATTAAGTTAAAATCTTCCAGGTCGACCAGGTGTTTTAGTTTCCTTAAAAATTTAAATTTTCTCAAATATTTTAATCTCTAACCGACCGTCTGGTATAATACATTTTTGTTCCCCCAAGTATTTAATCTCTCCCCAAACTTGTCTGACCCACAGATGTACCAAGAACTGGGAGGGTGAGCACTGCCAATACAAGAAGTCTAGCGATAAACTTGACGCCGGTCAGATCACCGGAGTCGTCCTCGGAGCTATCGCAGCGGCTGCCGGCGCCCTGGGTTTTTGTTTCTGGATGCTCGCTTGCCGGAAATCGAACAAGTGAGTGCCGAGTTGACTTCTATCTAATTTAAACATGGCCTTGACAGCTTTTAATTTTTTTAAATTAAAAAAGAAACGAGCTATGACTTCTGTCTAAATCAAACATGGCCATGAGATTATTTTTTTTTCCATAAATAAAAAAAAAATTCGATACAAAAAAAGTTAATTGAAAAAAAACTTGTTTGATTTTTAAAAAAAGACAAGTTATATTTCAATTTGGTTTTGATAACATTAAAATTGCGCCGTGAGACTGATCAAAGTAGACATTGTATTATAAGGGTTATGTTTTATCCTTCTTCAGGGACATTGCCTTCAGTCACTACTCGGACGAGGAAGGCAGCGGCAAATTCTCTAACCCATCGAGCAAACTCAGTGCCTTCGTAAGTACAACTTGTTACTATATATAGTTCTTTCTTAATCTCCGACCTAACTGCTCTCACACTTAATGTAAGATCCAATCATAAAGTCGTCCTATTAATCTCCGACCTAACTGCTCTCACACTTAATGGAAGATCCAATCATAAAGTCGTCCTATTAATATCCGACCTAACTGCTCTCACACTTAATGGAAGATCCAATCATAAGGTCGTCCTATTAATCTCAGACGTGAACAAATTTCTTTCCCAAATCATTACAAATGTTATTTCAGCTTCTTTCGTTCTCTCCCTCCCCCCCCCTCTCTCTCTCTCTCTCTCTCACTAAAACCCCCCGCTCCCACTACACCCTATCTCTCCCTGCATCCCCTCTCTATCTCTCCTTTATTCCCCTCTCCCCCACACACCCCCCATCTTTCTCTTTCAATGTCCTCTACTCCACGCGCCTTCCTCTCCATTCTCTTGCCCCACCGTAGACTTGATGAGAAAGACTTGTATTTCCACAGTGAATGGCCATGCCATCTCAATATGTTTCCACCAGTTCAAACATGCTGTCTTCAGGCTTAATCCTAAACTAACACGAAAAGAGATTAGATCTTTACCAAATACATCAATTTACATTGCAATAAATAACGTTTAATTATCATACAAGATTTTTCAAATGGTCAAATTTTTTTTTTCAACAGGTTATTGACAGGCCTAAAATCTCCGTCAATCCCATTCAAGTATTTCGCACCACACCCCCCAGCTCTGCGGGGTCACCGCCCAATTCAGGAGCGGGTTCACGAGCCAGTTTCGCACGACGATCTTCGATCGGATCTTTGGATTCAGAGCCGCCCCGGGCGCCCAAGGGAAAGAGCAAATATCCCTATTCAAAAGCATAGTTTGTGTTTAGTCATTTTTAGAATATCCAAATTTACCTAGTGACACACTGAATTTTTTTGTACATAGCGACAACAGCGGCGCTGTCAAGCAAAATTGGACGCATTTGTACTCACCAAAAGCTGTCGGTGGACTTTTCACGCGACTACAAGAGGGGCGGGAAACAAGTCTTGTGGCTACAAACTGTTGTGGTCGCCGCCCATGTCCGAACTACAGACGTAATTTCGTTGAGATAAATATCTCGGTTTTGCCTGATATTGCCTAGCAATACAATTTGCCAATTCGAAGCTCTTTCATATTGTTGCAATTATACTCACGAGGCTGGCCCTCATTGTTGTATATTTGACTATATCCTACACTGAAAAAAAAAATTGATGATTCCTACCTGTTATATACCTGTTATAAACCTTTCTTACATTCGAATTACTTTACATTCCTCATGCAAAGAAAGTTTTTTTGGATCGTTACGGAACAATTACATGTGTATTCGATGTTTTTTTTTTTTTTTAAATTGTCAAAATCCTTTCTAAAACAGTTGATAATTTACTCCACGTGATAATCAGCATTGACTGCTGTTACTGCTGCTGCTGCTGGCCGAGCAGTTTTTTGGTGCGTGTCCATATTTATTTCCCAATACATGTCATTTTTGTTCCTCTCTGTGTGGGTATATTACATTGTTGGATGAACCCCTGGCGGCTAGCTGGCTAGCCTTTGTATATAACTTTTACCACGGGTCTCTTACAATTTTTGTGGGTGTATGTGTAATTTTTAAATTTGGGTGAATGTCAACAGCATGTGGGGGGTGGGGAGGGAAGCGCTGCACGGGTGGATTTAATGACGTATGAATAGTGGAGCGCTCCGAGAGTTGAACTGTATAGTTTTAACTTAAACACGTGATATAATATATATATATATATGCTGTACAAATATTTCATGTTATTATGTCATTGAATTGTTACACAATTAAAATATCAAAATGTACAGGGTGGCATATAGGGTGACATACAAGATGACATTCAGGGTGTCCACGACTCGCGAGTCGGTGGTTAAATATTCTATGTATTCTCTAAGACCTTTCCCTCCGATACAGCACTTTTAATCTACGTCTCATTGTCCTCATCGACCTGACCTTTCTAAGTAAACCGGCATTCTCCTAACGAAAACATCAACTGGTCAGCATTGACCTGCATCTGAAATGAGAGGCAATCCATTCAACAATGGTTTATTTTTTTATTTTTTTTTTTAAAGTTTAAAAATGTAATCAATTTAATTGAAACTCATTAAACAGCTTTTGGAATCTATTTACAGCAACTGTTCAAAGGGACGAACGAAAGTAAAGGAATTTGTTAGACCTTCAACACTGTCTGCCTACTTACATCATTGTCCCGTCCTCCTATTTCAAGCTCCCCCACACACCTTGTTCCACTATTTCAAGCTCCCCCACACACCTTGTTCCACTATTTCAAGCTCCCCCACACACCTTGTTCCACTATTTCAAGCTCCCCCACACACCTTGTTCCACTATTTCAAGCTCCCCCACACACCTTGTTCCACTATTTCAAGCTCCCCCACACACCTTGTTCCACTATTTCAAGCTCCCCCACACACCTTGTTCCACTATTTCAAGCTCCCCCACACACCTTGTTCCACTATTTCAAGCTCCCCCACACACCTTGTTCCACTATTTCAAGCTCCCCCACACACACCTTGTTCCACTATTTCAAGCTCCCCCACACACCTTGTTCCACCATTTCAAGCTCCCCCACACTCCTTGTTCCACTATTTCCTTCACACGGCTCGAACGCAGTCCTTCATTTTTTTTTTATTCTTACACTTCCTCTACTTGCAAAAAAAAACAACCAATAAATAATTCTTCACCGAATGTGTTCATTCATATCGTTTGGGTGTTTTGCTATGTGTACGACATAGAGAGTTGGCCGAGATGTTCTCTAAGGCTTTTGTGTTTAGAGAGTAGAGAGCTTTCTCAACAGAGCGTAAACATAAACAATGACGTCATGCGATTCTAAAAGTTTGAATTCCCCCCTAAATCAATTTCTCGAGGAGACACAATTTGAACGTATCAATAATTTTTGTGTCAAATTGGCGAAAAAATAAAAAGTATCATACTTTGATGGTTTCAATTTAGACATTACGTTTGACCAAGAGCTAATTTAGAAATCAAAAAGATCAGAAAATGGAAACGGTCCCATGCCTTAGATAACATGCCTCTCCCTCCCCCTCGCCCCCCTTTTCTCTCTCTCTCTCTCACATCTCCACTTCTATAAGGAAACGTTTTCATGAAGTAGCACTAAAAACTATTGCAATATATAAACATACTGTGCTGTTATTATGACTGACACACTTAAACATAAAATAATTTATTACAATTTTTTTGTACCAAATATATATAATAATTTATTGACAATTTTTTATATTTATTATTTTGTTCAAATCTTTACATGTTTAAGTATATTGACGAAATCCACATTTTTGTGTATCAATGGAAGAAATGGATATATTTATAAACATTTTTTGGTGGAGGTACGGAGAAAATAAATACTTGTAAAAAAATGAAATAATAATAATGAAACAAAGTGGGTTTGCTTGCAATCATGCCTATAGGTTATTTCCCTTAGCTTTGGATTACCTCTCATTTTTATTGATTTATTTATTTATTTTATTTTTTTTAGGTTTCTATATCGCATTTCATATCTAAAGTAGGAAGCTTACGTCACCGACAACTGTGACATCATGACCTGGTGTAAATGTGTCATTTAGATTTATTGGAGAGAGGAGGGGGGGTAAGGGGGGGGGGAACACTGGTTCAAAGATGTGGTCATGATGTGGGAGTTGTCAGTTGATGTCTTAGATCTCATGCTTTTGGGTCTATTCGGGTTCAAACACACCCCGATTCGACTTAAACATGAAAGACTTGTTGAAGGAGTAGATTTTATGGGTAACATCGCATTTTTTTAATCAAGCAATATTTGTTTTAATAACATTTCCTGCACCACTACTACAAATTTAATCTTAAAATTTTTTTTTTTTTCCAAATGATTCAATGTGCCAAATCAATAATAACTGAAGATTTCTTACAGATGTTCAATAATTAATATTTTGAATTATTATTTTTTATTGTACACTTTGGTTTGTATTTATAGACACGAGGGAAATTTTCTATTTAACAGATTTTTGTTCAATGTTGAATATGTTGTAAAGTAATCAAAATAATGAAGCTATAATTACCAACCCAATCCTCCCCCTGTTTAAATATTGTGTTGTATGCAAATCAGCACTTCGTTTTTAAAAAACCAAAATGCCCTCCCCTCTTCAAAGGGGAGGCAATGCACTCTCAAAGGTTCTACAATCCAATGTTACGCATATTCCATGTAAAACATATTGTTTAGATATGCTCAATTTTGTTTTTATGAGGTGAAAAGAGGTGATTATGATCTGATGTCCTATCATATGTGATTATTTATGTCAAATGCCCGCCCCACCTCAAAGCTGCTCACGTGATATGTACATTTTGTTCTTTTAATGTGCCTTCCCCACCCCACCCCACCCCCACCCCCCCCCCCCCAACCCTAAACTTGAAATCTATGCAACGAAATCTATTCTACAAAACCATTCTTATAAATCTTCTCTATGAATTCAATTCCAATATCTTTTCCCTCGCTAATACTATGTCATTGTTTTGAAGCCTTGAAAATCCACTTGTTATGTTAAAATTATGTAAATTTATACCGGACAACTCAAAGTGAGGCAAATAAAATTTGAAGAAAAAAAAATAGACTTGTGTATTGTCTTATTATCAGTCTGTTACAATGTCGTCCTAGTTTTTATGAGAGTGCCGGGTTAAAATATCAGTTCTGTGAACCATGTTGTGTGAGCGGTGATGTCCCTATGGAAACTTTAATTCGAACACTTTTCACAGAGTTATGAATTTACTTGTATTTTAAAACGTATAAAGCAGGCTTACAGTAACATAGAGAATGAAATGGTACCGACTGTGAAGTTATCCAGCAGATCAAAGAGTCGATAAAAGGTAACCCCGACTGTGAAATTATCTAGCAGATCAAAGAGTCGATGAAATTGGTACCGACTGTAAAGTTATCTAGCAGATCAAAGAGTCGATGAAATGGTACCGACTCTGAAATTATCTAGCAGATCAAAGAGTCGATGAAATGGTACCGACTGTGAAATTATCTGGCAGATCAAAGAGTCGATGAAAGTGTACCGACTGTGAAGTTATCTAGCAGCTCAAAGAGTCCATGAAATTTACAGTCAGTACATGGAACTATCTCTAAAGTAATAAGCGAAAAACTCCAGGGAAGTATTCGTGTGTGAATAGTGAGTACTAAAAGTTATAACATGTTTGAATAGCAACCTATAACAGCCCGTAGCGTCAAACACAAAGTTTGAGAATAGTTAAATGTATGATCGTTTCTCAGAAGTGCCAGCACATGTGCACAAATTTTTTCTTACAGGACTTTATTGAATTGAGCGCTGAATTGATGAAAATGCCCCACGCACGTGTACACGCATCTACACGCATCTACACGTATCTACACGCATCTACACGCGTCTACACTCATCTACACTCAACTATTTAATTCACGACTTTGTTATGGAATTTAAGCAGAAAACTTTGACCGAGCCAAGATGGCACGCCGTAGCCATTGCGTCGAAAAGGGTGGGGTTGGAGGTGGGAGGGACGGACCACCAAGGGCGGCACATTCTGTTTTGTTTTGTGTGGCGGCATTTTCAACCAAAGGACGAATCGGTTTCGTGTAAAGGGTAGGGCTTCGTCCCCTCGACCCGGGGACGTTTCATTTTTTTTAAAATCCTTTATATTAATTTCGCTTCTTTTTTCGTTTTCTTCTTTCTTTCTTTTTTTTTTTTAAATTTATGGCGATAAAGTCTTCGGAAGGCTAATTGACCCACTTGCCGTCATCCTATCGAGCTGAAACTTGGCACATAAACTAGCTGCCGACGACAACACATTCTTTCAAATTTGCAGCCCCACCCCCCACCCCAACACTAAAAAAAACCAACAATCTTTTACTGTTTCTCAAAGGGGAGGAAATGTTAATGATTTGTTCCATGGCTGTGTGTTTTGGTGTGGAGATTTATTGTGTAGCTGTTGCTGTGCCCTTTGTATTTATGACGGATTTGGTTTTAAATGTATCTTTAGTCTATTAGGGTCTACTTGCACCAATTTGATAAAAAGCAATCCCATACCGAAAATCAGTTGTCACAATCACATACATCAGGGTGTGGGCAAACTACGGCCCGCGGGCTACATGCGGCCCGCCAACTATTATGTGGCCCTCGGAGGCATTGAGACGTATTTTTTAACAAAAATTACTTAGTTTTTAAGTTATTTTGTTGAATTTTACAGAATTTCAAGTACCGTAATTATTTTAACAATTTTCGATCAACTTTCTTATTCTTTATTTTTTTTTTTTTACACAGTCCTTGACCTTTGTCATGTTATGCTAAAATGCGAATTTACCGATTTTAATATAGAGAAATGTTTATCGACATGTAAAAATTGGACATAACACACATGCGGCCCCCGAATAACTTGTCAGTGTGGCCCGCCGCACAAAAAGTTTGCCCACCCTTATCATCAATGATAGATGACTTACAATTACATATTTTTTTAAAGAATTTACAACAAACAAAAAAAGTTGGTGGTGTAATTTTTTTTAAAATTCTAATGAGGTAAGGGGAAACACTCTTTAAATTATTTAAAATTTCAAATAACATGCTTATTTCCCTCTTTTCAGTCTATTTAAACCAGGGGTCTCAAACTCCGTATCCGTAAAATTGATCGATGGAAATTTGATCGAACGGAAATTTGGTCGAATCTTTTTTACGTTAAAATTGTGCGTTAAATTTCTTTTTGAACGCATTATTTTGTTTTACTGTATAGTATAGTGCGTTCAAGAAGAAATTTGACGAAAATGTTAATGTGTTAACTGAAAAAAAGATTCTCTCTCTATCCCTCTCTCTACCTTCCTCTCTCTCTCTCTCTCCATCTCTCTCTCTCGAACATTCTCTAGACTCTAGATCCCTCTCAGACGTTCAAAAATCGTTGTCTCCCTTTATCTCCATCGCCCAAAATGCACAACACACCCCGTACCCCTGATGTCATGACCTTGACACCCAGTCTCACTCAGACTCTACCTCCTGCGGCCAAACGGATAATTTAAGTTTGATAACTTTGATTTAAACTAATTTAAGCTGGAATTAAAGACTATTTATAGGTATGTAATTTGTACGATTATTTCTCTCTGACAAAAAATTTTTTTTTTTAATTTAATTAATTTTTTTTTAAATAAAAAAGTAAAAATAATAAATAATTAAACAACCCCCCAAAATCAACGTATAAATCCTTTATATGCATTTTTGTTTGCATTTATGCCACTGTACGTGATTTATCATTTACGAAGAAGCGGTTCTGTAATTGGGTAGACTTCTTGCGAAAACACGTTTCATATTTCCTTTTATTGTCCCCTTCAAAAATACATTTTATATTTACTGCATACCCGAATACGTCACAACTACAAAGCCCATAGCAACAGCTACAAAATTAATCTCCACACCAAAGACGCAACCCTTGAGCCAATCATATTTCATTGATCTTCCCTTTGAAAAACAGTAGGCGCTCATTTTTGGGGGGTTACTGGTGGGGGTTGGGGGCTGAAAGCTTCTAAAAAAATGTGCTTTCATTGGCATTGACGCTATATGTGCCCAAGTCTCAGTTCAATAGGATGACGGAAAGTGAGTCCGAAGATTTTGACTTAAAGACGGAAACACGAACAAAAGCAAAGCTTAAATGAAGGATTTAAACAATTACATCCTATTGAATTATTTCATTTCTTTAGGTCCAACTTTATATTCTACTAGCTTAGTGGTTCTCAAACTTCCTATGGACGCGACCTTTTAATACAGTTCCTTGTGTAGTGGCGACCCCCAACCATACAATTATTTTCGTTAGGCGACCCCTGGGAAAGGGTTGTTCGACCCCCCCCCTCCCCCAAAGGGATTGCAACCCACAGGTTGAGAACCGCTGTACAAGTTGATCCACAAGGGGGTTGGGGTGTGGGGGTGTAGAAGGATTTCAACGAACAGATTTGTGGAAATCATAAAACCTCTCTTGTGGAACAGGATGACTGCTGTTGCAAACAGATCTGACCACGAACGTCATTTTATTGTGTCTCGTGTCAAGATGCTAGCCAAGATGGTAGCCAAGATGCTAGCAAAGATGGTAGCCACTCTGATATTAATGTTGGTTTAGTTTTAGCTACGAGGTTAAAAATTTAAAAAAAAAAAAATTAATCAAAGAATCTCAAACGGTGTCGAAAGTCTATTTGAACCGCACTTGATCTTTAATTATTTTTTTTTCTTTTCTTTTTTTTTTTTTCTTTTTTTGTTTTTTTATCTTTAACGTTTGGCAGTCCGCACTGACTAATTTATTGTATTTATTTTGTATATATTTTTTTTTAAATTTCTAATTTTCTTAAATTAAAAAAAAAAATATGTATTTTATTTTAAAATTTTTGAAACGAAAAATGTGGTGGCGGTTTGTAGTATATCAAAACTCAGATATTTAAACCTCAAAACAAGAATTAATTTAACAATGCCCTAAGAGCATAAGCGGTGATGTGGAGTGGGTGTAACCAAGGGCGGGAACTGAGACTAAATTCATTTTATCTCTTTTAACATGAATTATTTCCCCTGTAGGCAAAAGTTTGAATTCGTTTTTTTTATACATTGTTTAGATAATACAAAGGTAATACAAAAGTAATGCTAAGGTAATACAAAAGTAATGCTAAGGTAATACACAGGTAATGCAACAAAAGTCATTCTAGGATAATACAAAGGTAATACAACAAAATTAATGCTAAGATAACACAAAAGTAATACAAAAGTAATGCTAATTCAATACAAAGGTAATGCGAAAGTAATGCTAAAATAGTACAGAGGTAATACAAAGGCAATGCTAAGATAATACAACGGTAATACTAAGATAATACAAAGGTAATACAAGGGTAACACAAAGGTAATTATGCGGGCTTCGGTTACTCCAGGAATGAATAACAGGCAGTTAAGTTGTGCGTTGTTTTTTTTTTTTTATGTTCACTGTTTGCACAACCACAGCAATATAGGTCAAAGTTTTTGTTTTGTTTTGTTTTTTAAAACTTGGTACAATGGGTAAAAACCATTAATCTTATTGAGTGATCAAATAGATGAATGGGGCTGGTAGGTACTGGATAGATGGGGCTGGTAGGTACTGGATATAGGGGGCTGGTAGGTACTGGATAGATGGGGCTGGTAGGTACTGGATATAGGGGGCTGGTAGGTACTGGATATATGGGGCTGGTAGGTACTGGATATATGGGGCTGGTAGGTACTGGATATAGGGGGCTGGTAGGTACTAGATATATGGGGCTGGTAGGTACTGGATATATGGGGCTGGTAGGTACTGGATATAGGGGGCTGGTAGGTACTGGATATATGGGGCTGGTAGGTACTAGATATAGGGGGCTGGTAGGTACTGGATATATGGGGCTGGTAGGTACTGGATATAGGGGGCTGGTAGGTACTGGATATATGGGGCTGGTAGGTACTAGATATATGATGCTGGTAGTTACTTGCTATAAGGGGCTGGTAGGTTCTGGATATAAGGGGCTGGTAGGTACTAGATATAGGGGGCTGGTAGGTACTGGATATATGGGGCTGTTAGGTACTAGATATGGTGCTGGTAGGTACTGGATATAGGGGGTGGTAGGTACTAGACATAGGGGGCTGGTAGGTACTAGATATGGTGCTGTTTGGTACTAGATATAGGGGGCTGGTAGGTACTGGATAAGTGCGGCTGTTAGGTACTAGATATGGTGCTGGTAGGTACTAGATATAGGGGGCTGGTAGGTACTAGATATTGTGCTGGTAGGTACTGGATATATGGGGCTGGTAGGTACTACATATATGGGGCTGGTTGGTACTAGATATATGGTGCTGGTAGGTACTAGATATATGGTGCTGGTAGGTATTAGATATAGGGGGCTGGTAGGTACTAGATATAGGGGCTGGTAGGTACTAGATATAGGGGGCTGGTAGGTACTAGATATAGGGGGCTGGTGGGCACTAGATATATGGGGATGGTAGGTACTAGATATGTGGGGATGGTAGGTACTAGATATAGGGGGCTAGTAGGTACTAGATATATGGGGATGGTAGGTACTAGATATAGGGGCCTGGTAGGTACTAGATATAGAGGGCTGGTAGGTACTAGATATAAGGGGCTGTAGGTACTAGATATAGGGGGCTGGTAGGTACTAGATATAGGGGGCTGGTAGGTACTAGATATAGGGGCCTGGTAGGTACTAGATATAGAGGGCTGGTAGGTACTAGATATAAGGGGCTGTAGGTACTAGATATAGGGGGCTGGTAGGTACTAGATATAGAGGGCTGGTAGGTACTAGATATAGGGGGCTGGTAGGCACTAGATATGGGGCTGGTAGGTACAGAGGAACACGTTTGAGGTTGGCGCTGTGAATAAGGAGAAACCACGTGGCTTTTTAAGGCTGTGCATAATTAAAAACAGCGTGGTTGTTAATACTGGGGAACAATGTGGCACATTGTTTGAGTATATTGTGAATGAGAAACGGCGTGGTTGTTCATGCTTGGGTTACTGTGGAGCAATGTGGCTGTTGAGGCTGTGGAGAATGAATAACTAGGTTGCTGTTGGCAGTGTCGTCTGCAAGGGTTGATGCCGCACGGGACGGGCTAATATTTTGCCGCTCCTCCAACGAACGAATTCTGCAGTTGGTCGAAATATACCGCGCGTCATTAGACATATTTTGAAAAGTGCAGATGGGGGTGGCTCGCCCACGTCAGCCCACCCCCTCGTTCGCCAGCGGCTGTAGTTTCTTATAGTAAGCCATACTCTTCAGCTTACGATGATGGGTAGCTCTATGATGATGGGTGACTCTATGATGAGGGGTAGCTCTATGATGATGGGTAGCTCCATGGTGATGGGTAGCTCTATGATGAGGGGTAGCTCTATGATGAGGGGTAGCTCTATGATGATGGGTAGCTCTATGATGAGGGGTAGCTCCATGATGATGGGTAGTTGTTACATGATAAACAGAAGGTCCGGGACGATGAGTAGTTCAGTGATGTTGGGTAGTTACATAATGATATGTAGGTTGATAATGATGACAAGGCCCATGGATGATGGGTAGGTCCACAATGATGATACGTTGCTTTGGGGATGGGGATGTCCATGATGATGGTTAATTCTTTGATAGTGGGTATAGGTCCATTTGATTGCACTGGTAATTGGTAGGTCAGTAGGGATGGGTAGGTCAATGGGGATGGGTAGGTCAATAGGGATGGGTAGGTCAATGGGGATGGACACTACCATGAGTTCGGGTAGATCCGTGGTGATGGGTGGGATGGGGGCTTGTTAGGTTCTTTAGATAGCTAGGGTTGGTATATCCATTAGGATGTGTAGGGTTATGGGGGATGAGGAGGTCAATGGGGATGGCAGGTCCACGAGGATGGGTAGGTCTTGGAAGGAATCAAAATGTATGTCATGTAACTTCCAGATTACATTTAAAACTCCCGGCTTCCGCTAGTCTTTACTTAACTAGGACACCCATGGTGTTCCATGGCTAAACTAAGACACCCATGGTGGTCCATTGCCTAAACTAAGACACCCATGGTGGTCCGTGGCTAAACTAAGACACCCATGGTGGTCCATGGCAAAACTAAGACACCTATGGTAGTCCATGGCTTAACTAGGACACCCATGGTGGTCCAAGGCTAAACTAGGACACCCATGGTGGTCCATGGCTTAACTAGGACACCTATGGTGGTCCATGGCTTAAATAGGAAACCTATGGTTGTCCATGGCTTAAATAGGAAACCTATGGTGGACCATGGCGTAACTAGAACACCTACACTGTGCAAATGAGGCTGGATATCACTCAAATAAAATTAATATTTACTTCTAAAAAGCTAGAGGCTAATCTGGGGAAACCTTAATAACATGTCCACTTGACTTATCCCCGTTATCCTATCATTAACAGCTGTGGGCAAACCTTAACGTGTCCACTTGACTTATCCCCGTTATCGTATCATTAACAGCTGTGGGCAAACCTTAACGTGTCCACTTGACTTATCCCCGTTATCCTATCATTAACAGCTGTGGGCAAACCTTAACATGTCCACTTGACTTATCCCCGTTATCCTATCATTAACAGCTGTGGGCAAACCTTAACGTGTCCACTTGACTTATCCCCGTTATCCTATCATTAAAAGCTATAGGCAAACCTTAACATGTCCACTTGACTTATCCCCGTTATCCTATCATTAACAGCTGTGGGAAAACCTTAATATTTCCACTTGACTTATCCCCGTTATCCTATCATTAACAGCTATAGGCAAACCTTAAAATTTCCACTTGACTAATCCCCGTTATCCTATCATTAAAAGCTGTGGGCAAACCTCAACGTGTCCACTTGTCTAATCCCCGTTATCCTATCATTAACAGCTATAGGCAAACCTTAACATGTCCACTTGACTTATCCTATCATTAACAGCTGTGGGCAAACCTGGGCAAACAGCGACTGATGAAACGGGGATCATTACAGGGAAGGTTTAGAAAAGAACAGACTGTTTATTGATCTTTGTTGGCTTGGACGTCTTCTTGTTCCATTGGAGGATTTCAGTACTAAACTTTTTAATTAACCGGTAATCATCTCCGTGAACGAAGTGGCTATTCGTACCCTGGGTACCAGAAGTGAGAGGTTGGGATTATAATATTATTTAAAACAGTCTTGTTGGTTTTGTAAGACAAAATGAGTCACCACACATGACATCCGAATAGCACTAGTCAAAATGGACCCGGACACGCAGCGCCGCCATGCGCACCCGGGTCCCATTAGACTCAATGCTATTCGGATGTCATTTGGGGTAGTTTATTTTAGTTAAACTTAAGAAGTCATTTTACAAACGTACAGTCCATTCAATTATCTTTCATTTGATACCTTATTTTTGTCTTACAAACCCAGCAATAAAAATTTTAATAGTTTTTTAAATCCCAACCTCTCACTTCTGGCGCCCGGGTACGAATAGTCGCAGCCATCCGTGAATGCAAGGGTCGTCGTAATTTATGGACAGTGCGCACTGCCGAATCCTGATCCAGGCGCCGTCTGCTTATGCAATAATTCGTTGTTTCTCAAAGCAGTAGGGGAAAGTCCCCCCCCCCCACCCACACCCAAACAAAGGGGCAAGGAATAGGGCGAGATGTGGACGGGCTCCCTGTAACCCAGGGGAGTTTGACAGATGGTTACACACCAGATGGTGTTACGACTGATGGTGTTACTGATGATGGTGTTGCTACTGGTGGTGTTACTAATGATGGTGTTACAACAGATGGTGTTACGACTGAGGGAGATCCACTGTGAGTTAACGATGAACATGTCTTATGGAAGTGGGGTGTACTTCCTTTAAGTAAGGTATGCTTGACTGGGATAAGGTATGCTTGACTAGGGTGAGGTATTCTTGACTGGGATAAGGTATGCTTGACTAGGGTGAGGTATTCTTGACTGGGATAAGGTATACTTGACTAGGATGAGGTATTCTTGACTGGGATAAGGTATGCTTGACTAGGATACGGTATTCTTGACTCGGATAAGGTATGCTTGACTAGGGTAAGGTATTCTTGACTGGGATAAGGTATGCTTGACTAGGATGAGGTATGCTTGACTGGGATAAGGTATGCTTGACTAGGGTGATGTATTCTTGACTGGGATAAGGTATACTTGACTAGGATGAGGTATTCTTGACTGGGATAAGGTATGCTTGACTAGGGTGAGGTATTCTTGACTGGGATAAGGTATGCTTGACTAGGATAAGGTATTCTTGACTCGGATAAGGTATGCTTGACTAGGGTAAGGTATTCTTGACTGGGATAAGGTATGCTTGACTAGGGTGAGGTATTCTTGACTGGGATAAGGTATGCTTGACTAGGGTGAGGTATTCTTGACTCGGATAAGGTATGCTTGACTAGGGTAAGGTATTCTTGACTGGGATAAGGTATGCTTGACTAGGGTGAGGTATTCTTGACTGGGATAAGGTATGCTTGACTAGGGTGAGGTATTCTTGACTGGGATAAGGTATGCTTGACTAGGGTGATGTATTCTTGACTGGGATAAGGTATGCTTGACTAGGGTGAGGTATTCTTGACTCGGATAAGGTATGCTTGAATAGGGTAAGGTATTCTTGACTGGGATAAGGTATGCTTGACTAGGGTGAGGTATTCTTGACTGGGATAAGGTATGCTTGACTAGGGTAAGGTATGCTTGATTAGGGTGAGGTATCCTTGACTAGGGTATAGCCTTGGGGTCAATGTGAAGTATGAATAGGGTTGGGGATATAGAGGGGGTATGGAGGGGGCATTTGAGGGGGATATGGAGGGGTGTGGAGGGGGATATGGAGGGCGGTATGGAGGGTGGTATGGAGGGGGATATAGAGGGTGGTATGGAGGGGGATGTGGAGGGCGGTATGGAGGGGGATACGAACGGGGATAGGAATGGAGGATTCACACAAATTGTCGCAATAATCCAAGCCCCGAAGTAATAAGCTAAGTAGCTGACTTCACTCTCGGTGGGGCGGGTCTAAGAAAGTAAAATAGTTTGTGAAACAGTGAGGGAAAAGGGGGGGGGGCATCATATGTAACGTCACATTCATGTTTTTAAATCTTACACATGAAAGCTAACATTGACAATAAGGTATTGAACTTTCCTTTGTACTCGATGTATTATGACCTTTGTGCTGGATGTATTATGACCTTTGTGCTCGATGTATTATGACCTTTGTTCTGGATGCATTATGACCTTTGTGCTCGATGTATTATGACCTTTGTGCTCGATGTATTATGACCTTTGTGTTGGATGTATTATTACCTTTGTGCTCGATGTATTATGACCTTTGTGCTCGATGTATTATGACCTTTGTGCTGGATGTATTATGACCTTTGTGCTGGATGTATTATGACCTTTGTGCTTGATGTATTATGACCTTTGTTCTCAAAGTATTATGACCTTTGTGCTGGATGTATTATGACATTTGTGCTCGATGTATTATGACCTTTGTGCTCGATGTATTATGACCTTTGTGCTGGATGTATTATGACCTTTGTGCTGGATGCATTAGGACACAGGTTGTCACTTAGTCGTGTATTTTTTTTTAAATAGAGAAATTTGTTTTGGATTAAATTTTAATTAGTCGTCCATCTTTTTACAATATAATTTACAAATTCAGCATCCCTTTCATTAGTTTAATTCGGTTTATACAATATTTTTAATTCAATTAAGTTTGTCCCGAGATTCCTCGGGAAATTCCGAGATTTCCCGAGAAATCCCGGGATGAGGAAAACTTCATTCCCGTTTTCCCGGAATAAGCAAGACCCCGAGAAATGAGAAGCCTTCGCACTGACCCGGTTACAGTCATAGGAATCTGTATTTCATTGTCTGCCGTGCCAGGCAGTGATCTGAGGGACAGCATGGTGTAGAGCTATTTAGGGTCAATGAATCCAAACAAAATAAAGAATTTCAGTTGCACCTGTGAGTAGACAATCGTTGGACATGTCCTTTATGTGAGTGGACGAATCGTAGAACAGTGTCCATGTTTTAAATAGACGATCGTAGAGCATGCCCTTGTTGTGAGTGGGCGATCGTTGAACACGCCCATCTACTCCCGCGCTATTTTTACAGGGACATAGAAGCAGATAAAGAGATGACATCTACTTTTGTAGTGGTGCCGAGTGAGGTGCAGATGGGGGCATATGCAACGTAACTGATCCAATTCATACAGCGTACATCCACTGCTCCCAGTATTGCCATTTATTAGCCATATACTTATTTCACTGTTTCTAAGCACATACCACGTCAGTTGACTTTGGACATGCCCTTGATGTGAGTGGACGATCATAGAATTTGCCCTTGATGTGAGTGGACGGTCGTAGAACATGCCCTTGATGTGAGTGGACGATCGTAGAACATGCCCTTGATGTGAGTGGACGATCGTAGAACATGCCCTTGATGTGAGTGGACGATCGTAGAACATGACCTGAATTCAGACGCCACCTTCTCCCCCCCTCCCCCCCCAAAAAAAACAACAAAAGTATGCATTAATCCACTTATTTTGAATATTTTCCGTTCACATTCCATGTGCTAATCCTCTTTGGTTTCCTGGTTGGCTTGTCCACTGACGAAGGCTTCTAGCCGAAACTTTCGTTTGATTGTATTTTATTTTCCCTTTCCAGCTTGCACATATCCCGCTTTTTAGCATTTTGCATGAAAATTGACGAGTTTTGCGCCCTCTGAATATTACCCCCGGTGTGGGTGTTTCCTCCATGCCCTTTCCCTCCCCCTTTTTTTTTTATACGGCCCCAGTTACCAGTGATGTTTTCATTGTGGGCTCAGCTTACACCAAACATTACATGGACAGTGCATTCAAGACAGTGGCGTAGCGAGCTTAACTCGCGCCCGGGGCACACTACCTTTTTAGCGCCCCCCCCCAATACCTTTTTAGCGCCCCCCCTATTCGAAAACCATACAATATTATAGTAAAATATACCATTTGGCGCCCCTTTGTGAGAAGCGCCCGGGGCATGATGCCCCCTTGCCCCCCCCCCTCACTACGCCACTGATTCAAGATAGTAAAAAGAAAAAAATAATTAAATAGAAATTAAAATACAACAAATAATGTCACTGCTTTCATTTTAAACATTTTTTTAATTACAATATGACCATACTGGTTTGGGGGGGGGGGGGGGGGTTTGTGGGTAACGTTATGAGATTGAGTGGGGGCGGGGGGTGTGGTGCTGTAAAAAATATTAAGAATTATCTCTGCCCTAAAAATATATATACTAAGATCACCCCGCGGCCCCTCCCATGAACCATTTTTCGTTCCATCCCACGTCACGTGGTATCCCCAATCCTATACAGTAACTCCCGTCTCCACATTTCGATGTAAATTGTCACGACTGTCAATGTCGCTACCACTCCGATTCTCCTCCTCCGTGGCGTTCTGTAACTTGATCAGAGGCCATTTTGTCGGACCTCGCATACCTGTTCTGATACTCTCGGTAATGGTAGTTTTTTTTTTGTTTTTTTTTTAAATAGTTTTAATTGTATAAAAAGAATAATGTTAAAAAATGTCTGTAATTTAGTCTTATCCAGTGCAATCAATTTTTTTAGGGGTGGGGGGGCAGCGGTAGTTTCGAGCCGGTTCGGTCAGGTTCGTGCGAACCGTTAGTTCAAAATAATAAATATGCCTGACTGTGGCGGTGACCGATATGGCATAAGGGGACATACTAACTGCGAACCCTTTGTTACGAATTTGGCAATACACCGCTGGGGGGGGGGGGGGGTGTGCATAATGCTTCCCTTTTTAATATGACGTCATATTGTTTTTAAACCCAACCCCCCCCCCCCCCGGGCCGCCCCAACCTCGTCGCACATCGTCACAAAATGGTGACCCCACGGCCCCACCCAAAGTGTGTGGCGTCATATATGAATGGCCCCCTCACGCATAACCCCAAAACACACTTATTGATTCAGGCTATTTATCCTTATAGTCACATGATAAAAATATCCACCACATGTCTAATAGAAGTGCATATTTTCTGTTAGTTGCAACTCTCATCAAATCCCGTCTTGAATAGCAAATTAAAGCCATTTAAAAAATAAAAAAAAAAATTGGTTCATATTTGAAGCTATTTGACCACCAGGAATGCACCTTTATGAATATCAAGAAAATTGTAAGCTTGAATGATAACTGATGTTATGTTTGGAAAAATATCCAGCAATAACGACTAACTAACCTTTTGCTTTAAAAAAAAAATATTATGTGTGTTTCTATCTCATGCTGTGTGTAGACTTTGCACTTTTACAACTATTTTTATGTTTCAATGAGTGTTTATGTTGCTATAATGAGGACCTATAATTTGTATTTTCATTGTAAATTTGAAATATTTTCTAAAGTTACAATCTTCATTTCCTTTGTCCTGCTGTAGCCTATCTTTAAATTCGGGATCTTTTAGCCACTCATGTCAAAACTTTGATAATTATAATCATTTTAACTTTTTTCTTTTATTTTGCAGCAACGCTCTAAGGAATCCGCACTTACTACCGTTACTTCTACCTCCTCCGTTAATGCTAAATATTTCTCATGGTTTAAATGAATCATTTTAATGTATTGTTATAGTAAGAATTAAAAAAATATATATATATTATTTTTATATATTCACTGGTGTCAAAATGCACATATTTTCATTGAAATTTTTCATTGGGAAAGTCGTTAAATATAACACTATTTCAGCGGGAGGTAAACTTTTCCAAACGACACAGCCTAATAAATAGGTCACAAAGCGAAAGCCTCCTACAGATCAGTGCTACCAGACCTTGGGAAATGTCCCAAGTAATTGAGAATTTTAACGACATCTCTGGGTTCTGGAAATATTTTGAAAATATATATTATTTTAATTATCACAGTTTGGAAATCTTTATAACGGGGTTTGTTTGTACGTTTAACACCACTGATGATAATAAATAGAAATCTTCTTAAATTAAAGTTTATATTATTTTTAAAAAGTTATAAATGATCGTATCCGGAAATTTGATCGAAAGAAATTTCGTCGACGGAAAATTGATCGACGGAAATTTGATCGAACGGAAATTTGGTAGAATCTTTTTTTTAGTTTACACGTTAAAATCGTGCGTTAAATTTGTTTTTGAAAGCATTTTTTTGTTTTACTGTATAGTATAGTGCGCTCAAAAAGAAATTTGACGAAAATTTTAACGCGTGAACTGAAAAAAAAAGATTCAACCAAATTTCCGTCGATCAATTTTCTGTCGACGAAATTTCTTTTGATCAAATTTCCGGTAACCATAAATGATGGAATTTTAAATTTGTACGTTTTTACAATATTCAACGTGTGGACATATATTTATGAATTATGACGAGTTTATTTATTGTCGAGAATGGCCTATTGATACGCGGTCAATTTGGTCAACATTTAACATGTTTAAATAATATGTTGACCGAATTGACCGCGTACACCACAGGTCAGTGGTCGGCAAATCGCGACCTGAGTGAGGCTCAGCCAGTCGGCCACAAATCGGTTTAGACTCCAAAAAACATGGTTCTTGACAGGTTCTTGAAAAGAAAGTTAACTCTCAATTTTTTTTAAAATCGTCCTGCTGCTGATTTTTTGCTTTTTTGACTAATGAGTTTGCCGACATCTGCCAGGCCATTCCCAACAATAAATAAGCTCATCATACTTCTTTAAATGTCAGATAGAGACAATTAATACTAAAGGATTTGTGAAAAAACAGAAGCTCGTGAAAACTCATCAATGAACACTTCAATCCCATGAGTCATGGATTCACCGAAACTGGCAAAATAAAAATGTTTAGATCCTGAATTTAAAGATTGGATACAGCAGGACAAGAATAATGACGATTCTACCTGTTTAAAATATTGCAAATTTACAAATGAAAATAAAAAAAGTCCTCATTAATGAAACAAAAACACTCAGGAAAACATAAAAATAATTGTGAAAGAGCGAAGTCTGCACACGGCAAAAGTCTATATATAAAAAACAATACAAATTTAGACTAAACAAAAACAGCAACAGCAGATAGTAGATACACAAATACCAAAGAGTTTGTTGTTTATTGCTGGAAATTTTTCCAAACATAACATCAGCTTTCATTCAAGCTGACCATTTTCTAAAGGGGCATTCTCTGAGAGTCAAATAGCTTCAAAATTGTCCATAAAATGAAGAACAAAATTATATATAGTTTAAATAATAATAAATTTTTAAAAATTAAATACAGGCTTTAATATCTTATTCAAGACAGGATTACCATGGATGAAAGCTGTAACTAATAGAAATATTCAATATAATACACATTTGGTGGATATTTTTAACAGAGCATGTTACGGTGAGGTTAAATAGTCTAACTCAAATATGTTTTTATATTTTGCGTTATAATTTAGTTTTACAAAAGAAAATTTCATAATTTATTTTATGTCATAAGCTTTATTAAAAATTGTCTGATTTAAAAACTTTTGGTCACTTACTGAAAGGTGTGTTTCTTGGGCATTAATGCAAGTTATTAGTGCAAACCATTTTTTTTAAAAATTTACTTTTCCATAGAATATATTTTTAACCTTGGGAAATCTTGGGAAATGTTTTTACCAAATCTTGGGAAATTGAAAAATGTGAGTGGTAGCCCTGTTCCAGATAACATTTGAGCGTTGCAAGCACAGACCTAGAGAAGGAAGGATTACTGACGATCAATTATTAAAGATTTCTTGGATTTTACTCAATACTTTATTACGGTGAGCTGCAATATTTCTAAATACATGTTGAAGATCACATCACGTAAATTTGAGCCAAAAGTATACTAGATTTATAACACATTTCTTTGTTGATATTGACCAAAATCACGCAGGGTAAGGCAATCAGACGCCGTCGATGTATAACAAATCCAGATACAATTTTCCTTAATATTAAAGGGCACTTTATATGCCTGTCGATGTATTTTGATAATCGTAATGACCATTCAATTAAAATAACTTCTTCCCTTTAAAATTAATGTATTACTAAATTTGAGAAGTTTGTTTTTCATAACGATTTTATCGTTTCTTTCCGGCAAGTTTCTCCAGTTCACCCCAAACAGTGGCAAAGTAAATTAACTGAAGTTGAGATGTTTACAGTACTGCAAATCGCGTGAAGGACACGGTTTTTTTTCCCTCCTTTATTGTTGTGCATCGTCATAGTTCAAGATATAAATGGATTAATAAAACATACAATTAATTACCGCGGTAAATTTCACTATGGACTTCCTAGCTCTGATTATAAATAGTAGAGTGTGGTAGTGGTAGTAACAGTCAGTAGTGTAGTCTCTGTAGTCGCTATTCAAAATTCTTCTGAGTCCGGAATAGATGAGCTAAATCTGATGCCACTGATGCTGAATTTATTAGTAATGATTAGACTAATACTTACTTGTAGATTAGTGAGAGTACAGCATACTGTTATTTTAAACACATATATTCATATAAAGAAGTTTAATTTGCTGCTTTTTTTGCAGTGATTCAGTGGTTAATTTGTTAAAGTTACATATATGATATACTGTATACTATTGTTTGTCACTGTTACTGTTAACAATAGATAGTATCGTCTGCTCTTACCAAATCTACTGTAACATCAGTTAAAGTTTAATTTAAGAGATAACTGTCTTATTTTGGGCACTGTTACTTTTGAAAATGAACCATTGACTATTCAAAAGTTAGTAAGTGTAAGTCACCATCCATTACTTTAGACTCTTACACTTACCAACTAACTTTGAAAAAAGTAATAATAATGCAGAGTTAATTTTCTTTATTCAGTATATGATATATGGCTCATTATGATTATGACCCAAAAATAAGCAGATTTTTTTCAAGTCTTTTTTCTTTAAAAAAAACCATTGATTTAAACGTGAATTGGTTCATCATTGACAGTACCAGTGAATCTGTGGCAAACTTATAATTAAGAGACTCCCTAAAATTCTGGAGGATACTTAATTAATTGTCATTACAATTTTAAAATCAAATTGTTTACAAATTATCAACTTGTTTACAAATTTAACTTATTACTACTAATTAGATTATCACTTGCCTATCACACTTTCACTCAACTTTCACTGTTTCACTGTCAGCATACCATAACTTCATAACACCACTATAAATTATAATTTACAAGTATTTAATAGGCACATTATGTAGGCTTATACTATTACTTATTAGTATTCCAAGCTAATAACTAATGGCACTACAATATTGTATAATTATGTAATCATAGTACAGACACTCTTTGGTCCACACCAATACTAATACTACACCTACTAGGTATTAGTTTTGTAGAGACAGGTGTACCCATTTTTTACATCAGATGTGGTTCAGAAACATTTAATATAGTTATATAATATAAATGTAAATGAGTAGTATGAATTGCAATGCATCATATTATATTGTCTGAAAAACACATATTAGCTTTAAAGTAGACAGCTTAAATATTTAACACCTAAGACCTTTCTGCCAATCTTCTTCATTTTCATGGCAAGGGACAAATGGATAGATAATTGCTCAATAAGCAAGTACATTTTTCATGCCAATATAATTATTCAGTTAACAGCATTACATCATTACTTTTTGGGTGTATAATAACAATAGTAACCATGATACATTGTAGTTGAGAGTACTTCCAACATTGAGACGTTTGAGTTTAGCCCACATTGAAAATGAACATTAAATTCTTTTTCTGCATGCATGATGATGATATCCCAAACTGTGTCTAGAGTTTATTGTGACCAGTTCTCGAGAACTGTTAAGGAAACTGAGATGGGTACCACCATACTCAAAAAAAAATAAGAATATTTAATTTTTAGTGTTTTGGAATCGTGTGTTAACAAATATTAAGTAATCCTCTTTGTAAATGAGTTGTAAGTGAAAATTCCAATACTTAATAGTTAAAAATTAAATACGCGTAATTTTGTTATATGTTAACTTAATTGGCATTTTATTAATTAATTTTATTTATATATAGATTGCCCATTCTTTCATCCCCAACTGTCATTGCACTTGAAATTAAAATTTTATCACCACACCCCTAAAAATGTACCTAAATTTTTAGTTGTGTCAGCCAGATGTGCTAACAGGCTACCTAAGAAAGCTGTGTAAATGGCTTTTAGCAACAAACTGACTGATAGGACCATATACAAGTTGTTTTCTTTATGTATGATGGAAAAAAAATTAATATATTGTTTCATTTGCACAAAGTATTGGCGAAGTCTTATTCAACTGTAATTTATATTCAGGTTACCAGTAATAATATTTTTTTTGTATGCATTGGCAGGATATATTTTTATTTTACAATAACTCTAATTCTTTTTTTGTGTGTCTTGTTTGGAATGTGTTTTACAGGACTGTTTTCAAGACATCATTAATCCTTCAATTGAGTTACTTTGTAGGAAGCTGTCCTGAAGCATCCAGTGGTCCTAAAAAATTGAGACACACATCTGACTGTACTGTCCAGTGCCCATCTCTGGTAGTGCAGGTGCAGAGTGGTGTATCTGAAAATGTCAACAGACCGGAATCCATCGACGGCATCCACGTCCAATGGAAACAACTCTCGGAAACGCAGTCGGCCCAGGGAGGCGGGGGAGGAGGAGGAAGAAATTGGATTACCTGTCACTCCTGCTCCGTCGTCATCACGTCCTCTCCCCTCCTCATCCTCATCAAAAAGTGCATCACTGAAAACTACAAAGAGTATGTCAACCAGCTTGAAAAGGTAATCCTAAAATATTTTTTTTTAAATTTCAATTTGAAAAGGTGGGTAATCTAAACATGTTAGACTGATCTATTTTGTATCGTTCTGACTAATATATCAGCAAAGTGTAACAATTTAATGTTGAGCTTTATGAGTCAGAACCAGTCACAAGTTATGCTAGGGAATTAGTAATGGTGTTTTGAGAAGTATGTGGTTTTTTTGGTTCCATTAAAGCAGTGGTTCTCAACCTTCCTAATGCCGCGACCCTTTAATACAGTTCCTCATGTTGTGTCAACCCCCAACCACAAAATTATTTTTGTTGCTACTATATAATTTTAGAGTATATGTGTTTTCCGATGGTCTTAGGCGACCCCTTGGAAAAATGGCTCCAAAGGGGTCGGGACCCACAGGTTGAGAACCACTGCATTAAAGAGATACTTTTGTTGAAATTAAATCCATTCTTTCCCTCCGTCCTCAAGTTTGATCATTTAAATAGTTTGTCAATCCTATCAACTATGATATTTTGATCCGTGCTCGAGGGCTCTTCATTCACCATCGTACAACTGTTGGTAACAGGATATTAAGCTAAGGTTTGTATGGAGGACACATTTTTGTGTGCCAAACTAACAACACATTTTTTAGTAAAGCCTAAACCACAATCCCTCTTTTCTTGTCTTTGATACGATAAATAATTTAGTATTCATCTGTGCCTTGGTATTGCCCAATGTGCACTCAAATTGGAACAGCTCATTATGATAACTACCTTGCAATATGAAGACATTTTTTTGTACCGTATGTCCGTCCCACTGGTTTCTTTAATCCTTTTGATTCTCTTATCTCCAAAACCTGTTCCAATAATTTAGTACCACCAGAACCTTACACTCGTTTCCATGGTTTAGCTCAGAGATTTAAATCTCAGATAAAGACCTTGTCTTCTGTATTTCTAGTTATTAAAATCAGATATAAACTTGCAGATTTATGGCTTAAACTTTTCGTTGCAGTCAGTATTACAGTCCGCACATAAATGATGCAGTCTCATGTTTCATCCACTATATTTGTATATTTCTTTATCCATTATATTTTTCTTTCTTCTAGCTCTTAGCCCCATTTATAATTAAGCACTTACTGTTTTCAGTAAAAAAAATGTCATTTCTATTCTTTCCACCACGTAGGCCCTCACAAGGACAACTAGCAATGTTTTCTCCAGAATTTTCTGTTGTTCTTGTCTTGGTCTCTTATAGTTATAGTCTTATTCAATGAGAGTATTATTCCCGCTTTTTGGGCTTTCGTTTTCATATTTCAAAGGTTATTGGCTGGTTGTTGTTATTAATTATTTGAGGGGGGGGGGGGGCTGTATTTATAAACCCGCAACACATAATACTTCTACTAAAATTATTTCAAATTAAAAAAAAAAAATTACCAGTGTTGGTTCCGATCTGTGATCATCTGATAATAAAAGATGTTTCACCGTATGACTTCAGGTTCTGTACTGTTCAGATACACTTGTAACACGACTGTAGTTATAACTGTGGGGAAACAGCCCATATTGAAATGTCAGTTCAGTGATCCGCATGTAAAAAGAACAAAGCCACACAACCAGTTGAGTTTCGGAATATAAATGTTAGCTCATGAAAAAAAAAATGGTTTACCGTATGCGGATAAGTTCGTTTTTTTGTATACAACAATGGCATTCAGTGGTGTATGCAATATCCATGCGCCTATGCTATGGTGAGATTGCGCCGATAGATAACTTATTCAGCGATCATTTATGAGGGACGAATGTGTGACCAAATATCGCGTGCATGCCATGTGAGAGATCCAGTGTCAGCGGTGTTAATATATTAGCCAACGATTATCAATGCGTTATAGCCATGTTTAAACAAATAAACTGTAATGAAATTCAATGAATGGTCCATCCAGTGTGTAACTTACTGCTTAACTGACGTGGTCAATGCGTGCAGTATCATAAACACTACCTGACAGTCAGGGGCACACACACACACATCCCCCACCCCACAAGAGTTGAAATATCAATAGGCATTTTTTTTAAACTAATAATTTTCCACAAATAATATGTTACAAAAGCAAACGAGAATTGTTGACATAGGCCCCTACGCTTGTGTCAAGAGAGTTGGTAACGTAGGCCCCTACACCCGTGACAAGAGAGTTGTTAACATAGGCACCTACACCTGCGACAATAGAGTTGTTAACGTAGGCCCTTACACCTGTGACAAGAGAGTTGTTAACATAGGCCCCTATACCTGTGACAAGAGAGTTATTAACATAGGCCCCCTACACCTGCGACAAGAGAGTTGTTAACATAGGCCCCTACACCTGATCAAGGAGTTCACGTTAAACTCACGAGCCAGTTTCATCAGTTTTCATTAGGATTTGTTGAGTGAGCATGATATATTGCATACAGCAGCTGAAGTCATCTGGTTATGTCATATTCGAAACCGAAGCCCTAAAATTATGATGAGCTGTAAGACGACAAAAAAAAATTTGGAAAACCAGATTTCCATTTAGATATCTCTATAACACAATTACAACAAAGGACTGTTAAATGAGCAAGTGACACTTAAAAACTGGCAGCTTGATGGCCGTCGGGAGCAGCAACGGTGAAATAGAAGATCAATATATCACGACGAATTTACACAAGTACACATAGAGTTCGGATTATTATGACGACTCTAGTTTTCTTCGTGCGTGAAAATGAATAACATCGTTTTATAGTTTTATAAACAGTTCATTTCAAAGCTGTCCAGCTCTCCTTACTCTAGCTCTCCTTAGTCTTAAAGTATATTTAGTCCATTCTTACCTATGTGATATAGTAATAAAATATATATGCTATGTTATACAACCTATACTGTCGTTATTTAACAATAATTATAACAAATGTGTCATACCGTTCTGTCCCTATCTAACAAATACAATGCAATGCCCTGCTGTCCCTATCCAACAAATACAATGCAATGCCATGCTGTCCTTATCCAACAAATACAATATAATACCCTGCTGTCCCTATGTAATAATCGGTATCTGAGTATCCGCATCTATCCTATGCTGGTTTCCATGGGCACGGATTTCATGAATTTATTTATAGATGACAAATGCAAATCAGTAATATTCATTTTTAATTAATTTTTTGTTGAAGTGGAGGGGATAATTACATATTTGTCTGCGGTGATGCATTTTAACATACTTAAATGCATGCGTAACCAACAAAGTACCAGTGGAATAAACGTTTTCTAGAGGTGCCCAGTATATCGTATATGAAGTTTTTATACCTTTTGAGATTTTAGTCAAGTTTTATTTGAATTTCAGTTTGAAACAGAATGATTAAATTCCTCATTTTCAAATCAATACAAAATCGATTGAAGATCGACATAATTATACTTTTTTTTTTACGCGGCACGGGGGGGGGGGGGGGGGGGGGGTGGGGGGACGACAAAAGACCCTAATTAGACTTTATTAATTTAAACACGTTGCAAAAACATGTCATTCGGAACAGTTATAACCAGACAATGAATATACGATGAAATAAATCCGATTTTCTCTTTACTGCCGTAACCCTGGGCCTGGGGTCTATTGTGTTTCGTAAGGTATATCTTACCTGTGCGTAATACCGCTTTTCCTGGAATCTCCCAAAACTTAATTACCTGAAATCTGTCTCAAAATATATCCCCCCCCCCAACCCCGTAATACACCGGCTTAATTCGAGCCCCGTGGTAACACCAGAAAATCGTATTTGTGCTGTTAATAAAATGAGTAGGGAATAGGTTCAGACTCCACCGCGCTACCGCACCACAGTGACTCGAAAATTCGATAGCATAGCGCGGGTCGAGAGAAAAACCGAATCGATAAGAAGGGAGCGTCAACTTTGTGAAGCTTTACAGTACGGCTCCTCTCTCCACCTCATTTGCATATAAGCTTTGACGCCGTTTTCTGCGCTTATTTGTTATCCTAGGCGGACTTGAGTCACACGCATTTAATTGTCTCGTCTCGGAGAACACGTCGGTGTGCGGTTCGCGGCGATCCGTGGAGAAACGGCCGAGAAATGACCGGTTGAAGATTTTCGCCTTTGTTGGAAGTAAGGAAACTCGCCGCACGCCATGTTGAATAGTGTTTCTGCCAACCCCTGCCTGGCTAGCGAACTAACAGAAGAACGATGGTGTAAGGGAAAACGGGCTCTGCTCCGGCCCTTCTCTGTGCTACTAGCTATTTGAGAGATGAAGTGCAGCGTAAGGGAGTGAGTGGGGGGGGGGGAAGCATTCCCTTGTCTTATGTACCTCGTACAGTGTTTTTCCAGATAAACAAATGCCCGGTCATTTTGTCCGTATTTATGTTTGATATTGTAGGAGAGGTTGAACGGGATTTGCGTTTAGAGATTGGTAGTATGGTGGGGGGAGGGGCGGGAAGATATGCCTGGAAACGAGAGGGGAGAAGACAGAGTGGGGTATTATGGGTCGTTTAATTGGATGCAATTAACCAGAGATAGGGGGGGGGGGTCCGGGTTGGATTCTACAGATATGATGGACAGTCTGTTCGGCGTTGTAAAAGTGCTACTAGTGCCTTTATTAGGTTGCTAGGATAATGGTCTTTAATATAATTATCGTTAGACCTGAAGATGGTGCAGTAATAAATATGAACTATCAAGGGCAAGTGAAGTGTTTTGGTAAAAAAAATAATAGAAATCAGAGGCTTTTGTCATTAAAAGGCCATTCATTGAGACGTGTCGCTTTTCCGGGAACATTGGAACATTATCTTAGTTTATAGTACATGATACACCGCGACAGTGGTTCAAAGCTTGCTATTTAGAACCACCGCACCGGTATTGTACCATGTGGGGGATGGGGCCTTGCTGGAGTCGAGGTCGGCTACGAGGTCAGATGTCATTCTTTATTAGAATAGGGGCCGTGGGGTGGGGAGGGAGATTGACAATCTTGGGTTGTTTGCTTCAGTGGTAAATTATCTTTAGGTTGACAGATGTGACTGCAAATAAAACACGTAGCTATTAAAATATTAGATTAAACTAGGGGTGTTCCTGGGATTGTTGGACATCCATGACACTATACTATAGCTACACTCAGTGGCACATTTAAGACTAGCTTGAAATGACACACACTATAGTATAGCTACACTCAGTGGTACATTTAAGACTAGCTTGACATGACACACACTATAGTGTAGCTGCACTCAGTGGCACATTTAAGACTAGCTTGACATGACACACACTGTACTATAGCTGCACTCAGTGGCACATTTAAGACTAGCTTGACATGACACACACTATAGTGTAGCTGCACTCAGTGGCACATTTAAGACTAGCTTGACATGACACACACTGTACTATAGCTGCACTCAGTGGCACATTTAAGACTAGCTTGACATGACACACACTATAGTATAGCTACACTCTGAGGCACATTTAAGTAAGACTAGCTTGACGTGACACACTATAGTATAGCTACGCTCAGAGGCACATTTGAGTAAGACTAGCTTGACGTGACACACTATAGTATAGCTACACTCAGAGGCACATTTGAGTAAGACTAGCTTGACATGACACACACTATAGTATAGCTACACTCAGAGGCACATTTAAGTAAGACTAGCTTGACATGACACACACTATAGTATAGCTACACTCAGTGGCACATTTAAGACTAGCTTGACATGACACACACTATAGTATAGCTACGCTCAGTGGCACGTTTAAGTAAGACTAGCTTGACATGACACACTATAGTATAGCTACACCCAGTGTTTAAGACTAGCTTTCTTATTACTCCACGTTTGCTACAGCACATAACTTACAGTGTGATATATATAATGATATACTGACGTACTTTTGGCTACCACTTCGTCAGATGGTAGGCGGGCTTAGTTCTATCACTACAATGGCACTATAATCACTATAATTGTTTTCAGAAAGATTGAACTACCTCAGGCTGACTTGTACGACGTGTGTAATGGAAAAGTATGTGCCACTGAACTTGCCTTCAAAATAAATTACTTTTTAAACGTAATCGTTACATGGGCGCTGTTTTAAACACGTCTTTTCACACAAAGGCACGCATGGCAATGTTTTCATTTCTTTTATCATTGCTATACAGCAATAGAGAGTTATCAGTCGTGGCTAATGAACACGGACCAAGTGTGACTGGAGTATCTCTCGTTGTGTTGAACGCCAGCTGCGTGTGGCCGTTAATAATAAGTGGTTAGAAATCGTGCCCAGCTGTTTGGGACACTTCACTGATTACGAGGATGTTCTTATGCATAGCATGTAGAATTGTGTTTGATTCTACTTGTCTCATTCAAACGATTTGCCCAACTAAGGTATTGTTTTAACAAAACGTCATTCCCCGATCATTGATTGCCGTCGTTAGGAGACCAGGGCTGGATGTTACTTAGCAGAAGTGACGTCATTTCATTTTTTTTCTGTTGTGGGGGGGGGGGGGGGGGGGTCGGGGCAAAAACCAAAACTTCGAAGGCTTGTTGAGTTTTTTCATTATTGGAGGTGCAACAGTGCATATCAATTTAAATAAAACCTGCTCATTCTAAATAAAGTAGAAAAAGTGTGTGGGGGGGGGGGGGGGGGGGGAGTGGCCCACCCTGTTCTGCCCGAATTACTTCCCTGCTTATCAGTATGGAGATCGTCGCGCAGGGTATGAACAACAATTTCTATCCAATGACCAATGACTTAATGTTTGCCCCAGCGATTCCCAGTCTTTATTTATAATGCCTTCTGTTTGGGGCCATTGTCTGGCTTCAGCAATGAACAGCCGTAGAGTAACTGTCAACAAAGTCAATGGTGGCTTGTCTCTAAGAAGCTCGGGCCCTAACAACAAAGGCATGATCGAGGGTGTTGGAGCAGCAGTAGTGGACTAGGAGCAGAAGTAGAGGACTAGACTTATTTTCCTATGCATTAGACCTCAACTCAAAAGTACCAATATTCGCTCCACTATAATTTTATTTTATTTTTGAAAACGCAAGAAGAAATGAATCTATTAAATATAGATAAACACCACCAAGGAGGGCAGTATTGAACTGGAATGCACGCCTTTAGAGCTGGAGTAACAATTTAAAGTTTCTGATTTCAGTGGACCCGAATTCAAATTTTTTTTCTTGACCTTTTAATTTTTAAGAACAACACTATTCTAACATTTGATACCCGAAGACTTCGTATTTTTAGAGTTGATACATTATTATTTTTTCTTTACTACAATCATCATCATCATGTCCCTTAGTCCTTGGACCGTTGGGGCGCCACAGATGACATGAAAACTATCCTTCTCCATTCCTCTCTGTCTTCTGCACTACGCATAGCATGTTTACCACAATATTTGCCTGTAATGTCGGGAGTTTGGGGCTGTGGTGACGTTGTTTGTACCGACTACAGGATAGCTGTCGGAATAAACGCTTACAAATAACGGTACAAACGAAAGAAACTTGTTTTGATTATTATTATTATTATACGAAGTTTTATAAAGCGTAGTACCCCAACCTAGGGCTGGGCTCACCACGCTGTACATATAATTTAGTAAACATGATCATGATGACAAAGGCTAGATAACGGCATAAAGTGTCCTTGTAGATGACAGCAAGGCCACCAGATGTCATCTGACCGCAAGGTGATCTCACTATTATTATTGAGGGTCACACCATATACAACCTAGAGCATCTTGGCTTGCATATCTGGGTGATATGTCTAATGGACAGCTCCACGATCTCGGGAAATCGCCGCACGATCCCAGAACAGGAAATATTAATTAGATCACTTTACATTGCCTACATTACATCGCATAAAAATAAGCTTTCCTTCTAAATGTTCTAATTTACAAGCTCATCATTCGCCGATCCAGCAGTGGAGGGGACGCTTTTACAGGTGGCCTTTGTTTGTTTTACACCAGTGCTTCAATAATGCTACCAGGATACGTGATTGCTCTGTTACGGTGCTTCTCAAAGACAGCCGTGAGTGCCCAAATCTAGGGGGAGTTTAGGGTCCACGTTGAAATATATTATCCTTGTGCCCACAACAGTCTGCCAACCCTGGGTTAAAGAGCAGTGACCCCCGTTGTGTCTCAAACTTCGTTTGCCACAGGGTACTATCTATCTATCTATCTATCTATCTATCTATCTATCTATCTATCTATCTATCTATCTATCTGTCTGTCTGTCTGTCTGTCCATCCGTCTCTGTTTATCCATCTCTGTCCGCCCGTCTGTTTGCCATCCTGCCTCTGTCTGTCTGACTCTCTCTAAATACGATTACACAAGTGGCCCGCCATAAATATAACCTTACATCAATTGAATCCATTGATTCATGATTTTTATGTCCACATATTGTATAACAAGACGTTGGTGCGTCTATGCAGCGTCATAAACGTTGTAGACTATTGATTGTAATCTCTTTGTCAATCCTGTATAGAACTGGAGAAACAACTTATCTGCCGGGGCTGTTTCAGAAACAGCAGCTGATTGAACCAACTACTATTGTGCTCTCTTTCTCCTCTCTCTCTCTCCTCTATCTCTCTTTCCTCTCTCTCCCTCCCCTCCCTCTCTCTATCTTATCTCTACCCTCTCCCTCCTCTCTCTTTCCTCTCTTTTTCATCTCTCTTTTCTCTCTCTTTCCTCTCTCTCCTTTTCCCCTCTCTCTCTCTCTCTCTCTCTCAGTGTGTCAATCAACCTCTTTCTCTCACGGCCTCTCTCCTGTCTGTCTCTCTCATCCCACTCCCTCTCTTTTGTTTGTATGCTTTTGTATTTAAGAAAATGGTGGGGTGCTGGAAGACTCATACAATTTTACTTCTCATTGCTAGTTCAGTTGTTGCTGCATTAAATATCAGGTTTATTTGCATTTTGATTAGCAGTACATTCTTTGTTGGTAATTTTGTTGTTGGGTTATTTGTACTGGTACATGTTACGATCTTCTATCGTTAAGACTTTACACTGTCTAAGATCTCCCTGAACAACTCCCGCAGTAGGTACGTCTACTGAAACGAGTTGTAAACTCCACGTTGTCTGGGTTTGGGGGGGGGGAGAATAAAATCCATAAACTCCATTTTGAAATTCTCAAGTTCTTTATTTACACACGATACATGATGAATAAAACAGGTTAAATAAAACGTCCTCTTTACAGACAACACTAGCACTTGCACTATGACGCTAACATTTTTGGAGTTTTGATTCTTAATGAAAGAACAAAAACTACAATAATTGAATTATTTTCATATTTATTTATTTATTATAATACATTTTATCGGTAATTGTTTTGAAATCGAGAAAGGGGTGGGGGTCGCGGTGCTGCAGAAAGGTTTAAGACCCCTGCATTAAAATAAAGGTTTGATAAAGTATATTGTTTGGATAAAGTTTTAAGGGTAAAAGTTGTACCTCCACTATTGTTTCCAAGGCACCCCCTCCCAAACCCTCTTTTGTGTTGTTTCAGTATTGATGACTCCGAGGATAGCCTCATCCATTTGGGATAGGGGGAGGGGTGAAGCGGCACGAGGCCTGCATACCTTCCCTATTTGTAGGCCAGAGTTCTCCTAAAGGCGTCTCCCTATCATTTAGCACTATCGCATTTATACCTACACTGTACACTCATTCGCCATTCTCCTCGCAATTTCCAACTTGAATATTTCCGGACGCTTGCAGTTGTTTTCCTAATGCCGCGACCCCTTAATACAGTTCCTCGTGTTGTGGCGACCCCCAGCAACAAAATTATTTTTGTTTCTACTTCATAACTGTAGAGTATATGTGTTTTCAGATGGTCTTAGGCGACCCCTGGGAAAGGGTCGCGACCCACAGGTTGAGAATCGCTGCTCTAAGACCACTGATGTGTTTTACTATGGACCGCCGGGACGTTTACTTTTTCACCTTTTCATTCCAAAGTTTGCTCGATGTTGACATAAAAATAATATATCACTTTAACAGCCCCCCCCCCCTAAAAGCAAAGTTTTTGTTATAAATTATAAATCCTGTATATGCATTTTATATAATTTTTAAAAAAAATCTTATGTCCCACCCTCTATTATATCGCAGATTTATTTCACCATATTACGCACCAAATGTATTTGCGAATTTTATACCAAAAACAAAGCATCTCATATAGCACCGTTCTCTGGATTTTCGTTTAGTGAAATCAGTGGCATCCTAGATTCCTCTGGAAAAACGGAAGAAAAATATGTTGGTTTGGGGGTGAAAAATTTAATAGTGTGTGTTGTCCTTGGCAGTGAGTCTATGTCTCAAGTTTCAGCTCGATAGGTTGACGGGAAGTGGGTCAATTAGCCACGAATGATCGTTGAGTTGATATAAAGGATTATATGCGTTTCGTTCTTATAGTAATTTATGAACATTGTTTTGCAAAAGCATGGGCTGTAGCGCCACTGGGGTGGATGGGTGGAATTTGCAATAGCCGTGCAAAGATTAGTATTTCATATTACAGTGGATTAGTGTACCTCGCTCTTTGCTTTTATTGGAGCACCAGCTTTGACAGCTACAGTTGTGGATAATTGACCCCCTTTGCGCTTCTTTCCCACCTCCAGTGTTTTTGGCAAACCAAATAATACATTTTAATTTTAATGAGATTTTTGTATTTGTTAATGATTTGCGCCCCCCCCCCCCCCCTGTGAGCGAACGCCTATAAAGAAATCACAACGCTGAGACACGATCACGTCATAACTTGTTATAGTCCAGATAACACCGAGGTATCGCAGCCGCACAATAGTATGATCCATGAAGCACCCCCCCACTTCCGATCAGCGCCACATGTAGAATGTTCCCTTTTCATCACATGTGGTCTCTCTCCTGTTGCAATTAACCCGTCCCGTGCCATCCTCTAAAACAGCGGAGGCCTTGAGAGCGCGGGCTTTAACGCGTTGGTTCACGCGCGCAACCTCGTACTCGCCTTCCAATCATTTCCGTCCTCAGCTGACACGTGCGGGTTAGAACCCACATTACTTCTTTCCACCCCCCACCCCCATCACACAAAACAACTCTTTGTTTTTTTTAAAATCTAAAACATAATGACATTTACAAAATCAGATTTAAACTTTATTATTCTTTTGAAGATTAACCAGTTTCGCGAGAGGAATAGATAGACAGTTACACCACCTGAGTAGATAGGCCAGTTATATGACAGGAATAGATATACCAGTTATACGACAGGAATAGATAGACCAGTTATACGACAGGAATAGATAGACCAGTTATACGACAGGAATAGATAGACAGTTAAACCACATGAATAGATAGACCAGTTATACGAAATGAATAGATAGACCAGTTATACGACAAGAATAGATATACCAGTTATACGACAGGAATAGATAGACCAGTTATACGACAGGAATAGATAGACCAGTTATACGACAGGAATAGATAGACAGTTAAACCACATGAATAGATAGACCAGTTATACGAAATGAATAGATAGACCAGTTATACGACGGAATAGATAGACCATACGACGGAACAGATAGACCAGTTATACGACGGAACAGATAGACCAGTTATACGACAGGAATAGATAGACCAGTTACAAGACAGAAATATATATACCAATTGCATGGCATGAAAAGATAGACCAGTTGCCTGACAGGAGTAGATATACCAGTTGCATGACATACAAATAGACCAGCTACTTGACAAATGGATAGACCAGTTACACGACAGGAATAGATAGACCAGTTACACGACAGGAATAGATAGACCAGTTGCATGGCATCAATAGATAGACCAGTTACATGACAGGCATAGTCTTCGTAAACGAGGTCACCCTTTTCCCCTTTGTGACACCTATGTTATTTGATCATTCACTCACTCTCCGCCCCCGCCCTGGTCATTTGTTACATATTCTTTCACTGAAGGTGCGATTACTTTCACTGAAGGTGTGATTACTTTCACTGAAGGTGCGATTACTTTCACTGAAGGTGTGATTACTTTCACTGAAGGTGCGATTACTTTCACTGAAGGTGTGATTACTTTCACTGAAGGTGCGATTACTTTCACTGAAGGTGCGATTACTTTCACAGAAGGTGTGATTACTTTCACTGAAGGTGTGATTACTTTCACTGAAGGTATGATTACTTTCACTGAAGTGTGATTACTTTCACTGAAGTGTGATTACTTTCACCGAAGGTGTGATTACTTTCACCGAAGGTGTGATTACTTTCACTGAAGGTGTGATTACTTTCACTGAAGGTGTGATTTCTTTCACTGAAGGTGTGATTACTTTAACTGAAGGTGTGATTACTTTCACTGAAGGTTCGATTACTTTCACCAAAGGTGTGATTACTTTCACCGATGGTGTGATTACTTACACCGAAGGTGTGATTACTTTCACTGAAGGTGTGATTACTTTCACTGAAGGTGCGATTACTTTCGCCGAAGGTGTGATTACTTTCGCCGAAAGTGTGATTACTTTCGCCGAAGGTGTGATTACTTTCGTTCACAAACTTTATCTTCCTGTACCTGGCATCTTACATAATGTAATAATTCAATGCTAATTTGTTCTAAGATTTTGCGCACACAAAATTCGAGCACCATTAAAATTATAACTTTTAAATAGTATACAGTGTATATATCATCATCACTGCTGGCTTGAAGAACACATAGCTGATTTTAATGTAGTTTCTGTATTCGCTGGGACGTTTTTAAAAAAAAAATATTTGACCAAATCGCGTTTCTGTTTCTTAATTTGGAGGTGGGTGGGGGGGTGTCGCTGTTACTACTTAGGCGCATATTTTCCTCTCTTCTCTTATATTTATTTTGCTTCTGGTGTGACTTGCTTCCTTTTCACAACCGCCACTCGCCCCCCCCCCCCCCCTTTACGCAACTTGTTTTATATTAATAGTAATTAATGAGAAGAAGAAGAAAAAAATGTCTTTGACGCAGCGAGCTTTCAAGCGTGACGTCTGAACGGATATGATGTATGGCTGTCTGTAGGACTATATGGTGACACACGCGTACACACCCAAGTATGCACCACGAGTGTGATTTTTCCATGTATTTAAAGATTGACACCGAGGCCAGGGAGTAAATAAAACCAAATTCCCATTAATCAAAGCTGAATCCTAAAGATTAATTTCGCCATCGCCTTAGTTTGATGACCTAGTGGATTTTTTAAATTAAAAAAAAATGGAACTTGATGCCCTGACGTTTCGAGGAGTTGTAGTTGGACGAACTCTCAAAACCAAAGCCGTTATTAAGGTTTTCACCTCCCATTCTTGTGTTCCTCTTAGGGCCTCGGCGTCAAGCTTGAAGACATGGAAAAAATCACAGTCGTGGTGCATACTCAGGTGCGTGCGCGAATGTCACCAAACCCCGGCCACCTAATCATTTGGATTGTTTGTTACCTGCCCTTGCTACCTGCGGAAACCGCGGGTGGCCCCACGACGCCGCTGAAAGAATTAAAATGTCCCCCCCCCCCCTTTTTTTTTTTACACGCCGCAGGAACGTGTGTGCTGCACGTGCTTTTGTTGTGTGGGGGGGGGGCGGTGGTGGTGATATTTCTGACACCCTGTCCTTCCACCCCTACCCTTCCATGCTATTGGGGGGTCGTCGTCTCGCAGCATTAGCTCTGGTTTCGGGTGACACGGATAAAGTCATTCGAGGGTGACAACGGCCTGATGCCTAACATGGTCATTGCCCTGGTCAAAAGTTCGTCGTTCAAACACACCCCCGGACGATGTCAGGGTCTGTGGATACTTTCCATTGTAAAGTAACAGTTTACTGTAACGTTAGCGTGCCTCCGTTTCTCACCCTCTCTCATCGTGAAGTAACAGTTGTATTGGATTCCTTCCGTTTCTCGCCCCCATCAGCTTTGTGTTTATAGACATTCCTGCCTTTCTCCCCATCTCGATGTCGCTCTCACTCCTTTTCACGCTATATTACTTGTTAAACATGTTGATACCTGTAACAGGTGCAACCGTAAAAAAAAAAAAAGTTACGGAGCACTGCTGTAACTATTGCAAATATTCTTCATAGGTAAAATATAAAAACATTTGAATGAAATTATGAAGTGCCGTATAAAATTTAGCCAAACCAAGTTAGATTCGTTGTTTATTTTTTTAAATAATGAAGTTTTTTCCCATGGAGATTAAATTAATGGTGACCAATTAACGTTTACATTTTTAAGAAAATGTCGTATAGTTGCTTAGCAATAGTGAGTCTATTTTAATGAGTGAGATCCTCTGGACAAATAAACTATCTCCAGCCGTGTCACAGAGTGTAATGGTCTTAAACTACCAGTGTGCTTCCAGTGACAGATTCTTATGGAACGTACCTCTTTGTCATAGAATGTTAATAGAAGTAAAATCTTGCACTCTAGAATCGCTATAAAAAAATACGTCTCTGTCCGGAAAGCTCACTATCCCGGCCACCGAACACCCCCCTGTCCCCGAACTCACTCCTCCCCCCTCCCGGCCTCCGAGCTCCCTAACTTTGTAACCGACGGTGCAATGTTTTAGAATAGCTTATACTGAGGAACTGCTATCTAGAAGTCACGGACACATTAATGCCAAAATTTGTTTTTGTTTTTTCTTTCACCAGAATACAGAAAGAATTGGCTGAGATCACACTAGATCCACCACCTAATTGCAGGTGAGTTTGGTTACGTCGTTTTTGGCGTGACATATATTTAAGTTTTGGTTTCTTAGTATATGCATACACACAATAAGGTAACTACTTTTCTTTATTAGTGCAGGGATTCTCAAACTGCCGTACTTGTACTACATGATGTCGTCCATCAATTACGTCACACGGCACGTTATAATTGTTACGCAGAGTCACAGCCAAAAGAAAGGCGGCTATCAAGTCCGAATTACAAAATACGCACATGGCTAACAATAATTATAAAATATTAGTTAAGAATTACAACATTCCAGAAGTATGAGAACCCCCTCGTGTAATTATTTCATGATATATCCCGATAGCAATGTGAAGCCGATGTGTCATTTCCTAAATTTGGGTTAATAAGTATTTTTACGATGCAAACATCACTTTTGTTGCTCTACAATCCGGCATCCTGTCCAGCGCAGTCTGACTTTTTAAAATTGCTGCGATTATGTGTGGGTCTTCGTACAATTTATGCATCTCTTGGTTCGTACGAATTCTCCATCCATCATTGTCTTATCACTGTTAGGTATATTTTCCTGGGGATTTTCCTCTTCCATGTGTTGAGCAGGTTCTCTGCTTTTCTGGTAATGGACCAAGTCTCACTTGCGTAAATTACAGCTGCATGGTCTTGTGACAGTGGTGTGCATTACCTTCTTTGTTCTCATTGAGACGTGTTTACTTATAGTAGCTTTCGTAGTCTGGAATAATGATTGCCTTCTGTTAGCCTTTGTTTCACCCCTTTCATTATTTCACTGTGCTCATTTATTGTAGCCCCTAGATGTTTGAAAATAGCCACTCTATCAGAGGTGTGGTAGCAGCTCCTAGATGTTTGAAAGTAGCCCCTCTGTCGGATGTGTGCTAGCAGCTCTTATATATTTTAAAGTAGCCACTCTGTCAGATGTGTGGTAGCAGCTCCTAGATATTTGAAAGTAGCTCCTCTGTCAGATGTGTGGTAGCAGCTCCTAGATATTTGAAAGTAGCTCCTTTGTTAGATGTGTGGTAGCAGCTCCTAGATATTTGAAAGTAGCCCCTCTGTCAGATGTGTGGTTGCTTATTTTGATGTTACCATCCGTGTGCGTGTTTCCTGACATTGCCAAACATTTTGCCTTTGCTTCGTTTACCCCAAGGCCAGCTTTAAGTGAGGCATCAGCTTCAAGCTCCATGAATGTTTTAATTATTCATTGGTGGTTCAGCGCTATGTCGTCTGCCTATGCCAGGCACTGCAATGGTTATAAAATTCCTAATGGTTGTGATTCTGTAACGTATCTCTGAAAGTAGTTTGTGATAGTTCTACTGGTACTCGCTTGCATGTTTCTCATGACTTTTTCTAAAGTGATGTTGAACAGGATACACGAAAGTGAATCTCCTTGTGTGAGGCTTTGATTAATTAGAAACGCCCTCGAGTACTCTCTCTCTCACTCTACGACGATTCTACTTTTTGAGTTAGCCATTAAGCCAGTGGTCGTCTAATAAATGTTGGACATAATTTATTCGTTTATGAAACTTTAGCGGCTAAGTTATGATTTCCTGGTGTGTGAGGTGCGAAGTAACAGATGAGACTTTAGGGGGTAAGTTATGATTTCCTGGTGTGTGAGGTGCGAAGTAACAGATGAGACTTTAGGGGCTAAGTTATGATTTCCTGGTGTGTGAGGTGTGGAGGTAACAGATGATACTTTAGGGGGTAAATTATGAATTCCTGGTGTGTGTGAGGTGCGAGGTAACAGATGCGACTTTAAGGACTAATTTATGAATTCCTGGTGTTTGAGCTGCGAAGTAACAGCTGAGACTTTAAGGACTAAGTTATGATTTCCTGGTGTGTGAGGTGCGAAGTAACAGATGAGACTTTAGGGGCTAAGTTATGATTTCCTGGTGTGTGAGCTGTGGAGGTAACAGATGAGACTTTAAGGACTAAGTTATGAATTCCTGGTGTTTGAGCTGCGAAGTAACAGATGAGACTTTAGGGGCTAAGTTATAAATTCCTGGTGTGTGAGCTGCGAAGTAACAGATGAGACTTTAAGGACTAAGTTATGAATTCCTGGTGTGTGAGCTGCGAAGTAACAGATGAGACTTTAGGGGCTAAGTTATGATTTCCTGGTGTGTGAGGTGCGAAGTAACAGATGAGACTTTAGGGGCTAAGTTATGATTTCCTGGTGTGTGAGGTGCGAAGTAACAGATGAGACTTTAGGGGCTAAGTTATGATTTCCTGGTGTGTGAGGTGCGAAGTAACAGATGAGACTTTAGGGGCTAAGTTATGATTTCCTGGTGTGTGAGGTGTGGAGGTAACAGATGATACTTTAGGGGGTAAATTATGAATTCCTGGTGTGTGTGAGGTGCGAGGTAACAGATGAGACTTTAAGGACTAAGTTATGATTTCCTGGTGTGTGAGGTGCGAAGTAACAGATGAGACTTTAGGGGCTAAGTTATGATTTCTTCATGAACAGTTTCTTTGCAGTATGAAGTCACACTGTCATTTGATCAGTTCTACATTTCGCTTTGCAAATTCAATAAATACATTAGAACTCCATTTTCACATTTTAAGGAGCATTGTTACATTTATAAGGGCAGTAAGACTTAGTCAAACACTTCGTAGGGCTTTGAGACTTAGTCATACACTTCGTAGTAGAGCTGCGACACTTAGTCAAACACTTTTTAGGGCTGCGAGACTTAGTCATACACTTCGTAGGGCTGCGACACTTAGTCATGCACTTCATAGGGCTGCGACACTTAGTAATACACTACGTAGGGCTGCGACACTTAGTCAAACACTTCGTAGGGCTGTGACACTTAGTCAAACACTTCGTAGGGCTGTGACACTTAGTCAAACACTTCGTAGGGCTGTGACACTTAGTCAAACACATCGTAGGGCTGCGACACTTAGTCATGCACTTTGTAGGGCTGCGACACTTAGTCATACACTTCGTAGGGCTGCAACACTTAGTCAAACACTTCGTAGGGCTGCGACACTTAGTCATACACTTCGTAGGGCTGCAACACTTAGTCAAACACTTCGTAGGGCTGCAACACTTAGTCAAACACTTCGTAGGGCTGCAACACTTAGTCAAACACTTCGTAGGGCTGCAACACTTAGTCAAACACTTCGTAGGGCTGCGACACTTAGTCATACACTTCGTAGGGCTGCAACACTTTGTCAAACACTTTGTAGGGCTGTGACACTTAGTCAAACACTTCGTAGGGCTGTGACACTTTGTCAAACACTTTGTAGGGCTGTGACACTTAGTCAAACACTTCGTAGGGCTGTGACACTTAGTCAAACACTTCGTAGGGCTGTGACACTTAGTCAAACACTTCGTAGGGCTGTGACACTTAGTCAAACACTTCGTAGGGCTGTGACACTTAGTCAAACACTTCGTAGGGCTGTGACACTTAGTCAAACACTTCGTAGGGCTGTGACACTTAGTCAAACACTTCGTAGGGCTGTGACACTTAGTCAAACAATTAGTAGTGCTTTCGTAGTGCTGCGAGACTAGTTAAACAATTCCTAGTGCTGCGAGACTAGTTAAACAATTTTAGTGGGTGTGGGACTAGTCAAACGCTGCTTTAATCTTCTGGTCCTCATATGCCATCCACATTTCTATTTCATCCATCCACCATTTCTTATATACATCCACTCATTTTTAGTTATATCCACTACTTCACCTTTTTCATACACTATTCCTTCAACATCCAACACACACAGACCATCAACCCGTGCAACCGTTGTCATTATTTGTGTGTGACTTTAAAAAAAGTAAATAAGCATTTTCACCCAAATGTTTATTCTTTTCATTTTCACCCAAATGTCTATTCTTTTCATTTTAACCCACATGTCTATTCTTCTCATTTTCATCCAAAATGTCTATTTTGTTTCATTTTTACCCAAATGTCTATTCTTTTCATTTTCACCCAAATGTCTATTCTTTTCATTTTCACCCAAATGTCTATTCTTTTCAGTTTCACCCAAATGTCTATTCTTTTCATTTTCACCCAAATGCCTATTCTTTTCATTTTAACCCACATGTCTATTCTTTTCATATTCACCCAAATGTCTATTATTTTCACCCAAATGTCTATTCTTTTCATTTTCACCCAATGTCTATTCTTTTCATTTTCACCCAATGTCTATTCTTTTCAGTTTCACCCAATGTCTATTCTTTTCATTTTCACCCCAAATGTCTATTCTCTTCAGTTTCACCCAAATGTCTATTCTTTTCATTTTCACCCAAATGTCTATTCTTTTCATTTTCACCCAAAATGTCTATTCTTTTCATTTTCACCCAATGTCTATTCTTTTCATTTTCACCCAATGTCTATTCTTTTCATTTTAACCCAAATGTCTATTCTTTTCTTTGACCCAAATGTCTAGTCGTTTCATTTTTACCCAAATGTCTATTCTTTTCATTTTCACCCAAATGTCTATTCTTTTCAATTTCACCCAAATGTCTATTCTTTGTCTCGCGTCTTGTTTGTAATGGATATCATGATCTGAGTTTGTTATGACTCACAAGATTTCAGCTTGGACAACCTGTAAAAATGTGACGTTGATTTTGAAGTCGGATTGTAAGGAACTATACCCTATATTGGAAGGTATTACTGAAATTGTATTGTGTCGGAAATTGCAGTGCGACAAAGGGAGGCTTAAATAAAAAAATAAAATATAATGGATGACAAAGGGGGTTTAATAATGATATTTTGTCAGTGACGTCATTCTTCCTCATTTTGAAAATGCACGAACACCAAAGCCCAAATTTTTCGTTTGAAATCTAAGGAGTCATATGCCTGAAAAATGCACCACCTTTCAGAAACCACATAGTTATATGTCATTATATTAAATATTTTAAATACATGTATACCGAGTTATCGATAACTCGAGTCCCATACACATTTTTAAAAATGTGATCGATTGATGCCAAGCTGTAGAGCTATCGATGGAATCGTCTGGACATCTCTGATCGATGTGTATACTGTTTTAACACAACTACTTCATCGCAACGGCCCAATATGCGGCCTTCAAATAGATTGAGTCTCTGGACACGTCAAAGAATCCAGCTATCGTTAAATCTTTTTTTTTTCTTTATAATTAGTAACTGGAAACTGAACTGCCTTATAAGTTTGTTGAAATATTCCAAGGAAAACGTGTACTCACTGGCATGGGAACTGAACTGCCTTATAAGTTTGTTGAAATCTTCCAAGGAAAACGTGTACTCACTGGCCTGGGAACTGAACTGCCTTATAAGTTTGTTGAACTCTTCCAAGGAAAACGTGTACTCACTGGCCTGGGAACTGAACTGCCTTATAAGTTTGTTGAAATCTTCCAAGGAAAACGTGTACTCACTGGCCTGGGAACTGAACTGCCTTATAAGATTGTTGAAATCTTCCAAGGAAAACGTGTACTCACTGGCCTGGAAACTGAACTGCCTTATAAGTTTGTTGAAATCTCCCAAGGAAAAAGTGAACTCACTGGCCTGGGAACTGAACTGCCTTATAAGTTTGTTGAAATCTCCCAAGGAAAACGTGTACTCACTGAACTGGGAACTGAACTGCCTTATAAGTTTGTTGAAACCTCCCAAGGAAAACGTGTACTCACTGGCCTGGGAACTGAACTGCCTTATAAGTTTGTTGAAATCTCCCAAGGAAAACGTGTACTCACTGGCCTGAGCCCTACCAATGGCCCCGGTGCCAACTTGCTTGTATCTTTTAATCAAGTTTCCTTCCCGCGTCTTGTTGACGCCACTGACCACCAGAGTTATACCGTTGGAGTGGTCAATCTTCCACCATGTGTCCTGATACCACTGACCACCAGAGTCATATTGTTCGGGTGGTCAGTCTTCCATCATGTGTCTTATTGATGCCACTGACCACCAGAGTTATACTGTTGGGGTGGTCAGTCTTCGAAATTTATGGTGACCCGTGCTGGCCTCTGTGATTGTTCAGTCATTGGCTTCCTACCCCTACTAGTCAGCCCTGAACCCAGATAGACTGGGCTGGCCACTTGAACCCAAATAGACTGGACCGGCCACTTGAACCCAAATAGACTGGACCGGCCACTTGAACCCAAATAGATTGGACCGGCCACTTGAACCCAAATAGACTGGACCGGCCACTTGTACCCAAATGGACTGGGCCGGCCACTTGAACCCAAATAGTTTGGGCCGGCCACTTGAACCCAAATAGACTGGACCGGCCACTTGAACCCAAATAGACTGGACCGGCCACTTGAACCCAAATAGACTGGACCGACCACTTGAACCCAAATAGATTGGACCGGCCACTTGAACCCAAATAGATTGGACCGGCCACTTGAACCCAAATAGACTGGACCAGGCCACTTGAACCCAAATAGACTGGACCGGCCACTTGAACCCAAATAGACTGGACCGGCCACTTGAACACAAATAGACTGGACCGGCCACTTGAACCCAAATAGACTGGGCCGGCCACTTATTGAAGAAGGAAAATTGTGAGGTAGTGTTGGGCAATTTAATTGCAATAAGCTTTCTGAAATTTCACGAGATGACCAGATGACTGGTGTTCAGTTTAAGTAAAGCCTGGAGCTTCGAGACTTTCCATACGCTGGAATATCTGTTAGGGTTGTCCTTCGTTTGAGAGGTAGACCTTGAAGCCTGGGGCACTTATCTTAATGAAAATTATTTGAACGGTATATTTGATGGAAAGTGTAACATTGATGAGCGATTCGGGAAATTTCAAATAAATGCTGATGGCATTTTTTGTCCTTTATTTATCTGGTTGACCGCCCTGGTTTATTCAGATAAACCTTTTTATTGCGGCGTACGTCAAGACATATTCTTGGTAAACAGCTTGATTTGTTCCCGTGTTGTGATATTGGATTGAACACCGGTCACCACTCACTGGCCTTCATATTTACTGGACTAATTCACCGATCTTCGGATTGCAATCCGCAACCCTGGATCAAGAAAGCTCAAAGCCATGTTTGGCACACTTTAATACGGATGGCCATTAGACAAAACCCATGCAGTAGAATTAATTACGCCACTTAACTCAATCAGAACAAGTACAAAAATGTATTGCGACATTGTCACTCCTGGCGTGCTTGTATACAAAGTTGGTTGCTGCCGAAAGTTAAAGTATTTTTCTGATGAGTGCTTGTCCACTCTACCATTGCATCGGGATATGTTGGTATACCCTACCATTGCATCGGGAAATCAGTTGTCTACAAAAAAAAAAAGTAGGAAATAGCACTAAAATTTATCTTAAAGGGCTAAGGATAAGCTAATGTGTTTTTTCCAGGATCACAACAGATTTTGAGGAGATCCGTGTTTAGTAGCCTTTTCTGTCGTTCAGATGAGATGAACTAATGTTTTATACATTGCATGTTATTTGGATTGTTGGAGAAAATGCCACAGGAAAACAAGTCGAAGAAGAAAACAACTTTTTATTAATAGTATATTTTAATTTGTAAGTCTATCTAAATGTTTATTACGGACTGATTTTTTTTCCTAGCAAAACTTATGACTTCTATCCTATTACTTTTTTTCTATGACTTTTCCCTTGTGACTTTTTACTTATGTCTTTTTTTCCTATGACTTTTTTCCCGTGACTTTTTATCCCATGACATTTTTTTTTAAAAACCGCTCAACGCCATTTTGTGAAAGGTCACCCTTAAAATAGGAAATCATGTAACTCCAATGTTCTCGTGTGTCTCATCCTCTGTGCAGGGGAGGCAACTCTCTATGTTTTATTCATCGCAGGCCGGGCGCGCGCATGTGTGTGTATGTGCCCTTAAAATCGATAGCCCGATTAAATTACCATAGTAATACTTTGGATAGAACGATTATGTTGACTGGTTCTCTTGGCGTACGTCTTATCTCGCATCAAGAGACGTTTATTCTTACTAACTTGGATATACTCAACACATTGTGCACAACAGCGGTTTTATTTGACTCTCTCTTCTCTCCCCCCCCCCCCCGCGCCCCTGGAGGCGGCAGCAGACAAAAGAAACTCGTTTAACTAGCGATACATTTGGCGGGTACACGTTGTTCATTAAAATAGACGATGTGGTTGGGGGGGGGGGGGGGGTTAGAGATGAGACGGTTGTCTTATTTAATATCACAGCAATATCAATTCAGTTTTACTGGTATTGTGCTGATTGATGCGATTCCATCTAATACGATTCCATCTGATGCGATTCCATCTAATGCGATTCCATCTGATACGATTCCATCGGATACGATTCCATCTGATACGATTCCATCTTGGCCGTCCTGTGTTGACGGCTCCGAAATATGACAGTGTGCTGCACTGACAACTAGCAACCCAACCGGGCGTGTACCGCCTTTCCCATAGCAATAAAGCCACACAAAAAATGCTCCTGTAGCCGTGTGCTGACATCTATAGTTGAAATAAACACTAGGACGACCTCGCTACCAGGTGCCCATAACTGTCCTGAGATGTGTCAACGTGAGCTTTAGAATCATTCTAGAAACTGGGATAAAAAGAAGAGGGCTTGCCAAAAATCGTGATGCAAAAAAAAAATCATGGATCCAACCTAGACCTTCCTTTTCATTTAATGGCTTCTATGTCATGTGTTGTATCTTTGCTTCCCTACAACAAATACAGCCGCCTACATGTTACCTTCTTGTCACAGCTACCCTATCACAGCTACCCTATCACAGCAACCCTATCACATCTACCCTAGCACATCTACCCTATCACAGCTACCCTATCACAGCTACCCTGTCACATCTACCCTCAGGTGGTGCGTGGGACTTTTAAAAAAAAAAATTAAGTAAACTACTGTATTAATCCAATTAACTGACTTAGTTCACTGCGTCTTTTTTTTTCCATTAAATCGATCCACGATTTATTGGTGGCGGTAGGGGAACGTGCTACCCTTGACCTTGTACACATCAGTCACCTGTCATTGTACGTTGCTAACGGACGGCGTGACACGTGGCGAGGTAAATCTCTGACCCTGAGTAGTTAGAGGTCCCCGACATTCCGCGCTTCTCACTGAGTTTCATAAATCTTTTTGTCTTTTTCCCAGCGCTGGTCCCAAGGGAGACAACTTGTATGAATGGGCTTCCACGATATTAGGACCAACAGGAAGTGTTTACGAGGGCGGCGTCTTCTTCCTGGATATTCATTTTTCTGCAGAGTACCCATTTAAACCACCAAAGGTAAGTCATTCCTTAAGTCAATCACCAAAGGTAAGTCACTCCGCAAGTCAGTCACCAAAGGTAAATTCTTATGTAAGTCAATCACCAAAGGTAAGTCACTCTGTCAGTCAGTTACAAAAGGTAAGTTATTCCATAAGTCAATCACCAAAGGTAAGTTATTCCGTAAGTCAATCACCAAAGGTAAGTTATTCCCTAAGTCAATCACCAAATGTTATTCCGTAGGTAAATAAAAAAACAGAACTGTTATGCTGATTATAGTTGACTGACTGTTTAAATGCAAATAAACACACCCCTTCAAGATGATCACAGTGGACTGTATGATTAATCCAAATGAACAAAAACAACTAAGCCAACATGATTACTTTTCTATATAAACTCACCTGACGGTACAATGATTAACGTACAGTGGTAGGTTTTCGCATGTAATTATATATAAGTCAATTTGGATAAATGTTTGTTTAATGATCACATTTCGCTTGATTTGGCCTGCTTATGTCATCTACCTTATTATCACATTTCGCTTGATTTGGCCTGCTTATGTCATCTGCCTTAGAACAATGAGAGTTTGCCGACAAAGCTCCACGAGTGTTGACATTAAATATGCTGGTGCGACGATATGTCATGAAAGAGTATTTTTGATTGATAAAAATAAATGAAAATCAAAAGTACAGGATCATTGGTTGGTCTATGGCGTTGATAGGTCTGATTAGAGAATCGATGTTTGTTAGATAGGATAATTAGATAATTGTTGGTCGTTTGATGGTATGATAATAAAAGAATCGTTGAATCGTTAGATGGTAGCATAGGTATGATAAGGGGGAATAATGGTCTTTGGGTCTGATATGGGGGAATAGTGGTCGTTAGATGGTATGATAATAAAAGAATCATTGGTTGTTAGATGGTAGCATATGTATGATAAGGGGGGAATAATGGTCTTTGGGTCTGATATGGGGGAATAGTAGTCGCTAGATGGTATGATAATAAAAGAATCATTGGTTGTTAGATGGTAGCATAGGTATGATAAGGGGGAATAATGGTCTTTGGGTCTGATATGGGGGAATAGTGGTCGTTAGATGGTATGATAATAAAAGAATCATTGGTTGCTGGATGGTATTATAATTCAGATACGAACATCACTGGATGTTACATCGTCTGACAGGCCCGAGCAGGGGAATCAATCCAATCATTTAACTAACAAGACTGAGGTGGTTTGATCTTGCCCCCAAAGTCGGGTCCGGTCCGCCCGTATTCAAGTTCACACCAGTGTGTGTTCGTCGGGGCTTTACCGTATCCCAACTGGTAAACTTCATGAGGACGTGCATCTGATGTGCTCACAAATGTAAGTCATCTGTTGATTATGACTTTCATAAACTTAAACGAATGGAATCGATGGCATGCTCTGATGTGCGGACCACTTGACTCTTGCGGGATTAAACAATCACATTCTACAAGACATGCTTCCATTAGTTGTGGGTTTTTTTTAATGGTATACCGCAAGGGTGATAAATATCTCTATGAATGTTGTGCCTGTTAAGTGTGGCAACCCGTTGAATCACCGATGTTCGTTTATTTTTTAATGACTACGAGATTTATGTTGACCCCCCCCCCCCCATTTTTTTTCTCCCCCAGATTTATGTTGACCCCTAGATTTATGTTGAACCCCAGCTTTATGTTGACCCCCCAGATTTATGTTGAACCCCAGATTTATGTTGACCCCCAGATTTATGTTGAACCCCAGATTTATGTTGACCCCGTTGTGTTCACTATACTTTATGCTAGCCCTTGTGTATGCGATTTTCTTTATGTTCACTTAATTCATCATCATCATCATCAGGTCCCGTAGTCCTTCGACCGTTGGGGCGCCACAGATGACATGCACACTATTCTTCTCCATTCCTCTCGGTCTTCTGCCCTACGCATAGCATCGCCTAGCTGTAATCCAGTCCATTCTTTGATATTATCTTCCCATCTTTTTCTTTGTCTTCCTCTTCCTCTCCCTCCTCTAGTAGTGCCCTGCAAGATCTCTTTGGCGAGCCCTTGTTTTCTGGTCACGTGGCCATACCACTCAAGTTTGCGCTTTTTAACAGACGTCAGGGGGTCATCGTATTGCCCAATTGCCTGACGTATCCTTTCTTTTATTTGCTCATTGGTGAGCGCGTGTCCATGCTATTTTAGCACGCTGACATGTTGACGTGATCCCCACTATTCCATCGTACAAAGACTCACTGGGTTGTTTATTTTTAGAATCCTTTGTATTAACTTCGCTCTTGTTCGTGGCTGGCTGGCAGGCAAAATCTTCGGACGGCTAATTGACCCACTTACCGCCAACCTATCGAGCTGAAACTTGGGACGTAGACTTGTTACTGATGACAACGCTTAGTTAGGGTTAGGGGCTCTAAGTGGGACCAGTGGGATTCGTATAAAGTGCGTTACTTGTTTGCATGTTTAGTCAAATTCTCAGCGCCGCCGCCCCCCCCCCCCCCCCCCCCCCGGGTTTGTTCCCGATATTTCATATTATAAAGGATTTATAAGAAAAACTTTGTTTTTAGAAGTTGTTTTATTAAAGGGGCCAACTGTTTATTGCTATTCATTGTGTCTTTCATCGCCAACATTTGGTGACGAGTTACCAGTGATCGCCTGCACCATTGATTAAACGCCGTCATTACTGAGCCGGCGCTCGACTCTTTAGGAAACTCTGCGCTGAACACGTCAACGATTTTCAACATATACTTTTTTTTTTTTTTAAAAAGAGAAGTACGACGGGCTATCAAAATAAATGGAAGTGTCCGAGTCACTTTCAGAAACTCTTAGACACCCTTTATCGAGGACACAACTGCTTTCCGAAGTGTTAACCACTGACACAACATTGCTAAAAAAAAAACTCTGTTGAAAAGCAAATGAATCATCTGTCAATTTGTATCAAAGTCAATGTTGATAAGAGGGGAGAGAAGAGGGTGTAGGTAGAAGGAAATGGTTGAAACAAGAGAGGTATAACTGGAGAAAACGAAGAGGGGAAAAAAGACACGACATAGCAACGAAGTCGCCTTCTCCGGCGAACAAATGAGCAACGAGTTTTGCATTCACTACGGATTTTTCGAATCTGTCATGAAATATATAACTTATAAGGGACTATTCACATATTATATAACACGAATGGGGGTAAAACGGGGCGGGGGGGGGGGGGGCTGGGGGTTAATCATATTGTTATATTGTGTTATACGGGTGGGGGGTGGAGAGAGAATGTCATGTAACAATTCTATTTATTATTAAAAGAACATTTTTATTTTTTGCAAAATTTCTGCTTTTCCGGTTATTAATAATTATTTTCTTGGAATTGAATTTTCTTGTTTTAATGGTGCGTTAGTAGCTCTTAGTCTTCGTGCAGCTTTCACTGAAATCTTGCAGTACTGTATGTATAACAATTATTAGGTTTACAGTAATAGTTGTTTATTTATTTAAAAAATGGTTTTATTAGCAATTGGTGCTAGAAATGTTTTATAATATTGGGGGGGGGGGTGTCAATGGAAATGTTAAGTAAGGGTAACTGGGTGGGTCAAACCGTCATATTTATGTGATTGTATAATAACTGCACGACCCCCAATAAGGGCTTGGTTTCGAATTTTGAAAAAACTAGAAATTTCAATGCATGATTTTAGAAATGTATATATTATATGTCTCACACGGTAAATTGGAAGTTTAAAAAAAACAACGACGACCGCTAAATGATCTAAAGTTATCTTGACACATTAAAAGCCTAGCATTATCAAGCTATCAGAGCACGGGTTCCCAGCTCATGTGACATGACCTCAAATGGGGTTGTGAAGGGATTTCTGTGTTTCCATTATATCGTGTTAAGGGTCATTTTGCTTCAATTTAACCGTGGCCGTGATTTGAAAAACGCGTGAGAACCTGTTTAATAGAGCCACTAAGAATAATTATTCAGCGCAGATAGCTAGATTTGACAGGTCCTGGTATTTTATAGCGACAATCTGTGACTTGCCGAAATTTTAAAACAAAACAACAACAAAAAATAAACCAAAATTTTTTAAAATCTATTTTTAAGTTTTTATCCGGGATTTCCCAAGATGAGAGGATGAGCGGGAAGTCCTTAGTATACAGTATACTAAAAAAATCGTCCGGGATCGCGCTCGATCACTACCGACACTGTCCCTATCAGGCGTTACCACCATCACTTCCCTCCCTTTTTTTTTGGTACTAACCACCATAGAGCCAGTCAATACAACCTGTCAAGCTGGGTAACCTGCGTCGGATCTCGGAAGCTATTTTTTGTTGACTGGTGCGTCTAGACACGGCAGACGGCTGGCGTCATCAAACATGGACTGATTTATTTTGTTCTGTTAGTATTTTTTTCAGGTTTCTTTTAATTGCTGCGATATTTCAAACCCAAGCTATGAAGGCCCGCGACTTGGTCTTTGAAAGCTCAAAATTTCCTGAAACTCGGGGTTTGGTTCATGTGACCATGAAATCGAAGATCGCTTGAGGTGTTCTTATATTATTATTATTATTATTTAGGTGGGTTTATATAGCGCAGTACCCCAGCCTAGGTCTAGGCTCACTGCAGTACCCTGGCCTATGTCTAGGCTCACTGCAGTACCCCAGCCTAGGTCTAGGCTCACTGCAGTACCCTGGCCTATGTCTAGGCTCACTGCAGTACCCCAGCCTATGTCTAGGCTCACTGCAGTACCCCAGCCTAGGGCTAGGCTCACTGCAGTACCCCAGTCTAGGTCTAGGCTCACTGCAGTACCCCAGCCTAGGTCAAGGCTCACTGCAGTACCCCAGCCTAAGGCGAGGCTCACTGCGCTTCAAATAAAACTTAGCAATTACAGAAAATTATAAATTTAAAAACAACAATTGGTTAAAAAGCTTGACCTCACCCACGCAAGTACTATCTACCCATGGCTAGCCACGGACAGCACCAAAAACTCGAGCGTTGTTTATCGGTTAGAAGTGGGGTAAGAATGAGTCGGTATAGTACAGTTTGAAGAGATTGAGATGGGTCTTGAGGGCAGTTTTGAAGGCTGGGACGGTCGGTATAGTGCGAGTGTGTAATGTATTTATTTATTGTTGAGCTTCGGTGACAATCTGGCGTGAAGAATCACTCTCGAGACCATCCGTTCACAAATCACATTCCGGTGTGACGTCCAATTGTTTTTATGGGCACATGCTTGTTTGACATGCTGGTCGCCAGCTGACATATTTCCATATTTTACTTGCGATGTGACATTCTATTGGATAATTGTTTGAGCTACGCCAGGAGTATTCATCATAGATTTCAACATGGATCATAATTTTCTTGTTATATGGACTTGTTGGATGATTAATGATTAAGGAGTGTTCATTTCGGAAAGCTAGACTTTTTTTTTTTTAATTCGTTCAGGGGAGAGGGGGAAATGTTATTTTACATTTGAGGTAGCTGTTTGTAAGTTCTATGTCATTTTTTGATATGGTTATAGTTTTATATCTTCTAAAATATTTTTAAAGTTTCATTTAAGAAACCTCTTGTTTAATAGATGTAACAATGGTTTGATACGTCGGTGAGTTAGGGCTTTGACTCCCATTAGCAACGGTTGGATCGGTGGAGTGGGATGAGGACACCACGGAAAGGGTGGGGGGGGGTGCACCAAAACCAAGTGCTCCCTTTCGTTATTTTTTTCCGGAACCACCACTGTTAGCCAGGGCGTGGATCATAAAGTCATCAGTTGTTTCGTTTGACTTAATTACTGCATCTAGTCAAGGGATGATTTGACTTAATGACTGCATCTAGTCAGGGGATGATTTGACTTAATGACTACATCTAGTCAGGGTCTTATTTGACTTAATGACTACATCGATTTAGGGCAGCAGTTCTCAACCTGTGGGTCGCGACCCCTTTAGGGTTCGCCTAAGACCATCGGAAAACACATATACTCTACAGTTATTAAGTAGCAACAAAGATAAGTTTGTTGTAAGGGGTCGCCAGAACACGAGGAACTACACGTACGATCGCGTCATTCGGGAGGCTGAGAACCACTGATTTAGGGGATGATTTGACTTAATGACTACATCTAGTCAGGGAATGATTTGATTTAATGACTATATCTAGTCAAGGGATGATTTGACTTAATGACTACATCTTGTCAAGGGATGATTTGACTTAATGACTACATCTAGTCAGGGAATGATTTGACTTAATGACTACATCTAGTCAGGGGATGATTTGACGTAACGACTACATCTAGTCAAGGGATGATTTGACTTAATGACTACATCTTGTCAAGGTATGATTTGACTTAATGACTACATCTAGTCAGGGGATGATTTGATTTAATGACTATATCTTGTCAAGGGATGATTTGACTTAATGACTACATCTTGTCAAGGATTGATTTGACTTAATGACTACATCTAGTCAGGGGATGATTTGATTTAATGACTACATCTTGTCAAGGTATGATTTGACTTAATGACTACATCTTGTCAAGGGATGATTTGACTTAATGACTACATCTTGTCAAGGGATGATTTGACTTAATGACTATCTTGTTAAGGGATGATTTGACTTAATGACTACATCTAGTCAGGGGATGATTCAGACATTCAATAGGACAGGGATAACTCAATCTTTCAACAGGACAGGGGTTACCCAGGCGCTTTATAGGGCAAAGGTGATTCAGTCATTCAATAGGACATGGGTGAGTCAGTCATTCAATAGGACAAGGGTGGGTCAGTCATTCAATAGGACAAGGGTGAGTCAGGCATTCAATAGGACAAGGGTGGGTCAGTCATTCAATAGGACATGGGTGAGTCAGTCATTCAATAGGGCAAGGGTGGGTCAGTCATTCAATAGGACATGGGGGAGTCAGGCATTCAATAGGGCAAGGGTGAGTCAGGCATTCAATAGGGCAAGGGTGAGTCAGTCATTCAATAGGGCAAGGGTGAGTCAGTCATTCAAAAGGGCACATGTTTGTCTATCATTCAGTATGGCAAAAAGGGAGTCAATCGTTCACAATACGGCATGGGCGATTCAAGTGCTTGATTTTTCTATATGCATAAAATATTGGCAAACTAATGAATTTTTTAACTGACACAGATTTTTCACAGCTGTACCAAATAAATCGCTCACCACCTAGACACCATTTCTTCATCGCTGTACCCAATAACTCACCATTCATGAAGACACAATTTCTTCACCACTGTACCCAATAACTCGCCAACCATGAAGACACAATTTCTTCACCTCTGTACGAAATAACTCACTAACCAGGTAGACACCATTTCTTCTCCGCTGTACCCAATAACTCGCCAACCACGTAGACACCATTTCTTCACCGCTGTACCCAATAACTCGCTAACCACGAAGACACCATTTCTTCACCGCTGTACCCAATAACTCGCCAGCCATGAAGACACAATTTCTTCACCTCTGTACCCAATAACTCGCCAACAATGAAGTCACCATTTCTTCACCTCTGTACCCAATAACTCGCCAACAATGAAGACACCATTTCTTCACCGCTGTACCCAATAACTCGCCAACCATGAAGACACCATTTCTTCACCGCTATACCCAATAACTCGCCAACCATGAAGAGACAATTTCTTCGCCGCTGTACCCAATAACTCGCCAATGACGAAGACACCATTTCTTCACCGCTGTACCCAATAACTCGCCAACCATGAAGACACAATTTCTTCACCTCTGTACCCAATAACTCGCTAACCACGAAAACACCATTTCTTCACCGCTGTATCCAATAACTCGCCAACCATGAAGACACAATCTCTTTTCCGCTGTACCCAATAACTCGCCAACCATGAAGACACCATTTCTTCATCGCTGTACCTAATAACTCGCCAACCATGTAGACACCATTTCTTCACCATTTTTGCCCAATAACACACTAACGCAGTATTTTTTTTAAAGAAAAAACTATTCATTTGAGTTGGCGAGAATCAGCTTGTCGAAAAGTACTGTAAAGATACACACACAAATACATGCTCGTCAAATAACTACGTAGGGTGTTCCACTCAGTATCACAGGACATATCCAATGGCGTTGCTAGGTTTAGTAGCTACCCAGGGCGGGGGCCAAGATTTGTGCCGCCTTCCCCCCCACCCCCCACCCGCATGAAAAAAAACCTCTGCAAGTTAGCCAAAAATTCCACCCCTCTATGTAAAGAAAAAAATTGCCACCCGCGACAGACCACCGACAAGATTCTTGCTCACAATACAAATGTTGAGTATGGCGGGGAATTTTTTTCCAATTATTAAAATTCAGTGCACCAAGCACAGGGATATATGGTGCTTGATGTTGAGTCAGTGCAGTTGATCGTACTCACACATTACAATTTTAAGAATATAATGTGCTCAGATTTTAATAGTTACCTCTCTTAAGAAACAAAAACAAACAAAAAAAATATTTGAAACTAGCTAGCTCTGCACAGTATGCTTAAAAGCGTAGATCAGCGGTAGATCAGCGTTAGTAATATGGTAGACAAATGATGTTATTGTTGAAACTATTGGTTACTTTCAGAATCAAATTGTATAGTGTTTTCCTTTTGAAATGTCTCCCCCCCCCCCCCCCCCCCCCCCCTGTTGAAAATGAAATGTCCCCCGTTGAAAATGAAATGTCCTTCTATTCAAAATGAATTGTCCTTCTGTTTAAAATGAAATGTCCTTCTATTCAAAATGAAATGTCCTTCTATTTAAAATGAAATTTTTTTTTAAAATGAATATTTTCTTTTTTAATTTTTGCACCTTGATAACCCTTGGTCAGTCTGGTGGGCTATGTCATTTAGTTGGATATGATTGAATACTTTAATAGCAATATACAGCTACACAGCCCTGAGAAAGCCTCTCCAAGGCAACCATTTCGTCCCAGCTTTAGTCCCAACCGAAAGACTCACTGGGCTGTGGAGTGGAATCAAACCCGCCTAAACCTTCTGGGAGAGTCGGCTGCGAACGTTCTAAGTGCACCGTTTTTGGTCGACCGGAAATCCCCCAGGCCGGGGGGGGGAGGTTGCTGGCGTGCCACCGCATGGTCTGGCGGCGGGGAAACCCGGCGTCTGGCCCGTGTGGAGGTGTGCCTGGGGGGGGGGGGCTTTAACAGCTCACGCTCGACGGCCCACCGACGCCATTTCCCAGTGTGACGTATTTACTAGCGATGTATCCATGCTATTTTAGCATGCTCACACCGTTCTGATGTCCTAAATTCTATTTAAAGAAAAAATGATCAATCTGGCAGAGTTATGTCATTTAGTTGGATATGAGGACATTTAGTTAAAAGCATTTGTCATTCTGGTGGGTGAGGCAGCTATAGAGTCATGTTATTGGCTTACTGTTATGCATTCAAATAAATTACTTTCTAACAACTAACCACCCTGTGATTTATATCTACATCATTTTTTTTCATAGTGTTAATTTGTACTATAGATAACAACCTCTGTACTTCCAACAGGTGACCTTCCGCACTCGGATTTATCATTGTAACATTAACAGTCAAGGTGCCATCTGTCTCGATATTCTTAAAGATAACTGGAGCCCAGCTCTTACCATATCAAAGGTGAATTTTTATTTTTGTTTACCTACTTAACAGACAGACTACAATTTTATTTTTTATATTTCAAAGAAATAGCAAGATGAACAAGGTAACAAATAGGACCATTTATCTCTTGAATAACAAAGTAATTCAATCTTTGTCAATAGTACTCTCCTCTCGCACTCTTCTACCAAATTGGCTAAATTTAAGCAGTTTTAATGAGCAATAATTTGTGCTGCTATTGGTATGAAGGTATTCCCCTATATGAAACAGAATGTACTATCTTATTCTTAAGTAGTCTTAAGTAGTCTTCAGCTGGCTGGACTTATGTGAGTCTAAAAGATAAATGAACACTAAATTCTAAAAAATAAATGAACACTAAATTCTAAAAAATAAATGAACACTAAATTCTAAAAAATAAATGAACACTAAATTCTAAAAAATAAATGAACTCTAAATTCTAAAAGATAAATGAACACTAAATTCTAAAAGATAAATGAACACTAAATTCTAAAAAATAAATGAACACTAAATTCTAAAAGATAAATGAACACTAAATTCTAAAAAATAAAGGAACAGTAATTTGGCAATAGTAAAATTATATTTCAACTTTGTTTACATTTCGACTTAATTTACTTGGTGACAGGTGCTATTGTCTGTATGTTCCTTGCTGACAGACTGTAATCCAGCCGACCCGTTGGTAGGAAGTATAGCTACACAGTATTTACAGAACCGAAAGGAGCATGACAGGGTGGCGAGGATGTGGACAAAAAGATTTGCAGCCGGTCTAAACAGTTAGTCCACGGCTGTCTCACGAGGAGAATGGACTGTGAAATGTGACCAATGACTGGATGCGTGAGTTGTGTGTGACTGGGTGCAGGCGGCTGTCTACCAGGGCAATGATTGGTCCATATCCAGGACAGAGTGATTTGAAGATGCTGCATTTGTATCAAGCTTGGGGGTTGGTTAAAAATCACCATTTCTGCTCTTGTGATGAAGGCAGGTTCAGTTTTGGCCCCTTGATCACCAGGGCAGATATTTGGCAAACCTGGTTATTATATTTTCAAACAAAGGTGATTTTGTTTGTTGGTTTGTATTATTGATTATCCAATGAGTGCAATCGATCCATCTTGTCTCAAAAACATGTTGCAAGATGTATCTTTTGTGTCCTGAACTCTTCAGTGATAACTCAAAGTTGTTGCTCCAGTGTGTGAGGGCAGTGAAGCATATGTTCCATGGTCTGAGTTTTTGTAAGGAACCAGGTTGACATGATATCACCAGACAACCTGTACTGAAGACCTGTGTTAATTCTGACTGAGAAATAACCTGACAAAGTTGTGAAATATGATTTGATCTTTTTGTCCCCCTCACCCACTTCAAGGACATTTTTTAAGACTTGCACTTCTTTCTTTCCCCAGACACATTTTATTATTAAAGGCTGGTAAAAAAATTAGATAGTAACATTTTGCTTCAAACAACATTACTCAAAATGGTAGGATCATGGAAGGAACCTGATAGATAAGTACAGAGTACACATTTTTTGAAAAATCTGGGTTTTAAAATTTTTTAAACAAATATTTAAATCTATATTTTTTTTACAGTTAAAGAACTTTCTTAATCAAAATAAAGGGGGGAGAGAGACTGTAAATACTTGTAATTTCTCTTCATAAAAATAAATATTTGTAATATTATTTTTCTAAAATAGTCCTCTGATTACTTGAGAAAACAAAAAAAAACTTGAAAGGGCTTTTTTTTTTGGCTTTCTTACTTGGACATAGTTTAATTTTATATTGCTGAAAGTGTTGTTGTTTTGCATACATCATAAATATTATTTGAACAGTTAAAAAATTTGGTTTAGAGTTGTCGATGATAGGTCTGAACCAGCTGCCAGAAGAATATCTGGCACTTAAGAATTTCAGATTAGTAGAGCCACTGGTACCATGGAAATGAAATAAAAATCTGACACTTATATTCAGTTTTGTAGACTTAATAGTGAGAGTTGACATCACCGTTCCAGCTCTCAAAGTATCGATTACTTTAATACATACTTGTTTAAGGGATGATAATTTATCTACTAGATCTCTTGTGTTAGCTCTGGTCCTTGTCAATTGAACATATGACATTTCAAAATTTGTGTAGCTAGGGTTAGTACTGCCCAGAATTCCCCCACCCTCCACAAAAAATGAGCTGTTGGCCAAAAATGCCACCCCTCCATATAAAGATGGAAAAGGGCCACCACGGCAGGCAGTGGAGTTCCTACACAACTGAGTAGCCAGCTACATTAATTACAAGATGTTAAGAATCCTAATGCTATATGCTTAAAAGTAATTTATTAATTTTGATTTAAGTTAAATACAAAATGCATCACTCTTGAAGTCAACATTTCAGTGTGGCCATTTTATCTTATCTATATAATTCAAGACCTCATGTTTCACCTCTGGATATATTTCATTTTATTGGAAGCTTGAATTAATTATTGGTTTAAAGTCAAATATTATTTGCTTAAATTTTATTTTTAAATTTTTTGTTAGCATCTTTTTCTGAAATTGGATTGCTGTTAGCATCTTTTTCTGAAATTGGATTGCATAAAATGGAATTTTTTATTTTTAATATTTGAAGATGACGCTGATTTAATGTTTGCTGCATTTTTTTGTTGTTACTATGCAGCTTTGTACAAATCATGCTCTTGTACCAGTGATGTGGTTTTGTTTCATCAATGTAACTTCCTCTTAAATTATTATTTTTTTGTCAGCACCCACCCCTCCCCCCTATAGATCAGTGATACTCCTCTGGATGTGTTAATTTATTTGTGTCTTAGGATGAAGCCAAATGTAATTGTTAGAATGTGAGTTCATATCTATATATATAACGCTGAGATAAGCTGGTGTTCTGGTAGCGTGTGAGAAAAGAAACTCAGGGGAATATTTAAACCTTGGTCAAGCTGTGTGGTGATAAAGGGACATAATCTGGGGACAATTTTTCAGCCCATTTTTTTTCTTTAACCCTATCAACCTAAGAATTGGGATTGTTATTAACTGTCTCCACTTTTCCCTCCTCAATTGTCACTAAGGGAAGCAAATTACGACACATGAACAAATTTATTATCTAATCCTAGGCTTGACTAAATATGATTGACACTTGAGGAAATTCATAGAATGAGAACATTTCATGATGCCTTAGAAATTGTTTCCCTCTTTACTCAAAGTAGTTCATTTTCTTATGATTTAAATGATGTTCTTTTGTCATGGCTAGAGCAAAATGGATTCATTTTTTAAAGGCATTTCATGTTTTATTGAAATATTTTAATTTTTTTTTGCAAAGATCGCCTGCCTCTCCACTCTATTTTAATGGTAATTATAGAAGTTGTGTTAATTTGAAAAGCAATATATAAAAAAGGCATTTGAATTCCTTTTTTTTTTTTAAATTAAAAAAAAAATTTTGTACCTTACAAGTTATAACAATTTAGGCAATTTATTAATGGAATGAACTAGTCATTAGGTTTTCTTATTGACATTACTTAGGGCCAATGACTCAATGACATGAAATGTTCTGTTGGAGCACTAAGAAGTTTTTCCGACTCTTGCTTTAATATTGAAGACAGTTAAAAGAATATTTTAAAACCAAAAGATAACTGGTATGTGACATTAAGAGATTTGGAGAGAGGGGTTTGGGGGGGGGGGGGTAAATTGTTCCAGAGTCAGACATTACTCCATAGTTCTTTTGCTCCTCATCAATTCAATTATTTTTTATAAGAGTTAACGTAGTGGAGTGCTCTAAATGAACCAGCAGTTGGCAGTAGAATAATTGAATCTGCTATAGATTTGAGATCATATTGTATGATCCATTTGAGATTATTATGAGAATGGATGATTTAATTTTTATTTGGTTAACATGAATGTAGAATGGTGTGTATATTTTGATAATCATGGTTTATTTATAGATGATAATTATTTGTTAAGGTTTTAGATGCGAAAGCTTCTGTCTTGCGCTAAAACCATGCGTTCATCCAAAATAATTTTAGACAATTTTAATTTAAAATTGTCCATTTGTTTTATATATATTTTTTTCTTTAGTATTGAAAACCATTAAAGTAAAATAAAAAAGATAATATATGAATGTATTTCATAACAGTACTGGATGGGCTAGAAATGAATTCATATGGAACAAGTAGATATTTTTTTATTGTTATGCACATAAGGGTGAAGCTGAGATGTTTGTGACTTCTAGCAGCACAGACACCTCATTGCCAATACCACAAAGGAAGTTACTTACGACTGCCCTACCATTGTCAGTTCGGACTCTTCTTTTTTAAATAGTTATTTCATTCTTGGTATACTGCCAGTTATGCACCGCCCTCAAATCAACTATTGAAAGAAATGATGTAAGCTTAGAGAACTTCTTGCCATTTTAGGAGATTCCTAACTTCCTCCTCATGGTAATTTTTAATTGGCTTGCTGGTCCCAGGGGTACATAACATTCTCCCGCTATATATCTCTCCACCCCTCCCCAATGTCATAGGTGCAATGAAATATTTATTTTAAATGTTCGCATAAAGTTCATGAACTGTAACGATCAGAATCTGATACTTAGCCAATCTATATCATTTCTGTCATCACTTATGAAAACGTTTTAAAATCAAGCAGCACTTCATATTACTTTGTGGGTAATGATTAATTTATTTTTTTGTACTCGGTGGATGTAAGGGAAGAAATTGTAGTGTGAATAAACTATAATTGATTGAAACACAAGCTTAGAATGTGAGGGTGCGGCCAGTTGTTGTTTTTTCTTTTCAGTAAGTTAAATCCAGTTTTGATGACCATGTACTTGTAAAATGCATATAATTATAATAAATTAAATATATACCTTGTGAATAAATAAATAAATTTGACAATATTATTCATATTCTGTTTACTTGTTTGAAATGGGTAGTGGAGTTATTGCTATCATATACGTATATGCATCTAAACTAAATTATATAATATTTATAACCTCCTTTAAAATACAAAGGGAATTTTTGGCAATGAAAAAATGTAAGTAGAAAAATCCCAAAGTTAATTTTTCAAAAACATCTACAAGAAAATATCTTTAATCTTAGTAATTAGCAGCAATTTATTGTCATGTTTCCAGCAATAACACTACAGGTACAGCATTATCGCATGTCAATTTACACCACAACTTAACAGTGACAACATTTAAATGCAAATGTTATTTACAACACATTTCAAGTCATTTATTTTTAAAACAATAATTTCAAGAATTGTTGTCTAAACCAGAACACTACATGAATCAAAATAAACTGTTCGAATGAAAGCACTAAATGTGACAGAGGAACACCTTTATCATAATCTACTACACTTCTAAAACTCAGATACTTTTGAAAAGTTAGATGAAAACAAATATATTATCCAAATGGGCAGTTTTACAAGTCTGTTGTTAGCATATAGTAAACAAAATCAATTGTCAACAAATACTGATGACTGATTTTAAAATGCATACAAATCATTTAAAAACCTTGGGTTTATCTGTGAGTGGGTGGGTGTGATGGAAGAGGTGTTACAGGAAATTCATTTGTTCTTCATTCACATTTCACTGAAATATCACATCACAAATAAATATTGTTCAAATGAAATGTCATTTATATGTCATTTATTCTAATGCCAACCAAATAAATGTTTATACAAAAAACTAACAAGCAACATATTTCAGACTCAATTTATAATCCAGAATGGGCTTTATTACTAGATTTAGGTGAAGGAAATCTATTGGTTTTAATCAGATGTAATTGATTCCACTTGCTCTATTTTCCACTACGTTTGCAAGTAGCCTAACCTTTATAAAGGCCATAGTGTATGTGTCAGTATTGACAATATAGTTTGGTTTTTTATAGTTTTGACTTCAAAACAATGTTGCATGGCTACAAATTTCTAATGAATGTTTTACTGGCATGGATAAACAAAACAATCATAAGAAACAATTAACAACACTATTCATCATTAAACTTAGAAGCCACAGTTTTTCAGCACATATATTTTAGTCACTAAAAACTTCTACCATCTTCTTTGACAAAGTGGGGGATCCGAAAGCCTAAGTTACAACATCAAAAAATACCCTTTAAAAAAGGGGGCCTTTGGTACTTGCATCTAAAATTAAATAAACTTAATAAAAATATTTTATGGAAGACCAGATGGGTCTGGATTAATGCAGTTTTACATACTTCATGCACAAAGGACAGACTACATTCAAATGGAAAAAATGTCTTATTTTTATGAGAACCAAAGTAGTGTAGAAAAGTTCAAAGCATTTATTTCTTGAACCTCAGAAAACTTATCTACAAACAATGAACACAAGTCTGCATTCTTTTAAAGGCATATTAAGCAGAATATACAATTACTATTTATAATATTTACAAATATAAATTAAAAGGCTCACAAAGATGTCAAACTGAATTATTGAGATATCAGGTCTGTAGCCCTAATATCATCATGAATTAATTAAGGTTCATCTGTATCTGGGTGTTAAGGATTTGTTAAATAAGTTTGTAACAAGAATCTTTTTCATTATTACTAAAGGTTTGCACAAATAAAGAAACATTTCATTTGAAACTGATATATATTATTTATAGCTATTAGTTACATTCCAAATAAACTAAAAAAAAACCATAAATATTAATGTTGATAATTTGTAACCATACTATGATGACCTATTCATGTCTAGTTAAAATGATACATTTTCCAAAACCAAATTCTATACTAGACAACAACAGGATTTAAATTGGGATCATATGACAAAATATAAGTGAGGAGTTCTCATACAGCTTACAGTATATTAGAATTACTTTTCCAATTTCAAATGCGGGATAAGAACATACACACTCCAAAGAAAGGATGTTGGGATTTGGTTTTTTTAATCATCACATTTTAAAAATTGCATGAAAAATTAAAAGCACAATTAAATTCACAATTTAAATTCTATAAATAGGACTGGAAAAAAATTAAATGTGCATAATTATTTTTTTTTAATGACAACATTTTGACATGGGATTACTTTTCACAATTCAAACAGACAGTAAAAAAAAATCTTTCTCAAGATAAAACTTAACATTGAAGCCATACAATACATCAGATAGATGCTAGGTTAGTAGATCAATGTTGTAAGATTGACCAATACTTGGATAGTTCCACATCTATTTTTTTTTTATAAAAGTAAGTACTGGGCCAACAATGCAAACATAACCATTTTAAAATGAAAACAGATCTTCAACGGTGATGTATCACCAGTGGTATCACCAGTGATGTTATATTTTTAAATGTTTAAATGATGTCTTGGGTTATTACTGTCAAAACAATGGTAGTGCTGAGGACTTGAAATGGGATGCAGATGAGCAAGTTTTGAGGACTCGAGTAATAACTTTCTGGACAATCAGGTAAAATTAATTATTGTTCAATAACTCATGTTTTTATTTTGTTTTGCATCTAATTTAAAATCATCTTTTTTGGCCTATTTGGATCTCACAGTAAAATTTTGAAATTTTCAGGGGCTTTCCATTAAAAAAAACAAATTAAAACCACCCATGGTGACAGGCCTGATATTGTTAAATAAATATATCACACACTTAAAAAACGAATTAAGAGCTGTATCCACAGCTTTATCCACAAAAATGAGGATTTACATAGAAATAACCAGACAAAAGAAAACTGATGAGAAACAGTGGCTTTCTTAAAATGCCATGTGTCAATACCATACATAAGTGAACACTGCAGGCAAGCAAGCAAAGCAATGTTATAGAATCACAGGGGAGTTCAACATAAAAATCTGAACCTGCAGAAATGTAGGGCAACATAAAGGGCAACGTCTAGCCAGACGGCAACAAATTCAGGAAACATTCTCTTTATAATTGGACCAATAATAATAATAACATACAAAAAAAGAGGGGGTTTATCTAGAATTGACGTTTTTCAAACAAATAAATAAAGGGGGTGTTATCTATATAAAATCAACAGATTTTGCTAAAAAAATTAGATTGTTTATCTAGACATGAAGAGTATTTATCTTTCAATGAAGAGATTGTATCTATCAATGAAGAGATGTTATCTTTAAATGAAATATTTTTTCTATCAATGAAGAGATTTTATCCATAAATGTAGAGATTTTATCTATAAACCAAGAGATTTTATTTAGGGATGAAGAGGTGCAAGTATATATGAGCAGGTTTTATATATAAAAAAGGGAAGTTTTTAAAAAATTTTCAAATGCCCTTTTTCTAATTTGTGTTTTTTGGCCACTATTGAAAATTGGAATGCGAAGGGAGCAAACTAGTCCACTTAGACAACAACCCAAACCCCAAAGGAACCTTTGCTGATAGCCCAGTAATCACCAAACACTAAAACTCCAGGGCAAGAGGGAATGGATTGCAAATCGCCAGACCATCAGGTCTTTAAAAGCTCATTGCTCAGATAGGATCCTGCATTCTGTACAATTTATCAAATGAAGTGGTAGTAAGATAATTGCCCAAAACCACTGCAACAGCAATGTGCTCTGTGTATGAGAGGGGTTCCAATCATAACCATTCAACCATAGGAAAAAAGAATTCAGACACTACCCAAAAAGTAAATGATTACAGTAATTTGATTGATAAAAACCAATAAAATTCATCAAATTGTGTTGTGATTCCAAAGTCAAACTATTAAAGCCAGCCAGTCAATAGAAGAGAGCCTCAGATTTTAAAAGGTATATTACAAGCTTACTGATCAGAGAAAAAAATTATTATAACAATGAGAATTATAAGGATATTTATTAATTTCCTTTTTTTTAAAGACTTAATTATCTTTTGACTTTAATAGTATTATTCAAATGTTAATGTCACCCAATCCCTTACAATAGCCACTGTCCACTGTTTGTATAAAAGTTCTATAAAAGAAATATTTAATGAAAACAAATGTATGTAAAAGTAAATTTTATATCCGTTTCCCTATGATAAAAAAAACATTTCACAGCACATCAAGAAAACTCAGGAGAATGATTTATGACTTAGATCAGCGGTTCTCAACCTGTGGGTCACGACTCCTTTGGGGGTCGAACGACACTTTCACAGGGGCCACCAAAGACCATCGAAAAACACATATACTCTACAGTTATGAAGTAGCGACGAAAATAATTTTGTGGTTGGGGGGGGGGGGGTCGCCACACCACGAGGAGCTGTATTAAAGGGTCGCGGCATTAGGAAGGTTGAGAACCACTGACTTAGATGATGTAAATGTGGCAAAGAGCGATGATACCTCTGGCAAGCCTAGCATGAGTGTTCCCGGTGGAGATGGAGAAATATTCATATAATGTTGATGAATCCAACTTATATATGAGACATCAAAAGGATTTAAAACAATACATCTAAATGCTACTAAATGCTTGAATATAATGTCAGTTGAGCATCTGTTATGTTGCTTTATTAACCTTCAAATGTTTTATATACATTACACAATCAGCACTGGTACACAGAAATCTGTCAGAATATTCAATCACTGTTAGTTGTGCTTACAAAAAATATACTACTTTGGTAAAAACGAGACACATTGCAAAGCTAAAATGGATTAAAACGTGCACAACTCCAGTTCGCAGCTTCCACAGTTTGAATTGTTTATCTTCCCGACTCACAAAGATAATACGTTGTTCGTTGGAGCAGGGGAAGGGAGGGTGGTCAAGGGTGTGCTGGACTCATTTACTTAAAATAATAAATAAATGGGGTGGTGTGTTTGCTTACCTATTTAACAATGAGACAGAGTCAATCAAGGGTTTAACATGTAAACTAAAGTAACTATTTTGCATACGGGTTAAAAAAATTATAATAACATGTGTTTCAACAATTCTAATTGAACTGGAAAAAAAATATTTCTTTTAACCCTTCCAGTACCCAGTGCGTCTTTTGCAGTGACTTCCGGTATTCCCTGCGGCCCAAGCGCGTCTTTTTTCACCAGCCGATTTTTTTCCCTGCGCCCAAAAACGAGGCTATAACCTTTCACCTTAGTCTCGGGCAGAATGTTTATTCGTTAGGGGAATAGTCGAATTTTATTTGGCTTTTTAAATTATGAAAATAAACCAATTACTGAATTTTTTGTATTAACTTAAAATTAATCTGAATTTGTTGTTTCTGTGGCGCCACCTAGCGGAATTAATGACGACTTACGCAACATAGAGGGGTGTCAATATAAATACCAAAACGAGGATATAACCTTTTACAATATGCCCCGGGCAGAATATTTATTCGTTAGGGGAATAGTCAAATTTTATTTTGCTTTTTAAATTATGAAAATCTACCAATTACTGAATTTTCTGTGCGGATCTGAATTTTGTTGTTTCCATGGCGCTACCTATCGCTATTGATGATGACTTACGACCACATAGAGGGGTATTATGAAACTATTTTGTTTTTATATTAAACAAAAACGATGATAAAACCTTTCATAATAGTTTCGGGAAGAATGTTATTCGCTAGGGGAATAGTCAAATTTTATTTTGCCTTTTAATTTATGAAAATCAACCAATTATGAATTTTTTTGTGCTTATCTGTAAACTATCAAATTTTGGCTCATTTCAAAATAATGTCTGGGCCACAGGGAATAGATAGCAAATTAATAACCAGTACTGAGAGGCTATTAGAGCAAAAAGTAGGTCAGTACCAGAAGGGTTAAATAAGCACTGTCACTACCGTAGAATCTGAAAACAAATTGTAAAAAATAATATACAATTACTGCACTCAACAAAAAAAATAATGTGAAATTCATTATGTTCCCACAACAATTGCAGCAAGGTCAATAAAAAAAACAAAAAATGAAATAAATACAATAAAATGACTTAGCAACAATATAGCACTTCTGTATAGTGTGAAATATCCCACAAAAGTCACACTTGATGGTCCTAGCCGGTCAGCTAGGGGTCAAGATAAAACTGCTTTTGCTTTATGACGTGCCCACATGTGACCATCAAGAGATGCGATGCGCCTGCGGTTTTTCCTGTGCCAAAGCCTTAGTTTATCCTCACAGACACTTGACATTGCCTGGAGATGGAAGGTAAAACAGAGATGTTCAGTAAACATGACTTTTAAATCATTCATAGTTCTGCTCTTCATGTTTACACTCAAACACAAAGACTTTAAACTAAGAGCAATCACTCCCTTTACTTCACCATACATTGAACAATTTTTCAGAAGCTAAATTTGAAAATTATGGTGACGCTTATGGGTTAACATTTCTTTTTATTCAAGTACTAATCTCATCTACTTAAGAAAATCAGCAAACTATCGAGCCAAAGCTCATGAAGTCTTCCCCAGCACACCCCCGCCACTCCCAACCGGCATTCAACCACTCCCCCAGTGGTCTCTAGTCCAGTCAGGCAACGAAGCGGCACGCCTGGGCTTTCCCAACCCCTGAGATAGCCTCACCCACCCTTCCACTCAATTGACTATGCGAGTGAGGCGGCATCAGAGAAGGAACGCCTGGCCGGCCGGTATGCTGCTTTAACACAGCAACCAAGCCGGACTTTCTTGGGATGGGGTGGATATATTTTACGTCTCTAATGTCCCCCCTTCCCACCCCGGGGAGACACGTAGGTGTTTTACAGACGCCCTCTAATAGGGTTTACTTGGTTTTCTGCGGTGTGACTAATTCACGCCGCATCTGGGAGAGAAAAGAGGTTGCCTAGGAGCAGTACCCTCAAAGACTGCATATTTGGAATCATCGGCTAGGGTCGCCACATTCCTTCGCCTCATATCCATACAGCAACTGTAATCATGTCCCGACCTGTTTCTACGTTATTTTCAACTGCACTTGGTAGGAAACCATGCAGCCGTGCTCTTTCTAACACAGTTTCCGTGCGTTACCTCTCCCTTTCAGCAAAGGTCCCCTATACGGTGATCCTGTACCCCGGGTAACATTTCAGGGGTTTGTGGCAAATGCCTCTTTATCGACGTGCCATTTTTGGGATGGACTTGCCGACTAGAAGATATGACCCGATGTCATCAGGATACTAGAGGAGGACAATGGCCATCCTTTCTACATGCTATTCCAAAGTCTCAACATCTAACAACTAGATTTTTACGTACATAACTGAATCGGATTTCGATGCTTTGTGTTTATAAAAAAGGTATGAAATTAAGATTACATATCCTTGACTTAATGCAAACATAGTTTAATATCCTTGCATTAAAGCAGGTATATTTTATCAGTTTAAATTTTATTCAATTTCCGTAAAATAATACTATCATTGTTTTTAAGGATCCCGCTTTACATGGTCACAAAAGCTCATTCTTATAAAGATATATAGTTGACCAAGCCAGAATTAGTCTATTTAAAGATCAATCAAACTCACCTCGAGCTTTAGGGCCCTCTCTTTGTCCAAAGGTTCAGGGGGGTAAACGATTTCATGGGCATCAGCTAGGGCGCGTAAATCAAAATAATACTTGGCATAGACACTAGATGGCACATTGATGTTAAACTGAAGCAGCTCAAGGACCTGACGCTCAAGTTCGTTCCTGTGGATAAAAAAAATTTAATTACCATAAATACACCACTTCATAAGTAATTACTACCATATTTCAGGGTAATAGTCTTAAATGAAAATTGCATAAGCCTGGGTAGCGTAAGTACCATCACACACACAACCCACTTTAATCACTCACATGTCATCCACTTGAATATCTTTCAAAATCTGGCAGAAATCCACATTCCACACTGCTTGATCATCCCAAACTTTAGATGCCAAGATTATAGCACCCAGGACCATCCTCTTCCAGTTGCTGGGGTTGATGTCAATCTCTGAGTAGGTCAACAGCCTTTCCAGATAAACCTGCAGAATGCATCAGTGTTGCACACATTATTTTAAAAAAAAATCTCAACATACGTTTAGAGTATTTATGAGAATTAAAGCAACAATGGAATTATTTCCCTTGGGTGAACTTAACATCCTGTATTGACTTTGACAAAAATTTCTAACAACACTTTACTTTTGTAATTAAGACTGTTAATGAGCATTTCATTAATAACTTTCACTTTCATTACTTTCAACATTCTTCCATGCTGTTTTCCAACACCAGAAGCGGGTCCAGCTCTTTCAAAAGTAATCAGCTTATTTTCATTACCAGACAACATAACTCAGACTACTTACTAAAGTCACAATAGCACATTCTGCAGTGAGTTGAGCAGCATTAAACAAGTTACGGACAAATCTGTATATAGTTTTATGTTCAGGATCTCTCCTTTGATAGTCTTCTGGCACTGGTTCTTTCTGTCAGATGAATCAATATTTATAAATACTGTCTATGGACAATTGCATTACCATTAGGTGTATCTTAGTATCAGATAGTAATTCAAAAAAAAATAAAATAAAAACCAAACAAACAAAAAAAATCACAAAAGAAAGCAAAAAAATAAGATTTTGCAATAATTTTTTTTTTAAATGGACATAACACAAATGGGAACCCAGTATTTCTTTTACCGTACTTCAGTAAGTCATTTAGAAAAAAAAAAAAACTAGTCAACTAAAAAAATGCTTTGGAGTTTTATGAAGTAAATGCATGAATCTAAGAACTAATAATGATTTTAAAAAGATTGAGAATTGGCAAATCATTAGCGCACATTATTTAAATTCAATTGTCACAATTTACATAGAAAATTGTTGACATATTTATTCAAATATCTGGTAAATAAATTGTGGTAATATCTCTATGCATGTTTCAGTGAGTTACATTGAACTTACTGACAGAGGGTGAGCTTTTTCATCAAATATCTGCAATATATTGGGTTCTAACGCTGCTAGGCTCTGTTCTTTTTCCTCATCAGGGGGCACACGATTCCGGATGTGGAAGAAAATTGCAAGGGCGACCGATTTGATGGTTGTCTTCAAGTTGGGTTGTGAGACAGTTGAGTCATCCATGTAGATAGTGGAGCAGGAACTAAATTTACGAAGCTGGCCATACTCATCAATCTGATGATATATTCAGTTTATGGGTGGTTATCTGGGAGCGTACTTAATGTGGCCTTAGTTATTCAGGAAACATATTAAATGTACATTTAATTATTAGAGATGACTCATTACAGAGCGCAAAAAATGTAAAAGTCAGGATAAATTAAGGATCAACCACTAATGTTTACTAAGGTACTCTATAATTTAAAAAGTTTCCCCGTTTTTCGTTCTCTTAAATAATTAGAGTTTATAACAGTTCAAAAGTGTTAACATTCATTTGATTTCAGCTTTACATAAGGAGATGTACTAAGTAAGTTATTGATATTATAATGCCAATGGAGTATTCTTGCGTTTTCAACTGAAAACATAACGTTATGGTACAATTCAGTGGTTTAAAATTAACAGTATTTTAAGTAGTTTCCAAAACTGGGCTTACTAAATATAATTTGTTATCCGTGATAAAGTTGTGCAAGGTTTAACAATTCTTTATCCTGAGAATGAATACAAAGTTACTTACATGATGTTTATGACCAGAGTGTGTCAGAATCATCTGACTTCTCCTCCTCATACGATTATCTGCAGAATAAATCAAGACATTGTTTTTTTGAGATCATGGAGAAGCTGAGAATGAAAGATTAACAGTCTCAGTTCAGTTTATATTAACAAGTAAATTTACATACGTGTTAAGAACTTACATGTGTACAGCCTTGGTGAATTATTTACAAGTCAGGTATCTGATTAATAAATTTGACTTTCTTTAAATGTTTTTTTATTCTTCCAGCAACAAAGAGTTTTAAAAATTAAACTATACCATGTATCACAAAAAATGTAAAACAATATTACTTCTCAAGATCTCAGACTCAGATCTAGTAGAAAAAATAGGCTTTGCACCAGGATGACTGGAAGGATCATGGTCACTTTCTGTTAAATAAAAATCCAAAATGCTAATAGAAATAAGAAATTTGTAGGTGCTAAGACTAAACATTAATTAATCTGTATGGGTTTCACAAACTGAGAATGGCTATTTGAATAATGGATTTTGTTTTATAACTCATGTCAGCTTAAATTATTATTAAAAATAAACTGAACAAAAAAGAGGTAGACAGACAACCACATATAAGATGAAAACACTGATTAATCATAATTAATGTTTATTATTTCATATTATCCAATCAATTAGCAAACACATCTTATAAACCAGAGAAGTGGATCCAGCTGTTTCAAAAGTAACTAGCTTATTTCCTTTATAAGACAACATAGTTTAGACTTCTTACTAAAGGGTGGCTACCAAAAAGAAAATAAATTAGATCAAAGGTGAATAGTGGCCATTGTTTCGAGTTTTGATCACTTTACCTTCAGGCTCTCGCTCACTTATGTGGGGTACACCCCCTGAGGCAGGTATTGTGGTTTGAGGTTGAGACACATAATTTGGTCCTTCCTCCTCCACTGGTGAACATTGCTGTTGATATATGTAGGCAGCATCTCCTTTCTTGGGACGATTTTTTGGGCTATGGTAAACACAGCAAGAGTTCTTATTTCCCATGACCAGAAATTTGACCTAAGAATTTCTTAGAGCACTCAAAATAAAGTCCTGACTGATGACATTAGATAAATAGCTGCTAGCACTGCAATAACTGGCTAATTGCAAGTATTCCAATTTATATTACACCACAGCATCTATTTTGAACATCTTTTAACTTTAGATGTTTCCATATGTTATGTGAGGAATAAAAAGTATTATTCAGCTGTTAGATATGTCATGGTTGACAATACTCACTGAAATATCAAACAAAATAGAAGAATTTATCAAATTCATTAATGATTATTTGACATGTTTAATTGGTTTTAATTCCAAAAATTTACCGGAAAAGTAATAAATCAAAAATGTTTCTAACATGATAATATAGAACTTTAAAAAATATGATGCTATAACTATAAGTGCATATTGTAAAAGAAAAATATTTTGATGGTGGTATATATAATAAATAGCTTTTTGGGGGAAAAGACCTAAAAGGGCACCTGAATTTAGGCTTTGCCACTGGCGCAGTTTTCATTTACCACAGCCCTGTTAAATAAAAAGTAGGCCTAGACCATATTGTCATGTCACTTTTTGATGAATCTTACACATACTACTTTAAAATAAAGACAAAGACAATATTCAATATGTTATCTCTTTAGACAGCCTTAAAATAAAAAAAATAATAATAGGTAAGCATATTTCATATAGGCTATAGGACAGTATTTATAAGGAGGGCCTACTACTAAAGTATAGCATACTATTATATCATTGCATTGCATATTTAAGTTGTTTTTAATAGTTTTAAACTAGTCCATTAGCCTTGGCCATTAAAACTAGTATTTGCACCAAATTGGCTAGGATAGTCAATAGGCCTAATTATTTTAAAAAGCAAACTGCAAAGTATCTAAGTTATACTTAAAATAGTATCTATAGTGTATTGTTTTTCATTTGAGCTCCTGGGTGGAAGCTTTTTAACAATTTTATTGAGAATTAGATTCATATTAATAATTAATTATAATCATATTGTCATTCATTATGATTTAAATTTTGAAAGCTTTCACTTGAGTTAGACTCATGCTAATTTTTAATTTATAATTATTTTATGGATGGTAGCGGTAGCTGCTAGAATAATAGTATAATTATTAGGCGGTTATTGCACGCTACTGGTCCCTCTGTCGCTCACCCTAACCCAAACCCTAAATCTATCATAAACAAAGGGAAGTGACTCCCAATAAGGGGACCAAAACAGCACATTCGCCTTATTAGGCATATGCAATTGCAAAGGAAAATTATGATTAATGACATTCTTAATGATCTAAAAACGATGCTCCTTGGAGTAAGTTGGAGAAGCACTTGAGAAGAGGGTGCTCTGGCCTGACGTTTTTTCTGGTATGAAAAAATAATTTTATTACACATGTGCCTAGCTGCAATAAACAGCAACATAGAAGCCTAAACGTCTACTTCTGGGGCTCCTAAAATCAAGGCGACTAGGCCTATCACTTACAGATCATCACATATTCAATTCAGAATCTCAGAATATCTAAATCTAATTATTCTAATACTAATCTTGAAATTTAGTTGACTTCTTGTCCCCTCCTTTCCCACTCATTTTATAAGCCTATGGATGCATGTGCATTCTACGCGATGCCCATTGTTATATCCAAATAGTGCGCCGATAAGAGTAATATCACTAATATTTGCTCAAATGTTGTCAATAGACGGTCATGATGCCCGATTCTCAGCAGTCGTAGTGCAGACTCTATTATTACGTTTGTGTAAGTTACTAACTGCTTCTTCAGGCATTTGAATGACAAGGATCGACTTGAAGGTCAATTTAAAAACATATTTAAACGCTTCATTAGCACTGACGTGTATACTAACTTCTTTTAAAAACTAATGCAAGTTATTTATCACCGGTCGCAAGCGGAAATTCGCGTCTTCCATATTAGTAGGGAAAATAAAAGAGTTAAAAATGGACTTCCGGAAAAGTTTTTTTTATTGCCAATTTACATTTTAAGGCCATATTATAATATATTTCATTTAAATCATAGAACAAATACTAAGAGCATTGTAATCAATTTTGTTTTCCATAAATTCCAAAATTTTAAATTACCAATCAATACTATTTTACACTAGATCAGGACATTTAAAAAACACGCTCTTAATCTAATGATTTAGGGGTCATCCAAATTTTACGTACCGGTACGCTAAAATGTCGTATTTTCACAAATCCAAATATTCCTCCCTCCCCTGAAAATGGTGCCCCTCCTCTTTCTTCATAAATGATATTTGATATGGGCAGTGGCGTAGCTAGACATTTGTAAATAATAGGGTGCTGAGGCTGCCATATTGTCCGATGGGGAAGCGGAGATCTTGGAGCGTCGAAGTCTCGCTAGTGAAAATAGATCTTAGGAAATGCAGGGATGTATTTTGGCACACACATGATTCATGTTTTCATCATTATATCATTATAAATGGAAGAGATGCTTATTAAAATTCAGATGTCTCTTTATTTTAGTTTCTTACTTGATAGTAATGTTTTTTAAAATGTATTTTTAAATTTAAACTAAGTCTTTCTTTAAACAATTTAATTATGAAAAAACATTTCCTGTCACCGAGACATCATCAAAAGACAACAGCCTGTCCATTGCCGTCTTTAATGACTACCGCGCTAGCTTTTGTTGCGTGTTTTATTTATTCCCATCATTGTTTTGTTTGCCGGCAATAACATTAACGGCGAACACTTTGAAGGTTTTGAAAATGTTCTATTTTTTGCTGTTTCTTCATTTGCCCTGTCCTCTGGGACATTATCTTGGCCGAAACACTCCTTTTTTGTTGTCCTGTGTTTAGATTTCAAAATTCCACATACTGACGTGCTCATACATTGTTCCACAATGTCTTCTAACAGTTTGAACGCAGTCCTTTATTTATTATGAAGAATATCTATGGCTTTAAAAAATTGATTAATTTTAAACAGTTAATAATTTTCGAAAATAATTAGGCCAAGGTGTTTTAAAGAGCGCCCAAACATACTATAATTTTAAAAAACGTCGATATAATTAATATGTTCCTTGGGTTTTACGGTTTAAACTGGCAACTTGCAAAGGGACTCTTTTAGGGTTGTTTTTTGTTTTCAACATGGTGGATATGCATTTCCGTTCATGTCTGCTGATAGTATTACCAAAGGATTGATTTTATTAAGTATTTAATTACCAAAGTAAGTAAAAAAAAATTGAATATCAGATTAAAATAAAAAACACAGTACTCGTTTGAGAATCCGTGTGACGCTTTTTTTGTTGTTTTAAAAAATAATTATATTTGTTTTATTTGTTGGCTGTATTTAGCTTTTCACTAAATTTCGCGGAAAAAAAAACACTACTACACAGCACCTGTGAGTGCCTATGACTATGACCTATGTTTTTGAATCATTGATTTCAATGCATAACCACTGCAGTCTGATTTATGATCATGACTGGTATCTTGTTTTTTTTTTTTACAATGAGCGATAAATTATTTATATTTGCTAGACCTATGCCTTTTGACAATTGAGGTTTGTCTTTTTATTACTATAAATTTTATGTATAACTTATAATAACTTCCTTGAGATTGGGTTATCCATAATCCAGTAATCACATTTATTGACAGACAGACATTTCAGTCACATAATTCTCAGTTCTCATAGTTATAGTTTATAATTATTATATAAGTAAAAACTATAAGTATAAGACTTAAGAAGATAGATTGTGAATGAATGGATTTGGATAGATTTAGACTTATTAAACTTATTAGAGATTGTTATCATATTTATTAGTACTGTGTATAGGTACGTCGAAGGTCTCACGCGCATGCGGTCTGCGCATATGGAAAAATAACGCAAAACGTGTACGGCCATTTTAACATTCGTCTCAGTGGTTATCTTGTTTTTTTGTGTTTTACGTCACAGTTTTCTAATAATAAACTATTTAGTCATCAGTGACGTAGAGCTCATATTTTTTCCAAACACGGAGGTATCATTTTTGCAGCATTGTGTATTTTGTAAGTGGCAACGGATTTATTTTTATGGATCGATATTTATATATTATTATAACTTTTTAATGCAAGCTCGCGCCGCATAGCGCTTTACCCCGCCAGAGCTTGATTTTTTCACAAAGAGGAATAACTTTATTTCATTAATATTAGCAAATGCTGAAAAAAGTTATGCACCATCGAATTTTTGAAATTTGAGTATTTTATTAGTTATCCTCCCTCAATTAAAAAAAATTGGGTTGTCGGAAATGGCTTCGTCATTAATATATAAATATGAAGATATAAAAAAGATGACTGTTATTGTTAATCTTCAAAATTCCGTGGAACACTTATCAGTTAATTAGTTGGATACATTTATTTTAACAATATTATTAGAAATGAATGCAACCCAGTAAATTAAAGAATTTTTAAAAATTTTGTTTTGTGTAGTCTGTTGAATTTCGGACCAGTTTTGTCCCTTGATTTACATTAATATTATACACTAATAATAACTAACTAATAATAATAATAATATGTATAATATCAAAGTTAAGAAATGTTATGAATGAATGGCGTAATGTTTTATCGGATCTTCTTTATTGAATCAATAATAGTTTAATACTTTTAATAATAATTGGTATTCTCTAGTTAGTGACATTTAACTAATAAGTCTAATCCAAATAATAAATAATTTAATAATACTAATTACTGTCACTGGACTGGTACAAATATTACTAATAATACTAAAACTATTTCATTATTACAACTGCATTTACATTTACAGGCATAATAGTATTGAAGTTATTATTTTAAAAATATTAATAAGGCATTTAATTATAATTTAAAATAAATAACATCATCATAGTAATTATTTTTTTATTAAAGTGTAAAGCAGGCAAAAGGCATAGGCTACTATTTATTATTTCTAATAATATAAAAGTAAAAGAAATTAATAGTTATTAAACAAAAAACTTGAATAATATTAAAAAGCAGTAAGAAATTGTGTCTGTTCAGGATATGAATATGATTAGATGTTATTTCTAGGTTTCATTCAGACACAAGAGAAAATGTTAATTTCCATCGACAAGGAGGCATGTTTGGAAAAAGTATAGAGAGATTGTAGATTTATAAAAAAGATCAAGCAGTTTGAAGAGCAGTCTAAATAGAAAATGATAGACAGAACATCCCCATTACCTTTTAAAATTAAATCTCACATATCCCAGTACTGGTATTAGTCTTATTGGTGATATTTACCGTAGTTTTTATTTATAATCTTATACATTGAACAAAAAAGACTTCTACTAAACTTTCTAAAATATAAGAATTGATTTAAAATTTAACTTAAGCATATAATTCATTAAAATACAATTAACATTATTTAATAATAATATGTTGTTTTTTTTTCCTTTACAAATATTAATTTTTCCTTTTTACTGTTTGTTTTTCTTAACATACCCTCATATAAATATTTTAAAAAAATAATAGTCTTGATGCTATATAAAAGTTTTGATGTTTATTGTGTTGTATATTGCATTGATAATGTGTCCTGAAAATCTGGTAGCATTATCTCTTAAAATAAAGAAGTTTTGAGCAAAATAAGGCAGAAATTTGGAAAGTGGGTCACACGTTTTTTTAGTTAAATACAAAGATAAATAAGGAGGGTTTAAAAAATCACAAAAAAAATCATAACTCCACTTCTATGAAAGATGAAATTGGTGTTTTTGTAAACCTTATAGCTAGCCCTTTAAAATGGTGCATCATTTATTTCAATATGACAATATTTAAAATTTCTGTCAAAGTACCTACTGTGTACATTATTCATTAGTCATTAGTATGAAAATAGCCATTTTACATATAAGACAATAATAAGTATAGTATGGTATAGCATAATATTAATATAATAAGGCAGTGTCTACACGTCCGGCAGCGGGAGATATACGTCCGGTGGGCCTGTCACGTGACCGCCGGACGACTAGTGAAAGATATTCCGGCGGCAGACATGTCATGTGACAGCCGGACTAGTAGGTGTTATTATTCCGTCAGAGGTCATGTGACAAGAGGTGGCTGGCAAAATAGTTGCATTGCATATGATATTCCAATTGTGTACAATAATTACATATATTAGTCAGCCGATCCCTAGATAATAAATAAATACTGAACATGTGAATATAGTCATATGCTATGAGATACATAAAGTGTACTGTAAGCATTTGACTTTGAAAATGAAACTAGTCTGCCTATTCTTAACTAGTACTACTATTGCTACTAGTACTAGTATTACTATTTGATTCCGACTCTTCAAAAAAAAAAAGTGAAATTCAATCCTGATCCAGTAAATGAGAACATAATATAAGGACTCTACCACAAGACCACACAAGTTCACATCTAACAGCCTTATCTTAAAACCAGGTCATTACTGAGAAGTAGGGTTTGTTATGGCGGTCATGTGACTTGGTCGTCCGGTCGCTGGACGTGTAGACACTTTGTATAAGGCAGTGTCTACACGTGTTTTAAAAAGTATACTAACTTTGTAACCCCTAGGCGCCCCTAGCCCTAATCATTGATGAATTAATGCCCAAATATGTAGGTAGTCACTAGAAAAATTATGGTTATATTGCAAAATAAATTAAAAATAAAAGCAAAGAATTACTACCCACTTACAGCTTTGGCTCACTTGTTTACACAATTAAAATTTAAACTTGTTATTGACAATCATTGAATTGTCATTGTTGTTTTAGATGCGTCGGTAGGCTAATAATAAATTGTTATTAGGCTATTCATTCGTTATTCAATAAAGTGTAGACCTATTATACCAACTCGATCAGTTTGAAAAGTTAGAGAACAAAATTAACATGGCCAGGAAGGTGAATACTTTTATAATTAATATCATAAAATAAAGTTTTATGTCAATAACAATAAGTTAATATAAGTATAAGCCTACTAAAAATAACTAATCAATTTTAAAATATTTTAAATACAAATCATCATTATCTTCCACCACCTTGTTTGTTTATAAAATTGTATTGTGGATGTGTGTGGATGTGTAATAAATACTAGTCTTACAGTTACAGACATTCAATTTTTTTTAGAAATGAAAGGCATGGAACATGCATAGAATTGAATCATGTACAGTTACACCTTGTCCCCACTTTTTCTATTATACAAATATTTGATTTGCCAGTTAAGCATATTAATGGCCAATTTCATTTAATTTCATTTTAAGCCAACCATTTATGGCACATTTTGTGGCTTAATATGGCTTTTGCCTTGTTTGGTTTTGCCATCTTTTAAATTTAAATTTCTCATCAAGCATCAGTTTCCCTTGCTCCCCTAGGACTGCACCGCAGGATTGTTCTGATACATTATCATTGCTGTTGCAAATATTGTACTGTTTAGATTTTGTAAAAATGTACCATTAAATTTGGATTTTAATTATGAGTAACATTGATAAATTTCTAATTAAGAAAAGAAAAGCTTCTGACAAAACATTTGTGATAAATAAAACTAGTTGCAATAAAGGAAACTAAGCCAGCATCAAATGTTGAACAGTTTGTTCTCGTGGGAAATGAGTGTAACAGAGAAGTTCCCTGACCACATTTATACAGTAAAATTATGTGAAACTGATGTTCACATATTCTGGTTGTGAAAGCAATCTTTTTTTTCCTGGTGTTAGTTTGTAGAGATGTACTTGCAAATGAAAGTATGATCCTTAACAATTTGAGTTGTCATTTTAACTCAAAACACAGTCACAGTTTGTTGTCACAAATACTTGAAGAATACTTAAATGATTGAGCTTTCAAAATAAAAAAAGAACCAGTCTGCATCAGAAAAATTCTAAGAAAACTCAAAAGTCAAGTAACTTGACTGCTCAAAATAATTGCTAAAAATAAAGATCCACACACTTTTGTTGACACCACCATAATGGTCAGAATGTTTAAAAAGTGTGTCATCAAGATGAAACTTTGGGAAGCACTGTAACAGGTTTAAACAATGTGACATATTTTTCACCCATTTGTTTACAGAAAAGTCTTTTTTTTTATATTAACTACATGATGGCTATTAATTTATTAAAATCTATAATAACAAAGAAATTTTTATTTCAAGAATTCTGTGGTTCACACCAGAATCATCTTATAATGTGTTGACTTTATTGGTCAGATGATTGTCATTGAAAGATTGGGTATGTTGAATGATGTATCAATTACCCAAAATAATCTTTGATTGACACTTTTAATGTGTTGTCTTTATTGGTACAGTTGATTGACATTGAAAGATTGGGTATGTTGAATGACGCTCTCAGAAACAGCCAGACGCTAGAGTCCTCCTAAACAAATTTAAAAACTCATCTATTTCGCAAACACCTGCTGGGATGATGTTGTCTACCATCTTTTCCAGCTAGTTATTATATCCCAGCTTTGTTTTTGTACCACGCTTCGGGCCATTGGGGATGAAGCGTGATTTTTCAAATGAACTTTATTATTATTATGTATCAATTACCCAAAATAATCTTTGATTGATACTTTTAATGTGTTGTCTTTATTGGTACAGTTGATTGAAATTGAAAGATTGGGTATGTTGAATGATGTATCAATTACTCAAAATAATCTTTGATTGATACTTCTAATTAAAATTAATTTAAATAAATCATAATATTCGTAATGATAGTCATTGGAATTAAGGTCAAATATAAAAAATCTTTTTTTTTAGATGGCAGGCTATGAATGCGTTGTTAAATTAAAAAAAAAAAAGTTTAAAATAAATTTTTAAAAAAATGAATAAATACTGTTTTAGTATCAAAATTGAAATATTTTTTATGGTAAAATATTTTTAAAAAATAATTAAATGTTAAGTGTACATGGTGCTCTAGAGTTTGCTTCTCCTGGAACTTAATCATTATTGATTAGGAGATTTAACTTTTCTAAAAAATAATAAAGGAAACATGTTTGTACTAACAAAGGCATGTACGGGCAAAATCTCATGAGTTGTAGATTTCCAACCGTATCAAAAAGTCCAGTTTTTTGTGAATATTTACTGGAAATTTGACAAAATGTTTTTTTTTATTGTTTTTTTTTCAGGCGCAAGTCTTTCAAAATGTGAATGCAATAATCTTGATTTGCAACAGAACCTGAAAAAGAAACATTCACTTGAATGCTTTTGATTCTAGTTTGCATTTAAGGCTGTTGAAAAGATCACTATTGTACAATGCAGTGGACTAACAAAGTGAAATACCAAGGACAAGTTAAGACCGCAGGCATTGGCAAGCAGATGTCATGGAAGACTGGCTTTGTTGACTTTGATTATGATGAAATAAGAGACAAATGGATGGTGAAATTGACTTTCAATGTCAATCCAAACCGGGTTTTCCATCAGCTGCAAGTAATTGAGATTTACACTTTATTGTAAATGAAATCTTAGCTACCAGACTTATAATCTATAATTGTTTCTCTTAAGAATATTAAATCAATATTTTTATAGACTTCTTTTTCTTTACTTATTTTATTTATGACTTCAAACAATGTAGATTATCTCTTAACATATTGAATCTACTTTGATTAATTCATTTTGTTTTAATTTTTTGAAGTTATTATCTTAAACTATTTTCTTTCTGTAAATATTTTCTGTTACTAGTGAATTAAAATTTTATTTTGTTTATTGACTAATCTTGTCACATTTCTTGTTGAAATAAAAATTTACAATTTAGTTATTTAAACGTTTTTTTTTAAAAGGTAAAATTCTGAAAATGAACCTGTTACTTAATTTGAAATTCATAAGGTCCACAGTTTTACAAGATTTTCTGTCATTTTAATAAAGTTACGTTCTTCTGACTATGGATATAAAACTTAGCTGTCACACTCTTTCAATTAATATATTGCTAAGTTTAACAAAATCCTGCCATTTTTTAGATAGGTCATTCTGATAGCTTAGCTGTAAAATGTGGGCGCCTTATGATAGAGAACAAAAAAGGGGATGGTATCCACATCAAGCTGTCCAGTGGTGACATTGATCATGCCAGGCAGCTCATTGCAAAGATACAAAGGCCAGGTGAGAAAGAACAAATAAGATTTCTTAGTAGTATTATCTCAAAAGGCTTCATTAAAAAAAAAATTAAATGCAAGAAAACAAAATTATACCTATCTTATAGTCTAAATTAGGTCACCTAGTGATCACATTGTTTTTTGAAAAGTGTTTTTGTTATAAAGTTCTCATGATTTAGTTTTTATATAGTGAAGTATTTTTGCAAAGGATTTAAACAAATTGTGTTGATATTATGACAAGCACAAAGGGTTTCATGCCATTTGTCTGCTTTATTGGTCCAGCTACGGTCACGTGCAAACACAAATATATTCCAAGTTATTATGAAGCGAAAACACTTGTACTGACTAAATGAGTTCTGTAAAACTAAATATTTATATCGACATCTGAGGCATCACCTTAAGTTTTATTGATTCCACTTCTGTGTTCACTTCTAGCTATCAACACAAATCAGCACAACAGAGCACAAGTTGGAATTATATCAACACCTTCTTTGAAGATCTCTGAGAACATAAGCCCACACCTAAATGGAAGCCTCTCTAGTGACTCTTCTCCGCAGTTGTCCAGCAATGATGTGTGAGTACTATTAGTGGCTTAGCTTTTAAGTTTGACACGACCCGTTTGTTTTAGCTCTCAAGGTGTGTGCTAAGACACTGATAAAATGGATGTGTTGTAACATTCACAAAAGAAATAATTTTAAAGAATTCAATTTCATTCACTGTATTTAAAATTTTATCACACACATGTAAAACTATTGTTGCCATAATATACATCTATTAAAATGATCTTCTGAAAATGTCTATGGCTCCTTGTATCACACATCTGTTTGTGGCAACCGTTCAACTTTAAGGTCATCCGGCTGACCCCCCTCTCCTTATCAAGTGATATGGTTGGCCACCTCTGCTTAATAAGGTCAAGTAGCTGGCCACTTCAGGTCATCTGGCTGGCCACCTCGGCTTAATAAGGTAATTTAGCTGGCCACTTCAGGTCATCTGGCTGGCCACCTCTGCTTATCAGGTGATACAGTTGGCCACCTCATCTTAATAAAGTCATGTAACTGGCCACTTCAGGTCATCTGGCTGGCCCACCTCTGCTTATCAGGTGATATAGTTGGCCACCTCTGCTTAATGTCATGTAGCTGGCCTCTTCAGGTCATCTGGCTGGCCCACCTCTGCTTATCAGGCGATATAGTTGGCCACCTCAGCTTAATAAGGTCATGTAGCTGGCCACTTCAGGTCATCTGGCTGGCCTCTGGATTCTTAGGTCATCTGGTCACATTATGAACCACAAAATGGGAATACAAGTATACATTCACAGTAATGTTCATTAACACCAATTTGAACGCCTGGTGTACCCTGTCTGCACATTTTATCATTTAGCTGTGATTATTATTTTAGAAAAAAAAGTTTCTGTAGCCATATCGTTTTTTTTTTTTTTAAAGTTAACCGCTTGTATTGTCATCTCTGCATTCTATTTTACAGATCCCCCATTGAGCTTGAGAACTGGCTCCCCAAGAAAACACCATCTTCAGGGGCACAGAAGCATCCAACGCCTGTGTCCCAGAGGCAAACGGAGGCTACACGCTCCAATGCAACCCCTACCCTGCCCAAGCCCCTGCCAGCAATGCTTCCTGTTTCTTCCAAGCGACGATTAGAATACTCTGGAGCTCAAAACAATTCTGGCTCAAAGCAAAACAACATGAAAAATGTTTATGATGATGCAGATGACTTGTTGGATGAGATTGACCTGACCCCCAAAAGATTCACTGCGTAAGGAAAGAAAAGATGATTTTTTGTTTTATATTTAAAATGTATAGTATATAAAAATGATACACTAAAGCAGAGGTCCCCATACTTTTTTGTCTCTTAGACCTCTTGCCATTTTTTTTGGTTTTGTGTAGACCCCCTGCTTACCTGATATTACCTGCTAGTTTATAATAATTCTTAAACAGTTTTTTGTTTTTTAAATTTTTACTTCATAGGTTCTTTTATTATTTATGTAGGAAGATATATGTCTTTATATTAAAAGGTAATATTATGCAAGTAAATAGGTAGTATCTGTGTATGTGAATTATTCCATTCATGGAATGCCAAAATAGAAGTCACGACCTGCTTACATGAGATCCACTATCTTTGACCCCGATTTTCATTTCATGGACTCCCAATTTTTTTCCCTCACTGACAAGGACCCCTTGGGGTCGATATAGACCACTTTGGGAATCACTGCATTAAAGGAATTGGTGTAAAAAATTCAAACTGTTTTTATAACAATATTTTTGTTAGCTTCAGTAGTGAATCATTAAGACATAAACAGTGCAAGCTTGGTGATGGTCTAGTGCAGGGGTGGGCAAACTTTTTGTGCGGCGGGCCACATTGACAAATGTAAAGCTATTGGGGGGACCACGTGTATATTATGTCCAATTTTTACATGTCGATAAACATTACTCTATGTTAAAATCGGTAAATTTGCATTATAGCATTACATGACAAAAGTCAAGGACTTTTTAAAAAATAGAAAATTAGAAAGGAAGTTGATCAAAAATCTTAAAATAATCATAATGGTCCGTGAAATTCTGTAAAATTCAACAAAATAACCTAAAAACACAGTCATTTTTGTATATTTCTAAATGCCTTCGAGGGCCGCATAATATCAGTTGCCGGGCCTCATGCGGCCCGGGGGCCGTAGTTTGCCCACCCCTGGTCTAGTGCTATAACCAACAAAGTTTCCACCCAAGAATAATGTAATCAACCTTTCAGACATATATGTCCACATATCACTGTGTTTGGTTTGAGAAGGTCATAGAGTGGAGTGGAAAAGAAGGAGTGGGGGGGGGGGGGGAATAAACAGCAAAATAAAGCAAATTAAATAAAACTAACCTAAATTAATATACAACATGAGAATAAATAAAAATTTGTTTAGACCATTCTTAAATGTAATTATAAATTACCTGGTTCCTGCACGCAAATAACTTTTTTGTTATAAAGTAGTCTACCTTTAGATTCTACTGTTTTGTATTACTGTGGCTCCTTAAAAATACTGGAGAGCTAATGACTAAATTTGCTGTTTTAAATTCTGTACTTATGAGTTGAATGGGCTGCTCAATGTACGATGTGTTTTAATCTCAAAATAATTCAATAGATTTATTTAACCTCTGTAACAACAAAACATATCAAGCCTTTCTTTGAGCTAAACAAATGCTATTTTTGTTTTCAGAATGAAAGCGCATCCTAAAAGGTAAATATAAGAATTATTCAACCATTCACTAATTTTTTAAAAAAATTGCTTACTTTCTGTCCTCTCTCAACCTTTTTGGCTAAGCAAAGTTTTGCTTAATCTTATTATATTTTTTACTTTTTTAATTGCTCAAAAGCTTCAAATTTCTATTTGATAAATTTATTTAAATTTGCTCACAATAGCAGAGCACAGCAAGGCACCAACGCAGTGACACCAGGTTTAGGGACTAAAAGGTTCTATGGAAGTCAGAACACAGTCATGAAAGATAAATTTCCCAGGTATGATGTAAAGTTATATATATGTAATGATGGTGTGTTACAAGGTTCATTCACATTATATGTTTAATGTTCTGCTAGTGTTACAATGCCATCAAGTTAGTTGAAGTGAGGGTAGGCATGCATAACATTTAGCCATTGTTTTTTTTGTTTTGTGTAAGGAATGTCCACCTCTCTATTTAAAGCCAGTTCTTAAAATTCAGTGTCTAATGTCCATCTCTCTATTTAAAGCCAGTTCTTAAAATTCAGTGTCTAATGTCCATCTCTCTATTTAAAGCCAGTTCTTAAAATTCAGTGTCTAATGTCCATCTCTCTATTTAAAGCCAGTTCTTAAAATTCAGTGTCTAATGTCCATCTCTCTATTTAAAGCCAGTTCTTAAAATTCAGTGTCTAATGTCCATCTCTCTATTTAAAGCCAGTTCTTAAAATTCAGTGTCTAATGTCCACCTATCTATTTAAAGGCAATTCTTAAAATTCAGTGTTTAATGTCCACCTCTCTTGTACAAGCCAGTTCTTAAAATTCAGTGCCTATTACCCAGCCTCCCTAGTTAAACCAAGCATGTATACTGATTGTGATCAATATCGCTTTGATGTTTATGGCAATGTGATTTATTTGTTTTCCTCTTTCATTCTACATCCACCAGGAAACACTCCTGTGTTTTGCTTACTAATGTTTTCATTTCTTACATAAAATGATGCTTTTATTACAAAATCTGTTTGTTATGAGTAGACGTCACCCATCCATGTTTTTTTTCTTTTTTTTTCCAAATCCCTTATTTTGATTATGTTTTAATGACTGAGTTCATTTCACTACCAGCATTAACTCTTCCCCCCCCCCCCCCAACCAAACCCTCTCATCTCTCAACCCTTGTGTTCCATAATACTATTCACACTAAAAAATATTACAAACAAACATTAGGAGTTTAAAAAAAAAACAAAAATGAAAAAAAATGAACCATAAAAAAAGTATAAAACAACCCATAAACAAGTTTTTTCATTTCTGCTTTGTCTTATTTGTAATGTTTGAAGGTACATGGCCCATTATTTGTACACATCAATGGGGGTGGGGACCAAGTGGAGATAACTCAGGAACCCACTGAGATCTTAGTATTTGTGTAGGAGCCTCATTTATTGGATTTTAAATTTCAAAACTTCCTACAACACATCAATGTGGAGGGGAGCCAAGGGGAGATAACTGAGGAACCCACTGAGATCTTAGTAACTGTGCAGAAGCCTCATTTATTGGATTTTAAATTTAAAAACTTCCTACAACAGCAGAGACATTTTTTTTTACTTTCTACTGCATCCTGACAATTTTAGATCAATGTTTTTTTATATAACTTTGTTGTATCAGCTGTTCAAGTTTTTTCTTAAAACAATATTGCCTTACATCAGAGACGGCAACAGTATTGCTCCTGCTGTGGACAGGAGCCCTCGGATCAAGAGAGCAAAGTTGACCTCCGATCTTGCGTCTAACCAAGAGAACTACTTGTCCGGTAATTCCCCGTCGTTGGGCGGCCATAACGCCAAGATGGCTTCTTCTGGCTCGGCAGAGGACTACTCAAATGCCGAAGGGGATTCAGCTGCACAGATAACAGTTGGGTAAGTAGGGCTTTCCTAATGGAGGGGATCATAAATATAACATAAAAATTATAGCATGTGTGAAAATACATTGTTTCTTATTTATGTCAAACCCTCTAACCAAACCTCATTTCTTATTTATGTCAAACCCTCTAACCAAACCTCATTTCTTATTGCAAACTGTGTCACAGAGCTTTGATGAAATAAAGACGAGGGGGGGGGGATATAACCACCATTCAGGTTAACGATGCCTTTCACTGTGATAGTAATCATAACCTTAGTAATCTTTCGAATCAAACATCCAAGATAGTTTATTTGTTTAGTAGCTTTGATCCATGGCAATTTTTGTGTTGTTTATGTTCCAAATGTGGTTGTCTGTGATTTGACTACATTTGCGACCAACTTGATGACTGCTTCCAATGCTGGATGTACATTATGCATGCGTTGGATGAAGAAACTCTAATGTCCATTCTTATAAGTTGGTTTGTTTTTGTTTTGCTAACAACTGTTTTCCCACCCAACCACCCAGGTTTGACAATCTTGGCAATACCTGCTTCATGAACTCCCCTCTTCAATGCTTGTCGTCGCTTGAGCCCCTGTCCATAGACTTCCAGACAGCAGTGGCAGAGTTTGGTCCAGAGCTGAGACCCAATTCCATCACCAGGTAAGCAAGTTGTCTTTTTATGGAATAGAGTACTTCTCAAGTTTTGATTCTACAGACCTGTTTACTCTTACGATTTTGGCATACAATGTACGATTTTGAGGTGTATACATTATATACATTATATGTTTTTTTTCCCACTATTAAGATAAAGCATTTGGACTATTTTGTGATGATATTGTAAGATTTTAAGAGTTTGAGGGTAAACAGGTCAGATTCTAGATAATTCATGGACGCTCATCTTGTTTCCTTTATCAGATGTTTTGGAATTTGGCCTCCACAGTTCTTATCCAGCTACTGCTCCCAGTGGCGTAACAACGGCTGGGCACTGGGGCAGTTGCCAAGGGCGCCGGCCTGCGCCAGTTCAAAAGGGCGCCACTAAATCTCAAATTTTAAAATTTTTATTTAAATATCAAGGGCGCCAGAAATAAATTAGCCAAGGGCGTCAAAAACCCAGTTGCGCCTCTGACTGCTCCCATGGCCGAATTTTGTGTTCCCAACTACTCCATTGTTAAAACTGAGCAATTTTTAAATATATTTTGTTATATGTACCAGTGCTCTGATGTCAACCAACTGGTTTAGTACTTATAGTTTCAAGCATGTCAAAGTATTTGTAAACCTTTTTGTTTTGCTATGTTTGTGTTCTTTTTTTAAACAACTGGTTTAGTGGAATAGTCCAAATGTAATAGCCGGTGTAGTGGAATAGTCCAAATGTAATAGCCGGTGTAGTGGAAAATTCCAAATGTAATAGCCGATGTAGTGGAATAGTCCAAATGTAATAGCCGGTGTAGTAGAATAGTCCAAATGTAATAGCAGATGTAGATGAATAATCCAAATTTAATAGCTGATGAAGTAGAATAGTCCAAATTTAATAGCTGATGAAGTAGCATAGTCAAAATTTGAAAAAGGATGTAATAGAATAGTCCAAAACATTCCCAGCCCCCACCCCCTCACCCCCCCTTTTTTCATTTAAATGGACTTTAGGCTGAACCTACAATATTTTTGTGCACACATTTCTAGATTACTGTATCTCCTAATGAAAGATGTCCGTAAGCTGGATGTGTGCCCTGAGCGAGTCCGACAGATCCTGGTCAGATTAAGACATGACATCAATGGGAAATTTGCCCTCAACACACAACAGGTTACTTTGACTTTCTACCAGTTGTCTAATTGGCATAATTGCTCACTTAAATTTACAATGATATAAATTATTCATTCATGTGAGGATATATTTTGTATTCTAGAAATGCGATAAACTTAACACACATGGTTCTTCCATTGCTGAGAACCATGACATGATTTCTGTTGTTGGATATCAAGGATAGGGCCACTCATTTCATCTACATAATTTTGTTGAACAAATAGTCATTTGAAAAGTAAATATATGTGAAATTTCTATGTAGGATGCACACGAGCTCTTGGCAGAGTTACTAGACCGCACAGATGAGGAAGTGAAAGCTGTGATGGGAGCACGTCAAGCGCATTCTGACACAGCCAGTGGATCTGCTGGTGGGGCTCCCTCCACCATATTGGCTGACTGTGGGGCTTCCAGTGGTGGGACACCCATTCAATCCAACTTTATGTGGTTTTACAAGACATCTTTTTATTTCCATGAGTAAGTTAATTGTTGGGTTTTGAATATGAGAGAAGCAGTTTGTACATTAATGTATTACTACACACAAACTATCCAACATATTAATATACACTAATTATTCACAAGAAGAAGCTCCCAGGTGATAAAAACCTGCTTTAAACTGAACCTTTTCAGGTGTAAAACTGAAATAACGTCCAGCCAAGAAGAAAGGGACACAACTTTAATGCTGGCCCTCAATTCAGACAAGTATTGAATTTGTTTTGTCAATTCTCTTCTCTGTTTTCTGGTTTATTAGATAAGTACTTTTTGTCTTCTAATGTTTCACTTGAAAAATAGAACTGTTTTCTACTTTGTCACTTGTGATAAAAATGTATTTTGTTTTTCACCACTAAATATGTCACAATGACAAATGGTGTCGGTGGGCCGTCGAGCGTGAGCTCTTAATGCCCCCCCTCCGGCACACCTCCTCGCCGGCAGACTGTGCCCGGGAACCTCCCCCCTGTCCTGGAAGACGCCCTGTCAGCTGAAAACGTTTAAAGCGTTCGCAGCCAACTCTCCCACTAAAAGTTTTGTACTGTGTATGGGAGTGCTTGTGTGTGTGTTTATATATATATAATATATAAACAAAAATTATTATCAAACCTTAATCAAATATTCATTTTTGTGGAGCACTATTTATTTGAACAGTCAGAAATTTTAATTTATATCTCTCAAGCACCCCCTCTTCCCATCTCAGACACCCCTTTGCCACCCGAGGCAAACCCCTCCCCACATCAGTCGTTCCACCCTCCTCAGACACCCCTTTCCTACCCAGGCATTCCCCTCCCCCACCTCACACCCCAACCCACCTGAGACTATCTCCACCCTGCCTCAGACACCCTCACCTACATCAGCACCCCCATAACCCAAGGAACCCTCTCACTAGTAATCTGCTTACTCTATCTTACTCTGGCCTTGTCATAGTGATAAAGATAATGTGGAAAGTGTGTACTTCTGCATGGATAGGACATCTCACCATCGATGTGTCTGGTGTCTGCTCTACACATGGACTCGTAGCAATTTCAACCATGTTTTTGTGGAGGGTTTTCATGCTGTAATCAAATTGTTGTAAAACTTTTTTTTTTTTTAATTTGGATGGTACATCCCACCCACTTCATCACAGATACATCAGATCACATCCCACACATTTCATCACAGATACATCAGATAACATCCCACCCACTTTATCACAGATAAATCAGATAACATCCCACCCACTTCATCACAGATACATCAGATCACATCCCACCCACTTCATCACAGATACATCAGATAATATCCCACCCACTTTATCACAGATACATCACATAACATCCCACCCACTTTATCACAGATACATCAGATAACATCCCACCCACTTTATCACAGATAAATCAGATCACATGCCACCCCTTCATCACAGATACATCAGATAACATCCCACCCACTTTATCACAGATAAATCAGATCACATGCCACCCCTTCATCACAGATACATCAGATAACATCCCACCCACTTTATCACAGATACATCAGATCACATCCCACCCACTTCATCACAGATACATCAGATAACATCCCACCTACTTTATCACAGATACATCAGATCACATCCCACACACTTCATCACAGATACATCAGATCACATCCCACACACTTTATCACAGATACATCAGATCACATCCCACACACTTCATCACAGATACATCAGATCAGATCCCACCCACTTCATCACAGATACATCAGATCAAATCCCACCCACTTTACCACAGATACATCAGATCACATCCCACCCACTTTATCACAGATACATCAGATCACATCCCACACACTTCATCACAGATACATCAGATCACATCCCACCCACTTCATCACAGATACATCAGATCACATCCCACCCACTTTATCACAGATACATCAGATCACATCCCACCCACTTCATCACAGATACATCAGGCCAGCTCGATCAGGGTGAATCCTTTCTCTTTTAGACTGAAAAATATAAAAATTATTTTGTTCTCCATTCTACAAGTTTACCACCGTGGTCACCCAGTGGTTATCGAATCTAAATGATCACTAATTAAGTCCTTGTTATCACTAATGGAGTTCTTTTACGGCTGATTTCCCCATCCATCCCTGTGGTGCTACAGCCCATGTAGGGCTTCGGCCTGTCTCACTACTTCCTTCCAAACTAATGCTTTTCTTTTCCATGCTTGGATTCCCAGTTGTTGTAGATCTTTTTCCACATCATCCATCCATCTAAGCCTAGGTCTGCCTTTCAGCCTTTTTCCTCTGGGGTTTTGGTGATGCACCCTCTTCACTCCTCTGTCATTTGGCAATCTCTCTAAGTGTCCTGCCCAGCGTAGCCTGACCTTTTTTTTTTCTGCTAATAGTGTGGGATCCTGATAGAGACTGTACAATTCATGGTTAGTAAGTATTCTCCATCCATATTCATCCTCTGTTGGTCAATATATTTTCCTGAGAACTTTCCTCTCCCATGTGTTTAATAGGTTCACTGCCATTTTGTTAGGGTCCAAGTTTCACTTGCATATTACAACTTGTCTGATTACAGTTTTATAAATATTTTTCTTTGTTTCTCTTGTAATGTTTTTACTTTGAAGTATTTTCTGACTACTGATGCATGACCCGTTTTTGGGTGACATTCTTTCATTTATTTCTGTTAGTAATTTGTTTCTTTCATTTAATAAAGATCGCAGGTATTTGAATTGATTTACTTTTTTCAAACTGGGTGATTTCTACGCTAGAGAAACACTTTAGTGCTGCGTTCTATGTGTGTACAATTTGATTAAAAAACTGTTCCATTTATTTGAATCAATAAAGAATCTTATCTGATAAAGTACAGGGGAGACGGTCGTTACCCATCAATGCAACGATGATGTGGATGTTGTTTTCTTATTATTTTACTTGGTTGACTTGTAACCTGTCTATTTGTCCAGGGACTACAGCCTACAAGATTGTATTGACAGATACTTTGAGTCTTCAGAGGTTGAGATGAAGTGTGACAAGTGCGGCAAAGATGAGAAGGCAACAATGACTAGAAAAATCGTCAAACGTCCCAGGTATGAAATTGACTTCATCATGTTGTGAAGATATGCATTCTATTGAACTTTTCCATAAAAATGTTCAATCATTCCATAAAAAATGTTATTTCTCAAAAGTTTCAGATGATTGTTCATTTGTATTAAAGTTTTAACGTGTAATGTTTAAGTCAAAATAAATTTGTCATTTCACACCAAGATTGTTCAAATTTTAATAATTTCAAAGCAGCTGTATATAGCTCACTTGCATTGGATGTACCTAGAGTGTTCAAATCTTAATAATTTCAAAGCAGCTGTATATAGCGCACTTGCATTGGATGTACCAAGATTGTTCAAATCTTAATAATTTCAAAGCAGCTGTATATAGCTCACTTGCATTGGATGTACCAAGATTGTTCAAATCTTAATCATTTCAAAACAGCTGTATATAGCTCACTTGCATTGGATGTACCAAGATTGTTCAAATCTTAATAATTTCAAAGCAGCTGTATATAGCTCACTTGCATTGGATGTACCAAGATTGTTCAAATCTTAATAATTTCAAAACAGCTGTATAAAGCTCACTTGCATTGGATGTAAATGAAATGCAATTTATGACAATATTACTGACACCATTGGCCCATTTTTTAAAAGCAGTCTGTGGAAATCTGTTTTCATTAGGGGCCTTTTATCACAGTCAGTCATTGCCCCCTAGCCAATCATCGTCCCATGGTGGCCCTTGCCCCAAGGTTTGTCATAGTCTCAAGGCGTGTCTTTGCCCAAAGAGTTTCATTGCCCGGTTTTCAAGCCCCAAGCTAGTTATTAAAACTAATGTGCGACTTTTCGTACCCGGGTACCAGAAGTGAGAGGTTAGGATTAAAAAACTATTTAAAATATTTTTGTTGGGTTTTTAAGACAAAATTTTGTATCAACTGAAAGATAATTGAATGGACTATACGTTTGTAAACTTACTTCTTCAGTTTAACTAAAATAAACTACCACAAATGACATCCGAATGCATTTAGTCTAATGGGACCCGGGTGCGAATGGCGATGCTGCATGCCCGGGTCTATTTTGATAAAATGCTATTCGGATGTCATTTGTGGTAGTTTATTTTAGTTAAACTGAAGAAGTAGGTTTTTTGCTTCGGGTGAACAGGTCCACCCTACTAATCCGCCACGCCACGAAGAGGCAAACCCCATGTGGATGCCTCCAAGTTTCCCAAGAGACGCTGCCGCGTGAACGGTTTTATGACCGCATGACTCCCAACGCAACGGGAGTAGCAGCGGCTAACATGATTACTTGTTGCCGGTGATGGATATGAGGTTTGGGTGGTGAATAAGCCCATGCCGATGATTTTAGCTACGCGGCCGTGGGAAAGCCTCTCCTAGGCAACCTTTTCGTCCCCCCTTAACGTCCTGACCGAAAGACTCCCTGGACGGTGGGGGGTGGTAACGCAACACCATCCCTCCGGAGTGGAAGCAAAGCCGTCCTGACCCCTGGAGAGTGGACCGCGAACGCTTTAAACGCAGCGTTTTCGGTCGACCGGACGTCCCCCAGGCCAGGGGGGAGGTTCCCGGCGCGCCGACGCAAGGTCTGTTGGTTGGGAAACCTGGCGGCTGGCCCGTGTGGAGGTGTGCCGGGAGGGGCATTAAGAGCTCGCGCTCGACGGCCCACCGATGCCATCTCCTATGTGACGTTTACAAACATACAGTCCATTCAATTATCTTTCATTTGATACCTCATTTTGCCTTACATACCCAACAACATTTTAAATAGTTTTTTAATCCCAACCTCTCACTTCTGGTACCCGGGTACGAATAGCCACTTCGTAAAATTGAAGGTGGTACAATTATTTAAATGTCTTCATAACAGGATATTCATCTTAAATCTGCTGAGATACCAGACAGATATCACAGAGTCCAAGAAGAAAATGGACAAAGTGAACATTCCACGCTACATGAGCATAGCCGAGTACTGCGCTGATGATGTGAAGGCACCACCCTACATGGAGCCAGTCTTTATGCTGGACAGGTAACATCTCTTTCAACTTTTTAACTCAAAAACAGAGTGCTGCTTTAAATACTTTCAGGGCCAATAACCTCTCCCAGCGGCTTGACTTACACTGCACACCTTGCTCTTTGTGCCGTCCTTTTTTATTTATTCCTCATATTACTTTGTCATGGGTGTGAATATTTCCTTACCTTTGTCATGGGTGTGAATGTTTCCTTTCTGACCATATCATAAATGGGAATGGTGTAGTTGCAGTTGATATAAAAGCATATTCATTGAAGCACACCATTCTATTGTTTAATAAACCTTCCCTCTAAGTACAACACTTAAACAACTCTCACAAACTTGAGAAAACACATTGCCTCAGAGAAGCATTTCAACTTTCTGTATTATTCTAGTAATCATGAGCCAAGGTAATAAACTTATTTACCTTCTCCCATCACAAGTGCACCACAGGGATGTACAAATAAATGCTGCTAGTATCCCCCCCCCCCCCCCCATATTTCTACCACGTAAGCCTTCAGCAAAAAATATTTAAGCCCTTCTTAAGCCTCACTGATTAAAGCATTTTTGTTGAAATGTAGAGAAGAAATCTTGCAGTTTTCCTGTGGTGATTCCTCCATCGTGCGTGCACAACCTGACGTTAGCACCACCACAAGGCGAATGAAAAGGAGACAGGAGGGTGCACTGAGCAAGCACCAGGTGTCGTCCTCACCTGTTCTCATCATGGATGACAACAATGAAGATAACCCAAGGAGTCCCGACCCGCCTGTGGATGGTCTAGAAACGACTCCATCGTCTCCCCTGAACACGGCTGGCTTGTTCCCATTTGATGAAGCCTTCCACAACTTTGGCTCCATTAACTGTGAGCTTGACAGTGCTCTCTTGGCCGGCAAATTTTCCGATCCAGTCCCCAAGGTCATCGTGACAGATCTCCTTGAGCCTGAAAAAAATCGCCTGGCGGCCTGGGCGCCGTGGAGAGCTCAGAGCCAGCTGTTGTGTCCAGGAGATGGCAAACCGAAACCACTGTGCATCGTAAAGCCGAAGAACGGCTCCAACTCCGGTTTGCTCAGGACGTCCAACCCCACCCTGAACCTGAACGAGGCTTTACTCAGCAACACAATGCTGATGCAGCCATTGACCATATCAACTGATGGGGAGTGCTTTGGACCGTCCACATCAAGTACCCCTGACATGCCTACACTGGTCAACCTGAATCATCTGCCTTATGATGTGGAAACAGAGAACGAGCCATTTTCACCCAATAACCCCATGCATTCCAACAAATTTGATGACGCTCTGCCAACAAGGGACTGTGATATGAATTTTCCGTAAGAAGTTACTCGGTCCTCACTGGTTCCATCTTTTAATTTTTCATAACATTTTTGATAATTTAAATAACACCCTTTTCAAAACAAATTTTTGGTTTCTTCTGATTTTGAAACCAGAAATGTTGCATTATTTTAACACTTTGACAGTTTCATTTTTTTCCCCCACCAAAACTTCGTTTAATGTTTACTACTAGTGTCTAATATTGTGTTCTCATGATATGAAAAGATGTTAACTACATCAGTGCTTCTCAAAGAGAGAGAGAGAGAGAGTGTGCTCAGACCTGTCTACCCTCAAACTCTTAAAATCGTACAACATCATCACTAAATCATTCAATACATAATCTTAATAGTAAATAATACACATACAGTATATATAATTATAATGTATACATCTCAAAATCGTACATTGTACGCCAAAATCCTAAGAGTAAACAGGTCTGTGTGCTGGACTGCTGCTACTGTCGGCAAAACTTTCAGGACTGGGCCTTAAGAATTTCCAAAAAAAAAAAAAAAATCTATGCAGTGATCAATAAAGGCTGCAAAGTGCCTTAACCCTTTTGGTGTCACAATTAAAAAATTTGGGAAGCACTGGACTTTTTGATTTTCTAATTGATAACATGATCAGTTGTCGTCCTTGTGTCCAGTTGTTTGATTCACCAGATCATTGTTTGCTGTTAACTATCGGCAAATGTTAGCCATTTTGTTTTATAATCTGTGTCAAAACTCCTGGCTATTTAATGTTGTAACTAGTTTTAAAGTAGGCTCATCAAATTTAAAATACAATAGCACAAGCTCCATGGGACAGTCTTTTCATTATACAAGTATAGTCCAAGGGACAGTCTTTTCATTATACAAGTATAGTCCAAGGGACAGTCATTTCATTATACATGTATAGTCCAAGGGACAGTCTTTTCATTATACAAGTATAGTCCAAGGGACAGTCATTTCATTATACAAGTATAGTCCAAGGGACAGTCTTTTCATTATACAAGTATAGTCCAAGGGACAGTCATTTCATTATACAAGTATAGTCCAAGGGACAGTCTTTTCATTATACAAGTATAGTCCAAGGGACAGTCATTTCATTATACAAGTATAGTCCAAGGGACAGTCTTTTCATTATACAAGTATAGTCCAAGGGACAGTCTTTTCATTATACACGTATAGTCCAAGGGACAGTCATTTCATTATACAAGTATAGTCCAAGGGACAGTCTTTTCATTATACAAGTATAGTCCAAGGGACAGTCATTTCATTATACAAGTATAGTCCAATGGACAGTCATTTCATTATACAAGTATAGTCCAAGGGACAGTCTTTTCATTATACAAGTATAGTCCAAAGGACAGTCATCATTTCATTACACATGTATAGTCCAAGGGACAGTCATTTCATTATACAAGTATAGTCCAAGGGACAGTCATTTCATTATACAAGTATAGTCCAAGGGACAGTCATCATTTCATTATACAAGCATAGTCCAAGGGACAGTCATCATTTCATTATACAAGCATAGTCCAAGGGACAGTCAGCATTTCATGATACAAGTATAGTCCAAGGGACAGTCAGCATTTCATTATACAAGTATAGTCCAAGGGACAGTCATCATTTCATTATACAAGTATAGTCTAAAGGACAGTCATCACTTCATTATACAAGTATAGTCCAAGGGACAGTCCAACTTGACACTTTGTAACATAAATATAATGTATGCCTCACAGATCAAATTTGACATTGAGTGCATTAGATGTGGCCATTGTTTGCCCCTCCCCCCCCCCCCCCACTTTTTTCAGCTATTGCAGAGAACTTTGCACAGTGCTGTTTCATAAATGAAACTATAATGCACAGTGCTGTTTCATAAATGAAACTATAATGCACAGGAAGTATTCAGTGGGAGTTGATGTCAAAGTTAGAAAGTAACTTATTAATCAAGCCTGTGCAACATACTCTTAGGAAATTTAGTCAGTGTAATCTGTTAGCTAGAAGTTACAACCAATTTAGTCAGTAGAATCTGTTAGCTAGAAGTTACATCCAATTTAGTCATAATCTGTTAGCTAGAAGTTACAACCAATTTAATCAGTATTATCTGTTAGCTAGAAGTTACAACCAATTTAGTCAGTATTATCTGTTAGCTAGAAGTTACAACCAATTTAGTCATTATGATCTGTTAGCTAGAAGTTACAACCAATTTAGTCATTATGATCTGTTAGCTAGAAGTTACAACCAATTTAGTCATTATGATCTGTTAGCTAGAAGTTACAACCAATTTAGTCAGAATCTGTTAGCTAGAAGTTACAACCAATTTAGTCATTATCTGTTAGCTAGAAGTTACAACCAATTCAGTCATTATCTGTTAGCTAGAAGTTACAACCAATTTAGTCAGTAGAATCTCTTAGCTAGAAGTTACAACCAATTTAGTCATTATGATCTGTTAGCTAGAAGTTACAACCAATTTAGTCATTATGATCTGTTAGCTAGAAGTTACAACCAATTAAGTCATTATGATCTGTTAGCTAGAAGCTACAACCAATTTAGTCAGTATTATCTGTTAGCTAGAAGTTACAACCAATTTAGTCAGTATGATCTGTTAGCTAGAAGCTACAACCAACACTGGATGCTGTTGTAACCCCTTGTTTTGGCTTCCCTTCAAACAGGATGTGTGCTGATGATACCCAACACATGGACCAGAACATATCTAACACATTACCACAGGAAGACGGATGTGTCCAGGATTCAAGGCATTTCAGCTTCTCAGAGAAAGAGAAATCGGATGAGGGGGCTGACGGGGCAAATCAGTGTAATGGCACGGCTGATGAAGATTGTAGTGGAAACATTGGTGTTGTTAAGGAGGCAGGTGACATTGAACACCAGGGCAAAGGACAGAACACTCGGCTTTCAAAGGGCAGGAAGGTGGTTCTCTCTGTTCCAGGCAAGCCTTTCTTTTAAAATCCTCTTTAAACAATAAGATAGTTGTGTGCTTTGTTTCTTTACCATCTATCACGGCTGGTGTTTCTTTACCATCTATCACAGCTTGTGTTTCTTTACCATCTATCACGGCTGGTGTTTCTTTACCATCTATCAATGCTGGTGATTCTTTACCATCTATCACGGCTGGTGTTTCCTTACCATCTATCACGGCTGGTGACAGGATTTTTGCATTACCTTGTTATTTGCTTTTTTCTTCTTAAGTCTTCTCTGACCCTTCTTAATGTTGTGGAATTGAATTTAGGTAGGAGGTCAGTGGCTCGTAGGAGGTCAGTGGCTCCTATGTGTTTGTAATCACTGCACCTCGGACCCCTTTGAAACCCATCTACTCAAAACCATGGTCTCATTGCCTGTGGCAGACCTGTTTACCCTCAAACTCTTAAAATCGTACAATATCATCACAAAATCTTTCAATACATTATCTTAATAGTAAAAATAAACATACAGTATATATAATGTATGCACCTCAAAATCGTACAATGTATGCCAAAATCATAAGAGTAAAGAGGTCTGCTATGGGCTTGTTTTTGATAGTTATAATTTTAGTAAAGAATGCCCGACTCCTTTTAGCCATATCGAAAAACAATTTTATTATGAAAAGTACCAATAACTGGGTAAACTGTAGCCCCATTTTGATTCTATGTCACATGCTTCTGTAACAGACGGTGTGCAGGACACAAAGCTTCTGGTCAAGACCCTGATCACCAAGTTCTGGGAGGTGGAGAACTACATTCAGGAGTATGGGGAAGAAGCTGACATGCTCTATGTGGAAACAAGTGTAGGAATATTTGCTTTGTCTTAGAACTTATTTTATTGATGCTTTACCTACCATCACTGTAAATTGGTTGCTTTGACTGTTCAGACACCAGAACCAATTAGTTGTTAAAAAGAATTTACCAAAATCAAAGGTTATTTTGTAAACTGTAAATAAAAAATACATTTTGGGGACTGACACTTTTTCTTTTATCAAAATTGACAATTTTCACTAACAATCTGTTATTTCACTATCAAAACTGACAATTTTCACTAATAATCTCTGTTATTTCACTATCAAAATTTAAAAGCAAATAAGTTTCTTGATTTTAGTTTATTTTAATTTAAACTGGCAGCTCAGTCCCGACATAAGCCCTATTTATTTCATTGTTCATTCTTCAGGCTGTAATAACTGAAGCCAACAGTAAGATAGGAAGACAGAGGAAGGTTACAGAACCCATGAGTGATGAATCTGGCTCGGCCTCCGACCAGAGTGACCACTCCCCAGCCCACCAGGTGGCAGTGTGTCATCTACTCATGAACCGAGCCCTGCGTTCTGATGAGGATGAAATCGGTAATGATGGCTTGGGGAGTAGTAGAAAACTGACTTGAACCAATCAAAGATGGATTGGATGTTAAATGTGTGTGTCAGCCATGTTGTGCGTGGCGGCGGGTCAATAAATCAAGGTCTTTCTATTGAATATCTCATCTTTGAACAGTTACAGGTCAGTGGTCGGCAAACCGCGGCTGGCGAGCTGCATGCGGCTCTTAAGCGAACCGAGTGCGGCTCTGCCAGTCGGCCACAAGTCGATTTTTTAACCCCGAAAAAACATGATTCCTGACAGGTTCTTGAAAAGTAATTTGGCCCTCAACATTTTTTTAAACTGTCCTGCTACTGATTAAAACTTTTTTTTTACAAAAAGTTTCCCGACCACTGGTTTAGGTAAATGGCCTACTTTAATAATAATAATAAAGACAGACATATTATACTATCAATAGTCTCAATTCCTGGTGTAGATTCTGGCACAAGACTTAATGAAGGCCAAAATGCAAAGTGTTTTATTATTTTAAAACTTGAATGTAAGACTTCACCCCCAAATAAATAAAATAATTAGGAATTTATATGGGGAGAAAATTTTTTTTTATTGACTAACTCAGATTTGTTTTCAGACAAGAACATTTGCTGCAAAATGATTGAGAATAATTAATGAATACTAAAACTCACACGTTTAACTTGAAACAAATTTTACTAAATTTAGGCCTCTTTAAACAGGGTAGTGTATTTTAGGCCTCTTTAAACAGGGTAGTGTATTTTAGGCCTCTTTAAACAGGGTAGTGTATTTTAGGCCTCTTTAAACAGGGTAGTGTATTTTAGGCCTCTTTAAACAGGGTAGTGTATTAATATTAAGCAACAAGAGTGCTCAAAATTATATGTGCATTTTAATTTTACCTGAACCTTTTTATGTAATGAGGATAAAAAGACGGATGGCTCCAAAAGTAAATACTTGAATAATAAAACATATCGAGTTTTTTTAATGAGTACCAAGGTGTTTTCAATAAAAAAAAATTTATATGAAAATAGCTTAATTTGTTTTTCGTTTGGTTTTTTTTTTTTGGCCTCATTATTAAAAGAATTGAGCCACTATTTCGGGTTTTAAAACTGCTTCAAACGGGTCTTTCAGACAGGTCTTTCAAGCGGGTCTTTCAAGCAAGCTTTTCCCGTGGTTTGTCACCGCTTGATTGATTGTCAAAAATACTGCATGTAATAATCCGTTAGGATTGCCGTTGTTTGATTACCCAGTCTTAGAGCAAAATTACAGGTAACATTCTTATATATAATTTTCAAGGTGTTTATTTTTTTTTTCTTTATTGCCAGAGACTACATTGGATGATGACCACTGTGAGATGATCTGCAAAGAGATCTTTCTTACTCGCTACACCAGCTATGATAATGAGGACAAGAAAAGAGATCACCTCATCGAGAATCTATGTTTCTATTTGGCTGCCAAAAAATTAGGCATAGCCAAGCCAGATACACCTAAAAAAAACATGAGGAGCCCCAAAGCAGCTGGACACAGTAAAGACGGGGCTGGATGGAAAGATCAGACCAAAGCAGAAAGTGCGGTTGACTCTGTGATTAATTCACCAGAGAGTGACGATGAGATTTCATTTAAATCTCTTCCTTCTAAAGGCACTGAGGGCACTGCAATGGTGGATGAGAAGAGAAAAACAGAGGATTCACAGAGTGAGATGCTTGGGAAAAGTTCTTCTGGCAATCTCATAATCACCATCACATCGGTCTTGCCAAAGGGTCAAGAAAAGCTGAGGTATGAAAGTAAAGCTGCTGGCAGCTTGGCAGTTTCCACAAGTCACCATGTCCGGGCGATACCAGCCCAGGAAGAGCATCAGTATTTTGGCTTACCTAATGTGCCGAATTTCAACCTCATTCAGGAGAGAGATTTTTCATGTTACACCGAGGAGCTGCTGCAGTCAGTCGATTTGGCCTCATTGACGGAGGATGAGATGATGCAGTACGCACAAGCTCTGAGCAAGCTTCAGTATGTGAGGGATCAAAAGGCTAAACCAAATGACGACTGCCCGATGGAGCTTTGTGACCTTAGCCAAGATGAAGCAATGAGTCCCAACATTAGCGACCTTGCTAATGAATGTGACCATTTGTCTGAAGTCTTACAAGACAGTTCCTCGCTTGGTCTGTCTCCTTCAGGGGTGAAACAGACCACTGAGAAAACTCAGTCTGGCTCTCACACTTCTGCCGTTCTACAGCACAGTATTTCCTCAGATGCTTGTGTCCCAACCATCAAGGCGATGGCGTCTACACAGATGAAGGAGCAGCCTAATGAGGTTCAGTTGATTTGTGAAGAAAATCTGAGCGATTTGGATGAGCCAGATGGACTGATTCAAATAGATACACCACTTATCAAAGACTACAAGTCCAAAGATGTGGTGAAAACGGACATGAAGAATTCTCTGAAATGTCATTCGACACCAGCAAGAGATGATTATTACTATGATTATGGCATTTTAAATCAGGCTGACTTTGAGTCCCAACCCATGGATATGAACATGTCCTTTCCTGAGTCTCATAGTTTATTTTGTGATACACCAAGTGAGGCCAAGCCTGAGAGACAGTCTCCCAAAGTTCTGCTGGATAAGTGCAATACATCTTCAGAAAAGGGTAAATCCCTTAAAAAAATCAGTGGGCTTGATGCCAGTCATGGTGAGGCTGTGCATAAATCATCATCAGACACCAAGTGTTCCCCATCAATGCTGACGGACAAGCTTCCAAAGAGTCAGCCGGACAGCACTGACCACGTGGTGCCAAGCTCGTCTCACCCCAGCCCCAGGAAAGACTCTTATTTATTCTCACCTTCCAAACCTAACAACCTCACCAAGACCAGGGATTACTCTCGCCTGCGCAGCCCGTCGGCGTCCCCCAGAAAACGCAACAACAGAACTCAGTCTAGGTCTAGCTCGGCCACCAAAAAACTTCTTTTCCCGGCTGATGAAAAAGGGGCCAGAAATTCTGCCAACACTGAGTTGGAATCTTTCTTAGATTTCCCCAAAAATTCATTCCTTGATGTGAATACAGACGATAATTTGATCTTGGACCGTAGTGAAGATTGTGTAATAACCCCTGCGCCTGTCGAGACCAGCAGGCCACCTGCTTTTTCTCCAACTGTCAGAAAAAAGCTGAATAACTCTCATGTGATATCTCCTAGTGTACCAAAACATACCGCAAAACTTGAGCCAACCGCAGCCCCACAACCGCCAGTTGAATCGGTGCGCGCGGAGCCAGCTCACCCCAAATCTGACTCAGGAGCAGACTCACACGAGCCTTCAGTATCATTTGCCAGGGTGGAAAAGTTTGCACCCAATGAAAGGCTGCAAGAAAATACAAACTCTGAACGTTCCCTGGCCACCGGCAAGTCAAGAACAGTGAGGTCAGGGTGCTTTTCAAGTGCAGGTGAGTCAGTGCTGGCAACACATTGTTGGTGATCAGTTTTTGTTAAGATAAGATAAGATTCCTTTAATGATCCAAAAAAATGGAAATGTTTTTTGAATGCATTGTACATTTTCATAAATAAAACAATTTGAACACAAGAAATGTATATTAAGTTAGAAATATATGTGTTGGTTCAAGTAGAGTTGATAAGGTCATTGAGATTGTGAGGTAAAGTTGTGCAAGTAGAGTTGATAAGGTCTTTGAGATTGTGAGGTAAAGTTGTGCAAGTAGAGTTGATAAGGTCATTGAGATTGTGAGGTAAAGTTGTGCAAGTAGAGTTGATAAGGTCATTGAGATTGTGAGGTAAAGTTGTGCAAGTAGAGTTGATAAGGTCATTGAGATTGTGAGGTAAAGTTTTGCAAGTAGAGTTAAGGTCATTGAGATTGTGAGGTAAAGTTGTGCAAGTAGAGTTGATAAGGTCATTGAGATTGTGAGGTAAAGTTATGCGGAATAGGGCAAGTGTTGAATAACTTTCTTTAATATCTTCAAAATGTATTAGTAACACTTATTCAATAGGGGGGGGGGGGTTTGTGTCTACTTAACTCCTCTGTAATGTTGCATCTGGTTGGAAGCCTTGTTGAAAAGATAACATAAATTTATAATTTGTAGCTCACTATTTTAATGGATTCACTTAGAGATTTAAAAGGATTTTCTTTTCTAAAAATGATAAATCCTTTTCACCACACACGATTAAGGAACATGATTTATATACGTTACTTAAATGAAATCCCTTATCCAATATTTACGAACATAAAAGCAACTGTATGATACAGGCCAGTGGTAAAAAATAAAAATGTTTGTGTCAAAGCATTTTCCAGCATTTTTTAAACTTGGACTGCGTGAAACGTAAGCTGATGTTTATATGGGTTAAAAGACTTGGACTGCATGAAACGTAAGCTGATGTTTATATAGGTTGAAAAACTTTGGACTGGTTGAAACATAAGCTGATGTTTATATAGGTTGAAAGACTTTGGACTGTGTGAAACGTAAGCTGGTGTTTATACAGGTTGAAAGAAACTGCTGCATAATTAGTTGTTTCACGATAAATTTTTTTTGGTTGTTTTCAGAGGAGAAAGAGAATGATCCTGCAGACTTGGCCAGGAACAAACGATTGGAGAACATAGAGGTATGAATTTCATAGGGCCATAAGTTGGCTGTGAGGTTTCTTCAGTGTCAGCTGAATAGTATTACAAAGTGTATTTTATTTTGGTATGAGTCAAACTAGATCACATTTTCCCACTGGCATTGTAAATATGTTCTTATGACTTTATATTATATTGCTGGCATTTTAAATTTCAGGAATGAAAATTTCAAATAGCTATCATATAATTATATATATATAAATATATTATATTTGTTCCAAGCAAATGTCATGTTTGCAAAAGAGAAATCAATCTTCAAGTTCATTGGATGTTTAATTAGCATGCATTTTTTTAAATTTAAATCTCCGTGCTATGTTATACTGTCAGAAGAATGTGATGTCTTATGACACTCAATCTGCAACTGTTTCATTACGTCTGAGTATCAGTTGGGAATTGGGGGATGGACAGTTTGTGTTGAACACAATGAGCTGTGCATAGGGCTGTGTAATGCAGCATCAAAATAAAATGACTTTGCACAGAAAAGTAGAATGAGATTAGCAGCAACAAAAAGTTTTGATTTACTAGTTCAGGACATATTTTTGGTCTAAAGGCAATGATGCCTGTATTTAGTTCACTGATAAGAGCTCTGCAGATATATATATATAGTTCTCGTGTTTGTCTTGGGGATATTGTAAATTTATATGTAAATTTGTCACTGGTAAATCAAAAATGTGAATTAGAGAGTGTAATGCTCTATTAAATGTAAACTACTGACAAGGAAGTCTCTCTCTCGATAAGTCTTTGTTGTGTGACCTCTTACACAACTTGATTTCTTTTTTTTTTTTTTTAAACCAGATTTGATAAAGAAAATTTGCTTGTGAAAAAAAAAAAGTTAAGTTCGTTGATGAGAGGACTGCTGTATGTTAATTTAATGAAATTAATGTCTGTTAAGATAAAGATACTTACATCTGTCTCCTCCTTAAACCCACAGTTGGGAAAGGCTGATTTCTCTTACCGCCTTGTAGGAATAGTGAACCATCACGGGGAGTCTTTGTATGCAGGTAAGCCATAAGCCGACTTGATGGGGAATTTCCCCTTTTCAGACCAAGTTATAATAGTTTCTCAGCACAATAATTTTTTAGTATATAATATAATACTTTTGAGGGTTCTACTTTAACAAATGTAGATATAAGCTTAAGCAATTACGCTTCAAGGATTTTATTTAAGCTTCCGAAATTGCAATCTTAATTTTATGATAATTTTTTAACATGGAATAGCAAGAGATGGATATTAATATTATCTTTTGCTCAACTCTTTCCTCTTTTTTTTTCCCCCTTAGGTCACTACACTGCTTTTGCTTACAATCTGAGTAAACAGAAATGGTTCTACATGGATGACAGGCACACCAAGGAAACCACTGAGATGACCGCACGGAGAGACAGCCTCAATTCTGGTTATGTCTTTTTCTATATGGACAAGTGAGTTGGGCATCGAGTGTATCAAGTATTTTACACAAGAGCAATTTAAGAATTAAATATATATGTATATTTTTTTTTTTTTAAATTCTCTAGCTTTTTTTGGGGTTGAAAGATCTAAAAAAAAGAGAAACACATTCTTATACAAAAACTGTTTAGGAGTTTCATTGACCCAAAAAGTTATGAGCAACTCTTAGTCTTACGGGTTTTTTTGTTTTTGTGTTTTTTTTTAAAAAATGTTTTCTTCTTTTTGCCATTTATAGAATGTATAGTTCATTAAAAAAAAAGTTTAACTTTACATGAAGTGTATTAACAAAATATTATGCTATGCTATACTATCCAAGCCAATTTAACAATTTATTTAGGGATTTCAACATTATAATTCTTCTATTATGAAGCAAGTTAAAATGGTGGTTTTGTTGACATTCCAGAGACCTGTTCCACGAATACGCTGAGAAAGTGGGAGAGACGTCTGCTGCTAAATTTCAATCTTGAGGACACCTGGGCCCACCAAGGTCTCCTGATCTCAGTGCAATCTCTTTTTTTTTTTCATGGAGTAATTGGGCATAACTCTTTTTTTTAACAACCATCTGGTGTCATTGGAATTGTCTCCCCTTAACACCACCTGTAAAGTATGTGCAGCACATTCATTTCAGAAATTTTTAATATGTTGATATCAAAAGTTTTGTATTTGATTCATTTCAAACTGCTGCCTACTGTACATTTCAAGGCATTGTTTCACACTAAATGGATTTGTCTAGCTAACATTTTGAGTTTGGATGACTTCAGTGTTCAGCTTTGGTTTTCTCAAGTCCAACCGGATAGAACCGTATTTATAATCAGGTGTCTTTAACTACCATTTCAAAATGTAACTTTGATGTCAATTTTTAATTTTTTTGTCTCATCCATTGTCATGCAGATTTTTAAAAACCGTGTTTGTAAATTGTAGGACTTAATAAAAATTCATTAATGTAAGGCGCTTGCTGATTGAGGACATTGTCCCAGCGTGAGGACATTGTCCCAGCTGTATATTTTTCTTTCAACGTGGCATAATTGTTGCATTCTATTAACTGGTCCCTATGTATTTAGGGCAGCTGTAGAGATGTATATATTAAACTTAACTGGTGCAGTTGTAAAACTGGGGGCCAAATTTTTTCCCCGAATGACCCGGATTTATTTCTCTGTAATAAGTCATGTGCTTGAGTTTACTCTGGTATCTGATGTGTCTGGGGACTTAAACGTGTACTCACATAATAAAACAAATAAATATTACTTTTCACTGCTTGTTTATTTTATTTTCTTGTAGTTCTTTTCAAAACAACTAAATTACTAACCAATTTAAAAAAAAAAAAATTAAATGGAGTCAGATTTTTGTGTGTACCAGGCCACTGTTGAATTTTGGGGTTATTTTATGATCTACATTTTTTAAAATCTTTGACTCCATTGAATTTATATACCATATTGTAGGTAAGAACATACGGACCGCAAGTCTAGGCTGCTCAAGACATGGGAGAGGAAAATCTTCATAAAAATATAATATACAGATCACAAGTGAAGTAGAGTTATTAGTGTCCGTTCCAAAATGAATCTCTTTCTATGATGAGTTATCAGAAGATTAACTTTTAAAAGAAAGATCAAGGTTATAAGACATCTGAAGGTAGATGATATCGAATTTCACAAAGTCATGGACTAGTCAATATTTGATTTCTTAGAATTTCTTCCAATACTCTCGCTAAGTCTTCTATTTTTTTATTTTTTGTTTGTTTTTTTTGTTGTTTTTTTTACAATCTGTGTGTCTGTGGCTTCATGCGAACGCATCTTTTTAAAACTAAGAACTATTTATGATCCACCATGGGGCAGTAAAGGCTTTCTGGTGTGGCTCTATCAATTGAAAGTAATATGGTTAAAATATTGACTTTGATCAAATGATTGACTGGTGTGCAACTTAGAAAACCAGGAAAGGGAAATTATAAAAAAAGTAAATTTAATGTCTTAATAGCTATAACTCAACGTTGTTACATTTCTTAAATACATTTACCCCCTGACCTTCAATTCATTTATTTTTGTTCTTGTCATTGTTATACTGTAGAATTATGTTTAACAGGAAGAAATCCACCGTGGAAGTCGGGGGGGGGGGGGGGGGGGGTAGGGTGACACCATGAGCAGTGGCGTAGCGAGCTTAACTCGCGCCCGGGGCACAATACCTTTTAGCGCCCCCCCCCCTATTCGAAAACCATACAATATTATAGTAAAATATACCATTTGGCGCCCCTTTGTGAGTAGCGCCCGGGGCATGATGCCCCCCCCTCACTACGCCACTGACCGTGAGTTTACCGCACCGTTTGACACCTATCCAAGCTACGCCACTGTTTCACATATACAGGTGCTGCCAAAGATGGTTGCAGTTGTGATTGCATGGTTTCCCAAATTAAGATTAAGCATGAAATGCCCATTTTAGAGAGCGACACTCTGTAGTTGGGCCAGATCCCTCTGGTAACTCAGATCAATCAATTGATACTAATTTCAATGTCAACCGAAAATGGGTTCCGGAAAAGCCGCGCGTCCTTTCCATTGAGATGAAGGGATAAGTAAAACAAGGTATGTGGAAGCTTGAATCAAAAGACAGTACAACGAGATAAGAACGTTTCGGCTAAGAGCCTTCCTCAGCAGACAGGACAACGAGATAAGAACGTTTCGGCTAAGAGCCTTCCTCAGCAGACAGGACAACGAGATAAGAACGTTTCGGCTAAGAGCCTTCCTCAGCAGACGGGACAAATGAAAATGCGACAAGAAATAGAAACTAGTTGCTATTGCCGGAAGTTGAGATGAAGCTCTTTTAATCTTATTTAAGACTCCTCTTGTGACACTTCCTGTATATCATACACGTTTTGTTTGGAAATACGACTGCTGTTCATTTCCCGCCAACAGCCTCGGAGGTGTTATGAGATGGCAGACGTTTTTCCCCTTTCACTTGTCTAATAATAATTAGCAGGTATAGTTCAACTTCCAATGCTTTCACACATTCACGCATTTCACAAATCTGCCTGACATGTCCTTGGAGATTTTGAGTAACCCCGTTGCAACTCTCAGAGAAAAGCAAGGTGGCAGAAGTCTCGAACACTAACAAATACAGATTCTCTCTCTCTCTCTCTCTCATTTCTGTCTCTCTATACATTAGGACACTGTTTACATCCCGAGGCACTGGTTACATCCCAGGGCACTGGTTACATACCAGGGTACCAATTGCATATTAGGAACTAGATATAAAATAATCAAATGTTTCGACTGAACGTCTTCTACCACGAACAGAAGAAAACAAGAGGTTTGGGGGGGGGGGGGGGGGGGGCGGAGGTTGATTCACCTTGAAAGGAAGTTGGCCTCAAAAATGTAAACTTCAATCAATAAGTCTGAAGGTGGTTTCGACTGGGTTTTTTTCTATATCAAAAGGTCCACCCACTACGCTCTATCTTTTATATCTTGAACTTTTTGAACATGCATTTTGATTTGGTTAAATTTTAGTTTTGTCATGCGACGTTTTTTGTTGTTGTTGTTGTTTTTTTGCCGAGGCCGTGAATCAGCAGACATGGCAATGAAAACGTCTTTGGACTGTTCTATTCTAGAGAGATCGGTGAACTGCATTTAACTGAATAGTTGATTTTGACACCACATGACTAACACAAGTGATACATTATTCTCATAGCCCACACCAAACACATTGACTGGAAATTAAGAGAGTCATTTTCTTTGTCATACCTCACAAACATTGAATAATTTTGTCTTTGAAATCGACATCTTTATTTTCCAATGGAATTGTTGCGTATATAACTTTGTGTAAATGAACAATTGTTCATATGAATGTTCATAGCCATCTAAATGTATCGTGTAAGTCATAAGAGCATTTACATTTTTGTTGGTCACACATTGGTTCATTTTTCAATTATTTTTTTTCCTTCTGTTGATGTAATCAATTCAATTTTATTTTGTCGAACTCAGTGGTCGACTAATCGTAGCTCGTGAGCCGTATGCGGTTCTTTAGCGACCTGAGTGCGGCTCTGCCAGTCGGCCACAAATAGGTTTTGACTCCGAAAAACATGGTTCTTGACAGGTTCTTGAAAATAAACGTGGCTCTCAAAACAAAATTAATCGCCCTGCTGCTGATTTTTGGCTCTTTTGGCTAATGAGTTTGCCGACCACTGGTCTAACTCAATCGTAGCTTTCTTGATAAAAAAAAACAACAACCATTATTTCTATTAGTGTAGTTGCATTACATGGCAAAGCTTAACTATACAGTAACTTTACGTTCATATTTTACGACAATAAAAATGTTTAAATATCTTTAGAGATTTTTTATTATGAAAAGATCACCCAGTTTCCATATTATATGCAAACAATATTCGTGTTTTTAGTCATTTATTTAGTCACATTTTTAGTCACTATATTTGGTCACTATATTTAGTCACTATATTTAGTCACTATATTTAGTCACTATATTAAGTCACTATATTTAGTAAATAACTCCAAACATTCTAATATATATGTCGATTTTTAAAAAAAATGCCTTTTCTACTTTACGATGTCGTTTAAAAGTAATAAAAATTAAAATGTAAAATAAAGAATGGTTGATTCGTTTGTTTCCTTACTAACTTTTTGACTTGCCATGGTGACTTCTGCTTGGCAGCCATTTTTTCCAACAAATCCATGGCCAGTCCGGCACAACATCTAAAACCGTTTTTAGAAATATCACATGCCTTGTTGTCCTATTCAAATGTCCACGCAGTGCCAAGCCTAAGTCAAGTGACCATTTTAAAAAAAAATTAAGTCTCTGTCCAGTCCTGCGGAGGCATGGCGATGGGACTAAATTCGGAACAAGACCATATTGACAGCATCCGGTGTCCAGTTGCCAAGCGTGGGTGTCCAGAAGTTTTCATTGGGGGTGTTGAGGCGCACGTGCTGAAAGTAAAGGATGATCACTCTAGTGTGTGTATATATCAAATAACTTAAAGGGGATTTAAATTATATGATGTTCTCATGGCCAAGGAACTAACAGCTGACTGGACGCCCCCCCCCCCCCCCGAGCCATTCTTAGGCATAGGCAAACTAGGCGACTGCCAAGGGGACCCGCCCGGCGCTTTATTTAGTCTACGACTTGCAAGTCCATATATTTCAGAAGTACACATTTTCTCTAGTGGCGGAGTTATCAATATGGTTAGTGAACAGTGACAAGGGCAGAATGGAGGTGCCGCAGTGGTGGGTGGCGTTTTCTCCTCTGCGCCCCGGGCCCCCCTTCTGGGGACCCCCACCTACGCTCCATGCCTAGGGCTCCCAAAATCCTAATAACGGCTCTGCCCCAGACATTGGTAGATATTATGGAAGATGTTTTTTCTCAACAGAAGAAGAATGGTTACCAGAAATTAACATTTTCGTCAAATTTCTTTTTGAACGCACTATACTATATAGTAAAACAAAATAATGCGTTGAAAAAGAAATTTGGCTCACAATTTTAACGTATAAACTAAAAAAAAGATTCGACCAAATTTCCGTTCGATCAAATTTCCGTCGATCAATTTTCCGTCGACGAAATTTCTTTCGATCAAATTTCCGGATACGAAGAAGAATATAAACCATGTGTCTCATATGATTTATATTTTTTGACCAGCTCCCGGAATTAGCTTTAGTTTCATTGCGATTGTGGAAATATCTAGAAGTAGTGGTGGAATAAATTAAATATTAATATTTCAACACGAGTAGTTCCCTCGCGGTGACGAGCGTATCCTAAAGGTGAAATGGTCACGGTGGGAACAAAGTTGATAACCTTGATGTAAAGAGTCTCCCTATTCAAAATATGGGATATGCGTCTTGGTGAGGATTTGAGGAAGATGTGGGAAAAGTGTACGCCTTTTATATCCCATTTTAAGTTAACTTAATAGCTCTAAATGTTCAAAATCTACCTGTCCAAGGTATAGTTTCCCCATTGTTTCATAGCTCTAAATGTTCACAATCTACCTGTCCAAGGTATAGTTTCCCATTGTTTCATAGCTCTAAATGTTCACAATCTACCTGTCCGGGGTATAGTTTCCCATTGTTTCATAGCTCTAAATGTTCACAATCTACCTGTCCGGGGTATAGTTTCCCATTGTTTCATAGCTCTGAATATTCAAAATCTACCTGTCCGGGGTATAGTTTCCCATTCGGATTACACACTCCACAATCGGAGGAGAACCAGAAACCTGCGCCGTAGGTTTGTGCGCAGTTGACGTCACTTCCGTCGTTGTCTCTATCCCAAGTGGAGAACTTGATGCTTGTGTTTGCCCAGCACCCGTCCATGAAAATTTTGTCTGAAAGAGAGAAATTGGGTTTGTGGGGGGGGGGGGGGGGGTAGCTTTTCATCCTTCAAACAAATTGTCATATATTATTACATGCCTTTTTCTTTTTGTGCTTAAGAAATTTGATGTTTTTTTTTCATTAAATAGTCGCAGACCCCATTCAAAGTTTATAATAAGGAATATTAGTGCGTTAAATGAAATATCGCAGTGTTTGATGTACAAGCCACCGACCATCATCTTTCGACCAGCCGGTGGTGTAGCTGACAGCGTAGTAGTTGGCCTCGTCTGACATGGTGAAGTTTTTGTGGTAGCGCTGGAATGTTTTGGTCTTGCCCTCGGACAGTTGAACCATCAGGACCTGCGGAAAACTGAAATGAGAAAAACAACGACGTCGAGTATTGGGCATATGACGCAGAGTAGAGGGCACATGACGCCGGATATGCTTGAAGGAATAAATGTTCACACTTACAGTGTCATAACGCCTTCGTGTAGAGTTACATCAATCCCGGTATACTGAAGAAAATGTATTTTCCTTTTATTTTTATGTGTGCATTTCTATATTTCTATTTTGAACGTTTAAATTTAAACACTGTAATACAGGGGTTCTCAATCTTCCTAATGTCGCGACCCTTTAATAGAGTCCCTCATGATGTGGCAACCCCCCAAACAAAACACATTATCTTCGTTGCTACTTCATAACTGTTATTATATTTGTTTTCCGATGGTCTTAGGCGACCCCCTTAAAAGGGTCATTCGACCCACAAAGGGGTCGCGACCCACAGGTTGAGAACCGCTGTTGTAATACATCTTTTATTTAAGTTAACTTAAAACCAAACATAATTCCGTGTTGCGATATTTACCGTCCACGCTGAACTTCCGTGGTTGACGAACAAAACCCTAACTTAAGTTGTTACCCAACCGAACAAAACCCGAACTTCTAAAAGACGGCTCCATTTCCCATCTGTAATTAAGATGTACGCAAGAAGACACATCTTCTACACAGCCTACCGTTTTCAAGCGGAAGTTATGGCAAGAAATGTCACCATTTTGTTTTCTTGCCGGATATGACAATTAACTTCCTATTTCTTGGAATACGCAGGGAAGGGCGTACCGAATATATATTAAGGTACTCCCTTCCCTCACCCCATCCCCTCATACGTAAACCACATTGAAGCTTTTAGATTATGATTCAAGAAAATGTATTTTGAAATTGACAAAATGCCACCACACCAAAAGTGACCTGGCAGACACGCGCTTGGACAACATCTGTTGTGAACATTGTCAACGGCATGAGCAGAAGACATAGTGGGTCGCCAGCGAACAAAACAACGCCACGGTCTACTAAAAAAATTGTTTACCGTCACCGACCTGTGAAGTAAGAGTTTTACATTAAATATAACGAGACCTCCCTGTTTCAACTATTAATTTTTTTTTAACTTACTGAAACTTCGACTTCACTTGAGTCTGGGAGAGTGCGTTCATTACCAAGCCCCCCCCCCCTTTTTTTTTAAATTAAAAAAATGACTCCGCTCACATGTTATAGACATACCAACCTGCTGGTTATCCAGTGGATGTATTCATTGCCGAGCCAGAAATCGCTGTTGTCCGTAATCTCGAAGCCCACTCTGTAGTCTAGCCACGTTCGGTTAAAATCAATGTTTGCGTTCGTGCGTGCTTGTAGCCGGGTGATGCCAGTTCCCTGGCTCATCTGACAGTACACCTGGTGGGGGTGGAGGGGAGGAGTGCATGGGGGAGAGATCAATGAGAACACTTCAGTCAATCATTGCTGATCACGTGCAGTGAGCTGAACGACTATTGATACATCAGTGAAAGAAAAGAAAACAATCTGTTCATTATCATGTTTTTAAATAAATCTTCAGAATCTAAATTAGTTGCATGACTTTGTTATGTTCTAATCCACAGGATATTTAAGGATTGACTTAACGTTATAGGATATATCGAGCAATAATATGCTTATGAATAGGGGAATTCAACTAAGATAATGGGATTTAATATAATGAACTAAAAATTGGGGATATATGAAGATTAGTTCTTCATATATCCCCAATTTTGGGGTTAAAAAAGAAAATTGAGCGACGGAAATTTGATCGAACGGAAATTTGGTTGAATCTTTTTTTTTTCAGTTCGCACATTAAAATTTTCGCATTATTTTGTTTTACTGTACAGTATAGTGCGTTCAAAAAGAAATTTGACGCAAAATTTTAACGTGTAAACTAAAAAAAGATTCGACCAAATTTCCGTGGATCAATTTACCGTCGACGAAATTTCTTTCGATCAAATTTCCGGATACGGGTTAAAAATCCCAATTTTGGAACATGTATAATGGTATTACAATACTTTTAGGGACACACTGTCATCTGAGACATTCGGATACATTAGAAAAACGAAAAATGACAATGTCTGTAGTGACAGCTGTGCTTAAATGGGAAGCTAAAACATTATTCCTAAAAGCCGAGTCACTGGGAAGGTTAGACAAAGATTCTAGCAAGTGACCTATCACTGGGAAGGTCAGACAAAGATTCTAGCCAGTGACCTATTACTGTGAAGGTCAGATAAAGATTCTTGCAAGTGACCTTGAATGCATCGGTGGCCAAGGCTGGTTTTATCCAGTACTTCTGGTCACTCCTGTATCCACCAAGTGTGTAGCCCTCGGAACAATCTAGAACGAAAACAAGAGTTTAGAAACAACAAGCAACTTATGGGTGTGGCGGAGTGGTGCGTGTGGCTGGCAGTTTTGATGCACAAACAATGAAGTGCGGGTCTGAGAACTATAGCTTTTAATGTTGTGGCACAACTGACTACCAGCTCCCAAAAGGAAAGGGTTTAAATCCCACCTGCCTTATGTAGCCACTATGACGTCAACGTCATGAGCTGTTCACAGGGCACCCGTGGGGCAGGCATGCCCCAAGTCACCCGTGGGGCAGGCATGACCCAAGTCACCAGTGGGGCAAGCATGCCCCAAGTCACCCGTGGGGCAGACATGCCCCAAGTCACCCGTGGGGCACGCATGCCCCAAGTCACCCGTGGGGCAAGCATGACCCAAGTGACCCGTGGAGCACGCACGCCCCAAGTCACCCGTGGGGCAGGCATGACCCAAGTCACCCGTGGGGCAGGCATGACCCAAGTCACCCGTGGGGCAGGCATGACCCAAGTCACCCGTGGGGCAAGCATGACCCAAGTCACCCGTGGGGCACGCATGCCCCAAGTCACCCGTGGGGCAGGCATGACCCAAGTCACCCGTGGGGCAAGCATGCTCCAAGTCACCCGTGGGGCACGCATGCCCCAAGTTCAGTGGACGTGAACAATCGCAACACAGGAGCGTGAATCTTTGCCATACAGCTGGCTCACTGTCCCATAGGCGGCTCACTGCCCCATAGGTGGCTCACTGCCCCATAGGTGGCTCACTGCCCCATAGCTGGCTCACTGCCCCATAGGTGGCTCACTCCCCCATAGGTGGCTCACTGCCCCATAGGAGGCTCACTGCCACATGTATTATATATGTTTTTGTTTTAAAAGATATGACGACATCTTAACAGTTACATTTATTTTTTCTTTGAGGTGGAAATGAGTAAAAAAAAAAGTATGGGAAAACCTGAAAAAAAAGGAAGCAACAAAACAACGAACGCATCAGCAGGAAGCCTTCGTCAACCGACACAACACTTTCATTGTTTTGTTGCGTTCCTTTTTTTCTTCAGGTTTTCCCATACTTTCACCAATTTCCTTTTTTTTTGCTAACCTGAATGCAGTCTCTCCGCTTCTTACCATTTTCTTGAGATGCTCTTTACGGGAAGTCATAATATTACAATTTTTTGTTGTGTAAATACCTTGCATGAGTCTTTCGCAGTAAGTGCCAACGTATCCATCGGTGCACTTGCATGATCCACTGTCAGCACTGACAGATCCACCATTGAGGCACGTGGATTGCTGTGGATACGATGCACAAATAGCAGAGACGTACCGTGACCACCAACATTAAGCTGATCTAAAGGGCTTTGCCTGAGTGTACTAATTTATACAAAGAATTAGCCTCATAACGATAGGTCTGCAGTAACTTTATACAGAGAATTAGCCTCATAACGATAGGTCTGCAGTAACTTTATACAGAATATTAGCCTCATAACGATAGGTCTGCAGTAACTTTATACACAGAATTAGCCTCATAACGATAGGTCTGCAGTAGCTTTATACAGAGAATTAGCCTCATAACGATAGGTCTGCAGTAGCTTTATACAGAGAATTAGCCTCATAACGATAGGTCTGCAGTAACTTTATACACAGAATTAGCCTCATAACGATAGGTCTGCAGTAGCTTTATACAGAGAATTAGCCTCATAACGATAGGTCTGCAGTAGCTTTATACAGAGAATTAGCCTCATAACGATAGGTCTGCAGTAACTTTATACAGAGAATTAGCCTCATAACGATAGGTCTGCAGTAACTTTATACAGAATATTAGCCTCATAACGATAGGTCTGCAGTAACTTTATACACAGAATTAGCCTCATAACGATAGGTCTGCAGTAGCTTTATACAGAGAATTAGCCTCATAACGATAGGACTGCAGTAACTTTATACAGAGAATTAGCCGCATAAGGATAGAACTGCAGTAAAACTCATTATACCGAGTGCATATGTGTATAAAACAAAGACCCGGGGGGGGGGGGGAGGGGGAAAAAGTTCTCCGCAAATCCAACCGAGCCGTTGTCTTTCTTTAGTTTTCCATCGTCGTCTGTCGTTTATTTGCAATGAAAGGAAAAGAAAAAGATGACGATGAATAGGTAGATTCTGATGTTAAAAAAATATTTATTTCACGACAGTAAAAATATGTCTAAAGGGTTGTACCTACAGGGTAAACGCAGTTGGGTATCTAGGGTGAGGCATATGCGCCTTGTTTCAAATAAACGCCATTAATTTGGTTGTTATATGCTGAAATTACATACAGCTCAGAAAAACACACTAAGGGGTACTATTTTTCTACAGTGATAACCAGGGCAGTGGCGTAGTGAGGGGGAGGGGCAAGGGGGGCATCATGCCCCGGGCGCTACTCACAAAGGGGCGCCAAATGGTATATTTTACTATAATATTGTATGGTTTTCGAATAGGGGGGTGGCGCTAAAAAGTTATTGGGAGGGCGCTAAAAAGGTAGTGTGCCCCGGGCGCGAGTTAAGCTCGCTACGCCACTGAACCAGGGGCAAAAATAAATAGTTTATTGAAGACGAATTAACAGCACGAAAGAATGACTGTCTTCGTTACCCTACGCCTTCGTCCCCATTACGATCCACCATTCACACCGCAAGCTACAACATCCCATTAGACTTAGCAGACCTGACCCAACTGACTTTGATCTAGCAGTGAGCAGACCCGACTCACTGACCTTGGCGTAGCAGACCCGGCCCACTGACCTTGACGTAGCAGACCCGACCCACTGACCTTGACGTAGCAGACCCGACCCACTACCTTGACGTAGCAGACCCGATCCACTGACCTTGACGTATCAGACCTGACCCACTGACCTTGACGGAGCACACCTGACCCCACTGACCTTGACGTAGACGCTGTTGGCGTCCGTGCTGTCACCGGTGCAGGCCTTGAGGCGAGCCAGGGACTGGTTGTACAAGACGCACGCGGGAGATGTGGACCTCGCGTACCCGGCACACTTGTCGTCCGCGGCACACAGCAAGCCACACTCCAAGGTCGTCCTCAAGGTCGCCCCTGAGTATGACGTCACGTTGCCGCCGCACAAGAGAGTCCTCTCGAAGAAACTCTCCCGCACTGAAGCTGGGCTTGACGTGGAAATGAAGCCGCCACAGGTCAAGGTCAGGAGGAGCCATCTTGAATTCGAAGGATGCGCCATGGTGCTCACTGCAATAACATGAATCATGAAAAAGCCAAAAACGTTTAATGAAAAAGCATTAAGAACAGAGGATAACGATTCCCTAAACCACCGAGGACCCGCACGGACCATCTCCTCCAACGATGTATTTTTGCGCACCTAGGTTACTAACTGTTTTAATCAGCTGCGGCGTCAGAGACCATTGATCTCGTCCAGGACGACGTAATCTAACATTGTGCAAATATTTACACCATAAAAAGGGATTTGGTGGAAAGAATTGCGGTGCGTCACTGTGAAGTCTTGCTTCATTAACCTCGCGGTACCCATGGTCTTAACCTCGACATACCCATGGTCTAAATATTTTTTTTTTAATTTATTTTAAGTTAGTCTTTTTTATTTACTAGGGCCGTAATTTTTTAATATTAAAAATAAAAATTGTTTTAATCCACAACGATGTAACACCACTGACCACAGTACGCGGCACACGAGCATTGTTATCCATGTTTGCTTTTTTAACCCACCTGTGGCCCTGTGAACTTATTAGCGAGCTACCTACCTCTCCCAGACCTGTTTACTCTTACGATTTTGGCGTAGATGTACGATTTTAAGGTGTATACATTATATGAGGAGTCCATTTGCAAACACTACTAAAAGACTTTTTTTTAATTAGAGAAAAATTATAATTTATATAGCGAATATTATAGCATTTAAATATTTTTGATGGTGAATTTTAGACTTACTTAAAGTTTTTTAATAATTAAATACACAAAATACTGTAGATTGACACTTAATGAACCAGCCAAGATCGATAACTGATTTATTTTAAAAAGTGACTTAGCAGGCTTTGCAATTGGTCTCCTCATATGTACTGTATGTCTATTTTTGTTTTACTATTAAGATAATGTACTGAACGATTTTGTGATGATATTGCACGATTTTAAGAGTTTGAGGGTAAGCAGGTCTGCTCTTCACGCTTCACTGGGTCGAAATGCATGCGCACCGCAACGGTTTAATAGCTTACTGTGAGGTTAGGAGGAAAGTACAGACCGGGTAAAAAAAATAAAAAAATGTGTATTGCCACTAAAAATATAAGTGTGAGATAAAATAAATCTTTTTTTAAAAAAAATGTGACCCCCATTTCTGCCGAAGCGCATTCTTGTAATCATGTTTTCGAGACACGATTACAAGGTTATAGACCAAGACAAGCAGACCGACGATAAAGATGAAACACATCTGCAAGGCTGCTTACCACCGTCTTAAGAGTTTTAAAATTGTCACACTCTAAATGTCTTGGTGAAGTCGGAGTTTGGGTAATTGTTATGGCTTTTATATTATATCACAATTGAATTTTATATTATATCACACGTGAATTTTATATTATATCACACGTGAATTTTATATTATATCACAAGTGAATTTTATATTATATCAAACGTGAATTTTATATTATATCACACGTGAATTTTATATTATATCACAAGTGAATTTGATTTTATATCACACGTGAATTTTATATTATATCACACGTGAATTTTATATTATATCACGCGTGAATTTGATATTATATCACACGTGAATTTTATATTATATCACAAGTGAATTTTATATTATATCACAAGTGAATTTGATATTATATCACACGTGAATTTTATATTATATCACAAGTGAATTTTATATTATATCACGCGTGAATTTGATATTATATCACACGTGAATTTTATATTATATCACACGTGAATTTGATATTATATCACACGTGAATTTGATATTATATCACACGTGAATTTTATATTATATCACAAGTGAATTTTATATTATATCACGCGTGAATTTGATTTTATATCACACGTGAATTTTATATTATATCACACGTGAATTTGATATTATATCACGCGTGAATTTTATATTATATCACACGTGAATTTGATATTATATCACACGTGAATTTGATATTATATCACACGTGAATTTGATATTATATCACACGTGAATTTTATATTATATCACAAGTGAATTTGATATTATATCACAAGTGAATTTGTTATTTTATCAGCCACGACTTTTGATATTATCACCCATGACGTTTGATCGTATTTTTTACTTGTCCATCTGTAGAAATGTCTTCGGTCAAACAAACTCTGTATGAACATTGAAAGTGAAGAAATTATTCGATGTCAAAAAGGGAACTTAAAATATAACTCACAAACAAACAATCAAACAAGCAAGCAGCAACAAAAAATTATTTATTTTTTAACTTTTCTTTTCGTTCTGTGTAAAACCACAACTTACCACGAACCAGCCAAATTTCAAACAAATTTAGATCTAAATATCTATTAGTACCACAAGCCAGCCAAATTTCAACAAATTCAAGCACCTTAAATAACACGAACCAGCCTAATTTCAAACAAATTTAGATCTAAATCTCTATTAATACCACACACCGGCCAAATTTCAAACAAATTAAAAACTCTTTAAAAACCCGAAAACCAGCCAAATTTCAACAAATTCAAACGCTATAAATACCACAAACCAGCAACATTTCAAAGAAATTCAAATCAATATAAATAGCAAAATAAAATAAAAAAACCAGCCAAATTTCAACCAAATCAAAGATCTATAAATACTTACCATTAAATAGTCAAATTAAAAAAAAAATCTAAACTATATAGAAGAGAGTAATCCAATTTAAGAACAGCAATGACATTTCCAAAGGACATTATCCGTTTTAAGCCAATCAAGTTTTTTCTTTCCTAGCGCGTCGTGTTACAGCTATCGTCCAATTAAATAATCCGTTTTATAAACCTCTTGCGGCCCAGTAGAATACCAGAGCGTGCATAAGATAACTGGCGACACCACTTAAACCACACGTTACTTCTGTTACAATATCGCCGCTTGAACGCATCCGATGAACCAATCCGATGTCAACCCTCGCGTCACGTGTCCCCCACTCTCAGCTCAACATTGTCATTTCGCGATATTTCGTTCCGCTGAAAAACTCCACAATCCAATATTTGTGAGAAGATCGCTACTTCTCACCGTGAGTGCGCTTTCAGGTGTCCGTTCACGCGTGCAGTCGGTTTTTTTTTGGGGGGGGGGGGGGGGGAGAGGAGGGACACGGGAGCCTTGATACATTACATTCCCCTCTCAACTTAAGCCAAGATGCATATTTACTCGCCCCGTTCTTTATTTCTGGTTGCTGTGGACTATTTAATACACTTCTAAATCCATTATAAATACTCGACAGTGGTGGACCCAGATAATGACTTTTGGGGGGGGGGGGGGGGGTTGGTTTTTTTTTGGGGGGGAGGGGGATTTCTAGGTGTTCTCAAATTGTTTTTGTAAGCTGTAAGAAAAACAATAAAATTATGGCCCGGGGGGAGGGGGTTGCATGACCAGGAACGTTGTATACGTTAACCCACCCCTACCCCCCAAACTGCCTTACTACTCTTAAGTCCCCCAACTTTAGATTAGTTACACCTAAGTGTTATTCGTATGCGTGTGATCGTCTGCACTGGTTCCCAAACAGTACACAATATCCATGCTGCCACAGAGCTTCTCAGAGGATGTACCGTAAACATAGCTCTGAACGGCCGTATAGAAGTTCGTTTTGTAGGGAGGATGAAATTAACCCCCCTGGTCATCGTTAACCAGGTGGCGCTGTAGTTTATTCCTTTTCAAACCAAGATCAAGAGTTTTCCACTTAGATCTGTACAATCAAATACATAATTAAATACTACTGGACATAGAACAAGACCTTTTAAAACAGTTAGACAGTAAACTATTGATGGCACGTTGAGGAGCTTAGTCGACATTATCCTAAGTCGGAGATTAAATCGGAATGGGCCCTTAAAAACGAAAATAATACTTCACTTCTCTGGGAAAAAAACTCACTTAATAAATCTGTTGGGTGGAGTCTGAAGTCTGTGGTTTTTTTATATTTTTTATTCCTGGTGTTAGAATGGTTATCCACTGAACTCGCGTCACCGGTGAGGAGTTGAGAACCGCTGTACTGCAGCTGTGAAACACGACAAGTTTAATGCCTCTAATTGTGTGATCTCTCAGTTAGAACGTGTTCTGTGTGTGGACAAGGCATCGGTGTTCAGTTCATTCAGTGGACTTGTACTCACACCAGCGGGTCTCACATATACAAAATTGTGTGGGTGCTGAATCAGAACTCATATTATATATTGTTACGGCACAACGATTGGAAAATCTGCATATATCATAAAAATAATACATGTATTATATGTATTATGTTTGTAAATACAAGAACACGTATTGAGATGTGAGTGGATATTGTTGAGTTCAGGATTGTGGGATCATTGCGGACTCAAAGGATTTATTCACTGTAACTGTAATAAAAAAATTACAAAGAAAGTGATACAAGGACACAATGAAAGCGGCACTAAAGGCCTTCAGCTTCAACCCCATTGAATGGGTGCAGCCAGTCCAAGACAGAGCCAAATGGAGATCAGCTGTCAAGAAGGGGCTCAATCTCATGAAGCCAGAAGGATAGCGACAGCCGAGACATGCGGGCCGACCTGTAAAAGCAACTTTAGACCACCGACCACAGCAGCTATCCCCTGCCCGCGGTGCCAGAGACTATTCCGAGCACGGATCGGACTAGCAAACCACCTACGAACTCACGTGGAACCCTCCCCCCCTCCCATCCCAAACCGGATAACTAGATTGTCCTAGTCGGTCAAAAAGTTACCATTAAATTCAGACAATTGGTGCCATGACATAACACAAGGCTGCCATTTTGGTTACCACGACCGTGAACTTTTATAATTCACTGTCATTAAACCTAACCTGAACCCTAAATGTATGCCTAAACCTAATCTGAACCCTAAATGTATCCCTAAACCTAACCTGAACCCTAAATTTATCCCTAAACCTAACCTGAACCCTAAATTTAGCCCTAAACCTAACCTGAACCCTAAATGTATCCTAAACCTAACCTGAACCCTAAATGTATCCTTAAACCTATATAACCTGAACCCTAAATTTATCCCTAAACCTAACCTGAACCCTAAATGTATCCTTAAACCTAACCTGAACCCTAAATGTATCCCTAAAGACAACAATAGTCTGAATTAGCCCTATTATCAACCCCCCCCCCCCCCCCCCCCCAGTCATCAGTTCGGAATATTTTCTTTGACTAAGAATTCTCTGGGTTACACAGGTAAAAGACAATTCTGCTATGGCAAATGAAACACAAGGGTCATTCGGATTTTAACGTCCTAAATCCAAATGTGATGTCAGAATCTGCCTAGCAGGACTAGATTTTCAGTTAATGTATACATGCATCCAAGAAATATATCTTATAAAACTGGAAAATGATATCTGTTTCTGTCCTGATGTGACTGGTCTCATGATGAAATTAGGTTGCGCCCACATGCCTGATCAGTGGAGTCTGCTCATAGCGTCACTTCTACTGGCATGTCATCTGGAGTTACAGGAAACATGTGTGCTTTTTGTTTTGTTGTCTGTGGAACAGTCGTGACGTCAGCAACCATGACGAAGTGAAGCTGGGCCTATCTAGATCGGAGCACATCTCGATCTGAGCACATCTAGATCTGAGCACATCTAGATCTGATTACATCTAGATCTGAGCATATCTAGATCTGAGCACATCTAGATCTGAGCACATCTAGATCTGAGCCCATCTAGATCTGAGTACATCTAGATGTGAGCACATCTCGATCTGAGCACATCTCGATCTGAGCACATCTCGATCTGAGCCCATCTAGATCTGAGCCCATCTCGATCTGAGCCCATCTCGATCTGAGTCCATCTAGATCTGATCCCATCTATATCTGAGCCCATCTAGATCTGAGCCCATCTAGATCTGAGCCCATCTAGATCTGAGCCAATCTAGATCTGAGCCCATCTAGATCTGAGCACATCTAGATCTGAGCCAATCTAGATCTGAGCCCATCTAGATCTGAGCACATCTAGATCTGAGCACATCATTGATCGGCTCAAGACCTCACCACTGATCCATGATTGGAGATGTATCGTTGGTGATGAAATAGGCCCCTGCAATTTCTTTTTTAAGAACCCTTGTTTTATTAAAGCCATCGCTGTTGGCGCAGTGCTTGCAAATTTCCTGTGCCGTACAAGTTAAATGCTCCAGACAAATAATGTCCCTCCCCCCTACACCGCGTCTGGAGAATGGCTCCATTTTACGGGCCCTTCAATAAACATCCGCGTAACATTTAAAAAAAAAAGAAGTCCGTTGATGGATTATCGAACTTATGAATGCGTCACATTTAATGGCGATCGCATGGTATTCAGAGGAGATGGTGATAGGTGGAGGAGGGGGGGGGGATAACGCTACCTATGTTGCCACCCCACAGTCTCACAAAACGTTGACAGATCGAGTAATTGATTAAAATAACGTTACGGTCGGCGCCAATGAAAAATTGTTGAGTCTCTGGGAGTAGAAATCCTCAGGCTTTCATAGTCAACACGAAAGAGAAGTGGTTTAGGTCAACATGTAAGAGAAGTGGTTTAGGTCAACACGTAAGAGAAGTAGTTTAGGTCAACATGAAAGAGAAGTAGTTTAGGTCAACATGAAAGAGAAGTGGTTTAGGTCAACATGAAAGAGAAGTAGTTTAGGTCAACATGAAAGAGAAGTGGTTTAGGTCAACATGAAAGAGAAGTAGTTTAGGTCAACATGAAAGAGAAGTGGTTTAGGTCAACATGAAAGAGAAGTAGATTAGGTAAACATGAAAGAGAAGAGGTTTAGGTCAACACGAAAGGGAAGTAGTTTAGGTCAACATGAAATAGAAGTCATTTAAGTCAACATGTAAGAGAAGTGGTTTAGGTCAACACGAAAGAGAAGTAATTTAGGTCAACATGAAAGAGAAGTAGTTTAGGTCAACATGAAATAGAAGTCGTTTAAGTCAACATGTAAGAGAAGTGGTTTAGGTCAACACGAAAGGGAAGTAGTAGGTAAACATGAAAGAGAAGAGGTTTAGGTCAACACGAAAGGGAAGTAGTTTAGGTCAACATGAAATAGAAGTCGTTTAAGTCAACATGTAAGAGAAGTGGTTTAGGTCAACACGAAAGAGAAGTAGTTTAGGTCAACATGAAATAGAAGTCGTTTAAGTCAACATGAAAGAGAATTGGTTTAGGTCAACACGAAAGGGAAGTAGTTTAGGTCAACATGAAAGAGAAGTAGTTTAGGTCAACATGTAAGAGAAGTAGTTTAGGTCAACATGAAAGAGAAGTGGTTTAGGTCAACACGAAAGAGAAGTAGTTTAGGTCAACATGAAAGAGAAGTAGTTTAGGTCAACATGAAATAGAAGTCGTTTAAGTCAACATGTAAGAGAAGTGGTTTAGGTCAACACGAAAGGGAAGTAGTTTAGGTCAACATGAAAGAGAAGTAGTTTAGGTCAACATGTAAGAGAAGTAGTTTAGGTCAACATGAAAGAGAAGTAGGTTAAGTCAACATGTAAGAGAAGTGGTTTAGGTCAACATGTAAGAGAAGTGGTTTAGGTCAACATGTAAGAGAAGTGGTTTAGGTCAACATGTAAGAGAAGTGGTTTATGTCAACATGAAAGAGAAGTGGTTTAGGTCAACATGTAAGAGAAGTAGTTTAGGTCAACATGTAAGAGAAGTGGTTTAGGTCAACATGAAAGAGAAGTAGTTTAGGTCAACACGTAAGAGAAGTAGTTTAGGTCAACATGAAAGAGAAGTAGTTTAGGTCAACATGAAAGAGAAGTAGGTTAGGTTAACATGAAAGAGAAGTAGTTTAGGTTAACATGGAAGAGAAGTAGGCTAGGTTAACATGAAAGAAAAGTAGGTTAGGTCAACATGAAAGAGAAGTAGTTTAGGTCAACATGAAAGAGAAGTAGTTTAGGTGAACATGAAAGAGAAGTTGGTAAGGTTAACATGAAAGAGAAGTAGTTTAGGTCAACATGTAAGAGAAGTAGGTTATGTCAACACGAAAGAGAAGTAGTTTAGGTCAACAAGAAAGAGAAGTAGTTTAGGTCAACATGAAAGAGAAGTAGGTTATGTCAACACGAAAGAGAAGTAGTTTAGGTCAACAAGAAAGAGAAGTAGTTTAGGTCAACAAGAAAGAGAAGTAGTTTAGGTCAACATGAAAGAGAAGTAGATTAGGTTAACATGAAAGAGAAGTAGTTTAGGTCAACATGAAAGAGAAGTAGTTTAGGTCAACATGAAAGAGAAGTAGTTTAGGTCAACATGAAAGAGAAGTAGTCTAGATTCCATTCCAATGAATTAATCCTTTAGAAATGTACGGAGTCTGTTCATTCGTCATGTTATACAGGTGATGTGTACTCACAAAAGTCATATTGTACAGGTGACGTGTTGACACGAACATCGTGTTGTACAGGTGATGTTTTGGCATGAACTGCATGTTGTACAAGTGATGTGTACACACAAACGTCATGTTGGAGAGGTGATGTGATAACATGAACGTCATGTTTACAGGAGATGTGTTGGCATGAATGTCATGTTGTACAAGTGATGTGTACACACAAAAGTCATGCTGTACAAGTGATGTGTACACACAAACATGTTGTACAGGTGATGTGTACACACAAACGTTGTGTTGCAAAAGTGATGTACACACAAACGTCATGTTGCACAAGTGATGTGTACACACAAACTTAATGTTGTACAGGAGATGTGATCACATGAATGTTATGTCTTACAGTTATGTGTACACACGAACGTCATGTTTTACAGGTGATGTGTACACGCGAATGGTCGCATAAGAGCTGGAATCAAAGTCAGAAGGCCAAAATACTGGCCGTTAATATTCTTTATATGCATCCATACCTTTGTATGTTAGATATTGATCACTAAATATAGTAAAATGCTTGAAATACAAAAGAAAGTTTGGCAATATATCTATAGCCAAAAGATTTAACTTAGTCCTAACTATATTTAATTTTAATCCAATTGAGTTTGAACCCATTTTAATAATGCATGCTAGGAAACACGTTCCCTAATGCATGCGGGGAAACCCGTTCCATAATGCATGCGGGGAAACCCGTTCCATAATGCATGCGGGGAAACCCGTTCCATAATGCATGCGGGGAAACCCGTTCCAATATGCATGCTAGGGGAGTATCAAAAATCCAAAAACGTAATGCGCACCAAACTGTAATTTTAACGCAAGTAACCAGACTCCCGCTAGTCGTGCAATGCGTGGTGCAATGTTCTTAATATTTCCCTGGGTGTTTCTTTGACAAAGTTGGAGCCCAATGTCTTCACTTAGTGGTGTTAGCCCAATGTCTTCACTTAGTGGTGTTAGCCCAATGTCTTCACTTAGTGGTGTTAGCCCAATGTCTTCACTTAGTGGTGTTAGCCCATTGTCTTCCCTTAGTGGTGTTAGCCCAATTTCTTCACTTAGTGGTGTTAGCCCAATGTCAGGCTATACAATCTTTTTTTTTAAAAATATTTTTAAGGGTAGGTTCTGACTCTTTGTGAACCAGGGGCGCAAACGAGCAAGGTTAGCTAGAACTGTTTTGGGGGTAACTAAAGTTTTAACAAATATTTTGAAAGACAAAATTCATCTCATAAGCAGTATTCGTATAATCTTCAAAGGGGGTAAAACGTCTGCCGTATCCGCCACTGAGTGTAACATCATATATGAAGGTACACAGGGGGGGGGGGCGCGTGGCAATCACGCACGCATCAGACGTTATTTTGCTCAACTTTCATTCAAAGGAAAAGGTTTCTCGTGAAAATTCTGGTGGGACCGGATCTTCACGTCACGTGTTCTTGGTCGTGTGCCATTGTTAACTTTTGTGTGCAGAAGCTTCGTCGTCTGCCCCATTTTAATCATGACCAGTTGCGGATTTCAGGATCCATGATGCAACGCCCAAAAAAATCTTAATCTTGATGTCCACAAGTTGATTGGCGTTAAGAAATATGCTGAGCAGAGAAGAAGCTATTCCTCGAAGTCTGCTCATCCTGGTACAAAAAGTTGTGTTACTCTTGAGACCGCTACATGAGGTTGTGTTACTCTTGAGACCGATACACAAGGTTGTGTTACTCTTGAGACCGCTACACAAGGTTGTGTTACTCTTGAGACCGCTACATAAGGTTGCGTTACTCTTGAGACCACTACATAAGGTTGTGTTACGCTTGAGACCGTTACATAAGGTTGTGTTACTCTTGATACCGCTACACAAGGTTGTGTTACTCTTGAGATCGCTACATAAGGTTGTGTTACTCTTGAGACCGCTACATAAGGTTGTGTTACTCCTGAGACCGCTACACAAGGTTGTGTTACTCTTGAGACCGCTACACAAGGTTGTGTTATTCTTGAGACCGCTACATAAGGTTGTGTTACTCTTGAGACCGCTACACAAGGTTGTGTTACTCTTGAGACCGCTACACAAGGTTGTGTTACTCTTGAGACCGCTACACAAGGTTGTGTTACTCTTGAGACAGCTACACAAGGTTGTGTTACTCTTGAGACCGCTACACAAGATTGTGTTACTCTTGAGACCGCTACACAAGGTTGTGTTACTCTTGAGACCGCTACACAAGGTTGTGTTACTCTTGAGACCGCTACATAAGGTTGTGTTACTCTTGAGACCGCTACATAAAGTTGTGCTACTCTTGAGACCGCGCTGGAAAATTGTAATTGTAAATTCACACATTTGAAGAATTTAATGTTGGGATACTTTGTGGACAATAAAAGTATAAAATAAACTTAAATTATCATTAATGTACTAATAATGTAATATAATAATGAAGTTTATTTGAGAAATTTGAGAAATCACGCTTCATTCCCAAAGGCTCGAAGCGCGTTACAAGGTTCGATGTTCGAGAGGCATCACTGCTGCCAGTTAGGCGCATGTGAACTCCATCTCCCCATCTCCTGGGTTTGAATTCAGAGTTGCCTTCTCTTAGATGAGTTGCCGTCCAAGGTTAACGAGTCCCATCCACCCGGGAGTTTCCGGAATGTTTCATTGTATCAATGTTATCCGCCTATCGGGACTCCATCGCCGGGTTTGAATTCAGAGTTGCCTTCTCTTAGATGAGTTGCCGTCCAAGGTTAACGAGTCCCATCCACCCGGGATACTGGTGGTGTGTTTGCTTGACTGGGCTTTGGCGGGGATTGAACTCCAGACCATCAACTTGAGATTTTGCTCAGTTTAGACCACTCGGCCACCCAGCACCCATAATATACCAATGTTGCATATATATATATATATATATATATATATATATATATATATATATATATATATATATATATATATATATATATATATATATATATATATATATATATATATATATATATATATATATATATAAATCGGGCAATGTGCCAATAGCGTAATGTGCAATTGTAGGGAAATGTTAAAGAACAAATCCATTTTTTAAACTTGTTCTATAATTTAAGCAATAATACCTTCTCCGTACTACAACCCCACCTCTCTTTCTCTCCCCTCCCTCCCCCTCTCTCCCCCCTCTCTCTCTTCCTCTCCCCCTCTCCCGTTCCCCTCCCCCGTTCCCCTCCCTCTCTCTCTCCTCTCTCTCTCCTCTCCCTCTCTCCTCTCTCTCTCCTCTCTCTCTCCTCTCTCTCTCCCTCCCCCTCTCTCTCTATCTCTCTGGGGTCCATAGCACATAGGAATTTGGGGTCCATTAGCACATAGGAACTTGGGGTCCATTAGCACATATGAACTTGGGGTCAATTAGCACATAGAAACTTGGGGTCCATTAGCACATATGAACTTGGGGTCCATTAGCACATATGAACTTGGGGTCCATTAGCACATAGAAACGTGGGGTCCATTAGCACATATGAACTTGGGGTCCATTAGCACATAGAAACTTGGGGTCCATTAGCACATAGGAACTTTTGGTGCAACCAAGCGGAGGTGCGGCGCTGCAAAAAGGTTAAGAGCCCTGCACTACAGCTAAAATTTTAACGAATAGCATTAGTAAAAATGGACCCAGACACGCAGCGCCGCCATTCGCACTTGGGTACCATTAGACTCAGTGTTATTCTGATGTCATTTGTGGTAGTTTATTTTAGTAAAACTGAAGAATTAAGATTACAAACGTATAGTAGATTCAATTATCTTTCATTTGATACCTCATTTTGTCTTACAAACTTAACAATAATATTTTAAATTGTTTTTAATCCCAACCTCTCAATTCTGGTACCCGGGTACCAATAGGTGCAGCCAAATTTTAAAGTCCCAGTTTAATATTAGTCCGCTCATAAATTGCGCCACAGTTTTAAGTTAACCCCGCCATATTTGATGTTCATGATTCAAAATGGCGTACTATGGGTACAAACGTTTTAATTCAATGTTTATGTTTCATTTATTGGTTGCTCTTTAATGGTTTTTTGAATAATAAATATCGAAATTCGAATAAATGCACGAGGGAATAATGCATAGACGTGACCCGGAAGTTAAACCCTACACACCAAGACTTGCCGATCTGCCAAACTGTGTTCAGTACTGGGTCGAAGAGGAGAATCTGTCCACTGAGAGTGAAGAAATCATTGGTCTTGTTGGAAACACAGTCTCTACGCCAACAGAACAAGGTATCCCCAGAATCCCATTACCACGCTCCATTGCGTCACATCCTGCAACTGATCGCGCGCGTAGCCGGCTGTTAGTTGTCGATCCAACGGATGAAGCGAATCGAAACTTCAGCAATAATCTGAAGGAGCCCCAACGCCGTAGACAAGGAAATATTTTCAAAGAAAACAAATTTAATGGAAGCAGTTCCCGTGGTAAAACTGTTAATTCTTCGAAATGTGCCACAGACGTCAATCAGAACGCGGATTTCGGCGATAGCCCTAGATCCAGTCTTGGCATTACCAGCGACACTTTGACAGACGACAGCTCTGAGATTTCGGAAGAGAGAACTGTCCGATTCGAGGTCGACGCAGACGGAGTTTCTGAAACGTCCACAACTTCACATGAAACAGATTTATCCCCCAGATCGTCTTTAGATTCGTCAACAGACTTTGACAGTTCGACCGCAAGTGAAGACTCGATCGCAAGTCAAGATACGGTCGTAAGTCGAGATTCAGTCGATAGTAATGATTCCGGTGCTAGCCTGGATACTGTAAATGGAAGTCCGGATTCAGGTGGAAGTCCGGATTCAGGTGAAAGTCCGGATTCAGGTGAAAGTCCCGATTTAGGCGAAGATCCTGATTCTGGTGGAAGTCCAGATTCTGGCTCTCCCGGGGACTCTCCTGGAAGTTCAAAATCTTCCTCGTCAAGTTCAGGGTCATCAGATACGAAAAAAAGAAAGAAACTGAAAAAGCGAGGAGTGTTTCGCAAGTTGTGGACGTCCTCCCCCGAGGAGTACTGGCTTCTGAAGATGATGATATGGTTTCCCGTGGGCATCGGCCTGTCCGCCCTGTTGTACTACATGGTGATCGACAAGACGAACATGGAGCTGAAGACGAAGCAGGTCGTCGGCGCCGGGCTTGGCTTTGTCCTGTCGCTCAGTTTCGCCGCCAGCGTCCAGATGCGTTGCGCCATGACGCTGATAGTACCCATCATGGTGGGGAAGGCGGGCAGGACGTACATTTCAGCGTTTGCTCTCATTTATTTAATCAATGGCCCGATCACGAACATAATGGACAATGGTAAGGTGAGTGATCATTTGGGGCTAGGGGCAAAATGTTATCGTTGCTTTAGACCTGGGACAATGGTATTGAGAGTGGTCCGTTTGGGGGGGGGGGGGGGGGGAGGGTATTATGTGGTTGTAACAATAAGATGGGGAGAGGAAGTGTGGTGATGGAAACATGGAAATTGAAGGGTGGAGGTTACTTTTCTAAAAAAAAAAATTGTTTGGAACGTTGTTTAATGTGATTTAAATTTAATGTGACGTAATCGTTTTTGTATTACTGAAAAAGTTAATTTGACCATTTAGCAGACGATAGTTGAGTAGTAATCTTTGGTTACCACAAATTTGTTTAAACGAAGTTTCGTCGACGGAAAATTGATCGACGGAAGTTTGATCAAACGAAAGTTTGGTCCATTTTTTTTCAGTTCACACGTTCAAATTTTCGTAAAATTTGATCGTGTGAACTGAAAATAAAATTCGACCAAACTTCCGTTCGACCAAACTTCCGTTCGATCAAATTTCCGTTCGATCAAACTTCCGTCGATCAATTAACCGTCGACAACATTTCTTTTTAACAAATTTCCGGATACGGTAATTTTTAGATAAGTGACTTGATTAAGGCATCCTGATGAGTATGAAGATAAGAGAATTTTAGAAAATGTTGTTCCTACATTTAAAATCCAACTGGATTGGGGAAAAAATATCACAGTACAACAAGCGATGTTATCTGTATTAGTAGTCATCGTCATCATTGTGACGTCATGTTTAATTTTCATTTAAACACACACACACACACACACACACACACACACAGGATATCGTTCGTTCGCTGAGCTGCACTTCCGCCCTGCTCGCGAATCACACGAAAACGAAATGGAAGCTGCGCTTGCTTCCGGTAGAGACAGCGTTTGGTGACCTGGCCAAGGACGGAGCCCTTATAAAGAGGGTAAATATAAACCATTGGTTTCACCAGTCATCATAATATAAATATGTATTTGTTGTTGTTGTTGTTGAAATGATTCTCATTTAAATTGTGATGATAGCACAAAAAAAATAGAAAGTAAATTTAAAAAATGCCCCCCCCCCCCCACACTTTTTTCCAATACAGATTGTTAGGTAATGTGTCCTGGTCTGACGTAATTTATAACCAGTACAGTTTTAGACAGCAAAAATAAAAATAAATGTTTTATGTAACAAAATATCGACTTCATTTTTATATTCAGACATAGATAAATTAAAAAAAAAAAAAAAAAAAAATATCCAAATCGCCATCGAAGATACTAATCCACCATTGTCACAAAAAGTCTTAAAGACAGTAGAGTTTTCAGCGTAATAACAAAATAATTTTTATGTTTTACAACAATGGCGCCGAACCGATTTTAAAAAAGTCTCGTCTTTTAAATTATGACCTTTGAACTCTGGCTTAAAACACTAGAAGCAGACAGCTTTGGGTGTGTCAATTTTGGAGATAAGCAGTATGTATTATCACTTCAACGTTATGCTTAAAATTAACATTGCAAAAATAATGGTTTAGTTGTGGGTGTAGTAGTGGGTGTAGTAGTAGATGTAGTTGAAGGTGTAGTAGGTGTAGTTGTAGATGTAGTAGTAGGTGTAGTAGTGGGTGTAGTAGTAGGTGTAGTTGAAGGTGTAGTAGGTGTAGTTGTAGATGTAGTCTTAGGTTTAGTAGTAGGTGTAGTTGTAGATGTAGTCTTAGGTGTAGTAGTAGGTGTAGTTGTAGGTGTAGTAGTAGGTGTAGTAGTAGGTGTAGCTGTAGATGTAAGTGTAGTAGGTGTAGCTGTAGATGTAGGTGTAGCTGTAGATGTAGTAGTAGGTGTAGTTGAAGGTATAGTGGAAGTAACCGACGAATCCATCGCAGTTCTCCAACGTCTAAAAAGAAAATGGAAACAATTCTCATACATTATATGTGTCATTAATGGTTTTGGAAGTTTACAAAAAT